>CM034152.1:734147229-734838002 GCA_019776745.2 Taxus chinensis | reverse complement strand
ATAATTTTCATGTTGAGAGCACATTTCTATTTTCCAATAATGGGATAAATACTTATAGCCACCACCATCGCTTCATCCATCAAGCAGCATTATCCATACTGAAACTTTCCCTTATTCTTCCTCTCCCTAGTAGGCGAAAGTTAACAAATTTCTGCCTTTCTCTTAACTCTCCTTGTGGAATAGTACAATTTGATCAAAGAACATATGTGTGATATTTAACTTCTCAATGTTACAATTGTCTACTATTTTAAAGGAGTTCATGGGTATCTCATATCTGCATACAGAAGCACCTCTAGAAAGTTACTTCAACTTCTAATGTTTATCATTTTTTTTCAAATCTTAAACTTTGGACCAGAAAAAGAAGTCTCATTAAAAAATAATTTTTCTATAACTATAAAAACATGTTTCCTCAAACTTGTAAAATCAATAATATATATACTTCTTTCTTGGGCTTGCTTGATAAAATGATGCATTTCATCTAGCATGGGAAGGATACCACAAAATATCAACAATGTCTATATATCAATCAAATTATTATTAAATCTTGATCCTTGTCCACTTACATGTGATTATTCCACGTTACTCCCAATAAGGATGGGTACTCATTGTACACCCTGTGAACTGACTGATACAATGAAACCCACCTAGTGTTAAAATATTTTTACAATTTATACCCATTTGTTATTCTTTTTGTAAATATTTGCAATTACATGAATCTTTCAAGAATTTGATAGAAATAAACATTTACCTCTCGAACAAGTTCTTCCACTTTTACTACATGTTTAAACTTGCTGATCATTTTGTATGTTATTCATTCTATGAGCCATACAATGTATGTCAATCATATATGTGTAATGGGATGTTTGGATTCTTACACACAAACTATTACGATGACCTTACATTAAATATTCCTCATTTGCCCCAACATATACCAACTTCATTGCAATTGAAGAATCATCCATGCCACCAATATCCTTTAAACTTCTTATTACAAGTTAACAAAGGTTTTCAATATTGGAGTTTTTTCATATTGTGAATGACAAGTAAATGAGGTTATCTCACTTTATTTTCAATAGTATAAACATGCATATACACCCAAGAAGTATTATTTACTATTATAACCTCATTAATAGATAAAGACACATACCAAACACAGTTAAGTTTCTCTTTCAAGTCTTCTTTCTCAACCATAGCTAGGATTTTTTCCCAATCCCAACCACTACTTTCAAGCCAATGAGAATGTGGAGAGTGTGGGGACACCAAGAAAAGAGAGAATATTTTTATTTTTGGAAAAAAATATTATAGGACAACCTCTTTTTAGAGTGTGAAAAGAAAAAACTAGCTAAATTTTTTTACCTAAAATATTGTTTTGAATTACCTTGTTAAATAAAGATTTAATTGTCCCTCCATTTTTAGCAAACACTCTTGAATTCTTGCATGTGTTCCTCATAATATTTTACATACATCATATGTAAATAGTCATCCACATTTTTCCATCTTGCAACATTATTCACAACTCCATTTGGAAATTTTCTTTTCATATATCTTCCTACATGCTTCTCAATGGTATCCAACTTAAAGTTGCATTGTCTTGTCCATGCCCATTTTCTAGCTACAAATTGTAAATTTTCATTTCTTGGGAGGTTTAATTTTATTTTCATTTTCAATAGGTTCTATGAATGGAAACTTGAGAAACCCACTCTAACCTGAAACTCCTTCCCAAGTCCCATTTTCTTTGCTTCCTCTTTCTACTAGAAAGATGTCATCCCTAGAGTATTTGGTGTGGTACAATTTCATTGATTACTAAAATTTATCACTTTCATCATTCAATTGAGTATAACTTAGTGACCTAACACTAGATTTGGAATGTAATGCTTCCAGTGATACAAATTCAAGTTCATCCAATTGGACATCTTCAAGGGGATGCATTTCATTTTCATCTTCATTAATTATGTCAATCATGAAATTATCATTGAACTCATTATAAGTTTCATTTTGAATGATATCATGATCCATTGATAGTGGTGGATATGGATGAGCTTCTATAGATGGTTTCACAAAAGTAAGATGTGATGCTTCATTTGTTAGAACTAGAAGGTGTTGACACTAACTTTCTTTCTTGAGGTTTCCTTGTTACCTGCCATTTTTTTATAGATAGTTCTAGTTACTGTTAGAGAAACAAAAAATAGGGATAACATCACATTAGAAATAGTAAACATAACAAACATATTAAAAAGCATGGCAAAAAGAATAAGCTTTACATTATATGGAGATCTAAAAGTGAACATCGTCATTTAGGGGCATGTCAAAATAGTTTTTCACGGTGTATGATAGACCTTCATAGTATGGTTAAGTGTCGCAGTGTGAAGGAACTCATATATCATGGCACACAAAACATAGAAATGGTGTGTTAAACTAAAAATTGACTAAGGCATTGTTGTGTTGTATACATGGAAAGAATAAAGTATGAAGGAACATGTAAAGAGAAGTAGATGAAAAATGAAAAATGGTAATGTTACACCTATACTGGTAATGCTACAAATTAAGAAAAGACAATTTGAAAAGCATTAAAATATTTATTAGCATTGATAACTCACAAAAGTACATAGAAAGAAATGTGACATCACATGATCACAAACATGTTATCAAATTTAAAATGGATCATTGATCAATTGACTTAGTAGTTACCTGTAGGCTACTACGTTGTAAACTTGAATGTCACAATGTATAAGAGCTTTGTTTATATGAATTTTGTAAGCACTAAGAAATATGCTATTGTTGATTCCTTTTATATTTAGATCAATGTTGAAATCGTAAATTTACAATTCGTAAAAGATAAATAAAATGAAAAGTATTTACTTTGAACTTTCAAGTAAATGCAATATATATACATGACGAATTCAAATAAATTTGAAATTTTCCCTCTATAATGTTGGTGATTGTGATCCAAGGACCCATATAATATATGGCGATGCAAACATTTTTTACAATCCTAGACCATCAATGTGAAGGCGATCCTTAAAAAAACCTCATTGAGACTACAAATCCTTTGGCTATGTGACTAGGAAATAGTAACAATTGTGACATTTTTTAGTGAAATAGAGGATAGGTATATAATGACCAAATAACCAAATGGGATTGTTGTCCAAAATAACCCCCAGGCTATTTCGGTAATCTGTGATTTCATTCAAAACTTTGGCAATGTGTTTCAAAACTTAATGAACTGCAAATGTTTTTCTTCTTTTACAGAAGAAAAATGCATGATTTCAAGCTCTGTGATGATCTTCAAACCTTCACGATGCCTTTCCGGATTGAACGCAAAAATATCCATCTCAGAAAACTCCCACATTGCATATTCACAATATTTGCAAAAGTGCAAACTACTTTTGAAACTTCGCTGCCCGACACCACATGATGTCTCTTCAGGCATCGGGAACTGACACGCTTGGGAGGTAATCCACATGCAATATGCAAATTTGCATTCCGCCCCCTAAGATTTGACAATCTCCTTATTGCAGGTCTCCAGAACTTTCTTGCATCGGAGCATTGGAGCATGACAACTTCTTATATGTTAATCAATCCCCGACGCTCAGAATTGAACATTGGGCCAACACGTGGCATAATCTTGGAGGTCAAATGGTCACTACAGTCAAAGATCCACCCCCACGACTAATCAGAAAGGGGACACATAGGTAACACATCCGTAAGCAAAGGTAATCCCCATAGAAAAAATCATAATCCGCCATGTGTCACTAGAACTCTGTCTCGTTCCTCTCGGGCTGTAAAACTTCAAATAGTCATATCTTCCCCTTGCTACTCCAAATCTAACAAAATTAGGCTCGTTAGAAAGGTCTTGTTGAGTACATCATCATGTAACCAAAAAATTCAGATTTTGATAGCATATGGTGGGTAAAAAAGAAGAAAAATGGTTCAGCCCATTAATGTGCAGTTACAAACGGCTCAACAACTGGAATTGATGAAGTATGTGCGCCGCATTCTCACCTATAGTTTTTGATGGCGTGTTTTGGGACATGTGAGATGCCCATTCCTCCTCTCCAGAGTAATCATATTGGTCCTTTGGCATGACAGGTGGTTGAAACCATTAAAACACAGTCTGTGATCTTCTCTCTCTCTTCCTTCTCTAGAAAATCTATAAATGTAAGCACCTATGCACAAAGAAAGGGTCCTCTTATGTTGAATTTGGAGCTCTATCTTAAAGTTTCTTTCATTTTCATGCCTATAGACATTTGCAACCTGCATTTTTGTATAAGATTTCAAACCTCTGCTTTGTAATATGAATGAGAAATTGTTAATGCAATTTATATGTAGTTGTCCTCCTTTCAAACTTTCTTTATTTGTTATGGATGTTTACCCTCTTATTTCAGTATTAAGTTTCATTCATTCATGACATATAAGCTCTGTGTTCCCTTAAAAATCTTGCTTATGCACTTGTTTAGTGTCTCTTTGGCCAGATTTGAACCCTGACTTAGTTTTGGTGCATCACCTCTTTTATCATTCTGCAACTTTTCCTCTTCTCTCACCCTAGTCTTGTGGATTCATAGTTTAGGTTTACTTTAGTTGCATTTCATGGTTGTAGTTTAGTTTGCATTTGGCTGGGGGAGAAGGAACTAGCCTCATCTGGAGATTTGTCTCACTTGCAAGGTCCCACACCTTGAGACAAATCCATGTTACACCAAAGTTCTATTATTAAGGGAACACCACATGCAAAGGGTGCTAACTTTTGGTGATAATAGGGATTTCAGAAATCTCTACTATTTGCCTAATTACGAATTTTTGCCACTAAAATTTTCCGTTCCTAAATGATGTCAATTATTCCCTTTTTAATTTAAGTGTTGGTCTAAAAGAAGTTATGGACCCCCTAAATAAATTTGTAGAATGTTGATTTAGAGGGGAACCACAACAATAAGTAATATCGACAAAAAAAAAAGTGATTACAGATAAACTTACAAGACAAGTTTTCTACTTTTTGCTTAAGCAATGAAATTTTTTCCTAAGTCAATTTTTTTTTAATAAGAAACTAATAATTTTACATATGTATCCCTATAGGGGGATGATTGAAGATATCTCCCCTGCCAAGCTATCAAGCGATCTGAGCTCTCCAACGCGTCGAGTTAAGCGAGAACAATGCGAATGCAAGTGAATGCGAATGTTAGTGAATGCAATGCATGCAAAATGATGCAAAACAAGCGAACATCTAGTATGCCCGTGGAGGAGGTAGTATGGCAAATGCGATAAGAACTAGGTGAGACCGCGTTGGATTGAGTATCCGGGTCGTGCTTGGTTTCGACTTCTGTCAGTGTGTAAGAGTGCAACAGGCAGTGGGTCATCTGACTTGGGTCTGTTGTGGGCCTTGGGTCGCATCATCAGTGGTGGCTTGGTGAACCATCACATTGGGAAACATCAGAAGTAGCACAATGGTCAGACAGTGAGCCAGATAGAATTGTTGGGCGAGCTTGGGTGAGAGTAGCACTTGACGCCCTTGGATCAGTCTCCTTGAAGTTGCCGAGTTGGGAGCAACGCGACTCTGTGGTTGTCCGGACTGTGTAGTGGTCCCTTTGTATATTGCTGGGCATTTTTGGCTGAGTCCGACCCAGTACCTTGTAAATACTTTCGGCTTGTGAAGCCCTTTTGTAATCCAGCTCGTGGAGCACTTTTTGAAGTAATATAGAGCTATGTTTTCCGAAACTTGGTTGGCATATTTATTTTATGGTGCATGCATTGTTTTGGTTTGCAATTGAGCTAACTCGTGCAAGTCCTCGCTAAAAAGGAAGAAGGCGTAGTCTGTGAATCCTCACGGATCGTCGCAGTGCCGCATGGGCTAATGAGTAAAATCCCTAAAACTGTGACAATCCCCATCTCTCTCCCATATTTTTGTGGAGTGTACGTACAATGGATTGCACATTTTAATTGAGCAATGGGAATTTTTTTACAGTCCTAAAAGCAACTCGAATACCTAGGCATATCTACTTAGGTTTGGAAGATGTTTTTGAGACAATATGATACTCCAGAAAATACATCACAAAAAAATTAAAAAACATCCGTGAGGGGTAATCTTTATCTAAAATTTCATCCGTGAGAGGGGTAAACTTTATCTAAAATTTTTAGTCTTACCTTATTTTTTCAGAAAGGCCGAAATTATCACTCCCGAGTCCCTATCCATCTCAATTCCTTCAAAAGCAATCTTAATACAGAAACTACAGTACGTACCCAACTGCTGGAAACTGTGATTTTATTGACTTTGTCGTGTTGAATTGAAAGCTGTGGATATGGCTGTGGTGCTTGTTGGCACCAGATGCTTTACATCCACTCTACCATACCTCAAGGTTAGTTTGTATGCAAAACTTTTCGGTTTTGAATTTTTTTTGGTGTCTTAAACGGTTTCCAGGATTTGTTGGTGGTGTTTGAAAATTCTGGTTTGTTTTGAAGATTT
This sequence comes from Taxus chinensis, assembly GCA_019776745.2. Classification (NCBI taxonomy): domain Eukaryota; kingdom Viridiplantae; phylum Streptophyta; class Pinopsida; order Cupressales; family Taxaceae; genus Taxus; species Taxus chinensis. The sequence continues at coordinate 734,831,551 of CM034152.1, read as the reverse complement.
CGTTGTTGGTATTGATTTTATAGGTATTCATGTTGATGTGCAAAGCTTTTGTATTTTAGATATAAAATTTCGGTCTCAATTGGTTTTGAGGATTTTGTTGTCGATGTTGGATATTTATGGGTATTCATGTTGTTTTTTGAATTCCGTAAGAAATTGTCCGGTTAAGATGGTTTGAAAAACAAGAGGAAAAACTTTGAATTTATTATTAAAATGGGAGTTTGACAAGCGTCTGCTTCTAAGCATGGTTTTTAGTGGAGGAACTAAATTTAGAGCAGGTTTCTATTGCTTTTAGGGCTAATATTATGCCATAGCCTGTTGTAGAAGTGACTGTACAGAGTCGGGACAATTTAGAGATTTTTTTTGTTTATTCTAAAACCATTAGTTTTTCATGTTAGTTTAGAGAAAATACCAACATAAAAAGTAAATGTGGAATGGAGAATATTGACTCCTTAATTACCCAGTAACAAGTATAAAATAGCTGATGAAGGCCATATTTATGTGTGGTAAATCTTGGATGAGATTATGAATCGCCTTTATTACAGTGTGGGATATGCTTGGATTATGTTCATAAGATTTTTAAAAATGGGTCTTGCTCTAATGCACCTAATATTTGTTAGACCGCAACCTCACCACATGCCCATTAGATTTATGGGCCACCTTATTTCTATGGGAATATTCAAATGTTGGTCACACCCTTACAGGTGTCGCTCATTACCATTACACCACAACACTTTGGACTAATTAGTATTCAGTTTAAAATGGAAGGAAGAATTGAACCCATAGCCTCATTTAATTACAGTAAGCACATAAATTAACCCTCTATGCATTCCCTTTTTATTGTCAAAGCCATCCATTGCCAGAGCTAGTTGCAATGAAAAATTTCATTGATTTGGGTGTAGTGGCAGATTTTTAGTGCCCACTTCGGTTCTATTTTAGTTGACATCTGCCCTGCCCAAATGACATGTGAATAAAAGGGCCAAGGCTGGTTGCAAGTTCCAGGCAACTTTGGTGGAAAAGATAGCTGAGAAAATGCATGTGCTGTTGGAGATGATTCAATGGATGCTTTCATTGAATTGGGGAATAGCCAAGGGGGCTACTAGTGAGTTTGGCAGACTTTCATAATACTGTCAGTGGTTCACTCGTAGTCGAGGTCTGTCACTCGTAGTCGAGGTCTGTCACTCGTAGTCGAGGTCTGTCCCACCCAAATAGCATGTGAATAAAAGGGACGAGACTGGGCACAAACTCAGAATTATGCCAATAGGTGTAATTTATAATGCTAGCCAAGGGTATGGTGGGTGGCAGAGTGTAATAGTGCAAGATGCAAAAAAATGGATGTCCATTTGAGTATCATAGGGCAGTTTTTCTTCTTATTTGGAAATGGCAATCGAAAAATTGCGATATCCAAAATATATGATCGAGTTTGGAGGCCTTTTTTCCCTTGGAAATATATTTTGAGCCCAACACGGGTGGAGATAGATTGTGGCCCTCTATCATCAATTAACATACAATTTAGAACCCTTCAATGGGTGAAATTGTATGACAAATCCAAGATAGGCGCCTCAAGATTGATATCTATTAGTGTTTTTAGATAGATGTATTTAAGCTATCTGTATTAATTGAAAGATTCACCCATACATAAACAAATGTCCATAACATATATAAAATAATGTGAAATAAATACCAATGGGCTATTTTTGTGTGGCTACATCTTGTTTTTTCACAATTTGTTTATTCGAAGACGAAGATGAGCTTGTTGAATGGCCAAGGCAAGAACCATTTCTAGCGTACAATTATTTGCAACAATTGTTTAGATGTGGAAAAGTATAACCACTAAAGACATGATGTTTTCATAGTCCATACTATTCATAGTAACTTCTAGAGAAAACTATGTAAGATTTTTAAAATCAACGTTTCAGATCACACTCCGTGATCCATCATCAAGATGTAGAAGATCATGCAAAAGTATAACCAACAGAGTAGTATTCCAAATGAATGAGAGAGGGTAGGCGGAAAGAAGATCAAGGAGGGCTATTTTTTGGTTGAAATTAGTGGGAAATAGATCAGGAATTGAGGAATAAAGATCAGATCACAATTGATAGGAGGAAGGGCAGTGCCGGAAAAGATGAGGAACAGTTTCAAGAGTGGAGCAGAAAACAAAGTTGGCTGTACAAAGGTCGAGTTTGGATACTGTGTGGGCAGCATGCAACTTCAAATGGAGGATACACCGACCCAACAACTGACATTTGGCTTCGACAGGAGACTGCCAAATATTACAAGCCATGCACAGCCAATGAGGGTTGGGGAATGACATTGACCATTTAGTATTAAAATAGTTTTCCAATGAAAGTGGATGCTATATGAGCTGATACAAATATTAGTGTGGTGGAGATTATGACTAGGTGGTTTGACCAGTGTTAATCATTCCATGGGGATGTAGGATTGGCGGTAATTTTAAGGACTTAGAGAGAAATACATTGAATATACGAAAGATAGGTCCACTTGAGAGTGGCAGACAACCCAACTATATGGTGCAACAGATGCCAAAGGAGCCAATTATACTAGCCTGGATCCCAAATGACCCAGATTGAGATAATGATTGTATTTAGGTTGAACAACAAGAGGAAGATTGTTAGCTTGAATGACCCGACTCCACCACAAGCTAGAGTTGGGGAGGCTAAGTCCATGTTGAAGAGAATGATTGGCCACTAGAAAAGGGGAGCCATTTCTTGCCAGGTTGCCCAATTATGCTTGAGAGGAAGAGAATGTGAGATAATAAAAAACTGAGCATTAAGAATTTTATCCTCCCAAAGGGTGGAGGCCAATGAGTGTTTATGAGTGATAAGTCTATTACATTCCCAAAAAAGGAAATTCCATGGTTCAATACCTTGAGTAGCTCTTGCAAACCACTTGGCAACAAGACATTTCCCTTGTTGTAAAGGGTCAATAATGCCAAGACCACCTCTAGGTTTAGGCTGAGTACAAATATCCCAAGCAATAGCAACCATTTCTTTTTTACCTAAACTATTGGTCCAAAGGAAGTTATGGACCACTTAAATAAGTTTGTAGGACGCTTATTTAGAGGTGAACTGACAAGATGAGTAATCAGCACGGCTGGCCAAAAAAATGTGATTGGTAACAATCAGCGTGCCTACTAAGAGAGAAACTTAGAAAACCAGTTTTCCACTTTTTACTTGAACAATGAGATTTTTGTAAAGTTCTACAACATTTTGATTGAACAATGAGATTTTTTTCAAGTCCTAAAAACAATTCCAAGATGCACAATAGGCATATCCTTTTTAGGGTAGGAAGATGTGTGTAGAGACAATATGATAATAGAGGAAAAGCCAAAAAAACAAATTAAAATAAATAAATCCATCAAAGGCGTCAAACAGGGGTAATCTTTACCTATAATTTCTACGTTATTTGTTCAGAATGACCGTCACCAAAATTCACCTAGTGTTTAATCTATCATTGCCCATCTATCTCAATTCCTGCAAAAGCAATCGTAAAAGGAAAAAACAAAATGTACCCAAGTGTTGAAAACTGTGATTTTATTGGCTTTTTGGTGTTGAATTGAAAGCTGTGGATATGGATGTGGCGCTTCTTGGCACCAGATGCTTTTCACCCACTTTACTATACCTTAAGATTAGTTTGTTTTCAAAAGTTTTCAGTTGTAGATCTTTTTTTTGTCTTCATTGGTTTCAAGGATTTTGTTGGTGGTGTTGAAAATTTTAGCTGGTTTTGAAAATTTTGTTGTTGGTGTTGATTTTATGGGTATTCATGTTGATGTGCAAAGCTTTTGTATTCAAGTTATAAAATTTTGGTCTCAATCAGTTTTGAGGATTTTGTTGTCGATGTTGGATATTTATGGGTATTCATGTTGTTTCTTTGAATTCTGTAAGAGATTGTCCAGTTAAGATGGTTTGGAAAACAAGAGGGAAGGCTTTGAATTTGTTATTAAAATGGACCTAGACTGTTTCGGTACGGGTACGGGTACAGGTATGGTACACCGATACCGCAAATTTTTAAAAACTTCGGGTATTATTGAAATTTAATACCCATACAATCATTCATAGAACATGAAAACAGATTTCAAATACTTTGAGAATTGAGACTTGAGTTTGTATTGATTCATAATGTTCAAAACATAATAGTTAATAACTTAATACATTCAAGCTCCCAACTTGCTTCACTTTCAGTTTCCTAGGGCTAAAAGCCTAGAACATATCATCTAGATGATCCTCAAAATCATCTTCATGGATGGCACTTGCAACTCCACTCCCACTAGCTCCACTGTCGAACCCTTGTGAAGGGCTCCCTGGAAGTTCGTCATCAATGTCAAGTAGTGAAACATTAGACAAATAAGCAGCAAAAGCTTCAAAGTCCGTGGTTTAAGGTTGAATGTCCCAAAGCTTGTTAGGACCTCTAGTATACTCTTCCGTCTTATGCGTTAAGAGGCGCAAGTTGGAATGTACGTATACTAGATCTTCAGCCTTCTTGGATGCCAACATGGTGTGTTTGGCTGAGTGGATGAAGCCATAAGTACTCCAGTTTCGCTTTGCAGAAGAATTACTAGCCACTTGTCACAAAAACAAAATATTATTAATATAAAAAAAAGTGCTATCATCTTACATTTGAATTCTTAATTGGTAATTAGAATATCAAATAACAAGTTACAAACTTCATACCTGTGAGAGCAATTTGATCGCAATAGGTCATATGTACTTGGCATCATGGCCATGTACAATCCACCACTTGATGGGAATCAAGGTGGCCTTGTCAAAAAGAGCCTCTACCTCTCCCATGCTACCTTCTCTAGATACAAACATTCCCATCTCATTACGGGCTGCACTAGATATAGGTGGATCAGGAAACAACCTCCTGAATGCTGCCCTAGTCCCATTTGCAACCTCTTGGTCATCATATGGTCGCTGCTTACCAGGCAACTCAACTATTTCATTGTTGTAATATTTGAGATTTAAGGCATAAGAAAGGAGATGCCAATAGGGTGGTCATTTTGTTCCACCTTTTCATGACTACGTTTTAAACTTCATTATAAAACTTTTTCTCAGGGTCCTGCTCTTTAGCTTGTATGATATCTTTTATTTTGTCAAGCATGGAGTCAATGCCATCATAAATTTCTCCAATGCAAGCACTATCTTTGTCTACAAATCTAATCATACTTAGAGTTGGCTCCGTGAAACTCAACAAATACTCAATTTTTGCCCACCAATTATCATCAAGGATCCATGCCTTTATCTTTTGGGCTCTCTCTGTATTTACTTGCCTCTAGATGGTCCAAACATTGTCAATCACCATACTACTCAAAGCATGTTTCACCTTCACAAGTCGTCTCAAGACGAGTGTGTGAGAGACAAACCTAGTCTCAACAACCTATTAAAAAGGAATGGAAAGAATTCAATAACAATATAAATTGAAATTGTTTTAAAATTAAATTTTAAAATGAAAAACTTAAAAGTAAAACTTATGACTCATGAGTTGTTCCCTTACCTTCAACAACTCCAACTTCGAGAATCTTCTGAAAATGGGTTGAGACATGTGATGGTTGGTGACAAACATCTGAATCTCGTTTGCCTCCATGTAGATTTCCTCAATCCATGTGATTTTCCCAATCTTCTACAACATCAAATTTAGGGAGTGCATTGCACATGGTGCCCAAAATATGTGCTCATACCTACCCTTTACTATCAACCCTGCTTGTTTGCAATTTTTTGCATTGTCTGTGATGACTTGGACAACGTTCTGAGAGCTCACTGACTCAATAGCCTCAATTAGAATGTTTGCAATGAATTGGTCATCTTTTATTTCCCCCTCACAATCAACAGCCTCCAGAAACATTGCCCCTTTAGGGCTTACTACAATAATGTTGATAAGAGGTTTGCTTCTAGAGTCTTTCCATCTATCTAAGATAATAGACACTCCTGAATCCTTCCAGGAATTTCTAATCGGCTATAAAGATGTCTGTATGTTTTGCACTTCTTTTGCCAAAAGAGATGTGTGAACTTTATTATAGTTGGGGCTTGTATACCCTTGTGGTGCCTCATTAAGGCCTCTCACCATCTGCTGCCAATATGGCGACCTCAACACATTGAATGGTAGCCGACATGCATAAACACACCGAGCCACCAATTCATCTGCAATTTCTCTCTTCTCTATGTTGAATATTTTTTCAAGAGGCCCTTTTGTTCTCTTTCTTGATGGGGCATCTTCATCGAAAGAAGTTTCAATTGGAACAGTTTCAACATTACTATCAATGAAAGGATGGAATGATGGTGGTGGTGTTGGTGGTTTTCCCACAGTCCTCTACTGCAAAGAAATGGTTTTAGAGCGAGCTCTTGCAATTTCAAAGTTTGCCTCCTCTTGCTCTCTTAAGTACATAGCTATTTTATTCCTCTCCTCCTTCTTACATGCTCTAATGCCTGTCTCCAATACTGCAATTAAATGAACTTTCAAATGGGTATACGAGGACTTAAATGTGGTGCCACAATGGGGGTATGTCCAAACACGAACACCACCACCGACAATGAGCTGCAGCACTTCCACATGCCTCCATGAAGGAGAATGAAAATCTATTTTCATTATTAGGCCACTCGAAACACTTCCTTGTGTTCATCCCTCATTCCTTGCTTCCCCATGCCCCTTGAAGTTGAATTGGATGCCAGGACTACAACTGTTTATTTTGTTTTAACCTACAATAAGAGATATTTTTTAAAACATTGCTAAATAATTTAATAAACAATTAAAACAACAAATACAAATTATACAATTTATTTGTTAAGCCCTACATGTCAATCTCTGATTCTGATCACCAAGTTTGCCATAAATGGTGCGAGGTGAGAGCATACATAGAGGGTAGACGTTTAAGTTTTTAATGAATTCAATTTAAAACTTTAAAATAAAAAATAAACACATTACTAATTAAAAAAAATCAGTTAAACCCTAGGCTCTACACGTTACTCTTTGATTCTGATCACCAAGTTCGCCATAAATGGTGCGAGGTGAGAGCATACACAAAGGGTAGACGTTTAAGTTTTTAATGAATTCAATTTAAAAATTTAAAATAAAAAGTTGAACACACTAATTAAAGAAAAGTTAAACCCTAGGGCCTACACGTCAATCTCTGTTTCTGATCACCAAGTTCGCCATTAATGGTGCAAGGTGAGAGCATACACAGAGGGTAGACGTTTAAGTTTTTAATGAATTCAATTTAAAACTTTGAATTTAAAAAACAAACACATAACTAATTAAAAAAATTAAATAGTTAAACCCTACATGTCAATCTCTGATTTTGATTACCAAGTTCGCCATAAATGGTGCGAGGTGAGAGCATACATAGAGGGTAGACGTTTAATAAAATAGAATTTAAATACGAAAAAATTAATTAATATTTAAAAAACGTAAAATAAATAAAAAATAAATAGATCATGATCAATGATCACGAATGATGTGTTTGAAACACATCATTCGTGATCATTGATCACATACTAGTTTGATTATTACATAAAAAACATTAATCACAAGATTTTAAAAAAATAGAATACATGAAAAATACCTGAAACTAATCCTCCTTGTTTGTTGGCTTGTAGTTGATCTTTCTCCTTCTCTCTCTCTCCTTCAAGATCTCTCTCTCTTTCCTTCAAGCTCTCTCTCTCTCTTTCCTTCAAGCTCTCTCTCTCCTTCAAGCTCTCTCTCTCTTTCCTTCGAGCTCTCTCCTTCAAGCTCTCTCTCTCTCTCTCAAAATACCAAAATATGAGTGTGTGAATTAACAAGAGGGGTTGGGTGTATAAATAGGTTTTTGAGGGGGTCTTTTAGGGTTAAATTAGGTTTAGGTTACTTTACGTTTAAGTTAGGACCTTTTAGTTTTTATTTTTTTTGAAGTTTTAAGTTAAAAAAAATGTTTTTTTAAAGGATATGCTGTGGGTACGTACCCACAAGCCCCGGGTACATCTTGGGTACATATTTTTGTACCCAGGATGTACCTGAGACTTGTGGGTACATACCCACAACGTACGAGTACCGTACCCATACCAGGTATGTATTAGGCTTGGTATGGGAGGGGAAGAGATGTTTTGGGACAGTCTAGAAACGGACGTTTAACATGAAGCTTCTACTTCAAAGCATGGTTTGTAGTGGAGAAACTAAATTTAGAGCAGTTTTGTATTGCTTTTAGGGCTAATATCATACCCTAACCTATTTGTAGAAGTGATTGTACTGATTTGGGACAGTTTAGAGATTTTTTTTTGTTTTTTCTAAAACCATGATTTTTTCATCTTAGTTTAGAAAAAAATACCAACATACAAAGTAATTGTGGAATGGAGAATGACTCATGAATTACCCAGTATCAAGTAGAAGATAGCTGATAAAGGCCATATTTTATGCGTGGTAATCTTGGATGAGGTTATGAGCCACCTTTATTGCAGTTTGGGATATGCTTGGACTATGTTCTAAAGAGTTATAAAAATGTATCTTGCTCTAATGCACCCAATATTTGTTAACGACAACATCACCACATGCCTGTTAGAGTTATGGACCGCCTTATTTCTGTGGGAAGATTCGAATGTTGGTCACACTCTTACAAGTGTCACCCATTACCATTACACCATAACCCTTTGGACTATTTAGTATTCAATTTAACATGGAAGGAAGAATTGAACCCCACTGCCAAAGCTAGTTGCAATGGAAAATTTCATTGATTTGGGGGCAGTGGCAGATTTTTAGTGCTCACTTTAGTTCTATTCTAGTTGACATCTGCCCTGCCCAAATGGCACGTGAATAAAAGGGACAAGGTTGGTTGCAAGTTCCAGGCAACTTTGATGGAAAAGATAGCTGAGAAAAGCCCTGTGCTGTTGGAGATGATCCTAATGGATGCTTTTATTGAATTGGGGAATAACCAAGGGGACTACTTGTGAGTTTGGTGGAGTTTCATAATACTGTCTAGTTGTAGAAGTGATTGTACAGAGTTGGGATGATTTAGAGATTTTTTTCTTTCTAAAGCCATGTATTTTTCATGTTAGTTTAGAAAAATACCAACATAAAAAGTAAATGTGGAATGGAGACGATGACTCTTGAATTACCCAGTATCAAGTAGAAGATTGGTGATAAAGGCCATATTTTATGCGTGGCAAATCTTGGATGAGATTATGAGCCACCTTTATTGCAGCATGGGATATACTTAGACCATGTTCTTAAGATTTGAAAAAATGGGTCTTGCTCTAATGCACCTGATATTTGTTGGACTGCAGCCTCACCACATGCCCGTTAGAATTATGGACCACCTTATTTCCATGGGAAGATTCAAATGTTGGTCACACTCTTATGGGTGTCACCCATTACCATTACACCACAACCCTTTGGACTATTTAGTATTCAAATTAACATGGAAGGAAGAATTGAAACGATAACCTCATTTAATTACATTAAGCATGTAATGTCCCTTTTTGGGGGACTTCCGGAAAATAGCTAGGGCTGAATGAGAGATGATTGAAATTAATTTTTAGATGGCTGTGATCAGACTTCCGAGGGCTGATTATGACTGAAAATGCACACGAAAGCCTGCAATTTTTCCCTTCCTAGGGCAGCGACTTGTTTGGGAACTCCCACTCACTTTTGGATGCCCTAAACTCACTGAAAATATGCCCAGTCAAGCTCAAAAATTCTGATTAATTACCAACAATCAAAATATGAAGGAAAACTGATTTTTAGGGCTCAAGAATTGAAGACATGAATTTCTATAAACCCTTGTCTGTAGAGTTACTTTAAAAATTCATAAATTTACCTAGGAAGCTCCAAAATTCATGAAACTTGGGATCTTGGGGTTTAAAAATATGAAGAATGCAAATATCAACTCAACTTGCCCAAACATCCACGCAAACATGCTAAATCTGACCTACAAGCAATTCACACCTCTTGGAAATAATGAATTATTGGTTCAAACATGCAAGGAAATGATTGCTTTCCCCTTTAATAATTAGCATAAGTCCATCCATGCAAGAAATCATACCATACATCCATCAAAACATATCCAACATGCTCATGATACAAGTCACCTAGGGCTAGATAGAAATATATCAGCTCCAAATTCCTTGAGATATTCAATAATTTGCTATGTACCTTGGGATATGGTAATATAATATATATGGGTTGATGGAGATGCCGACATGTGGCACACATCCCCTTAGTTAGTTATATGGGCTCACATAGGAATTAATTATATTGGGGAATGGGTCGGCCTACATTGGGATTAGGTGTTACCCATCCTATTTAAAGGATGTGAGTATCATTATGAGGAGGTATGTATGAGTTGAGTCTTCTACTTGGTAGAGATATATTGGAGGTGTCCCCCTCGAAGTGGATTCCCATCTTGGGAGATTGTGGAGTTACTGAGCTTCCTTAAGGAGCATTGTATGGTGTTACCCTACCTTAAGGGTATTATTATGCATATATTGATTATTCGGGCATCTTGACCCCCCATATGTCTTGTGTTGTGTTATATTATGCAAATTATTGATTTATTATATGCAAATATTTTATCAAGTGGTATCAGAGCGTGATCAATTTGTGATGAAAAATGAAGGTGATTAGTCTAATCTGGAGCCCGACTTGGAATTTTAGAGATTCATGGATATATTTTGAAATCGGTTGTGAATTATTGTGGTCTTTTAGGGTTGAAAAATGTTTCACCATAGTTGCAAAAGGGTTTCAAAAAGCTACAGTATATTAATTGATACATAAATTTTTGAGGTCTATTTTGACAGAAGTTATTGCATTTTTATTAAGTTTCACCTATTTTGCTTCACAGGCTGCATTTTTTGGAAATAATTTTCTAAATTTCTTACCAGCAAATATGTGAAAATTTTAGCAGGGGTTAGAAATTGTGGTTTCAGATTGGAGGCCGAATTATGGACAAAATCATCAGGTCAAATATTGGTCAAAGGAGTAATTTTGTGAAACCCTAATTTTTGTGCATCCATGGATATACCAATTTTCTATGGCAATGGGGAAATTGATGCAAAAAAATGGTGGTTACAATTTAAGAAAATGTATTTTGAAAAATGTTTAGTATGGGTTAGTTTTTATCTTCATCTTGGTGGGAAAGCATGACATTGGTATTCTAATTTGGATATAGATCTGCTTGGATTGGGATTGGGAGGAAATGGAAGATATTTTCCTAGACTAAACATATGAAAAAGAAGAAGACAAACAAGAAACCAAAAAGAAAAGAAGCATAAGAATTGTTAGAAGCAAAATCAAAAGAAGAAGAAGAAGAAGAAGAAAAAGGAGAAGAAAATGTTGATGATGAAGCTGATACACATGATAGTGCATCTCTTTGAGAAAGGAAGATTCAATATTTCAGTTTGAAGGGTGCATTCAAATAAAAAAGGTAATTATTACCATAAACCCTAGCAACAAATATAACTTCATCAATAAGAATGTAGCTCACAATCTACATGTGCAAATAAAGCATATTCAGGCGGCTCAAGTGGATGGTAAGCATATTCAAGTTTTTGAAGATTTAAAGCTCTCTATGGATAAATATGTTTTACATTCAGATTTTTATGCTTTAGATATGAATGGTATGAAGATTGTTCTTGGATATCCTTGGTTAGATACATTGGGAACAATTAATCTTAATGTGAAAAAGAAATTCATGAAATTGTGGTACAAGCCAAAGAAAATTACATTGCAAGATATCACACATAGTAGGAAAAAAATTAATATAAATTGGATCATGAAGAGGAAGTTGGAGAAGATGAAGAAGGGAATAAGGATTTTTTGGAAGGAGAGGCTATAGAAAAAGATGAAAAAGAGAAATAATTCATCTACTCAAGAGAAAAAATAAATAGTAAACAAGGTGAACGAGAACAATAAAAGGAAAAGGTTGATAAGGTTGAGGATACCAAGGTTGCACCATATAGAGACCCACATCATCATGAGAGGGAAAAATCATGGAGTTATGTTAGGCCACATAAGTGATAGCAATCTATATAAATATGCAAGGGAATTGGAATACTTAATCAGAGATACACACGGAATCAATGAAGCAATAATTATATGACATGGAATCACAAGATAATTATTATGGATATGCATGTATGCCAAGAAGGGTCACATATGGACCAAGTGTGGAACCAGATGAGCACAATGGAATATGGAATCATGTTTGGAGCAGCATCACCCAGTAGGATTTCATATGGATGGTTGGATGATCGAGCATGGCGACAAGTGTGCAATAATTTAAAGCACACTCATTATATGGCTTCTTCTTATGTTTCGGGGACGAAACATGTCAAAGAGGGAGGCAATGCTATGTACCTTGGGATATGATAATATAATATATATGGGTTGATGGAGATGCCGACATGTGGCACACATCCCCTTAGTTAGTTATATGGGCTCACATAGGAATTAATTATATTGGGTAATGGGTCGGCCTACATTGGGATTAGGTGTTACCCATCCTATTTAAGAGGATGTGATGTATCATATATGGGAGGAGGTATCATGTATATGAGTTGATTCTTCTACTTGGTAGAGGTATATTGGAGGTGTCCCCCTCGAAGTGGATTCCCATCTTGGGAGATTGTGGAGTTACTCCTTCCTTAAGGAGCATTGTATGGTGTTACCCTACCTTAAGGGTATTATTCTGCATATATTGATATTAGGGCATCTTGGCCCCCCATATCTCTTGTGTTGTGTTATCTTCTGCAATTTATTGATTTATTATATGCAAGGTTCTTATCAATATCTTTAACAGATTGATGATTTTTGTTGAAGGTATCCATGGCTTTGAATTCAAGTTGGACAATCAAGGGTTTTCGTCCTTGCTGGATAGAGGTTATAAAGGTACATTCTATGTTGATGAAAAGAACTAATAAAATTCAACATATCCACCAAATGGCCAAGCAACCTCCTTTTATAACAATAAGGGGTGCTACAATTCAAATGAATGGCCGACCTTATAATATATTACTGTTTCATTAGGGCATGAATTTGTCATTTGACCTTACATGAAAATACCTTATATTCTGAGTTACAACCTCTAAGTTTTCAATTGGAGCGCTTGGCTTGGAATAGGAATCCATGAAAATATAGAGATTAGCAAATTGTAATGTCCTCTTTTCCAACTGATAGATTGATTTTGGACTTCTTGCCATTGCCTTTTTCCATTAACGAAGTGGAAGAATTGGGAAAAGGAATTGAGCTTCAACTGTTTGACATTTATTTTTAATATTTTAATGTTTCGTTTTTAGTCATGTTTTTGAACTTTTAGCAGTAGGCTGGGTTTGATGCATTAATATAAGCATATTAAATATGATGTATAATAGACATTTATGGGTTGGCCTTGTCCTTCTAAGCTCTTGGCGCCAAAGATGAAGGTCTCATAAAAGGAGCTGAAGACTTCATTTGGAGACATCTACTTTGGCAAATTTTATCTAAATTGGACTTGTGGGCTGTTTGCTCATTGTTCTTCCACTCTTGGGCGAAAATGTGGAAGTGTGTGGCATCTTTCAAGAAGGACGGAAATCATTGAATATATGGTAGAGGATCAAGGGTAATGATGTCCACATCCTTCCTTGTTTGGCTTGAAGGAATATTGTCATTCATTTCAAAGAAAAGAAGTCATAATCAGATTTTTATAGCATTATTGAGTGTCTCCCTTTGGCGCTCACTTGCATTAGAGTATTGTTTGGTGTTTTTACTAAAGGCACAAATCTAATGTTATCAATCCATATTCAGGTTTGCACTAGTTATAATGTTGGAATCAGTAAACACTTTGTGGAGGTTGGGGTTCACTAAACCCTCATCTATTGCAATTTTTATTGCAAAGCTGTACTTAGCTGGTTTTTAATTAATTTCCTGCAGTGTTTTAGATCAGATTTTATATTGAATATTAGTTTGGTTGATGCCTAAAATACATATATCTATTTTGACAAAGTTGTTTGAAGAGTTTCAAGTGTTTTGCACTCATTTTTGTACCGATGTCCAAAAAAAAATAATTTGTCACAAGGGAAAATTAGGGGTTTTCACCAATGCTATAGGAACTAGGTTCTTCTGCTTAGGAATGGGGCAACTCCATTTATTGAAAACAAGAAATATGTACACTACTCTAACCATCGGGTGGCCTTTTGACCGGGGATCACACAAGAATACTCCACTAAACCCGTGTGCAAAAAGGAGGTGGAGGAAAGGTGTGTGTATGGAGAGGGGAGAAAGTGAGAAGGGGGTTTTACTCAATAAATAACAAGTTGAGTTTTATTGACATAAAACCAGAATATTTCCAAGTTAACAATGAGAAGACACCATGTCAAGGAAAAGAGGAACAAAACACAAGTAAATCCAAGTTTATTTGCATAATATTGCACAAGTAACCATGCTCATGGAGTAAAGTTGAGATGGAGAGGAAAACATAAGACAAGGAGATAGAAGAATTGTAGTTTCTTGCTTGTAGTAAGACAATGGGAGCTATCAACCAAGAAAAATCTAACCCTTTGGAATGGAGAATCCATTCCAATTTATAGCTTTACAATGTGTCTCTTCATCTACCCCCCACATGACCTTTCATAGTCCCACCACTTGTGACCTTTCACATTCCTCTAGGAATGAAAAATAAGTCCTTTCTTATTAATGGAAAAGGGACTTTTTACAATAAAAATCAAAGGTCACTTAAGTGAATAAGATGAAAAAGCCAAAAAGTACATTTCCCAATGGAGAAATAGAACATAGAGAGAGAGAGAAGAAGAAGAGAGAGATGATCATGTTGAGGAAGAAGAAGCCCCTGATGAAGAAGATCCAGCTCCTGCGGTACCCTGTGGAAATGCTCTTGGGAATGAATTCCTTTCCTTTGACCTCCTTGTTGAACCATACCACTACGGAGACAACCTTCTCTGACTATGGAATGCACACATGTTCCAAAACACTGACCCAAGTCTCAGGAATGCACTGAGTGTTCTACACTGTGTGAACCAAATTTTTGGTCTCTTGTGGTATTAGAGATGGAACCTCTAATTTCCACAAGAGATTCCAAGGTATCCTCGTTGAAAGAAAAGGGGTCTCCAACTTATTTCTGAACCAATTCTTGAAAGGAACTCAGGAGTTCTTCCAAGGATGAATTTTCACTGAGTGAAGATGATCCGAGCTCTTGCACCCTTTCGATAACACTCTCCAAGATTTCCATGCATGCTCCTTTGCATACTCAAGCTCTGAAATGGCATCATTCATTACATCACACCTAGTACTCATCATGTGTGACCACACAAGAGACAAATTCTCAGAGATGGATGCAAATACATTCTGGTTCACCAAGGAGTAGGAGTCAAGACAACTCATCTCAGATACCAATGGGAGAACACTATCCCAAAGGGATTTTTCTTTCTCGATCTCCCCCTTAGTCACTTTGATCTTTGAAATAGTGGCCGAGACAAAGTTGAATAGAGAGAGAACCTCAGGAAACAAAACCTTTCCTTTTTCAATGATCTTCTCCACCCATCTGTCATTGGCTCTTCCTTGCATGGTGTACCCTTGGGCTCTCTTGATCAAATGGGGATCAAAACAACTGATAGGAGAGATCACTTCTACAGGAGGGAGAGATGATGCATTGGGCTCCAGGAATGATTGCACATAAGCAGTCAAGGTTTTGACATGCTCCTCAAGTTGTTCCACAGTCTACTTATTTTCTTCGTTTCTTGCAAGCAATCGGCTGCAAAATCTTTGAAAAAATGCACATCTCCCTCATGTGTAGCTTTCCCCAAGGAAACCTTTGTCAACACATAGTCATCTAGTGTCATCTCTTCCATAGGTTTATTCACTTTAGGATGTGAAACTTCCACATACTGAGCTCCAGAAGCCTTAGTGAAGAAACGAGAAGTTGTTTGAGCTTTCTTGGTCCACTTGGTTTTGATGTACTTTGAGATGGCCTCAAAGTTAGGTGTCATTGCTTGTTGCACCATTCTTGATTCTCCTCCAAGAAACTCATGTACCCATGGGAAAGGCTCAGAAGGTGTTGACATGAAGTCAAGCATCTCAGGTGTTTGATATGGAACCACAACATGACTGAGATGAGATGACTCCACTGCCTCCAGGGAGACAATTGGATTCCTAGGATGATCAGGAGATTGAGATGGGTCAATCTCTCCCAGTTCAAGTTGCTCCATAGGAATTTCTCTGACCTTTGCCTTCTTGTGAAGCTCCATAAGGGGTGAAACATCAATGCCCTCCTCTTCTGCAATTTTTCTCTTGGATGATCTTTCTGAATGAGAGGACCCAGTGGCCGCATCAGGTGTCCTATGAGAAAAGGTGAGAGATACTTGACTTGGAAGAAGTTAGTGTTTCTCCACTTTCAATGATAGAATCCCTTCTCCGTTTGAACCATTCTTTTGACCTCTTGATTACTGCCATGGTCCTCTCCTTGATGTCACCAGACTCTTGAAATGTTCCATGGAGTGGGAGGAAGAGGAGATGACCACACTGCTTGATACTCAGGGTCAAATAGGTTAGATCCATCATCAGTCACTCCTTCAACAAACCATTCAAGTTTGAAATCTCTCATTTGATCCATTTTCATTCTCATATAGTTTCCCATCTTCTGACCTCAAAATCATCCACACAATTGGCCCAATAGTCCTCAATTTGTGAAATGTGAGTCAATCCTGGCAAGAGGAAGGACTCATGATCCTTCCTGAGGTCACAGTTGGGCCTAGACACATAGGAATACAAATTGAAGGCTGCGAGGGAAGATTCAATGTTTGTTGCATCAACCATACTCTTGCATGAATAGATTCCTAATGAAATAGGGAACGAGACACCCTTCCTCTTTGCATTCTTGCACTTGGTGTGAACATAGGACAATTGTCAGGACACAACTCAATCATGATGATCTTGTCACTTGGATATTTTGGTAACCGGTGAGGGGCAAGGTCAAAACCTCTGACCCTGAGATAGGTGAAGGTGGGAAATTGAATGAAGTGACTTCCATACTTCTCAATCAACTCAATTTCCTATGATGAGATTCTCTACTCAGGATTTCCCTCAAGGATCCTTATGACAAACATGGTGAATGCATCATTCACCCTCGAGAAATGAGAGCTACTCTCTCAGAATGTGAGCTAAGGATACTTCTCAATGCAGAGACTTTTGTGGCACATTTGGGGCAGTAAAGAGACCTTGGAAAGGTCTTGTATATGTGAGAGCATACACCAGATATGAGGTCATTGAGAACTTCTTGGAGGTAGGAAACTGCACCAACTTCCTGTGAATGTTGTTACTTATGATTTTCCCCTAGTCAATCATCTGATTTCCTTCTGTGACCACTAGAATGAATTGGGCCATCCAATCATGGAAGTCCTTCATGGTTTCTTCTCCCATTACCCTATTTAGTAGGACCACTGCATCAGAGTAGGCCTCATGAAATTCACTTCAGGATAATGATTTAGGCATCTGAGAGGGTTTTCTTCCCTGTTTGAGCCATGACCCCACTGTCACTCCCTGTAAGTATGAATCTGTTCGTGCCCATTCCTGAGAGGAAAATTCCCGAGTGATGATAACCATGTTATTGCAAGTGGGAATCTGTAAGCATTGTGAAATTCCCTTCGAGTGAGAACTTCCAGAATTGAGTTGTCATCTGCAAGAACTGTTCTTGAATCAGGGTCATAGTGTTGGGCACAAGCTAGAACTAGCTCCGTGCTCTGAACTGACAATGGATGACCACCTGCCTGAAATAGACCACTTGAGAAAATATTCTCCTCCACAGGTTCTTGAGGTTCATTCAACATTCTTGCTTTGAGATTTTCCAGATCCATGTGAGAGACATCACTATCTCCTACATTGGGGTATTCAGTGGATAATGTGGAAATTGGCTCAAATCATGTGTACTTGATCTTCATGGTGACTAGAGATGGTGACATGGGAGTGAGATGGAGGAGTGTGACAAATTTGAACACAATCTGAGCACTTACTAATTTTAGTAAGTCACAATTGGATGTCTAGTTTTAGCAAATTTCACAATTGTCACTTTTTGACTTGTTTTGGATTTGAGAGAGAGAGATAGTGTTGCTAAAAATCACCAGTTTCTCAGACTTACTATTATTAGAAGGTCATCTTGGTAGTGACTTACTATAAATTATAAATGTGTCTTCTGAGGTGTCAGATTGGAATGAAATCAGTCTCAAAAGTTTCTATTTTTCACCGGGATGTTCTGCTCCAAAATTCAAGAGTTTTTCAATCGTTGAGTTTTTTGTAGATCTGAAAAGGAAAGTTTTGGCTGAAAATTTCAAATGGCTGTAGAAAATAGCTCAGAATCATCAATGGAAAACAATTTTATACTCTTCTTAAAGGCATTTTGGAGAGGAAGAGGTTGTCAAAGTTTCATGGCAAACAGCATGGGGTTTGGAAGATATGAGCAAAAAGAGGTTTTTGGGCATGGAGGATGTCTGAACAATTTTGGCAGCATAATAACATACCAGCAAGCAATGGAGGAGAGGAAATAAAAAAATGAGCTTCAAAAATGGTTAAGTGTTGCATTTGAATGGTTTCCCCCCTTTCAAACTTGTTTCCCTCCCATTTACACACTTAACTCACATTAAACCCAAGCAAGCTAACCCAGGTCTGGTGGAGGTTGGAGGTGTGGTTGCACCCTAAAAAATAGGGGGAAAAGGGGACATCACCCCCTCAAAAATGTGCCATGGGTGTTTGCTTCATGAGGATGGGGCCAAAAATTTGTGAGTTGAAAACACTTCCTAACACTTGTGGTTGTGGTTTTAAGTGACGAAAATGAGCCAAGGATGGGGGAGCACATTTTTGTGTCCCCCATGTCCCCTTGGCTGTTGGGAAAAAGGGAAATGGGGACATTAGGGGTCCAAAATGCCATCAAGGGTCTATCTTTCATGAAAAAGTGGTCAAAATGAGTTATTGGTGAGTTTATAACATGTTTCCTAACACCTTATGTTGTCACTTAAGTGACAAAACCAACTCTCCATAGGGGGAGCGCACTTTGGTGTCCCCCATGTCCCCTTTTCACTAAGGGACAAAGGGACAAAGGGACATCATGCCTCCAAAACCCCACCAAAGCTTCTTGGAATGTTGATGTCATCAAACACAACATGAAAATAGACTAAGGAGTGGATTTTCGGGCCGGGAGCAAGACATGGAGTTTGGAGGGCCAACCTTATATGATTTTGACTCCAAAGGACCCACTGAATCCATTCCCACCATTTTCAAGACCTGATTCAGCTTGCAATTTGTCTTTTCAGTCCACTTTCCACTTTTTTCCATGTGTGTGCGCCAGTAAGTGAGTTGTCATCGGAGTCTAGAATGAGTATGAACAAATATAACACATGTACCATGAAGAGGGTCCAATGTAATCCACTTTGACCTTTGGTTAGGCTCCTAACTCTTCTCGAGGTGTCTAAAACCCTTTGAGCAAGTTCCACCTTGTAGAAAGACTCTTGTGTTGCACTGATGGACAAGTTTCCACATTTTTATACTCCCAAAATTCTATCTTGATTATTGCACCATGAAGTAGGATTTGTCATATTTCCAATTCCTAGGATATGAGCTCCCAACACTTCATGAGGCTTCTAAAACCCTTCAAACAAGGTGACTAGCTCCTTTGAAACATGCTTTTCCCAGTGCCTTGCCCAAAAAGACCCAGTTTTTCTTAACTTGTTCCTGACCTCAATTATCTCCACATAAACTTCCTAAACTTCCTTAGATCACTTCATTAATCTCCCACACAACCTCCAGATGGTTTGTTCCCTTGTAGTTAGCTTTTGAGGGATGTCCTCCTGTGACAAAAAGACCAAAAATAGCCCTTTTGAAGCCTCAGGGAGCATTGTTCTTTCTTAGATCTCAGTAACTTCAAGAATCAAGTTAGGTACACTTCTCTGCACATGAAACACACTTGAAAATCATGTTAGCACGTTCCTCTCGACCAGAATGAGGGTGACACAATTGAAATGATGGCTGGAGGAAAGGTTTACATTGACCGGGAAAGGGAATTTCAAGTGTGGGTTTGGTTGTCATGACCAAAATTTTAAATTTTACATGCTAGACATTTAGCATGCAACCTTTACTATTTGAAAAGTTTCAAGTACTATCCACTGTGGGGAAGCTCCAGGTGAGTACCATCCAGATAGGCCAAGTAATAGGTGTTGTCTCCACAAAATTTCCTGACCCTGAATGACCAAGCCATAGTGAATCAAACTTTCCATGACTACCCTTAGGCTCCCTTCACTTGTCCCACAAGAGGACAAGATCTCCGACTTGAAAGTCTCGTGTACGAGCTTTTGATCAAAATCCTTTTGACCTTCATCTGATGTTGCCGAAGATGATCCACCGCCAAAGTTCTATCTTCATTCAACTTTTCCAAGTAACAAATCCTTTTGTTCAAGAGAGTCATTGTACTCACCATCCTCTACAACTTTTACTAGTTGTAATGTAGGTATTTCAAATGAAATTGGAATTTGTGCCTCAGTACCATAGAGAATCTAAAAAGGTGACATGCCAATTTCCCTCTTAGGAGTTATCCGATCTTCCCATAGGGCATCAAGAAAATTCTTATGCCAATTCCTCTTATTGATGTCCATCAACTTCCTTATGATAGTGACAATATTCTTATTACTTGATTCCAAATCTGACCATTACCTTAGGGATAATAGTCAGATGAATGTGAGAGTGATATTCCATACTGGTAGAAAAATTAGTGAGCTCAATAGAGGAAAAGTAGTTAGCATTATCAATCACTACCTTGTTTAGGACTCTAAAATAGATGATTATATTCTCCTTCAGAAAGCTGCACACCGTTTCAGAATTTGCATGCTTCACAAGTATGGCCTCTACCCACTTGGTGAAGTAATCTATTGCAGTAAGCACATATGAGTGCCCAAAAGTTGAGCTTGGATTCAACACTCCTACGAAATCGAGTCCCCACTGCTGAAAAGGTTCTTCAATAACCACTGGCCTGAGGGGAAGAGCAACAAGCTTAGGCCTCCCTATACAAATTGCTGGCAAGGTTCACATTTTGAAACCCATTTGTGAGCATCCTTGAACAATGTAGGCCAATAATACCTCCCTCTCATGGGATTTTGTGAGTTGTTACCATGGTCAAAGAAATTCCCACCACATGCTTGATTATGGTAGGCTTTCAGGATCTGCTTTTGCTGTTCTTTATCGACACATCTCAAAAAGTAACCATCTATACTTTTCTTATACAATGAATTATCCCAAATTACATACCTAGAAGACTGCAACTTGAGATTTCCGCCTTTGCTTGTGGTTCATATGGGATGGGAAATCTCCATATGTGAGGTAATAGGCTATTCCAGAGTACCACTCATCAGTAGTGTTCACAAAGAGAACCATGGGAAAATAGTCTGGTTAAGCATTCATAACACTGAAAATTATCTTTTTCTTCGAGTCATGTGAGATTCATCCTCCGCCATTAACTTGCATAGTCCATTTCCTCTTACCAAATTTGAAGGTCTGATTTCTAAATCATATTCTTGAAAATTTGACACCCAATTTCCTCTTTTGGCTCCAAGGTCCTGTTGTGTCAAAATGGACTTGATTGTTGATCCAGGGACCATCACAATAGTATGAGAATTCAAGATGTAGAATATGAAATTCTTTACTACTTTTATCACCGCATAGGCATGCTTTTCCATCTATGAATATTTAAGCTATGATATTTCAATGGCGAGCTCATGAAAGTAATTGGTGATTCAATATCTTCATCATTCTTTTGCACTAGGATAGCAGACACCGTATGCTCAGAGGCATAACAATACATGATGAAGTCTTTGTTAAAATTTGGCCTTGCTAAAGTGGGAGCTTTAGCAATGGCTCTTTTGATGTTCCCAAAAGCTTGTTTACCTTCTTGAATCCAACAAAATGAATCCTTTGGCTTCATCATATCATTGATAGATTTGGTAAGCTCTGCAAAGTCAGGAACAAATCTTCTGAGAAAATTCACTTTTCCAAAGAAGGAGCAGACACCAGTCTTACTTGAGGGCAGGGCCAATTTCATGATTGCATCAACTCTCTCTGGATCAATACTAGTTCCTTCTTTATTCACAATATGACCCAAGAATATTGCCTTTTGTTACCCCAAATATACATTTCTTTGGATTCAGGGATATGTTGTGTTCACGACACCTCAATAGCACTTGCTCTAAGTGGATTATGATGACTACCTCTATGCTTTGAATACACGGTCAAATCATCAAGATATACAACAATGCACTTACTTTTCAAATCTTAGAAGGCTAGATCCATGGCCCTTTGGAAAATGGCTCTTGCATTTATCAAGTTGAAGGGCATCCGATTGTATGCGAAAGTGCCCCAAGGTGAAGTATCCCTTGAAAATCCGACCCTGTTTTGGTGATTTGAGCTCCAAGGAATATTGTCAAACACTTGGTTTGCAAGTCTGTACTTGCTGTTGTAGTTTCTTCATTTGGTGTTTTGGTTTGTTTTGATGATTGCAAAGGACTTGCAAGAAGTAATTTAAATGACTGAAATAAGGGGAACTCAATGCTACAGCTATATGCAATCAATATATGACTGAAATGACATGAGAAATGCACCTGCAGCTTAGTGGACATTATTACAAACATTTGCCATGTAAACTATTGATTGAATATGAACTGAAATAAGTAACTACAACAATGACATATTGACAAACATTTGTTGTGCAACCTTATTTCTCCTTTATTGAATGCATAGACTTATTTCAATCTTATCAAATGTTGTTTATAATCTGAGTCAATGCCAAGACTCTTGGCTTACATCGAATCATGAATGAATGCCGCTACAATGTCCTATACCAAATATTCATGCAACTACAACCACTATATGGCAACAACTAATACAATGCAATGTAGCCTATGAAAATGATATGAAATAGAAGAACCTGATATGCAACAAATGATCGACCTCCTCTTAGCTGATAGACCTGCTTGGGTGCCACGATTTTGAGATGATGCTGCACAAATTTCCTTTTGTTTATTGCTCACACACTCTAATCATCAGATCATCATGACTAAATTGATACTCAATATTGCCCACAAAAACAACTGAAAAATATCTTCAATACTTCCTTCGATTGAATCACAACAATATGTCAGCTGCCGTGCCAAAAGAAATGATATTTGCAACAATACCTCAGTTGTTGCAACTCAACAATCTTCTCAATAAGATGCAATAATACATCAGCTATTGCACCCAATTAGCTAGCTCTCAGAATTGCAATAATACAACTATTGCAATTGATTGAATCCTTCAATGAAGCACAAATGGAAATCCCGAATGAATCTCCCACAATATGAATTGGGTTTTCGTCCAATCCACAATCCTCCAAGGGGTTTTCGTCCTCGAAAAATAATAAGCATGAGCTGCTCTGAAATTGTCTTTGAAAACGATAGATGATCCTCCCCAAATGAAAGAATGAACCCTTTTTATAAAAACTCAAACCCTGGAATCCAAACCACCTTTAATTTTATTTTATTTTCCTTTCAATTCCAAAGGGGGGCGCCCAAGTGTGGAATTATACTAATATTCCACTTTATAAAAATAAAATTCCACTTAACGTCATAATTAAATATGATAAAGTCACTTTTTCCGACTTAATAATATGACGTTATAAAGTAACTTTGTAACCCCACTTAATAAAGGTCACTTTAATTAAAATAATATAATTTGCTCATTAAATAAACCATTCTGGTGCCCAACTCAAGTACAGAAAAACATCTCATGCCACGGGAATCATCTCCTATCCATTGAATTTACCTACGGAGATGGATAATAGGAAAATCTCATCATCTGAGTGATCGATTAGGAAAGTGGGGACATTACACAAGGGGTGGTGAATGTTGTTTTGTATTGATCTTCTCGTGCCACCTCCACTTGATTGTATCTAGAGAAACCATCAAGCATGGACATCATCTTTGATCCTGTGACCTCTTGAAGAATTTGATCCATGACCGGTAATGGGTAATTGTCTTTTAGAGATGCTTGATTCAAATTTCGGAAATCTACATAGATCCTTATTTTGCCATTCTTCTTTTGCATGGGCACAATGCTTTCTACCCAAGTGGAGTGGTGAATCAAAAAAATGATCCTTACATTGAGCAATTTCTCCACTTCCTCCTTAATAGTTCCTACAATCTTGGGACTATATTGTCTTTGTTTTTGCTGAAAAGGCTTAACATCCGTCTTGAGTAGAATCCGGTGCTTCATAGTGTCAGGCTTATATGACTTGAGCTCATCATATGGATAGGCCTTTGTTGACAATCCACCGATTGCTGAAGATTTTATTGACGAAGAAGAAGATTTATACATATTCTAAGAAGTTAGTGTTTTGAAGACAGTAAGGGATCCAATGTAGGTAAATGGATGGCTGCCCAGATAGTTCGGGAGTCTATAGATCTTTGGAATTCACCCTTATGAGGGTCATGAGACAACCTGATGGAGCATTGTAGGAGTAGCTCAGCATGGAGGGCTGTCCAATAGTTTAGGAGACTATATAATTTGGGAGTTCGGGGAGGTGTGTAATATCCCCTTTTGGGATATTAATTAAATTTTATTAAACTACTTGCAATGGGAGTAAACTTAGAAGAGAAACCCTTCTAGGTTCACCTGAACTAACCCAGTGTTGGCTTCAATACAACCCAAATGGGATTGGAGTGAGCCAAGGTAAGGGTTCAGATGGGCTATCTAGTCGGAATAAGCACTTCTTTGACCAATTAAATTGTAGAAGTATTAAAATAAATTTAAAAATGCTGAAAAATAGCTGAAAAACTTTGAAAATTAATCTCCCTCAATATTGATTCTTTTTGCATGAAATAAATTGCAGATGGAAGAAAAATTAAGAGCTTTCAAAGGAACCAACAATCATAATTTTTAATCCACTAAAACCCACTTAAATCTGCCCCCAAATCTGTAAATCAAGTCGCTAGGGTTAAGGAAAAATATTTAAATTTATTCCAGTTTTTTCCCTTCACTTTTCAGCCCAATAAATGTTATTTCAGATTTGCAATAAATGGTTTATGACAGTAGCTCATAAAATATTAGAAAACCCCTTTTAATGATTGCTAAAACCCTCTACTCAAATCGATTTAGCAAAGATAATTACCAGCCACATATATAAGCATAAAAATGGTCAAATCATGGTCATATCAATTAAATAAACATGTTAGAAATTATCAAAGTTGAACTTGCTTCAAATACCACCAATTTGTACCACAAATACCACCCAAACAAGTCGACTTGATGCACAATAATCAGCTACTAAAATCATATTGAAATCTTCACACAAAGACTCTCCAAAATTCTCATCAAACAAGCTCATGCACTCTCCAAAAATGGCGATTCACATATATGGAATAAAATGCAAATAACTTATCAATTCAAGCTCTCAAGACACACACTTCACAATGGGTGGTGTTGATGAACACCTTTTATTTTTTTATCACTAGTGGGCATACATCCCTCTTCAAGTATGAAGATAAGTTATAATAACCGTCAACATGCAAAAAGGGGTGTCCATCATCTTCTTTTATATCTTTTCCTTTGCTCAATCTCCAAGGTTCTTTTTCCATTTTGGCGCCCTGCCTAAAAGAGAATCTTTATTTTAAAAATTGCCTGGAAATCACTATCAAAACAAATATTAAATGCATGGGAAAATTAAATCAAATGATGCCCATATGAATCGACCCATGCTTAGAATAAATCAATTTACTCAAAATAATAATTATTAAATAATCCCAAGAAAATGCGACTTGCTTTGTTACTTTATTTACCTCCAAAACAAATAATTATTATCCCAACGTAATCGATTTCTCTTATTTTTTATTTGCACAAATAAAATATATTTTGATTTTTAAATTCATGTGCAAATCAAATTTCCCTTGTTTTCAATTTTATTTGAAAAGGGGGACATTAAAAGGTGGAATCTGAGAACTGAAGAGTTCAGCTCGGGAATTACCTCTTTGCAAGGGTTAGGGAGGTAGCTGGATGGAGTTCTGCCTAGTTCAAGAACTGTTGTTTAAAACAAAAGTTTTGAAGATTGTAACTCTATCTTCTTTCTATAGTATAAGTCTTAAGAGGGGGTATTAAAATATCAGATTTATAATTTAGTATTAGGTTAATATTAGTTAAGTATTAACTAATAAACAATTGAAACCACTTCAACCATTTTGTAACCATCTCTCACATAATAAAATGATGGACACACAATGATAATGTGTGCATTCTAGTTTCTCTTAATTTCTTTTTTTGTGCACATTTTCTAGCAAGGGTTATATGCAAAAGTATTTTTCAAGACACGGTATCTTTAGTGAAGGAAACTTACTTTACTGGTTTCTAAACTGCTGATTATTATTCTCGGATTTTTTGAAGTGCTCCTGAATTACTTGCTAGATTTTCAAATGTGTATCATTCCTTTTAAGGGTTCAACGGATTTAATCCTTGAAGTTTGAAATTTGCCGTATTTTTTAGGGTGTGAAAAAATCGAAAAATATTCGATGCATATCGGTTGTAAAACACAATTATGTTGGAACACGTCTCATAAAAAATAGCCAAGCGAAATCACATCAAGATAGGTCAAAAAATAGGTTAAAATCATTACATACTGTACAACATACGAAAATGGCCCTTTCCATTGCACAGAATGCCCCCACAGCTAAAAATCTTTGTTGCTTGTCTCTCCGTGATATGAGCAATCGTTGGTGTGGTATGGGTGGAGCTGTTCGCAATGTCACACCCCGCATTTTCATTCTGTTATGCTGCAAAAATAAGCTGTGATGTATTAAACTAGTGGTTGCTCTAGAAGGAGCAAGTCCATACCGAGAGGGTCGTTGATGGGAAGGGGGCGGCGATGGATGAGAATTCATGTATTTGTTTGTTCCATGTTTTTTTTGTGTGTTGCAGAAATCATGGCAGAAAGTTTGAACATGATTAATACGAGTACATGTGAGATTCAATGTTCGTTTGTTGTGAAGTTTTTTTTTTTTGTAAATTTGTTGTTTACAAGCAGGGAATGCATGAAAACTTGTACTGTAGTGGAGGTGCTCATGGTAGGTACCGATCCAGACAGGGAGAGAACGAATGTAGAAAAGCAAATAGTAAACAAATAAAACCAATGAAAAATACATAGATTAGCCATAAAAAGGAAAACAATTTTTTTAAGGGGCTTTACAATATGGCGGCCTGAATTAAGTATTTGTGTGGCAAAAATTTGTTCAACAAGGACATGTCACCGGTGTTGTCAATGGGATCGCTTTATACTTATAAAAAAAAATTGATCTTGAGAACAAAAGCATGGTGTTCAGACCCAATAGCATCTTACACTCCGAAATAGTACACTAATCCTATTGATGGTAGTTTTTCCTTTCAAAGTGCAACTTGTAGAACATTTTTTTGTTTTTGAAAAGAATCAGCTTGTTTATCTGATGGAGAAGGGATGCAAATCATAGTTCAACAAGATAATTAAGAAAACTAAAGCTAAAGAATTTGCATTTGCATATCACAAAAAATACTCACACCAAGCAGCACACAGATTTTTCTCTCGACATGGCTAGTGATTTCCATTCTTCTATCCTCCACCACCTTTGGAGTAGAAGAACACGAACACTCCCCCCTCTCCGACGGCCTTGGTTGAGGGATTAAATTACGGGAGGTTGCTATTATTGTAGGAGGCCTTCTACTCCTTCTTGCACGTCATATTATAGCACACATGCCCTCCGACCACCTATAGTTACTATTTTTCGTTTCTTTCTAACTACATAGCCTATTAAAAATAATTTTATTCCGTGGGAGTTGATTACACATGAAAATCTTTTTTCCTCATCGTCTTGTCCCTTCAATTCTCGATAAACAATTTGCAGTGATTTTTTTATTGGAAGTCTAATTGTTAGGGAAATCAACGTTTTGGATATACATTAAATTATCTTTTATCTTCTAACAGTTATTATACTGTACTATTTATATAAACAGGTGTAAATAATTTTGCAAGAACCATGATTTGAGGTGAAAGTTAAACACACTTCACTTTGTTTTATTTATGAAGTCTGAATATATAATTTTGCAGGGGAGGCCACCGCAGCCACAGTAGTGCCCCCGCCCCATGCCCGAGATAGAATTCAGAAGTTTGACCCCAAAAAAATCCAACAGGAGGAGATATATGTGTCTGTCAAATAGAAATGTGTTGACGACCTAGCTCTCTCAGCGGGCTGTAAATTCTATAACAAATTTTACATATATTTTATGTTTTCTTTACAAAGATACAAATAAGTTTTTTTTTTACACACACACACACACACACACACACACACAACACACACACACACACACACACATTTGTAGAGCATTATTTAAAAAAATTATAAGGTTGTTTAAATTTTGAGTGTCATCCTCTACGGCTACCTAAAATTTTTACTGGTAATATACTGTTAAATCACAAAAAACGACCCACAGCCTGTCAATTTCCACACCTGCTCAGTAAAAATAAAATAAAGAACTGTGTTTGTCAATCTTTTAAAAAAAACACTTAATTTAAGAAATATAAGCTTACATCTGAGGATGATCTCGAGTTGAGTGCTCTCAAATCCACAACCGCCGAAACCAGTGTGTTTATTTCCACAAAAATTATGCAACTGTATTGTTTCATAGATTTTTTTGTTATTCAACATTAAAATCTTTGATTTTCAAACCTTTGTGAGATTTGAAACGGAAGAAGCCAGCCACTAAAAATAAAAACTCGGATATTTCCTCCATCATTGCGACTAAGTGTTGATTGCTTTATGTCATATCAGATTTGTGGCAGAAGATTGTTAAACCAAAATATTTGTTGCTTCCATAAATTAAAGTCGGGAATAGATTTTTCATAACCAAATAGTTTTTTTACTAATTCACAAGAAAAATAATTTGAACCAATGAAAGAATGGAAAACAAACTTTAAAAATATTATTTATTTTTCAAAAACTTTTTGACAAAATAAAAACACTAAATTGTGAAATATAAGTGGTTTAAAATAATTAGAATAATGTAAAAATGAAACCTCAATTTACACACTTGGGCAGATAAAAGCTAAACATAAACTTTGTTATTATTATTAAAAGTCAATTTTTACAGCACACTTAGCTCCATTTACTGCTACACGTTGATGGCATTTAAAGTCTCAGCAACTTTATTTCAAATGAGCACGCTATTACATTCACCATCATGGCGGTAAAATCCTACAAACAAAAGAAATTACTTCCTATTTTTTTTTATACAAACCAAAACTAAATATGTATATTGAAATTGGTTCCTGTTTTTTTAATACGAAACAAAATTCGAAAGGTGATTCTGAAAGTAAAAAGTTTCTTGGCAATGTTTTTAATTGGAACGCATCAATATTACCTTCACTGACTATGAATATGTGTTTGAGGGGCATAGGTGGGCGTCAAATTCAAAACCTTTACATGCTGTCTTGGTGGCTCCATCTTACCTCCCAGCATGAGCACCCCTTGTTCCATGCCTGGTCTCGCATCCTCATCCTTGTGTATGCATAACACACTTGCCACACAATCTCTTCTCACCTTCTCTGCAACTCCCTCGTCCACAATATTCATCATATTTGCTTTGTGAGTTTGAGATGCAACCCATGTGGAAAAGTAATACTTACTCGATTCCTGCACGTGTAAATTAAGATTCCTTCGCCCTGATATCAATTCCAACAGCTTCATGCCGAAACTGTAGACGGCCACCTTTGGAGTGATTGGAAGACCGGAGATCCACTTTGGAGCCAAGTACCCTCTTGTTCCTCTTGTAGCCGTCACTACGTGGCTGAAATTTCTACCCACAAGCTTTGCCAGCTCAAAATCGCCTTAGGAGAAAAATTGTCATGCAAGAGAATGCTTTCCGGCTTAACATCGCCGTGAATGATGTGCTCTCTGCATTTGTCATGGATATAAACTAATCGTCTTGCGGTGACCAACTCGATCTCGAATCTGGTCTTCCACTCCAACACCTTCCCTTCGCTTTTGGAATTACGACTGAAGAGGTGGAAATTTAGAGATCCGTTGGGCATGTAATCATGAATCAGTAACCTACGGTCTGCCACTGCCATCGCCAGGCCACAACCCCTGCCCCATGTCAAGGCCACAACAAGCCGTCTCTTGGCAAGACAGGCATGTTTCCGCATGTTCAGTCTCCACTCCCCCTTCTCCGATGTCCTTGGTTGATGGATCAAACGTAAGCAATACAACAACCTTCACGCTGGCAAGAGGAGGTCAAAATAGTATGACAGGCAGCTTGAAGTAGGAGAAAACATCGGAAGTAGGAGGGGGATGACAAGTAGGTCAACCTGCACACCGTTGTCGTAAAGACGTGAGCGAACGGTAGGCATGCCTCCGGCGTAATAATTTGCGAAAGTAAGTTGAATAGTGCTGTTACAAGGTTGAGTATGCGGATATACATATGTACATATTACCCAAAAAGGATATATACATGTTCGTAGGTGCATACCCAGCACCATACCCGCACTCGTCACATTGCACTCGTTGATTATTCAATGATTGCAACTTGTTCATGTTGCACTTGATTGGATGATTAGACTCCACCTTTTTTGCTATATGTGATGATTTCGTAATGTTGTCAAATCTGTTACATTGCTGTACTTTGTATTATTTTGTTGTTGAAAATAATTATTGTCTTGATGTATGATTAACCTTCTTGTCATTACAATTTGGTCATAGACTGCAAGGCATTTAAACCGATCTTCTTCGCTGCACGGAAAAGGATCTTCGACTTACGACAAGGTAAAAGCTTAACTGTTTGACTTCCTTGTTTAGCGGTAGCAAAATAATGGGATATAACGGTCTCGGACCCGGGAGCAATTAAATTGTTGTATATCGGCCTTAGGCCATAATTCAACGTTGATGGTCAAATGTCGTTTTTGTTCAAAGGTATCTGACCATATATAATTGTTGGGTTTGATGCTAACTGTCTAAGGCCTTAGACCTTGCAAACTTGGCAAAGTTATGATTTGTGTTAATGGGTCTAAGACCCCAAAGCAATTAAATTGTTTTGTTTTATTTTATGGTCACCGACCATAGCAAGGGTGATAATTATATTGTTTTATTTTAAGGTCATTGACCTTACCTTTACCATGGAAATATTTAAAAATAAATACTAACGCCGTCATTGACCATCATACAACTTTGGGTAAAATTCTATTGTTTTATTTATATGAATATGTCTTTGACCGCTCGTTCTAACCACCATGTGAGTTGGAGGGAAAATAGCTAAGCGAGTTGTCCAACGCCATGAGCTGGCACTTAGAGAATTAAATGGCATTTAATTGTGGAGAGGTGGTTCCTTGGGAATAGGAAACTTCTTGGAGAAGCTACATCATGCAATGAAATTTCATTTTTATTGTTTTTGTTTGCCGTTCGAGCCCTCTCCTTTGAGCTGTGCATGGAGTTTTCAAGGAAGATTTCTGTTGAATTTTTAATGGCGTTTAAGATGTTTAAGTTGGAGAAGTATTTTGGGGTTTTTGTTGTTCGATTGCTGGGAGATTTTGGAAGGAACTTGGGGAAAATTGCAGAAGTTTTTGGAGTCTACATGCATGAATTTCTAACTTATTCTTCTTGCTGTTATACTTCGAAATGAAGGAATATTATGTGGTTATCTCTGTTTGCTTGAATCTGGAATGATATTTTAAAAAGAATTGATTTAAACTTGTAAGAAGGATGGATAAATTAATGGATATCTGGGAAAATATGTAGCTATGATTAATGGGTTTCTGTGCTATTCGTTTGAGTGAGAAATCTTAGTCTTTGCACTTTGTTTTTAGTATGCAGAAGTTTATGGGCTCCCAGGAAATATTGAAAATCGATTTTCTCTGCATGAGTCATTCTGGGTTAGCGTTTGAATAAACTATGCTTGACTGCATGCATTCAGATTTTTGTTTGCAATAAAATGTGCGGTTCATGGCTGTTTGCTTCTGATTTAGTTGCATTAGATAGTGGTTTTTGGACTTGCTGGAAGTGGGTATCTTGTTTGAATACTTGTACAGATTTATTTGGTTGATGAGGTTGATTTTGGGTCGATTTGAAATTTGTGAAGGAATAAATTGTAAATCGATGTTGTGGGTGTTTTTGAGATTCAAACTCTGACGTTAATGAGAATAATAGAAGGGAAAAATTCTGCTCTCTTCCATGCAGTACAATTGATTTTTGGGATTTCCTTTAAGAGACAGTTGTATTTAAAAACTGTTATTATGAAATTTGGGTTCATATAATACAAGGCAATAGTTGTCTAATGAAAATGATACTATGAATTGCGGTTCCTTGACGTTTGAAACTGAGATGTTGAAATTACTGATTTACGGGTGACCTGTATTTCCTTGGGAAAATTAGTGTGCTGATTTCCTTATCCCATTACGGGCTTTGCATTAAATTGATATATTCAGCTCGATAGGGGTTCGTTATAGGGGTTTGCATTAAAGCATCTATAAATAAGGGAATACTAGTAAACCCTCTTACATCGACTGATAAATATCGTTGTATCTCCATTGTAATTTGTATTGTAACATTTCATCAAGGCTAGACCCTTGCGGAAATTCTATGCATCTTAAGTGTTGGGTTATGAGTGTTAATTCTTGAGGATTGTTGTTCCATTTGTAGATGCTTCACTATAAAGGGGACTATCAAATTATTAATCTCGGTAACTTATCTTAATTTGTTGATCTTGAACATGCCATCGTAATATTATTGTCCTCATCCATATAGTCTGTAACTCATTCTTGAGACAATGACCCATATGATGAATGGATGAATCTTCGACCATGGAGTGAGAAGTAGAAATCAAATAAACCAGGCATGTTGGGATGATCCAGGGCATGCCATTACTGGCCATAATAAAAATCCATTGCATTGCTATGAAAAACAAAACCACACCTGCAATTTGAAGATATTTAACTTCCATATCTCTGTATCCTCTCCCAAATCTCGATCCCTTGGGGTCGGGATTGGGCTGCGACTGTAGAATTGTTGAAGCTTTCCCCTTTCGGGACTCTCATTTCAATTCTTAAATCTGTTTCGCTACCTATTGTTTTCCCGCATCCATTAAACCATGTCATGGTCTCATTCTCATGTATAAATTTTGTGGCTCTGAAATTTCTGTGTGGTCCCCTTGAGGGCAGAACGTTCAGGCGTCTAAGGGATGAACCTTGCTATGGCTTGAACTTTTGAGAAAGGAGAACCCTCACGCATGTCCTTTCGAGATGCCATTCGAGGTTCTGGGGACCAATTTTTTGCCTCCACCCCTGGTGCAAGACTACCATCTCGATTCGTGAAAGATCCGAGGAAAACTCCAGTAGGATGTATGAAAGCTGCGGATGTGGTGTCCCCAGATTTCACCCTGAAATTAAGGACTATCCTTTTAAATTTTTTTGTTCTGTTTAAAATAATGGGTCTTTTGGTGTTTTTATTGCCAGAAGATGTCTTTATTACGTTAAGATATTCCCAGTGAATCATATGAGCCAATTTCGACAAATACTCAGATGCTGAAACTCATTTTATCCCTTTGCCAAATTTTGTCTGTGGGAAATTTTTATTTAATTATTTATTAAATAAATAAAGCCCCGTTTGAAGTAAATTGTGCTCCGGTTGAATCTTGTTGAAGTTTTGCATGCCAGTATTCACACATCTGAATAGGTTTTCCACCGGGAATGAATTCAGAGCATTGTCTGCAACTTCTGGCAACCTTTTTTGTTTTTATTTATTTATTTATTTTTTTCTCTGGTTTTCTCCGTTGTCTGTCTGTTAAATTCCCCTGGATCCGTTCTTTGTTTTGTATAGTCTGTTTAATTGCTTGGAACATCTGGAGATCATTTATGGCCTCAACACCAGAAGGAATCAGTCTAAGGAAGGCAAACTTATGACCAAAAAAGATGAAGTTAAGCAGAAAAAGCCTCTCCTAGGCAAGTCGCACTTTTTGGAATAAATAGATCTAAGCTGCAATGGGAATTTTGGCAGTGGTAAGCAGGCGAGAATTTCTTACCTGCCTTGCAGGGTACTTTTTCCCATGAAGTCAAAGTCACTTAAGTTGCAATGAAAATATTAGAGGTGGCAGGCAGACGGGAATTTCTTATCTGCCTTGCAGGGTAAAAATTCTCATTATAAAAGAAAAATCACTTAAAGCACCGACGAGAATTTCTTACCTGCCTTACAGGGTAAAAATTCCCATGATGAAAGTCAAATCACTTAAGTGGAAGAGGAGATTTTTGGAGCTGCAAATAACTTAAGTGTAGGGTGGAAATTCCCATCAAGTTGACTTCCTATTTTTAGCATCTACCCTTGCCAAAAAGTGCGACCCACCTTGGCATTAAACAATGCATTTAATGATATTTATTAATGGCTTTTTTAATCTAATTTTGGCGCCATGTATGGAAGGAAAGTCAATGCAAAAGGACAAGCTGAAAGATAAGTCAAGGATGCATGCTAAAAATAAATAAAATAAATTCATAAAAAACAACCAGTAGCATGCATAATTGGGCGCCCAAATTGGATGAATAGACATGGCTATTAATTAATTAAATTGCCAGAAATAGGAAGAGACAATTATTAAAAATAGCATGCTGGAGGTTATATAAGCTGGGATGCCATAAGGGAGAAGCACTTATTTCTTTTTGATGAAGATTGCAGCCCAGACAGGTTTTGGCGCCAAAAGGAGGATGTTGCATTAAGTAAATATTTTCCACTGCCGGGAAGCTTCCAGTTTTGGCGCCTAGTAGCCTTAGGGTTGTTGAATAGTGCTAAATTAAATAATATTTTTTCTTGCTTTGCATGCAAGCAAAGCCTCAAATTCTAGAGTGTTTATATGCAGATTTTGGTATAAGTATGCCCAGGTATTCATCACAGGTGCTCAAATCAATGTCAGGTACATTGAATATATCTTTTGAATCTGAAGAAGTTGCCAGATCTACACAAATTGATCCAATTGCAAGGGATTCCGGCAAAATTAAAAGAAAAAGAGCTCAGATAAAGATTGTTCCAGCCATGATGAAGCATGATGAAAGAAAAGGATCAGCAGAATCATGCATAGCTTCCAGATTTGCTGAAGTCAATGATACAGACATAGGCCCTGAACCTATCACCGATTTAATTGACAGATCCAGATCTCATAATTGCAAAAGCTTCCGGCAAAAATTCATCCTCTTGTTTCTAACGCAACCTGTGTAGAAGTCAGTGCATGGAAAATTCCTTCCAGGATCTTGTGCACGTGTTCCCAATCTTTCGGTTGAAGCCTTCATTGAATTTACTTGTATTTGCATTCACCCAGAGTGCTTTCCAGAATTTAAAATTGCTCATATGCAATTAAAAATAAAAAATGATGAGTTTTGTCTGAATTATTTACGGCAAACATTGCACTGGTGCATGTATTGGAGAAGAACTGCAAAAGCTTCAAGGATAAGAGGGAAGACAAAGTCAAGGCAAATCAGAGTCTTCCAGATCCAGCACAACCGCATGCAAATATGGAAAAATAACAAGACTGGAAGTGTTGCAGCTTTCTTCTAATTTCTTTTCCTCTTTCTTCTTCTTTCTCTTATTTTCTCCGACAAAGTAATTGAGCAATCAATTAAATTATAAAACTTAAGTGATTGGTTTAAAAGCCGTTACCTGAAGAAGTCAATTGCTTGGAAATAGGTGGTAGACATGCAAAATAAAAGGTTTCATTTTCAGTTATAAATCATGCATGTCATGCAAAGAAGAATTCCAGAAGGGAGATTGTCAGTTGTTTCCTTTACAACTTCCACATGTGCCAGTTCAGTTATAGTTTCCTATTTGTAATTTCCCCTCCATACACTATAAATAGAGGAAGAGCCTTTGGGTTAAAGGATCAAAATTTGTAATCAGCATTCTTGTGTTCCAGACTTTGAGCTGAAACCCTTGATAGCTTTCTGAAAGCTAAGGAATAGAGAGGAGGCAGATTTCTAGAGAACTTTGTGTCAACGGTGCATTTGTTTCTTATTTCTTTTTAGATCTCTGCATAAACTTTGTGTTGTCTTAGATCTAGATCGGAAACTTTCCTTTGCTTCAAATTCTGCATTTCAAGATCTATTTGTTTCGTCTATGTGCATGTGATCAACTCTGTCAACCATTGGTTAGGTTGTACATCTCCTTTCCTTTCTTCTCGTATTTACTTATTTCCCTTTCCTGCACATATTGCTTACAATTGCTTACTTGCTGCAAAATTGCCTAGTTATGGTTCATGAGCTACGCAATTAAAGTAAAACCAACAGATAGATATTAGGAAATATAATTGACAAAATCTTACACGGGAGCCTCACCGGTAAATGAGGGAGATTTATCTCATGACTGCCTAGGTTTTCAGCTGTGCAAAATATCTAGCCAACAGGATGGCACACCAGTAATAAAAATTGCAGCATCAGATGTTCAAGCCAATATTCGGGAACTAGAGGATCATGCACTTATTGTTCGCTTTCTGGGATTCAAACCATCTCTGCCTCTTTTTAAGGAGTGGGCCCGGAAAACGTGGAATATTCCAGGTGAGTATACTGTCTTTGTTTATCCCAACAGTTATTTCCTGGCTATCTTTGTTAATTACGCAGAAAAGGAATATATCTTTCAAGGGGGACCGTAGTTTTTCGGGCAAGCGGGTTTATTTATGAAACCATGGCAATCTCTTTTTAAAGATGAGGAACTTCCTTCTGTTGTCCTGGTTTGGATCCGCCTTTTTGGATTACCCACAGAATTTTGGAATCTAATCGTTTTCCAGGATATTGGAAATTCCATAGGAAAATATATCAGAGCAGCTGATTCTGCAATAAAAATGGAGCAAATGGTTTATGCTCGGATGTGTGTATACATGGACATAAATCAACCTTTTCTTGAAAAAATAATGCTAGAAGTTGGATAAGATAAGTGGGAACAACAAATTGATTATGAGAACATTCCTTTTAGATGTAGATTCTGTCATGAATATGGCCATCTCGTCAAAGATTGTCCTCAGCGGATGAAGGAGCAAAATCGGGAACAACATAGCTTGAATGATTTTATTGTCCCACCAAAAAGAAAGACAGTCAAAGAAAAAAACACAGGAAAAACTCCACAACATAATACAAATAGATTTCCAGAAACTTCAATTAGAAGAAACAAAGGGTCAGGAAATATGTATCTGGTTCCCTCGGAGCAAGAAACCACAAGTTCCAGAAACTCAAGATGTTATTAGCACCACAATAGGGTCAAGAAAAATAGAGTCGAGTGGACTTCCTCAGATCAGTATCGAACGCTTTGGTGGTTCCCTCGGAACACTGGGGAGAATTGAAAAGTTACCAGAGGATAGCATCAAACCTAGGCAGTCATGAGATAAATCTCCCTCATTTAACCGGTGAGGCTCCCGTGTCAGATTTGTCAATAAAATGTGTTTTTATCTATCAGGGGTTTTACTTTAACAACTTAGTTCATGAACCATAACTAAGGAGTTCTGCAGCAAGTAAGCAGCTGTTTAAGAAAGGAAAATTATAGAAGAAGGAAGTAAAGGAATTACAGAGAAGAAGTAAGGAAGATGTGCATCCCAATCAGTAGATATCAGAGCTAATTGCATGCACATAGAAGAAACTTAATAGATTTGAACACACAGAATTCTAAAGCAAAGGTAGTTCTAGATCCAGATCTAAAATAACACAAAGTTTACTTTAAAGATCTAAGATTTAAAAGCAAGAAACACAGTACGCCGTGACACAAAGTTCTCCGGAAACCTGCTTCTTTGTATTCCTCTGCAACAAGTGGCTCTCAGGGGTTCAGCACAAAGTCTAGAACACAAGAT
Source organism: Taxus chinensis (assembly GCA_019776745.2). NCBI lineage: Eukaryota > Viridiplantae > Streptophyta > Pinopsida > Cupressales > Taxaceae > Taxus > Taxus chinensis. The sequence continues at coordinate 734,793,706 of CM034152.1, read as the reverse complement.
TGCTTCTTACAAATTCTGATCGATGATTAACCCGTAGGTTCTTCTCCTACTTATAGAATGTAGGAGGGAAAGTACAAATAGAAGACTCAAACTGAACTAAAGTATGAACAACAAGTAAAGATGACATTTGGCAATCATCCTCAACTAACTTCTTCTTAAGTGACACATGTATCACTTAACTAATAGAAAGGTTCCACATGACTTCAAGTAATGGTTGCAAAACCAATAACTTAGAAGTTTACAATTTCATCCGGGAACATAGAAAGTAGAAGAAGAAAGAAATAGAAGAAGTCATGCCAGCTGTAACATCTACATCTTCTTCTTGTTCTGATATCTGATATACTTGTCGAACATATAGTTCAGCATCTTTCCATCTGTTTTAGCTACTGCTTCCTTTTCTGTCCTGAATTGCAGCAATCCTTCATTCAACACTTTGCTGCATGCTTCCACTTCTTCCAAACTTGGCCCAAATCTCGCAATGTCTGCCTGCAGTGTCACCAGCCTACTGATAGAGTTCATCGTGAAAGGCTTGGTGGCTTTATCAATCCTCTTTTGCACCATCAGAAGAGAACCCTCCAGGGAATCATGCACCTCGTTAGAAACAATCCGCACGTATGAAGTAATACCTCCATCCACTCTTTCCTCAGTGAAAGAAATAATACTGTCCGGCAAATCTGATGTTCTACTCTCAAGCGCCTGCATCCTCTTCAGCAAAACTCTGCAGATCTCCAAACGGAAAGATACTGCAAACTCTAGCTGCTTCCCCTTCTCGACTGATCCATCCGGCACAATTTGCTTCTGCAACCAATACATCTCCCGGCAGCTTGTTGATCTCGGCCAAAATACTCAGGTTACTCTCTGCAACTGTATTTATTCCTTCTATGCTTTCTATCAGTTGCTTTAGTTGATTTTCTGCATCGTTCATAACCTTTAGGCGGGCTGGCACTTCCCCAAGTTGCACAGAAGCTTGACGAATAATCAGATCCTTCCATTCGTCAATAGCCTTTACTTGATTGCTTGCATCTTCCATTTCCTGCATAAGATGATCACTCACCTGCGCTGAAATGGGCTGAACGGAAGGTTTAGCAACCTTGGCTATGATCTCACATAATTGAGATATTTGCTTCTGCAGCTCTTCTTTCTCCGCCTTTTCACTGTCAAGCCTAAGGAACAAAGCATCCAGCAACGTCTGCGTGTCCTGCTTCAATCCTTCAGTGGTAGCTTGACCGAGTGGTATTTTGGTCACCGTCACATCTTCTGCCGTGAGTTCCTCTTCTACCTTTCCTTCCGCCGGGATTGATATCTCAGCAAACTTCTCTCCCGAATCCTCGATGATCAACCTAGAAGTTGCTTTAGCAACTTTAGGCCTTCTGTCTCTTCTGCTCAGATCCTGAAGTAGCTGCAAGTCATGTTCCTCTAAGTTCATCTCTACTCTTGCTTCCGGAACCAACTGCAAAGCTAACCATTCCGAGAAATTACTTCTCGGAGAGTGAGAAGTCGCTGAGTGCACTACCATTTCCCGCTCTGCATCCTCTCCATCAGAAAGTGCCACAGTATCATGGCTGCCATCCTCTGAAACATCCAAGGACAAAGCTCTTTCGAACTCCGTCATCTGCAGCTTCAACATCTCCTCTGGAACGGGTGCTGAACGAAGTGGCTGCGGAGAGAAGATGAACGTTGCTGGTTTTAATGAAGGCATGGAAACATCCTGCTGCTGTGGTGCAATAGTTGGTGATCCACTAGGTACTGGAGAAGTCGGAGTCAAAGCTATGGTCGTAGAAGTGGTCTTCTCTTTCTCTTGAGATCTTCTGCGTACTTTCAACTTCTCGGACCTTCTGCTGCTCTCTCCTTCATGCTTTCGCTTGAGGGAATCTCCTGCGCCGAAGTTGCCCGTGATTTGATTCATCAATACTTCATCAAGGCAGTATCCCTTCGTTAGCAGCCAGCTCGAAGTACTCACCAACACAGCTCCGGATCTTTCTTCTATTGTGCTGCAGCCGCCATTGCTATCCTGTAGTAGAGCTTTATCTCCTCCCATTTGATGGTAAGTGTCAAGTACCACGTTCCCATCATCTTTAAGATCCGCAGGTATCCGCGCTAGTCCAAAGTCAAATACTTGCTTTGCCGACAGCCTGCTGAAATCTTTCTTTCTGACCTCGTACTCACTTCTGCACTTCATCCAGAAATCTTCTAACGAAGGCACATGTGCGTACTCCTGGGAGATTGTCTTCCTGGCTATTCCAAATGGATCGAAATTAAGCCGTGCAGGGAAGAACTCTTGCTCATACTCGGACAACATTTGTGCTTCCATTCCTCGAGCTCTGTGAATGCTGATGCAACTGTAATATCCCACAGTGAGTGGGAAGTAAGCCCGTAGACTTGTGCCGCTTCGACTGAAGGTCGTGTAACTCCACAAGTTGCCTGCTTAGCTCCATGGCAATCAATCTGTCACTCGGGTACCTTGGCATCTTTGTTGGTTCACCTGAAAAGCTCGTAACCCTGAGGTATGTGAAATCTGCAAACTGGATGAATACACTGCCAATCTTGGACACTGCTTCCCATGCTTCCTTGCTTACCCTGTGAGTCTTCAAGTCTTTGTCTAACCTGCAGATGAAATCATAGAAGAAACCATCGTTGATCACTTTGAAGTCTTTTTCGCACGCAGGTGCAGTAAGCTGTGGGTAGCACTCGAAAATGGGATCCTTGGAAAGAATACCACATCTATCCAGCTTGGAAAAGACACCCTGTGAAGCTGCAGCATACACCAAGTATGAAGTCATCTTGAAGCTGAAGGTACGCTTTACGTTCCGCAGTTGCTCACCGATGTTGCTGCTAATAATTTCTGACCAACTGATTATAGAATCAACCTTGTTGATTTCAATGGTCCTGATGAAAGCATACATCCATGTCCGGAAAGTGTAGGCATTCGCTTCACCATTCAACCTGCATAGCAATTTGACAATATCATCCGCCTCCTGCACCAAATTGGATCGTGGAAGAGTTCTCGGGAACTTGGAAGGGGATCTAGGCTTCTTCATGAACCGGCTATTCATGATGCTCACACAGTCAGCTCTATGCTTTTCCCACCTACTGTCAGCATCCTGAATGCTAATAGAAGTCACCACCTTTCGTACTGGAATCTTCAAACAATAATCGAAGAATTCTGCATCCAAACGAATTATTGTCTTTCCCGCAACATCACGCACTGATCTGGATGAAGGATGATAAGATCTAGCACACTCCATCACAAACTCTGGCAATTGGGCTGTACACGGGAAAGCTGCAGCTCGAATAATTCCACTACTTTTGACCGCACGCATGAGTGAAGTCTTTCCAGCTCTGGATCTGTCAATCAAATCAGAAAGAGGTTCTGGGCCTAGATCCGTGTCTCCTATGTCTGAAAGTTTAGAAGCAATGCATGAATCCATCGTGCTCTCTTTTTCATCTCCTTTTGCCATGGCTTTATCAATCTTTGTCTGAATAATTCTTTTTCTTCTAATTTGGCCGGATTTCTTCAATACTGGTGCAGATCTGGACAATTCTTCAGATTCGGAGGATATTTGCAATGTATTGGACATTGATAAATACTCCTTTTCTTTTATAAAGCACCTGTAATGAGTTCCTGCAATTTATTCAGACAAAAATGGCCACCGGAGCATGAATAGTGAATTTAAATTATAAAAATCTGCACTTTTCAAGCCTGCTGCCCCAAAAATTGGTGTTTAATTTGCACATAAAGAGAGCATGAATCCTTTCAATCAACACCTGAGCTCCTGTTACACCTGTGAAAACAACTATGCCGACGAAGATCAACCTTCTCCAAAGCATGCGCCAAATCTGGAAGCTTTTAGCCTTTGTTAGCACTTTGTCTGTGCAAAATCCTTCCTCTAATGGGGGCGCACTTTTTCTACCAGCTGCAATTCTTTACCTGTGTGTTGAATAATTCATCCATATGGCTGCCCATGCTTATATAACCTTCACAATTCTATAATTAATAATTGCCCTAACAATTAAAGGCAATTAATTAATTAAAAATCATGCTTTTCTCTTTTAAAAATTGCATGTTTAAGGACAGCCATCCAATAAATTAAATTAATCCAATTTAATCCTTCACACAGCACTTAACTTAGCCTCACAGTGTGCTTTGACCATAGCCACTGAAAATAGAAATTAATTTAATGATTTAATGCATTTAAAATCATTAAATAACTCCTAAATGGGGCGCACTTTTTCCAAGGAGAGGGGCAGCTACTAAATAAATTAAATTTAATTAATTTAATTCCTTTCTTTTATTCTTCCTTTGACTTTTTGACCTCCTCAAGCTTGGGCGCACTTTTTCCAAGGAGAAAGATTATTAAAAATAATCAATTTAATCACTTTAATCCATCACCAAAGGGGGCGCACTTTTTTGCACATGTAATTCTATTTTTAAGAATTTTTTCATAATGGGATTCTTTACCCTGCCAGGCAGGCACCAAAATCCCATGATCCACTTAAGTGATTTGACTTTTGCAATGGGATTCTTTACCCTGCAAGGCAGGCACTAAAATCCCATGATTTCACTTAAGTCACTTTCCTTTTATTATATCATGGGAATTTTTACCCTGCAAGGCAGGTAATAAATTCCCACCTGCCTGCAGCCTCTATTTTTCCCACTGCAGCTTAAGTGATTTTTATAACACGGGAAAAAGTACCCTGCCAGGCAGGCATATAATTCCCATCCTGCCTGCGGCTTATATTTTTCCCATCGCAGCTTAAATCCTTTGTTTTCCAAAAAGGCGCCCATCCCCGCAGGGGCTTTTCTGTGCACGACTTCGCTTTTTCCCAGTGATCCAGACCTACGATGATGACTTCCTCCGGGCAAAATGTGCATGTATGTTTTCCAGCTGCTCCAGGCCAAAAATCGGGCTTACCCGGCGAAGGAGTTATTCCAGAGAAATTTTACAGAGAACAGAACGGGACACCACAAAAACACGAAAAAAATGCCAAAAGTTACAAATAAAGCCCAAAACTTAAAATAAGTTAAAATCCTTCTGGTATATAGGAATAATGACATATTCGCTTATAACAGAGTTGAAACGGAGCGCAAATAGCCTCATACGGGGCTCAAAATAATTAAATACAAATTTCCCGCAGACAAATCCCGACGACAGAATAAAACAATTTTGGGCATCTGGGTATTTGGCGAAAAGGGCTAATATGGCTCTTTGGGATTATCTTGACGCAATACAGGAACTTTCAGGCAATAAAAACAACAAATGACCCACTATTTTAAAAGTATGAATTTTTTTTGAATTGGGTAGTCACAGATTTCGGGGTGAAATCTGAGTGACACCAACTGTTAATTTGATAAGACCCTGATTTAAGGTTGTATAATATTAATGCATGGGTAGTCCAATTCGGTAAGGATCCACACCCATATTGAGGTTGGGTGTTCACATGCCCGATTAGGCTATTCTTTCAGGCAAAGCTGATTTTGAAACAATATTGAGTAATAAATCTAGAAACTATGGGATCATCATGAGATTCCCTCTTTAGTAGTGGTTCAATGGTATTCATGAGGTTGATGTACAACTATTCATTTGGATATGGCCTATATGCTATGCGTAAAATTCTGATTTATGTGAGAAGCTGAATTGTAGTACTTTGGTTTGAGACTTAAAATATCTAATGAATCTATAATTATGGTTACAAGCTCCCTATAAAGGGGCAAGATTGACTGTTAATTGAAGGGTTTGAATAAGGGGTAGTATTAAATGGTAATAACTGATTTGTGTCGAACTCAATGTTAATAACTTAATAGGTAACCCTGTGTTGAAAAATGGGTTAAGATAGTGGTTTGAACTCAATTAGAATGAGGAAACACCTATTTATAATCCTACTAGTATAAACATGCAAAACTGAATGCTTACGGGGATCGACCCTTCGAATTGTAGTGATTCAACAGATTCACTAAAGGTAAACCCTAGTTCCAACTCCTTACGCATCTTGATATTAAATGAATGAGGAATGGGTTAGTCAAAGGCCTATAAGGCCGTGTGATGGATTTGATACTGTTTGACTCATTAATACATTTCAAATCTAGACTGCCCGGAAATGCCAAACACCCCTCCGTACCAAGCCTGATACGTACTGGGTACGGGTAGGGTTCGCGTACCCACATGGGTTTGTTTTTAAGTGCAAAAAAATAAATAAAACTTGAGGGCTTTGACTGGAATTGAACCTTGGAAAGTTTGTGTGAGATTCAATATTTCCAATAGGCTCCGAAGGGTCAAGAGAGATGAGAAGGACTTCATTTGGTTGACTTACTATTTGGGTGCTTTCTTGTTGCTCCTCATGGGTCCTTTATTCTTCAGTCAATTTCGAAGGCATGGGAACAAGTGAAACACTTGGTGGTTGGGCGCCTATCTTCTCTTCCTTTGACACTAGGTGCCAAGCCTACAAATCAATTTTGTTGAATTTGAAATATAATGACAAGATCCTTGCCTTGACAAGAGGCTGCTCTGCCCTCCTTTGGTTTGAGAAAGGAATTAAAATATTTCATGACTTGTACAGATTTAGGAAGTGGATGGAATGGACAGAACTTAAAGCTTTCAATAAGCTCCCTCAATCTTAGTTCAGAATGTATACAATGCTCAGAAATGGTTTCTCAGCTCACTCTACTGGACTAATTATGGAGGATGAGAATGACTTTTGGGATACTATAGAGTGGCTCAAAGGGCCCCTTCTCCAAGAAACAACTCTATGAAAAGATTGCCTGCTCCGCAAACCTTTCCCTAGGCCTTTACAATAAGTGGAATGTTTGTGAGCCTATTAGTAAATGGACTCATAGATTTAATGTTTTGTGGTCTTCTTGTATACAGTCAAAGAAATCTTGCTTTAGATGGCTTCTGATTCATAATAAGCAGCTTGTTGGTTTCTAATATTTTATAGGTTGCTGAGACTATAAGCTTGTTGTTTTCTTTAAATTTTTATATATATTTAAATTTTTTACTTTTTAAAAATATACATGCGAACGTACGCTCAGCGTACTGTACCCGAGGTTTTAAAAATTTTGCCGTTTCAGCGTACCGTACCCATACCTATATCCGTACCCGTACCTGTACCGAAACAGTCTAGTTTCAAATAGATGTCAGCTATCTTTCCTAGAAGGACATCTTTTGGGAATTTGTTCGGTTTATAAAAATATGTGCTTTGTGATGTATGAAAGTTAATCTAACATGCACATAAATATTTTAAATCTCAGAAGTAATAGACTGAACATGAATGTTGAATACATTGGTCGGGTTGATCCGCTCTCAGCAGTAATATAAGAAAATGAGAATAGGTTAGGTGCGTCAGATATTGAACGTATAGTCTGCATGGCTGTCAACTCATACATTAGGGTATGTTTTACCAAGGTAATTTTGCCATGCAGCAATATAGCTGCGCAGCGGTGCGAAGTGGGTCCAACCCATGGGTCAGTCACCTCATGAAGCTAAGACTATTCAATTAATCAACAAAATAACTAACAAGTGTGTTTAGGATAGATTACATGGCGCTGCTCTCGCCTGGAAGTAATTATCGGAATTAAAAAAAAAAATATAAAAACACTGGTCCGTTTTTCTGGCATCCGCCTGAGCAGTTGCTACAGTCCTCTCACTAAGGCCCTTTCCCACAAGTTGAGGGACTAACCTATAGATGGTATCACAGCTTTCCTACACTCATCTGAAGCCACGTGGCAAATGGCAAGCTTGAAGCTCAAGTTTTCTTTTTCCTGATCTTGACTTAGACTGTGATCCCTTGGATATGACGGACAGATGATATGATTCTGCAACTGGAAACAATACCTCCACAGATCTATTTATGGAGCTAGGGTACTCAAGAAGATGTGAATTCCTGTAAAACCTTTCTATTCTAACCAAGATCCTAGAGCTCTTTGTTCATCATACCATGTGAACAAACCTGCCCTCTACTTGTGTTTCTATTTCCAATTCAAATTGACAACGTGCAGGGCATAATGATTCTAAAACTCTCTCAGAAAGCTATAAAGAGCTAAGAGCATGGCAGTTGGTCATATAGACAAGGGACAAGATGCTGATGCTCTTGGTACACAGTTTCAGTTGCAAGTCAAATGCTTGGTTTTTTGTATGGTCCTAACTCTCCCAAAGAGGTGGTTGGGCATTGGGATTGATGTGCAGACCTTTTCTAATTTGAGCTTTGGTCCTTGTTGATAAAATCATGTTCTTGCTTATTTTCTATTTTTCTGAGCAAATATTATTAGAAAAAGTGCTCGAATTATTTTTTATATTCATTACTCATATTTGCTAAAAATAATTCTCAAAATTTATCATAGTCCAATTTTACAGTAATCATGTAGAAAGTCTAATGTATATATTTTGCAAATGCGTATCATTTAGCAGGGGATTTCCCTTTTATTTATTTTAAAAAAGGTATCTGTTTCTAGCAACTGCCTTCTAAAACACTGCTGCTATCGCTCGTTAGAACTTAGGACAGATAGAATTATTTAAGTTCATTTCTCCTGTTATTAATTGCTTCATTGTTTTTGGACTACAACAATTTGAAGATACTCCCCTATTTTATTTTAGAAAGAAGAATAAATTTTTCAGTGTCATTGCAATAGGACTATCAAATATTATTTATATAATTACAACTGCTTATTAGAAAATTTAGCAAGCAAATTTGTTGGTTTTGAATCCACTGCAGTCAGGAGGATGGGAAGCTGTACCTGTTGAAAACGAGCATGCAAAACTCATTGTTGGAAGCTCTAGATGGAACAGTCTACATCCTTTAGTTTGTACATACCCTCAGCCTGTTGCTGTTCGGTTTCGCTGTGATTTTCATCAGCAAAGGAGGTCCCGTACTGTATATAGAAACCATACAGGCATTTTTTCGGTACTGGAGAATGTAATTCCAGATGCTGTGCAGGAATCTACTAATGATCGGACATCTTCAGGTAGAAGGAACTAGTGGATGATTGATTTTGTTATAAATAAACAATATATATGCCTGTAAAAGGAATCCAATGTTTGTTTCCTCTTATACTGTAATTAGAAAATCGAATTTCCCTTATCAGGAGGTTTACATTCTGTTACTAATGCAATCTTTAGACACATATTGTGTGTTTTGTCAAGGCTCTGAACAGAAATCATGGCAATGAACAAAAAAAATGCCAATCCTTTGAAAGTTACAAATGTTTTCACAGTTGATATTTAAGGGCAATACATACCCCTCTCAGTATGTTTGGAGCACTCCATTACAATAACGTTTAGTCCTTTGGTATCATGCTTAGTTGGGCCCTTTGGGAACATCCTCAAAACTTTATTGCTTCGGTTGTTTTGGCATCTTAGCTTTCCTTTCGGGATATCCTTTATGTCAAGAATGTATTGGATTAGCTATTCTCAACCAGTATTTGTTTTTTAATGGTAAAACCTTCTTGTTGATGGTTGATTATGTTAGCTTCTGGCTATCCAATCAATCTTCTGTCTGTAAGTGACGGAACTTGCGGTTTTAACAGCCATTGATATCTGTGCAAATGATTAAATAAAAACTTAAATTTGCTCTAATTTTTTTACCAGCAACTTTGTTAGTGATCTCAGTTATAATTTTAGGTGAAAGTGAAGTCCATTGAATAAAATATTGAACATTTCAGGGGTACAGAGTAATGGAATTGAAATCATGGGCGATCATAGAGCATAAGTATTAGTCATATTTTAGGTTAAATTAACTATTTAAGTGAACAGAAGCAGAAACAGGTTGGAATAATTTAAACAAAGTCCTTGTAGTTGCTTTATAGAAGAATATGGAAAGCGTTCGAAGAACATATTTAGGAGACAAATAATAATCCCTGAGACAAGTGGATGGCATGCATAGGATTTAGATGAAAGAAAAGAGTGGCGTCTCTTCCATTCTTGATGCATTGCACTTATCCATGCTTCATCATTATCCACTATACTCATGAATGACCGAGTATTAGGTAGGAAATTTAGTTTGATAGATTTATGTCCAGAAGCAACTTGATTAAAGAATAGAAATAATATTTGGATGCGTTTATTCAGAGGATAGACGTAGATATCCCTTTTCAATTAAAAAAATGATACCGAAGTTCTTGGAAAACTGAAGCAACAATCTCAATATTTAATATAATGTTATCTTGTATATAGAAAAGCAATTTAAAAAAAAATCCATATATCTTTATGGACCAAAATGGTCTATTGCAACATGATTTGTACACGATAGGTGTTGAAACTGACTGTTTTATCTCTAATTTTCTGTTTTCTTCGTTGTTGTTTCTTCTGCAATCTGAGGCCACCTATCCAATATAGCCTATCCTAATGAGCTTTTATTTCACCAAAACAGTTTTCCCAAATCCTTTGTTACCACATTGCTAGGCCATATACTCTTGCTTAAACAAGTTATTGGGCACAAAAAATTTCTTTTTACCACATCTATTCTTCATTTCATGCGAGTTATGAGATCATAGTGACTTTTTCTTGTATTACTCAATTAAGGGACATCTATTTTAGTGGTAAGCTGCCATGATGGTTTGTTTAGGGTGCCTTATTCAGTTTGCATTGTTGATTTTTACTTTTTATTGCTCTTTTACATTAACATGTTCTTGTTTATGTAGGTTGGAAACCTAGATTTGACTCCTTGGACCACATTTTCTTGCATAGTTCGCATACTCGTACTCGGCAACCAAAAAAAATTTGACTTAGCAAAAACTCGGCAATATTCGGCTAATACTCGGGAATACTTGGCAACTTAAAAAATACGCAAATTTCTTCAAAAAACGTAAATTTTAAGCAACACAGCTACAAAATGTATCAAATGAGCCCATAAAATGTTGGAGAAGTGTTTTCTATTAGATTTGAATACAAATACAATACAAAATCGCATCATCATGCGAATACGAACTGCCAACTGATAAGTAATATGAATTTATGATGATTGACATTGAAAAATATCATCATAAATTTCATATCTATGCAAGTTACAATATACAATAAATTACATTTTCCTCTTCCCCCAATCTAGAGAAATATTGGGGAGAGGGTCTAGTGCCTCTACTAGTCCCCACACTCGGTTGCGTCTCCTCGCTCCTCCTAGAAGGCTGCGACTCTGGCTCGAACTTGGAAGTAGATGGTGGTGCTGGTGGCTCCTTTGCTGCATGTTGGACATCACCTCCAAAGATGTCATCCAATCCAATATCTCCTGCAGTCCTGCTAGTGCTTCTCCCTCCATAGCTTCCCTCTCAAAAGAAGCAATCTCGTCCTCTGTGAACGCAGGGATTTCCTCTTCTTGCCCAGTCCACTCGCTGTATGGATCTATCTCATCCAAATCAATAAGCTCCTGCTGATGTGGCCTCCACTTTTCTTGTGCGAAGCCAGAGATTGTATTGCACAAAAACCAAGTCATTGAGGCTGTTTTTGAGTCAACTTGTTGCGCTTCTTCGTGTGAATGGCCTCAAACAAACTCCAGTTGCGTTCACATCCAGAAGCGCTACAAGGTTGAGATAGAATTATGAGGGCTAACTTTTGAAGATTTGGGGTATTCCCTCCCCAATCCTCCCACCAAGAACCTACAAACAAGATAATCAAAAATTTATAAGTTAATTAATAAAATCAAATATGTAACTAATAAGTAACTTGGTAAACATTCTAATTTTTGGTTACCTGGTGACTGTGTGGTTCTCCCTCGAATAGATAGCACCGATGAAAAGAGTCTCCCCCTAAGACATGTTTGTAAGGTCTGCAACTCTAAAATGACGAGGTCCCTCGTCTCAACATCTGGTATCATCCTCTGAATACATGTTGAAAAGGCCCTCCATAACCTCTCCATTCACATCTGTGAAGCTGTCTAGAGGTGCAGAAATACTTGGGGTTGAGGTAGTACCCTGCTGCATGAATAGGTTGGTGGAGTTGATTGTTCCACCTCCGATCAATAATCTCCCAAAAGGGACCATATCTGACGATATCCCCCTTGTAATAGTTTTGGATAGACATCTTTGGTCCTATCCATGGCCTCATAAATAAACCCCATGGGGTTTTGCTCCCCATCAACCAAATGCAAAACTCTCACCAACGGATCTAACACCTACACACAAATTAAAATGTAAGATTACAAACTAACAAGTTACAAATAAGTAAATTGAAATATTCAAAAAGTGAAAAAAACAAGTATATTTAATAATGGAGGTTAACAAATTCAAATAAAGGAATGAAATATAAATCGAAGTTTGAAATTACCTTGATGATCTCTATAGCTCTCTTTGCAAAGATATCATCAAAAACTATCTTTGCAACGCCTCTCTCCATCAGACTTTCTTTGAATATTGTGAGTCTAGCCATGTTTGACTTCACAAACATTTGTTTCAAAGGCATGTTAACAAACTAGAAATACTTTGCAACGTCAAGAATTTAGTTGCAAACCTTGTGACACCGGCTTGAACAAGTTTGGAGTCCCTTTTGTGTGTACTCTCATCAAGCTCAGAACCCAAGGGTGATTTACCTATATGTACTTTGTTATAGGGAGCTTTGCATCTTCTACAACCGTCCTCACCCAATCAATTTTGCCTATGTCCTCCAAAAGAAGGTCAATGCAATGAGCTGCATAAGGAGTCCAAAAGAGTGATGGATGTCTCTCATTGCAATAGTCTCCCAGCTGCCACATATGCTGATGCATTGTCTGTGACAACTTGCACAACATTCTGTACACCAACCTCTAATACAACTATCTCTAACATAACACTCAAATTTTCTGCATTTTTTATTATGTTAGAGGCATCAATAGGCTTTAAAAAGCACCATCTCACCGTTTGAAGGTGCTAAAAAATTAACAAGGGTGCGGTTCCTTCCATCCAGTCATTTGGACCCATCTTCCTGAAAGAATGGTACATCTGTATTTTTTTCCATTGTTTCTTGCGCTCTTCTAGAATGGTAGTGGCATCTGCAACTCGCACCCTCAAGCAATTTCCCAGAGCAAATCTTTTGGAGAGAGTGCCCCTGTAATCCTTTCCCTACAACTGTCAACGCTGTCACCAAGTGGGACTCCCAGTATGGGCTCTTTGCCACATTGAATGGCAAGTTGCTTGTACGAAAAATTTGCACAAGCTTTATCCGCTTCCTCATGCATATCTTTGTTCCAGACTATGTACCTTCCAATGAAGGTTGTGCTCTAGGTGTGTTCCTTGCCACAAAGACATAACTCGGTATTGCCTTAGCTAGAGTTGCGAGGTTTGATGAGTACGTCTGTCCGAGATTCTCTCATCTGATTAGTGGTTGTCCTTGGCACCAATGAGTAGAGCCCACAATTGTTGCCGCCTCAAGAGCTAAATTCTCATCAAAAATACCATTGCAGCCACTGGTCTAACTACCTTGATGCTACTAGGAACATGCCTTCAGCCTTGAGGTCTCTAGCTTTGCATGCTCCACTAACTCTGTCAGACTTTGCTGTGTAGACCTTTCGCGGTAGAGGATAGTCTGACAATGTTGTAGGCAATCTATAACCTATCGTGCATGTTCAGGAGCTAGCCTATGTCAAGGTAGAAATTTCAAACGCATTGATGAATCCATTGCATTTGTCTTGTTACAGAAAGTGCACAGGCATCACTTATCTCGCACAAGTTCCATATACAGAGGCATACGTTGGTATTGCTGAGTGGGACAGTGACATTCGAAGGAACGAGTATATACTTCTGCTTTTGATTCAGATGCGGAACTTGGGACTTAGTGCCCCAGCCTGTAGGGAAGATTGTTGTGAACTGTAAATGTGTAACACAACGCCAAGTACACTTTAAAAAATTAGATAACGTAAATTTATATTTAATTTTAAAAACAAAACATGCCTGAATAAGGCACAACTTCTGTGCTAAGTGAAAAAAAATACATTCTCAAGCATTCAGGATTTTACACTACATGTATTTAGAATTACACAACGAATCGACTACAATGAGGCATACATAAAATTTAACTAATTTACAATGAATTTGCGTTAATTAAAAAATAAATAAATACCTCTGGCTGCAAATGTGTATAGAAAAATGTACAAGCTTTCATTTTTAGCATTACATTTATGGTTAGGAGTTGCACAACTAATGGATGTACAATACACATGCATAAAATTTGACTAATTTACAATGAATTTGCGTTAAGATAAAATAAAATTACATACCTCTGGAGCAGCCTACATGTTTTGTCAAACCAAGTACAAGGAGAGGGTTGTGTGTTGACATGTATTTAGAATCACAATAGGAATCTATAAAACCTAAATAATAGTATTCACATGTTTGGAAAAACTTCAGATGAATTGACCACTTAAAAAAAACCTACCTCGGTGTGGAAATCTCCAGGAGGTCTCTGGTAGAATTCGCTCCAATATCCTATGTGAAGCACATTGCATTGCAAGCACAAATGGTTGATGATGAGTGACAATGAGGGAGTAGTTGTTCACTTAATAATAATTAGCCAACAACGTTTCTCGGAGACATTGTTTGACATGAAAAATCTTGGCCTTCATTCTTTTTAGTTTGCAAGTTATGCAGATAGAGAATAAGATTCTAACTTCCCAATCAAAGTATGTTGCTAACTTGTTGAAGGATTCTCAGATGAAAAATTGCAAGCCTTGCACTTCTCCATATCAATTGGGTGTCAAGTTGGAGAACAACTGCACATCACATTTTGTTGATGTTACTTTGTATAAGAAGTTTGTGGGAAAAAATTGTCGGCTTCACTCACACTCTTATGGACATTGCACATGCTGTGGTATTTGTTCCACATTTATGTAGGAACTTCATGAGCTTCGTTGGGATGTCGTGGAGCGTATTTTGCGGTACTTGAAGAGCACTTCAATTTTGGGTATCAAGTATGCACCTGAAGAAAAGGCCAAATTGATGGGATACAACGATTCAAATTATGGTCGATGTCTTAAAACTATGTGGTCTACTTATGCCTACATTGTAATATCCCCTTCTAAAAAATAACAGGTTGAAGACCCTTAGCCGATTCTTTGTTTCCCGACGGGTAAGGGGGTAGAAAATAAGGGAAACTAGTCCTAATAAATTAATTTTAGTGCATAGTGATTTTTATTATAAACACTATAATTACTTTATTAGTGATAGAAGTAAATGAGCAAGGGGAGTAAATGTCCACGTTTATCAGTTTATATTTCCTGAGCATTGCATTGTCCACTAGTAATTTTCTAGATAAATGTGAGGTCGATATGGGGAATAAGACAGATGAAAGGGATATGAAAAATATCAAGATTAAAGTAACTTTCCCCAAGTGAGAGTTGAACCTATTTTGAGTCCATTTTGATCTGTGTCCTTGTGCCACATCCAACCAAGGTAAATGGAGGTTGCTTGGCACACCTGGGAGAGGATCATCTTTTGCTATTTTGACATCAATTTTGCATGGTTTTGGGCTGATTTCTCAATTCCATCTCTACACTTGAAGGACGAAATCCCTTTGGTGTGTTTGCCATTAAGGAGGACAAAAACCCTCTCTTGCCAATGATTGAAAAACGAAAAACCCTTCAATTCATTGAGGATTCTCCATCTCGAGGTTTCCAAAGAGCTTCAAGAAGATTGAATTTGCAAATTTCAGCTAGGGTTCTACAATGATTTTTAGGTCCTCTCCTAGGGGAGCGACCCACCTTGTGGAGTAGTTTAGGGTTTTCTAGTGCACAACAACATCCAACTCAGCCATCATTGTGTTTCTCACATTTTTAGCTGCCGAAATTTACATTTGGATTTGATTTTTGGGCTTGGAATCCTTCCTTTCTAGCCACTTTTGTAAGGGTATTCACTGTTTTCTTTTTATTTAATTAAATAAATTCCAGCTGGGGTTTTAAGGCATATTTCTTGGTTAATAATTGCTCTAAAATATTTCTAAGTTGCCCTGCATGTTTTGGATTGTGTGAATGATGCATTTTTAAAGAGATATTGTATTTTCCTTACCACTGTTATAAAAAATCAGATTGTTGTACCTTGCTGTCATAATTTTCAGTTGGCTGTCGTAAATTTCAGTTTACTATCTATTGGGGTTTGTGCATTTTCCCTTTGTTTTCAGTTAGAGCCCGGAAAGGGACATTACAGTGGTATTAAAGCATTGATCTTCTCAGCTTGGAGAGTATTCATGGAAAAAGAGAAGATAAAATGGAAGACAATTTTTTTGATGATGCTAGGTTTGAAAGGTTTGCCCAAGTGCAAGAGAGGTTGGCTGATATAATGGCACGGCTGATCCATAACATGCATCTAGGAAGTTCTTCAAGGGCAAACAACAATCTTCAATCACCAAAATTCGTGATGGATCCTACAACTAGGCCTTTTCAGCCAACTTTCCTCCCAAGAGGAGTTATTTCGAAAATTAAAAGCACAAATTCTATGGGAAACAACATTGCTGCCAACTATGAGGAGTATAGGGCTCTTCCAACTGAGATTCACGATGTCCTATAAATTACAGAGTTCTTAGGAGTGAACAAAGGTTGAACGAGGCATGAACTCAGGTCTCAAGCACAACAAAAGGATCTTTAACCCGCCTTGAGAAAGGAAGAGGAGAAGAGTTCCCAAATTGCAATGGTGGAGCAAGAAGAAAAATGAGGGCAGCTAGTAATGGAGAGAGAACAATCCATGGGGGAATCTACTGTGCCAAAAGAAAATGGGAAAGATGTTCCAGCCAAAGAGGAAAGGAATTCTCCCTTTGTGATAAGGAAAGAGGAATAAATTATAGAACAAGAACAAAAGAATCCCAATATGCAACTTGAAGGTAAAAATTCTTTGACGTTGACTTCTAATAATTGCATGCAAATTAGTGATGAGGTTCAAACAAAAAAGGATCTACTTGCTGAAGGCAAATACCTCAAGATGGAGGAACATGCACCATCCTTCAAATTCCCAAAGGATGAGCCATTGACTGATTTTCAGAACAACATTGTGAAGGGACATGTATTTGAAGAGAAATCAAATTTGCAAGAGGTTTATGAGGCTGAGTTTTAGGATGACCTTGTTGAGAGGCATGCCCTTAAAAGGGGCCTCACCGTATACTCATGTTGGTTTTCAGTCTGCTGGAATTTACATATCAACAACAAATGGTAAGCAACTTGATTTAGTGCATCAACATCACACTATGTCCTTACAATGTTTTGATCATCATGAGAATTATTCTAACAATGATGAAAAGATGAAGGGTGTCAAGTTCAAGAACACAACTTGCAGCTATGGCCATGTAGCTTCTTCCAATCAAATCCGAGATTGTTTTGGCATGGGGATTCCGGATGGTCTTTTGAGGATCAAGGTAAATGTCTTTGTTAAGTTCCCCATTTCTTGCACTTGGAATGTAAGGAAATTTGGTAGGATGCATATAAAGCTTGTTGTGCATCCTAACAACATAGTGAAGGATGAGTTACTACAAAAGGACTCCATCATTCCTTACACCATAGAGTTACAACCGCTCCTTAGCACTTGGGGTAGACACGAGGTATGTAATGATTCCTATGTTATGGGTCTAAGAGAGACGAGGATCATTTGGGGAACTGTCTTTGATGTCAGAACTGTTGTGTCCAGCTTATCCAACATCCCATGTGCAGCCATAAAAGAGTATTGTACTACAACGAAAATGTATATCCCACTTTTTGTCATAAATAAGATATTTGCTAGGCGGGTCTCAACATTTACACTCCCGATTTTGAGTAAGGGAACTCAACTTGGCAGCCATGATTCCATACTCCTATTAAGCATTGCAAGAGCTTTCAACTTGAGGAAAATGATGATCAATATTGTTGGTAAGTTCACCATCCTATGCATTAGGATAGAAAGAAACTTGCATATTGCGAATTCTAGCAAAGTGGTGAAGGACCAATATTCACAACTCATCACTTAGTGGAGCCAATTTCTAAACTTGAAGGCAAGGTCAAGGAGAAGATCACAGTGGTTGGGACAACAAGATGCTTGTTGTTGAAAGGAAGGTTCAAGAAGGATGAGACATGGGTAAAAGGGGATCTTTTGGTCATATGTTACCAATTTAACATAGTTGGTATGAATTTGGGTAACAATAGCTATGATCTATGGATCATTATGACAACTACCTCCAATTTTAGGACTACTGTTACCTACATTTCCAGCTCTTCCCAGACTATAGTGGCAGCTATAAAATAGTTGTTGATCACAAGGGAGATGCACTTCCCACCCACGGTAATTGATGAGGTGTTTGCATCTGGCACTAGATGGTTTACAGCCACCACTATGCCAATTTTGAGTAATGAAATACAATGCTACAGCCATGATGGGATTTTCTCCCCAATTTCATGTGTTGGACTGTGCATATCTTCTTTGAACAGCAATAGATGGGCAGGTTTGAAGACATTCTTTTCATTTGATAATGTGTGTAAGAGGGTTCACTCATTGAGATCAATTAAGGCCAATGTCCCAGCATATTTGGTATTGTTTGGGTAGAAATTTAGAGCAAGGTATGACTGTTATACTTGTGTACTAGCACTCATAAGTTCTTTTCCGAACCAAATTTTGAAGAGATTAGTTTGGGGCAGCATGGAAGCATCTTTTGGAGGCCAAGGTAATCATTATGACAACAATCCAAAAGAGGTGAGCATAAGTGTTGGCATGCATTGTTTTTATTTGTGTTGGAATTCAAGGATAAGGGGAAAGAGACAATACTTCAAGGTAGAGTGAATGGAGTTTCAAGCGTAGCTACCGCGCCTAGAAGATGGAAGAATTTCCAGTTCGTTACCTTTGTTATAGTATTCTTAGCTAATTTGGGGCAGTTTCCAGCCTTTACACCTTTATGTTGTGCAAGAGGAAACCGGTTCTACTACTATTACATCGTAGACATGTTGTTGGAGCAATTGTTATTAGTCATGAACAACTGCCAGTGGGCACACTTAGGGGAGCTTTTGGGGTGGAAGAAGTGGGAGAAAAGGCTCAGCTGAAGGGAATCATCAACACAACCAGAAGGGTACCCAGTTGGGTAAAATCTTAGGTGAGTTATGATTGTCTTGACTTATTTCCAGCCCTCACACAATGTATACTTGGGAAGGTGTTCCTTGCAACCCCTCTAAGGAAGCCATATGATTTTACAAGCTGGATCACGAAGCTCAAATGAGTGTCCCAGATTTTCCATCACATGGGAAGAACCAAGGTCTGCAACAAAAGCACAATGGTAAGTTTATATGGCAGCAATGGGTCTTGTGTGAGCTTCAGGATATTTTCATGCAATGTCAAATAGAGGAAGAGCATTGTGAGAATAAATTGCACCCACTCATGATTGCCAGATTGTCTCCTACGATGCATGGGTCATCCATAATCATTGTGGAGAAATGGAGTTAAGGAGTTGTTGTATTGATTGACAAGAGTTATACCTATTTAATAGGTACATGATCTAGATTACAT
Organism: Taxus chinensis; assembly: GCA_019776745.2. Classification (NCBI taxonomy): domain Eukaryota; kingdom Viridiplantae; phylum Streptophyta; class Pinopsida; order Cupressales; family Taxaceae; genus Taxus; species Taxus chinensis. Next base: position 734,774,307 of record CM034152.1, on the reverse strand, counting down.
GGGCATTTCAGTTTGATTCATCACCTTGGTACAATGATACTTGAGCACCTTAGGTAATTGCAGAGCTAGCCTTGCTTGGGGACAAGCAAATTTGGGGAGGGAGGACTGTAATGTCCTTTTTTCCAAGACTAGTTCGATTGGAAGAATTTGAGGCCATTCTACTTCCTGTGGGCAAGAAGGAAATGAGCAAGGGAAGTAGTTGTCATGTTTTTCAGTTATTTTCATGAGCATTGCATTCTTCTTCAGTAGTTTTCTATATAAAGTCAGGTTGGCTTGGTTGAAGAAGATGAAAGCCAAATGAAAAATAGAAGAGCAAGGATCCCTTATGAGGATTGGTCCTATTTTGGGGGCATTCTCAATTGGTTTTGGCGCCACAACAAGGTATAAGAAGGGGTCGCTTGGCTCATTTGTGCATCATCATCTTGTTTACTATTAACTTTCGCATGTTTTTTGGGCCGATTGCTTGAGTTACCTCCACTTGATGAACAAAAAGCATCTTGTGTGGCCAACAAGGAGGACAAAAACCTTCTTTGTTTGATTGAAGAATAAAAACCCTTCAATTCATTGAGGATTCTCCATCCCGAGGTTTCCAAAGAGCTTCAAGAAGATTTATTTTGCAGATTTTCAGCTAGGGTTTGGTTCTACAACGATTTTCAGTCCCTCTCCTAGGGGAGCGACCCACCTTGTGGAGGAGTTTAGGGGTTTCTAGGGCACGGCAACATTCAACTCAGCCATCATTGTGTTTCTCACATTTTTTAGCAGCCGGAATCTACATTTAGGACTTGATTTTTAGGCTTGGAATTCTTCTTTTCCAGCCACTTTTGTAAGGGTGTTCACTGTTGTCATTTTATTTAATTAAATAAATTCCAGCTGGGGTTTGAAGGCATATTTCTTGGTTAATAATTATTCTAAAATATTTCTTAAGTTGCCCTACATGTTTTGGATGGTGGTGTGAATGATGCATTTTTGAAGAGATATTGCATTTTTCTTGCCGCTCTTATAAAAATCAGACTGCTGTACCTTGCTGTCATAATTTTCAGCAGTCTGTTAGAAATTTCAGTTTACTATCTATTGGGGTTTGTGCAATTTCCCTTTGTTTTTCAGTTATATCTTGGAAAGGGACATTACAAAGAGAGCATCTTGATAACTTTCTCGTGGTATATGATATGACCATATTTGCCAATCAATAAAAAAAAACTATGGAGAAACAATAGTGATTATAAAAAGGTACCTGCAACACAAGAATAGGAATGGCTTCAGAAAAAGAAAAGGAGGCTAAATTATGATTTAGTTATTTAATCACCTAAGAATTACAGGACCATCTTCGGATATATTTTCCCTATCAATTACATAAGCTGCAGCCTCTACAATGAGATGATTGCTGGTCCATTAAATAATGTACTATCTAGACATTATGTACCCTGGCTTTGTTCTCAAGTGAATTAGCGGTCTTCTTGTTGGTGGAAATTTAATAATCCATACATTTTTAGAACTTCAAAGCCTTGGTGATTGTTTTTCAGTATTGAACTTGTCAAACAGTCATAGAAGCTAAGCTGATGAAAGTTGATATTAATAAACTGACTGACAGTGATACTAAAGACTGTTGACAAAGAAAGAAAGAAAGGAATTATATTATGTCAATGTATGACCAAAGCAGATCATTGGGACTCGAAAGTACATCATATATTACAATAGCAAGTAAGAGTTCTAAACCGGAACACCAAAAAATGAAAAAGTAATTGAAACTAAACAATAGAAGGCTTAACTAGAAGTATAAATTTTCATACTTCTGAATTTAATCCGATCGTCAGAAAGTGTAAAGAACTTATTTCTTGCTGCTTAAATTTTCTGCAGATGTTAAAATAAAAACAGTTACCAAGGAAAACCTACAAGATATTTTTATGAAATATCACAAATGAAACCCAAAATTGTTGGAAAACAAATAGGGCACATTGAAGATCTAAAGAATGAAGCTCGTTGTAGATCAGGGGATTTTGTTTTTGATTAACTGTTCACAGTGTGTTATTGTGTAAGAGTCTTCTGGAATCAACTGCGTATTTTTTATATTGTCCGATGTTTCGGGTCTCTAGATAGGACCCACCGTCAGGGATAAGTTTGAAGCCAATGCTTGAGAAAAAGAATAGGGTAGTAATTTTTATAAATATTCCGAAATCTAATGCAAGAAAAGAGGTAGGAGTTTCGCTAAGTCAAAGGAAAGGTTAGAAATAGGATAGGGAGGAGAACAAAAGATAAGTGGTGGGGGAAAGGGGTGGATGGGGAGGTGTAAAATTCATAGATTAGGGAATCTTAAAGAAGTTCATGATAGGTTAGTCTTATTGATATCAATTAATATTATCAGGATTATAAAAGACAATTGCTTGCTTCAAATCTAAGCTATGCTTTTTCCAAAAATGTGCTAAAGGATTTTTAGTCAGAATATAGGGAAAAAAACTAGTTTAAAAAAAAAAAATCACTTTTTGCAATCATGTACATCATGGGCATTTTTTCTTGTCTTTATAATCATGTCAATGCCTTCACAAAATAAGTATGGAAGGAGTTTGACCTACAAATAAGAAGATTATCATCACCTGGTGTCCCCAGATTTCACCCTGAAATCTGAGACTACCCCATGTAAAAATTTTCGTACTTTTAAAATAGCGGATCGTTTTGTGTTTTTATTGCCAGAAGATGCCTGTATTACGTTAAGATATTCCCGACATGAGCCAATTTCGACAAATACTTAGATGCCCAAACTCATTATATTTTGTCGCTGGGGTTTGCCTGCGGGAATTTTTTATTTAATTATTTTAAGCCCCATTTGAGGTAAATTGTGCTCCGGTTTAACCCTGTTGAGGTCTTACATGTCAATATTCCCATATACTAGTAGGGTTTCCACCAGGAATTGATCCTGGGCTTTATCTGTGACTTCTTGCAACGTTTTGCGTTTTTGTTATTTTCTCGTATTTTTCTCTGTGAAATTCCCCTAGGTCAATTCCTTTGCCAGTTCAGTCTGTTTTCTTTCCTGGAGTATCTGAAAATCATCTACGGATGTCATGCCAGAAGGAATCAGCGTCAGAAAATAAACTTCTTGTCAAAAAAGATGAAGTCATGCACAAAAAGCCTCTCCTAGGCAAGTCGCATTTTTTGGAATAAATGGATTTTATGAAAATAAGAAAAATATTGCCATCAATGCGTAGAGCTCAAGAAAATATGCACTTTTAGAGAAAACGACACCTAAAACGGAGCCACGAAATGAAAGTTACGGCACATGCAAGTTTTTGCTGCTACATCTTCCTGGACGCAGGTCACTTGGAGAGGAATTAGAGGAAGATGATTGCCAGATGTTATCTTTACTTTTTATTTATGTTCTAGTTCAGTTGAGTTTCCCATTTGTATTTTTCCTTCTACATTCTATAAGTAGAAGAAGAACCTTTGGGTTAATGGATCAGAATTTGTAAGCAACATTCTTGTATTCCAGACTTTGTGCTGAAATCCTTGATAGCTATTTGAAGCAAAGGAATAGAAAAGAGTAGATTTCCGGAGAACTTTATATCGATGGTGCATTTTGTTTCTAACTTTTTATCTCAGATCTACTTCATAAACTTTGGGTTATTTTAGATCTAGATTTGAAAGTTGCCTTTGCTTATAATCCTGTGTGTTGATATCTATTGGTTCCGTCTATGTGTATGCAATCAACTCTGTGTTCTATTATTTTCTTCTATTTTAAATATTTCCTTTCTTTAACAGCTGGTTACTTGCTACAAAACTATACAGCTATGGCTCATGAGTTGCATGGTTAAAGTAAAACCCCATATAGATACTAGCATATTTTAATTGACAAATCTTACACGGGAGTCTCATTGGTAAATGAGGGAGATTTATCTCGTGACTGCCTAGGTTATTTAGCTATGCAGAAAATCTAGCCAACACGCTGCAAAACTATACAGCTATGGTTCATGAGTTGCATGGTTAAAGTAAAACCCCCAAATAGATACTAGCATATTTAATTGACAAATCTTACACGGGAGCCTCACCGGTAAATGAGGGAGATTTATCTCATGACTGCCTAGGTTTTCAGCAATGGAGAAAATCTAGTCAACAGTTTTTGGCGACTCTGCTGAGGGAACAACTATATTTGCAAATCAGAGCTTGTCTTTTGCAGAGCAGAGTTTATTTCCCATTCAACTCTCAACCTGCCTGAACGTCCATTCACCTGATTTTTGAAGGCACAAGGAAGGACTGATCATTTCTACTGATTGCAGGAGCAATTCAATTTCAATCATCCTCCTCAAGTTAGAAGCTGCAGATCTAGTCTCTCACCAGGAAGAAGAGTACACATCCATCCAGATCCGGATCGTGTTCAGCATAATCCGGCAGCTGGAATTATCCATCAAGTCTACTCTCATAGAAGATGTGCTCTCATTCATCATGCAGAATCAGAATCAAAACCAGATAGTACTTATTCCATGGGGAGCAGCTTTTGGGCCACTGAATCTTGACTTCTCAGCTGTGCACTGATCTGCTTAAAGGGTCCAGAAAGATATTTCCCTAAATTCTTTGGAGACGGCAAGCAAAATCCAGATGACCATTTGGCTGCGTTCTTCATATCTTGTGGCGTGCTTGCAGTGGAGCATGAAGATGTCTCTATACAGACTTTTCATCGAGACTCTACACGATTTGGCTAGCGAATGGTTGTACTGGCTAGCTCCTGGCACCATAACCAACTGGGCTACTATGAGAGATGCATTCCTGAAAAGATTCAAACCAGCTGAAGATTCCAATACCTTGATAACTCAGTTCACTCATTTGAAGGAGGAACCACATGAGCACATGCGGGATTTTATTGCAAAATTTCAAAGATTACTATACAAAATTCCGGCTTCTGCTTCTCTGAATGATGAGAATCAAAAGGTATTCTTCATCAATGCTTTACTTCCTGAAGTAAGCTATCAATTCTGAAGGGCACGTCCTGCTGACTTGTTAGCAGCCCAAAACATGGTGGTTGAGATTGAAGATGACCTCATCATGGCTGGAAAGATAAAAAGCAGCACTTCTAGAGCTGAAAGTTCATCCTTTGTTATTACTTCCGATTCACTATGCTGCAAAAGTTAGCAAATGAAATGTCGCAGATGAAGAAACAAATGGCTCAAATGGCTCAAAGGCCATAACACTGCCCCTGCTCGGAATTTCAAAAACACCCAGAACCGCATTGTTGGTTCCCAAAGATTAGCAATTGAAGCTGCTCCCAGAAACAACGTGGAGATGAATGAAGAAAATCAGGAAATTGACGCTGATCAGCTCGAGAATGATGATTTTGTAGGTCTTGCTGGCGACTCCAACATTAATTACTTGAACTACAAATTTGAACATGATGATGAGAAACTTCATGAAGATGATCATGGTCATACATATACAGTATTTACAAGATCACAAAATCATCAAGTTGAGGCATTAACTGATGAACAAAGAAGGGGCAGCCCTTTACCTTCTTCCTTAGCTCCCAGAAATAAGAATGCGAGTTCTTCATTTCAATCGCATAGAAAGTAGCTCAGGTATCTGAATCTATAACTTCTTTTGACATTGTTGATCATGTAAAGAAAACTAGAGATTCAAATGTTAGAAGCTGAATACCTTGAGAGCCTTTCCTGAGCAGTTAAATAGTCTAGTCAAATATGTACAATCGCTAGGACAACCCAATACATCAAAAGGCCTTTTTGCCTAAGCCCAAAAATACTTCCTCCCCAGAACAACACTGCAGTTGTTAAATCCTCACCATCTTCTGAAAGAGTGGAACTGTTCTATGTTTCCCTATTGACTTAATGGTTTCAAGTTAAGCAATTGCATTCTAGATTCGGGTGCTTCTTACAATGTCATGCCAGCTAGAGTTGCAGATGCTCTTGGGCTTACCGTGACGAAGACCATAAAAAGGTGTTATTCCATGGAGAGACAAGTCCCTTTAATCGGAAAAATCAAAGATGCACAAGCTGGTCTAACAGCTTTTCCTGACAAAAGATTAAAGATGACAATTCTTGTTGCAGATATTCCTGTCTCCTACGGGATGTTGTTGAGCAGAAACTTTTGCAAAGAGTTGGGAGGAGAAGTAAAGATGGATTGGTCCTGTGCTCATATTCCTATCAAGGGGATTAATCAGAAGCTAGATCCAGAAAAGAAGTCCAAGTACACGGTTACAAAATCTGAGGATCCTAGATCTCAGATTCTTTTTTCAGGAATTTGACCATGGGGTCTATTTCTTGGAAATGGATAAAGACGTTCCAGAACCAGAACTTCAACCAGAGTCAGAACCAGAAGGAGCTGAAAAAGTTTGGACTCTGGAGTTTAAAGGCACCTGTTGTTCTTTTGGATCAGGAGCCGGCATTCTACTAATATCTCCAGATCATGAGATATTCCCATACTCCCACAAGTTGATGTTCGAGAACACCAATCATACGGCGGAGAATGAAGCATTGCTGTTAGGAATGGAGCAAGCTAAAAAAGAAAGGAGTAAAACTCCTCAAAGCCCAATGAGATGCTGAACTTCTAGTAAAACAAGTTCGAGGGAAAAATTAAGTCAAAGGAGATAAGATGAAGCATTACAGAGATAAAGTGCTTTTTGCCACACTTGATTTTGCAACCTTCTCTATCGACTTCATTCCAACCAATCATAACTCCAAGGCAGATTCCTTGGCAGTCACAACTGCACTATTGAATCCAGATAGACCACCGTCCATATTCAGACAAGGATACTATAAAGTGGAGATGGTCTATCGCCCCAAAGTCCCCAAACAAACATCCGCATGTTTGAAGTAAGAAAACCTTGACAGGTTGTGTGTTGAAGGAAATAAGTCACTACCGCGACAAACAGTCACAGGCATGACTGATCCAGGTTATGATGACAGTAGTGGAATAGTCCAACCGAAAGGTAACAAAATCACCAAGGGTTTAGTTTCCTTAGTGGAGACTTTCAACAAGCATGATCAGTACCTGAAAAAGAATAAAGAATATGGTGATAGTTCTTCCTCAGAAATGCAACTGGTAAATCTGGGAACAAAGGAAGTTGATGCAGACTTATCCACCACAGAGAGAAGAAAGGATGAGCCACCACCAGATGAAGTTGATAAGGACTTGCCCAAAGTATTTGACAAGAAGGCGAGAGAAAGGAAATTCGAGATCGGAGACTGGGTACTTTGGTGGGACATGAGACATGAACCGCAGGGCATGCACGACAAATCTGATTCACTCTGGAAAGGGCCCTTTATGATCAAAAGAGCCGCCGAAATGGACACTTTCTTCCTTGCCTACCAAGATGGAATTGAGTTACCGCTACCTTTCAATGGGCAACATATGAAGCTGTTTAGAAACTGAGATATAGGGTAAAACCTGTATGTATATAAATAAATCTTTCTCTGTTTTTCTTTGTTTTTCTGTGTTGTGTTGTTTTTGTTTTCCTGACCCCGAGCCCAATGAACAAGACACGAAACCAGAGATGCTGGGATCTCACCTTCACTTCTTTCATTTTGACAGAAGTAAAGATGTCCACAGACAGAGCCGACTGGTGTCCCCAGATTTCACCCTGAAATCTTAGACTACCCCATGTAAAAAATTTCGTACTTTTAAAATAGCGGGTCTTTTTGTGTTTTTATTGCTAGAAGATGTCTGTATTGCGTTAAGCTATTCCCAGTGAATCCCATGAGCCAATTTCGACAAATACCCTGATGCCCAAACTCATTATATTCTGTCGTTGGGGTTTGCCTGCGGTAAATTTTTATTTAATTATTTTAAGCCCCATTTGAGGTAAATTGTGCTCCGGTTTAACCCTGTTGAGGTCTTACATGTCAATATTCTCATATATTAGTAGGCTTTCCACCAGGAATTGATCTTGGGCTTTATCTGTGACTTCTTGCAATGTTTTGCATTTTTGTTATTTTCTTGTATTTTTCTCTGTGAAATTCCCCTAGGTCAATTCCTTTTCCAGTTCAGTCTGTTTTCTTTCCTGGAGTATCTGGAAATCATCTACGGACGTCATGCCAGAAGGAATCAGCCTCAGAAAGCAAGCTTCTTGTAAAAAAGACGAAGTCATGCACAAAAAGCCTCTCCTAGGCAAGTCGTATTTTTTGGAATAAATGGATTTTATGAAAATAAGAAAAATATTGCCATCAATGCGTAGAGCTCAAGAAGATATGCACTTTTAGAGAAAACGACACCTAAAACGGAGCCACGGAATGAAAGTTACGACACATGCAAGTTTTTGCTGCTATATCTTCCCGGATGCATGTCACTTGGAGAGGAATTAGAAGAAGATGATTGCCAGATGTTATCTTTATTTCTTGTTTATGTTCTCGTTCAGTTGAGTTTCCCATTTGTATTTTTCCTTATACATTCTATAAGTAGAGGAAGAACTTACGGGTTAAAGGATCAGAAATTGTAAGCAACATTCTTGTGTTCTAGACTTTGTGTTGAAACCCCTGATAGCTATTTGAAGCAGAGGAATAGAGAGGAGCATATTTCTGAAGAACTTTGTGTCGACGGTGCATTTTGTTTCTAACTTTCTGTCTTAGATCTATTCATAAACTTTGCGTTATTCTAGATCTAAATCTGAAAGTTCCCTTTGCTTATAATTCTGTATGTTAATATCTATTTGTTCTGTCTATGTGCATCCAATCAACTCTGTAATCTATTGATTGGGTTGCACATCTTCCCTCTTTCTTTCTTTCTTGTGTTTTATTATTTTTTTTTCATCAGATATTTCCTTTCTTTAACAGCTGCTTACTTGCTGCAAAACTATACAGCTATGGTTCATGAGCTACATGGTTAAAGTAATACCCACAAATAGATACTAGCATATTTAACTGACAAATCTTACACGGAAGCCTCACCGGTAAATGAGGGAGATTTATCTCATGACTGCCTAGGTTTTCAACTATGCAGAAAATCTACCCAACAGTATCACCACTTTGGAGATCATCAATGACACTTCAAGATTGAAGCCTTTCAAGAAGGGGAGACATGTTACATACCCCTATTGTTAATATATTATTTAATATTTTTGCGTGATATATCTTACATTGTTTGTGATGTGTTGAACACACCCTTTGTAATGTCCCTTTCTAGGGCTGAACTACACAAACAAGGAATCCACACAAACCCCAAGTGAAGTAAACTCAGATTATAGTACTAGCAAACTGAAAATAAACCAACAATGTACAACAGTCTGTAATGTCCCTTTCAAGGGCTGAAACTGAAAAAGAAGGAAACCACACAAACCCAAGTGAAATGAAATCTGATTTTTTATAATAGGAACTGTAATATCCTTCAAAACCCTAGGGTGAACTATATAAGAGCTTAAAATTCACCATGCAACAATGCGCAACAATTGAAAATTACTTCAAAGTGATTAATTCAAACACGGCAATCAATATCCAATCCAATTTGGTAACCAACAAATGGAGAAAATCAACAAATACATACTGCTGTAATTAAATTTAGGACAGCAGACAAAACAACCCACAAACCAATGCTGAAAATGATAGATATACACCACCAAAAATCACAAAAATATAGATTTCGACCTTATAAATTATGGAGATTCATATTGTAAAAACCATAAATGAAATATGTGCCCTAGAAAGCACCCAAACAACACAAAACTTTAGTCGTTTGCACCCTCCTCCATTCCCTTCTTTGCTGCTCCTGTTTTTCTCCCCCGTTTGCTCCATTGCCCCCGCCTGTGGGAGTATTGGCTTCGGGTTTCCTTTCTGCTTCGTCTCTTTTCCTTTCTTCTGTTTTTGGGAAGTTGTTTGAGTTGTCCCTGCTCGCACTTTGTATATTATTTGGACTGTAGTCCCATTGACCTACTTTTGTGGTCATTCGTTGGACATTAATATATTTATCTTATCTCTCTAGGGAGACCTTCAAAATGCATGCAAAGCCTTTGTAGATATTTCCCTTGATGCCCTAGATCCAAATCTGCAAGAAAAATTCAATAGATATCTTCAAATCACCCACAATGGAGGGTTTCCCTTCCTCCACCAAGCCACAAGGAAGGTTTTCATCTTCCTTGGAATGCCACACAAGAGGGGTTTCGTCCTCCAAGTGGAAAGTCAATGAGCACTTTGCCCAAAAAACCAAGTATATGTAAAATGTGCCAAAGATAGGGTGCAAATGAAGTCACAAATCTCCTTTTATATCACTTGTTTGGCGTCAAAGGCCAAATAGAAGTGGACCAACCTCCTTGTGCTTCTTTTAATTTTTTAATTTTCCTCTATGAGTCTCCAATCACAGCCAACCTGCTTTATAAAGGGGAAACACTTAAAAGGAAACATTAAAATATAATTAAGAAAACTGAAATGAAAGCGCAATTCCTTCCCTTGTTCAACCATGATTCATTGCCACAAAAAGGGGATGGCAAGAAGTCCACTTTTAGGCAAGGTGACATTACAGTCCTTCCTTCCCGAAATTGCTTGTCCCCAAGCAATAACAAACTCATCGGATCTGTGGACTTGACTTCTTCATTCTTTCCATCATGTAGTTCCACATCCCCACATGAAGTAGGAGGTGGCTTCCTTGATAGGGCATCCACCACTATATTGTTTTTTCCCTTGACATATTCAATATCAAAATCATATGCTTGGAGTCTACTCACTCATTTTTGTTTCCTATCATTTAATTCCTTTTGGTGAAGAAAGAAGCTCAAATTATTGTGGTCGGTTTTGACCACAAACTTTCCACAAATTAAGTATTGCCGGAACTTGGTCAAAGCATGCATGATGGCTAACATTTCCTTGTCATAGATGGAGAAGTTTTTCTCATGATCCTTCAATTTTCAGCTCTCATATGCAATGGGTTGCTTGTATTGCATCAAAATATCCCCTATACCCTCACCAAAAGCATCACATTCAAGTACAAAGGGCATAAAAAAATCTGGAACAACAAGAACTGAACAAGAACACATCACCTCTTTTAATTCTTCAAAAGCTATTTTGGCTGTTTTTGACCAGCTGAAAGCTCCTTTCCTCGCTAGAGAAGTCAATGGGGCTGGAAGTTGGGAAAATCCCTTCACAAATCTTTGGTAGTAAGAACATAAACCCAAAAATCCTCTCAATTAAGTAATGTTGGTTGGAGTTGGCCAATCCATGTTGGCTTGGATCTTGTGTTGATCCACATGAATCCCATGAGCATTGATAACATGCCCCAAGTACAATATTTCAACCATTCCAAACTCACATTTTGATTTCTTTGCATAAAGTGACTGCTATTCTAAAATTTCCAGCACCTTATCCAAGTGTTGGAGGTGCTCTTCGCATGTTTTGCTATAAACCAAAATGTCATCAAAGAAAACCAACACAAATTTCCTCAAATACTTACCAAAGATGTCATTCATGCATGATTGGAAGGTGGCCGGTGCATTGGTTAACACAAATGGCATGACAAGGAACTAGAAATGCCCAAAGTGACATCTAAATGAGGTCGTGTACATCTTCATCCCTTATTCTTATTTGGTGGTGCCTGGATATCAAATCAATTTTGGAGAAATAGACCGCTCCATGTAGCTCATCAATCCTTGGTATTGGGTACTTGTTCTTGATTTTTCTCTTGTTTAGTATTTGGTAGTCCACACACATCCTTAGAGTGCCATCCTTCTTCTTCACAAGCACTACGAAAGAAGCAAAGGGGCTGGAGCTAGGCCTAATCAACCCCATTTCCAACAATTCCTTGATGGTTTCAATTTCTTCCTTATAGATCCTTGGGTGACGGTAAGGAGTAGTTATTACCGGTTTGGTATCCAGTTATAACTCAATAACATGTTGGAATCCTTTATCCGGTGGCAGCCCATGGGGTAATTCATTGAAAAAACTGTGGCATGCTTGTTGAGTATGGGCTGAATATCTGAAAATATTATTGAATGGAAATAGAAGAATTAGACCTTACCAAGCAATGAGCAGCCAAACAACCTGCCCTCTGTTGAAAGTCCTTTCTATGTTTTTAGCAGTCAAAACTTGAGGAGTTCCAACCTTCATACCATGTAATACAACCTCCTTGCCTTCTACCTTAAATTTCAGCTCCATATTTTGGTAATTTTGAGAGAATTCACCCAAGGAATGCACCATTGAACTCCCAACACTAAATCTGTTTCACCAATGCTAATGATATAACATCATATCTTACCTTATGTCCTCCCAAAGTGAGTGTGAGCTGAGATATTCTTTTTGTGCATGGAAGTGTGAAGCCATCTGCCACGGTGACATTGAAATCCTTGAAATTTTCAGCCTTCAACTTTGACCTTTTTACCAAGCTTTCATCAACAAAATTATGTGTGGCTTCACTATCAATTAAAACCGTGACCCCATGTCCTTGTAGGTCACCCTTCACCTGGAATGGGTGATATGTAGGTGCTCCGAACATTGTAGCAAGAGTACCATCTAATTTTTCCGGATCCTCTTCCAGAACACTATCATTCACGGCTTCATTAACCTTGTTTTCATCTTTCTCACAATCTGAAAATACTTAAATATAATGCACTTTACCTTTACCCAAACAATGGTGGTCGAGAGTCCATGGATACTCGCAAGAGAAGTATAAATTCCTCTTTCGTAAATCGTTCCTAAACTCTCCTTCATTGCTGGTTTTGGGCAGCTCCTTGTGAGTATTTGGCATCTTTTGGAAAGGCTTCCTTGGCTGGTCCAAGGGAGGGTTTCTAGGTTGTGTCAGGGGTCCTTTGGGCTGTCCTCCACCTGAAATAACCTTGGAATGTCCACTGATCGCTGCTGTTTTTGGGGCAGCTCCTTCAAGGTCCAAAGCCTTTTTGATTGCCTCTTGGAGAGACAAAGGATCAAAGGCCCTAACCAAACCCTTGAGTGGTTCAGTCAAACCCTCAATGAAGAGAACTACAAGTCTTCTCTTTGTGACATCTGTAATCATCATAGAAAGCCTCTGAAATTCCGCCACATATTCCTCTACCGTGCCATGTTGCCTCAATTGAGAGTTCACGAAAGTGAACTTCTGGATCAACTATGTCAAATCTATCAATGAGTCTTCTACAAAACTCATCATAGGAATGGACCTCATTTTGCCCTTGTGTCACTAACCCATGAAACCACCTCTCATGAGCAATCCCCTCAAGGTGAAGGGTTGCAAATTTGATGGCATCATCCTCCATCACAGGCTTTAAGGACAAATATGTATCTAGCTTCTGGATCCAAGCCCTAGCAGCTCCCTTGGTCGATCCATTAAAAGTGGAGGTCATCTTCCCCAACACATTATGTACCTCCTACGACATATGTTGTCTTGGCTCTGGCCTAGACCTCCACGCCAATGAAATCAACAAGTGTAATGGCCTAACGTATCTCTCTTAGGAGTTCCATATACTCTTCATAACTTGTGGCAATGTTTTGCCCCATGGAGGGCTTTGCTCCCATCTCCAGAATGACTTCTTCCCTTGGAAGAAAAATAGGCCTCGTGGCTGATCCGCGAGTTGATCCCAAGGGTCGCCATGCAGTATAAGCTCCCGGATGAGCTACCATCTCCATTATGAACCCTAGGTTTATTAATCCTTTGAAGTGATAGGGATAGGATGTCCATGGTATCCGTCAATCGCTCTTGCCCTGCAATAAGCTTGGTTATCTTGGCTTCTTGAGGATCCTGGTGAGCCATATTATCCTCTCCTCTTGGCTGGTCCGCTCTCTTTTCTCTCATTTGATAGTAGAGAAAACCTTTGTTGCCCTCTTCCATGAAAACCCTAGGATGGGAAGATCGGAGCTCTGATACCACTGTAATGTCCCTTTCAAGGGCTGAAGCCACACAAACCCAAGTGAAAAAGAAGGAAACGACACAAATCCAAGTGAAATGAAATCTGATTTTTTAATAACAGTAGTTGTAATATCCTTCAGAACCCTAGGGTGGACAAATGAATCCTGTATAAGAGCTTAGAATTCACCATGCAACCATGCACAACTGAAAATTACTTCAAAGTGATTAATTCAAACACAACAATCAATATCCATCCAATTTGGTAACAACAAATGGAGAAAATCAGTGAATATGTACTACTATAATTAAATTTAGCACATCAGCAGAACAACCACTAACGCAATGCAGATGAAAATGATAGATAAACACCACCAAAAATCACGAAAAATATAGATTCCGGCCTTATAAATTATGGAGATTCAGATTGTAAAATCAGAAATGAAATATGTGCCCTAGAAGGCGCCCAAACAACACTAAACCCCAGTCACTCCCTCTAGGAAGAGCTCCAAAATGCATGTAAAAACCTTTGTAGATATTTCCCTTGATGCCCTAGATCAAAATCTGCAAGAAGTCTTCAATAGATATCTTCAAATCACCCACAATGGAGGGTTTCCGTCCACCACCAAGCCACAAGGAAGGCTTTCGTCTTCTTTGGAATGCCACACAAGAGGGGTTTTGTCCTCAAGTGGAAAGTTACTGAGCACTTTGCCCAAAACACCAAGTATATGTAAAATGCGCCAAAGATATGGTGCAAATGAAGTCACAAATCTCTTTTTATATCACTTGCTTGGTGCCAAAGGCCATTTAGAAGTGGACTGACCTCCTTGGGTTTCTTTTAATCTTTTAATTTGCCTTTAAGACTCTCCAATCACAGCCGACCTGCTTTATAAAGGGAAACACTAAAAAGAAACATTAAATCTAATTAAGAAAACTGAAACGAAAGTGCAGTTCCTTCCCTTGTTCAACCATGCTTCATTGCGATAGAAAGAGGATGGCAAGAAGTCCACTTTTAGGCTCTTAATTCGAAAAAGAGGACATTACATAGTTTGATTTTTATGGACAACAACTTTAACCCCAAAATCACAGTAGAAATCATTTACAACATATACATACACTTTAGCAATATTATAGGGCAAGTTTCACCATGAAACTCAACCAAAAACCCAACTAGAATTTAAATAATGAACACTAGAAGTACAACTAATAGATGTGGCCGGAAATGAGGTCTCCAAACCCCAACAGTTATCAAATATGCAATATATCAGCCTTATAAAATATGAGAAGTCCAAATATCAAGTTGGAATGTTAATTCGTGCCCTAGAAGACACCCAATCACGCTCCTATACAAGTTGCTCCCTAGGAGAGGGGCTCCGAACAATGCCAAAACTCTTGGTATGTCTTCTTTTTGATTACCTAGCTGCAAACCAACAAGATAGTCTTCAAAGAATGTCTTCAACACCACCAAATTGGAGGGTTTCCATCCCCCAATCTTCAACAAGGAATGTTTCCATCTCCCGTGCTTGCCACACGGATTGTCGCCCTTTAGTGGAATTGGATTAGAGCACCGCTCTAGAACCAAAGTAGATAACAATATATATGTCAAAAAAGATGCACAAATAGAGCCTATGCGACCCCTTTTATAGCTTAGTGGTGGTGCCAAAAGCCTTGTACAAGAATTCCCCCCAAGACCGACCTCTTTAGAAGCTTGTCTTAGTTTTTAATTTCCCTTTTGGGAGCTCTCCAACCCAGCCGACCTGCCTTAGAGGGAAAAACACAAAAGAAAAACATCAATAGCAATGAAAGAAAACTGAAATGAAACCCAAGAACTTCCCTTGTTCAATTTCTTCTTGTCCATGGGAAGAAAGATGGGCAAGAAGTCTTCATATAGGACTAATTCGAAAAAGGGGACATTATGTTTGTACAACACATATATGTATGCAATCATGCTGACACATATATGTTTGTACAACACAATGCACCATCCATTTTTTTGTATATCAGAATATCTTCTATTTAAATCCTTTTTCTATCATTAGAATTAGGCTCTTTCTAGATCACCATAATTGTCACTCTATGTAAGAAAGAAACTTTCTTGTAGCACAGTTGCTGGGTCCATAATTTCCTTACTGGTGACATATATCCAATACCTAGGAGGCCATTTTCACAATTAAATATCTACAAATTCAGGCAAGTGTTAACTATATATTTCAGTTTGATAAACTCTAATGTTTCGTGTAGGCCCTAGTTGCCTTCATGATACCTTTAAATTATCCTCTTCTTGTTTATTTGATGTTTTTTTTGGCGAGATTTCACGTAGTTTGGAATGCGGTTTGCTTGGCCATTTTCTTTGGTTGCCAAGATTTCTTGGGTTTTTTTTTTTTTTGGTAGACTCGGAGCTGTATGAAGTTTTTTTAGGCCAACTTGGCTACTATGTCGCCAAGAATGTTAAGACTGAAACATTTCTTACTTGTTTGATGAGTTGGTTTCTATGAGCTTGTTCTATGATGTGCACACATGTTAGTATGGGGAATGATATTCACCTCTGCTTGATGTTGTGTTAATTGCATGTTTTGGTGTATGCGGGGACATTCCCTCAGTATTCCTTGATTTGTGACGGGGCCTCTATGTATCTAGGACCATGGGAGTAAACCCCGACCTCAAAATTAGAACATCATCTTGACGCACTTCCAGGTCCTCCTAGTGGTAGATTGGACATCCAGTCATTCCTCCTATGGTAGCCAGTGACATGTGTGCATGATTTAGTCCTCTATGGTTGAGAAAACTTTCTCATGCCTGGCTGTAAGTCCTCTATGGTTTGAGAGACTTCTCATTGATCACTCGATTCTTGTCTTAGTCGGAGTGGGGTCCTTATGATCATGCATTACCAATTAGTGATGTCCTTAGACTTTAGTGATTCAGTAGAATTTCATCTTGATTAAAAAAACATTGCCTAGGATAGATGTTATGTCACCATGTGAGATAGATATGATATTTAGTTTCAAACTTCATGGGATTACTGCCTCTTGGGATAGTTGCCAGCTCTTTCATAATTGCTGGTTTACTGGAGGGACAGTGTACTTTTGGAACATATGAAATTCACCGATAGTCGTTACTTTGATTGCTCTTATCTTAGTTTCTTTGATGTAATTCCTTTAAGAAGCAGGGTTGACATACTCGACTAATAAATTCCTATGACAGATATTGATATACTTGGACTTCTTTTCTAGGCATTATACATGGAGAGATATTGATTTACTTTTTGGTCTTGGGGGGACTCTATTATAGATGTGTTTTAGTGGCCAAAATACTGTCTTTTACTAAGTTTTTTGTTCCTACATGCATACCACATTTCTTTAAGCCTAATTGGTATAGAGTATATGCTGATCGGGGGACCGTGTTTTCAGGTCATCTATGTACGAAAGTCTCCTCCTTGGTATGTGGGTGTCCTCTTGGTAGAGGGAAGTTATGGTGTTTTATGCCAGTATGGTAAGATCTATTGCATGTCGTTGCATAGACTCATGGGAATGGTTTATAGTGTTTTGGAGCAGTGATGGATTTCCAAAGGTAAACCCACTTATCAACTTCCAGATCTTATTTGTTCCTGAAGCTTAGTCCATACCCACTGGGATAGTTCTTCCTACATGACTGGCAAACACAATGTCCTTGAACTCTTGCAGAAGCAAATTTTTTGGGCTCCACAATTATAAGCCTTCATTGAGCTACTCTCCATTGTTGGACTGTGTAAGCTGATGCTGTTTTGGGGTACATTGGTAATGTTTATAGTCAAATTGGAGGAACCCCTCTTCAAGCTTGGTATGTTCAGCTTTTTGTTTAAATGGTCACTTGTTATGTAACCTTGTCACTTTGGACATTGCAGGAGTGCAACTTGATTGGACCCTTTTTACCTCCAACTAGAAGTTAATTTGTGAACGTAATAAACATAGAATTTTATACACTCTAAATCATGAGACACTGCCTTGTTCAATACTTGATGCTTAAATCGGAGTCACGTTATGAGGAATGTTTCGTCATCCTAACCTTAGCTCTCATGCAAAAATAACGAGGAAAATAAAATTGAGCCAAGGTTGCAAAAAATAATGAAGTATTATTTCGCCCTCTCTTTTGGACTTCATCTCTAGAAATGGTGAAAATGATAAGTCAATGTGCTCACATGGTGGGGGGTGAAATTTGCTTCAACTAAGCCCACTTCATGCATCACAGCTCATAGGCACCATGGATGTTTCAAACTCTTGTGGGTACGCTAGAGAACAAAAATGCAATAACAAAAAGTTCTATCAAGAATTGTATTTATAAGTGTACTTATCAATCTTGCTTAGTCTCAAAACTATGCATGCTAAAATTTGGATAATTATATGTATTATTGTAGAACAGGGTGGAATGTATAAATGAAAAAATCTCTGGTTGCTAAGAGCAAACACCATGTTATCGATTGTACCCTTTGAATCCTCATGGAAATAGACAGTGAACTATATTCTGTTTCAACCAATGGAAATGTAAATTCATTCAATCCTCCTTGGTCACTGTATTGATACTCCCAGTAACATGCTACTAAACTTTATGGACACATAAATCTTGGTTGCCATTGACAATTCTCTTTATCCATTATGCTGTTAAGCATAAGAACTAAAAAGGATTGACATGCCTGTATACATAAAAAATCTAACATCCCAGTACTGCCATGATTGGGATACTTATCTTTAGTGGTCACTGTGGGACCTATCTGCTATAAACTTTTTATTACCTTGAAAAACACTACAAGAATTTTTGACTCTACCTAAAAAAATGCTAAAGTGTAGACTAATATCCTATGCATACAAGCAGTGGACCTTTACCATAAGGGGTCATCCTTCAAATTAGCTGTGATACTCTTTGAAGTCTCTTGTGCCAACCATTGCATGTCTTTGGAGTGTTCTGTAATGTCAGTTGTGCTTGTTATTGGTGGCATTGCTTGACCAACTATATAAATATTCGCAATCAATGTTGTTACTTGTCGACATTTGGACTGTGACTGAGTTCTTTTCTAGAGGAATGTTTGACTGTCATACTGCTCACTGTTACATCAAGAGATTAACACCCCTCCCTTGCATGAAGGACTTAGAGGACGTCATGTAGTGACCTCGGTTTAATTGGCAAGTTTAAGGACAACATATGTTAAGCTGATATGGAGATAAACACTATTCAGAATCTTCCTTCCCATGTTAGTGAGGGGAAACGTACTTTTGTTTAAAAACCTCTTGACCTGCTTTGCCAGCCAACACCCTGTGGAAGGGAAAGTTGACCTGTTTTGTGTTTTCCTAAGAAATATTTTGGGTGTTGCCTCCTAGTAACCCTTAAAATCAGCTCCAGTTAAGTTGGGAAAATCTATTAGACATTGCCTACAATCATAGCTCATTCGAGAAAACTGATTTCTTAGTGGCCATAATGGTAAAGCTTGGAGATATAAATTTCTATAAACTTCTAATGTGCTACAGAGTTGAGTTTGAAACCAATTCATTAACTTTACTTAGGAAGCTCCAGAATTCATGAAAATGGCATGTTTTTGGCCTTAGAAAATGTGGAAAACAAGATAGTGGACTCAGATTTGCCATTTTATCATGGTACATACCACATAATCACTCCCAAGTGGGTAACTCCACTCAAACAGGGAAGATAACAAGCAAACTCAAAGAAATACCAATCAGGAATGATTGGTATATTACTCCTTGAATACCTGTAATAACCCTTTTGAGGGTTTCAACCAAACATACCAAATGCAGATCTGAAATATAAATTTTAGCAAACTGAAAGAATAAAAAATCAGCGACTTGAACTATCACCAAAAATGCCAAAAATCACCACAAAACACCACCAATCAATTCGCCAATATATTTTTTATATATTTTATGGAATATTAGAAGCCAAAATCACAAAGAAATGCTGAAGAATACACTGCTGGAAATTAAATATGAACTGGAAATTGCAGCCACAAGAAAAATATGAAATATGGGTCTAGAAACCCTCTAAATTCATCAAACTTCAGATTCTGGCCTTTAAAAATATTACAAATCAGATTATGAAACCAGATTTCTCAAATTCTTCACCAATAGTTCCAAACCCTACCCAAGGTAGGTCGCTCCACCCTAAATAATTCAAATACCAGCTGGAAATTACAAATATATCTTCAAATCAGCTCTTCACTTCAAGACCAAACAATGATGAAGGGTTTTTCGTCCTTCACCCCAAGCCACCTGAAGGGTTTCTGTCCTTCAATGAAGCCTCACAAGAGGGTTTTCATCCTCAAGTGGATGAACAAGGAGCAACAAGCTCACAATGCCCAAGTAGAATAAAATGCGCCAAGACTAGATGCAAATGATGCCTTTAATCTTCTTTTATATCCTCCTTTTTGGCGCCAATGCTCAATTAGAAAAGGCCGACCTCTTAAAGATGCTCTTTTCTTTCATTAAGCCTTCCATTAATTAATTAAAATCCAGCCGACCTGTCATAAGAAAGAAAACACTCTAAAAGAACATATATAAAAATTAGTAAAAACATATCAAATGGAAGCTCAATGTTCTCCTCCGTCTTCTTCTCTTCTTTTCCATGGAGAAGGAATGGCAAGAAGACCAATTAATAATTCGTATCTCAAATGGAAAAAGGGGACATTACAAGGTCCTCATTGTAGCCAAAATTAGAACTTGTCCTTCAAGCTAGAGGGTTACCAATGCTTCGGATCCCAAACAAGTTTCAGTTGCTCCCTTCTGGTAACATGACCATCCAAACATTGGAGTCCCAAATACTGGTAAAATGAGAAACATTTGGTTTCTCCATATGTAAGAGCTTCCTCTAGAATCTTGTCCTCCAACACTTATGGACTATGAGGACCCATGTTTACTATGTACCTACAAAGACTATGAAGGGGTTCTGGCCAAAGAATGTGTATGCATAGAATCCCCTAAGTACCATGAACACGATAAACTTAGTAATCTCTACTATGAGCTTATTATTTCTCTCTACAACCCCATTTTGTTGTGGGTATAGTACAAGAGTAGATCGTACAAGATCCCTCTTGATCCAGGTACTAATCTCTACAAAGTGGAAACAAAGTCAATCGGAGACATACTCCCCTCCATTGTTACGAATCTTAAAGTACCTTGAATCTTCCACGCCTAAGAACGTGTGAGACATTCAAAGTCCTAGTGCAGTCAATGTCATAAAACCCTAAATCCTAATGTCTTTCATAGAAGAATCTATACAATGAAGAAGTAACATAGTACATGATATTTACTCTATCAACGGATGGGTGATGACATAGGTCTACAGACTTCTGAATGAATAAAATCTAAGAGGATCCCCCTTGAAGCCTATGCTCACCACTTGAAAAAGGAGGCCTTAACATGCTTACAATCGAGATGCACATTCAAACATGGAACACTCCTCTTCTGACGACCTTGAAGTCGTAGAAACCAACCTTTATGTTCTTCAGAAGATGGCAACCGGTCACTAGTTAAGGTGCCAAAATCCTTGATCATGGGTCCATAGGCTCACACAGATTGTCATTGTTGAAGTCAGATAAAGCTCTTTGCTTCCTTAGATCTTCCAGCAGACCTGTAATAGGCTACCCTCTCAAACTCCTTGTGTGCCAAGACATTTTACCAGGCTCGAGAGCTAATGTGCCTAATGATTGACAGTGATCATCAAACTCAGCCCTATTATGCAAATACTTAATTAGACAATTGACTTGAATAGGAGACTCTATAAATCTATCAGGAACATATAATACCTCATACAGCTGCCAGAACTTTGAATCTTGTGTTCGCATGCAGTCAATGAGATAGAATTCGTGATCCCATTCATTGAGTACTTGGCATCATCGACCAACCTTGTGACTTATATTCGACTATAAGAAATATACATGTTAGATTCAATCTGAAGAAGGATAGCCTTGTTCGATTAGTCTATATGTCTCGAGGTGTCACTATATAACATACCACCCAACACGTTTTAAGAAACTGTGTTGGTAGAACGGCACGACACCATTTTTATAATAGCTAATGTGTCAAGCCTTCTAATCAATATAAAATTATGCTCCTGAATGCTTCTACACCTCCTACAAGTTGTTTAAATGTTAAATATGTCATTAAATATTCCCTTCCCTTTCTTCTTCTAATGGAATATTAAATAGTAAGCACAGTAACTCAAAACTTATTGCATATTATAAAGCACATGACTATGACTTTAGAATAAAATCTTAAATGGTAAAGTATTAACCAAGACCCTAGGTCTAAAAAATTAAACTTCTTACTGACCATTCCTAGAGTATCCTCTTTCCTCCTTAATCCCCACCTATCCCAATAGTAGGGCCTTGATTTGGAACATCATCCTTAAAACTTAAACTTTGATACTTGTTGTAGTTGTCATCTCTGTATTCCAATAAGGAAAAAATCTATGCCCTACAACTACTCAAAGCTCAGGTAGTTTCTCCCGACCACAGATAGCCTCAACAAAGTGAGTGCTAGGCAATGGACTGGAGGTCATTCAATCTGCAAGTCCGAAACAAGCTTGATCGGACTTTGCCGCTCTTGAACTTCATCAGCCTTTAGTGTCGGCGATTCCAGATTTGATGATTTCGGATTTGATTAGCAGTTCATCAGATAGCTTGCTCATTGTATTTGTCATTATCTCATGTCGGTCACACTGTCCTCCGATCTTGGTTCACACTTAGAAATATCACCCTAGATACATTTACACTCTCCAATTGCAAGGTTCATAAGGCAAATTCGTACATCTCCTTCGGCAATGTCTTCTGGTGGGTAGAAATATGAGGGATTTCGACTGGTCCTTCGCCGAAATACAACGGTGATTTGCTTCGCCTTCATTGCCATTTTGTTGTACCCTACCAGAGCTTTTGGCATACACTGTAGGAGGCATATACCTTCATACTGACAAAAGATTAAAGTAACAGAACCAAGCAGGACCATGCATTTCTTTAGAAGATATTCCCTTTGACAATCAGTAACTTCCACGGCACAAAGGTATCCCTCCAAGAAGTGACTTCATAACCTTACAGACTTGTGTAGTTTCCAAATTGAGTTGCAAATTCCCTAGATTCCACGATCCCCAAGCTCTTGAATCTACGATCACTCCCATCAACTAGGGTTTCACAACCATCCACAATGAGCAACTTCCACAATGCTCCATCGTGTTGATCTCACTAACACTCGTAAGGGTATGCTAATGATCACTTGAGCTTGGATATGTTGCCCACTGAAAAAAGTCTGATAACTCTCTAGCTAGCCTCTCCAGGGTACACGTGAAATCCAGAAGATTTCAATAACAGCTATGCTTTGAATATTCATGTTGAAAATCCCTAGGGCTACACTGTATATAAGCTTAATTTCACTAATCTTACAATGAACCCTCACCTGAGTTATGCTTCAAAATAATCTCAACTTTAAACCACTAGAATCTATAATCACATCCAGAGTAGAGAAACAAATAACTGGAGATAAATCCTCGAAGATCTACTGCTGTACATCACATCATTGTTTTATTACGATCAAAACAACCACAAAGCTACATGCTTTGGATTACACTGATACATAAAGCACACACTGAATGAAAAAGGGGGTGACATAAAACATAGATTCCCTCGGCCTTCTTAAATTATGGAGATTCAGATTATAGAATCAGACCCTAAAAATAGTTTGTGATCCTAAAACTACCATCCCAAAATTAGATCGATCATTAACCCTAATCGCTGCTCATAGGGATTTGTGCTCCTTAAATAGCATGCAAAGCCTTTGAAGGTACTGTTACAAAATGCCCTAGACTACTAAATTTGCAAGAACTGATTTTCTAAAGACTGGAAAACAAATTACATAAAATGCAGGGTTGCTAAATCCTGGACGGTCAAGCCACATAGGATTGACTGTTCGTCTATGACTTGTAATGCCACTGCAAGAATGGTTTCGTCCTCACGTTCCACATAGTTAATGAGCACTTTGCCAGAGGAACCAAGTATAGATACACCTTGTTGAACGATATATAAGGATGCAAATGGAAGTAACACAATCCCCTTGTATAGCACTTGCTTGGTGCCACAAGGCAGTTTCTTACATCAAACTAGTGGACCTGACCTCGCGATGGGCTTCTAAAAAAGTTATCTTCACCTTTACCTTTCTGACTCTCTAAGTGACAACCAACTTGCTTTATTGTAAGTGGCAACAAGCTTATAATAAACCTAGGTCTGATATATCTAATTCACAAATAGGTGGTCCTTAGAATATTTTTACTTCCAATAGTTGCTCAAATCTTTCAAGTGGTTCATTGCCCCCGTGAAATTTTTGGGCTTGCCCCAAGTCCTTGGAGGCTTTCAGGCTCTCAATTTGAATGTTTCAAGGGGACATTATAAGGTCCCCTCAAGCTTACCACGAGGCCACTTGAGCTTTCTATGAGCCAGCTTTAACTGAGTCAATAAGTACCAATGACCGAGCTACCTCTAAACTAGATCCCTCTCTCGCTTGGAAAGTGTGGACTAGCTTGTTGGTGAAATACATATAATAACGGCACAACATACTCAGATGCCTCAAAACCCACTTACTACATCCAGGGTAAGGATTCTACGAGCTCCAGGCCAATGGAAATATTAACTCTCATTTGATATGCCTTAGCTAGTATTTTCCTAGTAACCATGTTTTATACCATCCATTTCACACGTACCATTCAAATACTTGTTTGCAAGCATTGGCCTTAATCTCATCTCACTTGTCCTCCCATCATAATGACATAGCATTATTGTACAATTTTCTGATAACTTGGTTATCTCACTATTATACGATGCCCTTACTAGGTGATGCCATCAGTCATAAATGCAAGAGTATTTCTGTTTAGATGCCCCATCATAAGGGGGATTACCCCACAGTACGCTAAAATTATACAATCAGTCTATAGCCACCACACAAGGGTTAGGAGCCAATATCTGTACACCAACAAGGATTGGATGGTAACATCTATATACGAAGCTATTTCCAGATCTACTAAAGGAGCTTGTAACAGATGCTCCAATATTTGATTTCCATTGAGTTGCATATGTAGAGTGCAACAACCCATGCATGCAGCTGCACATGATTAATTATTACCTTCTAAAGGGGACAGTTAATGGTATTAACCATCAATAATGCTCTATTGAAATCCAAGAATTTATAAAATACCATTTTTTGACCATGGATATGCCAATAAAGGATCCTGACACAATTGCAAGAGTTGGTCTTCATGTCTAAGTCTCAGAAGTTGCATTTGATTGACAAAACCATTCCAATCATGAAGCAGTACATTAGATATACCATTTGTTTTCAACACGCTCATAACACCATTCACGTCAAGCAAAATATATCACCTTCGATTGGAACATGCCCTAGATAAGATACTATGGAAATGGCATTTGGCATTATTCTTCATTGGAAGAGCTATATTTGCCCTAACGTACAACTATTCCTTCAACTTGCATTGGCGCCGACTAAGATTTCAAAGCCTTGTACAAACAGCTCCCTCAATGATCAATACAATATCCCTACATGAGCAGGTTTACGCCACTTTCAGGATTGTATTGGTATGGCAATAATCGCCCAAACGTTTATATGCAACAGCCAATCATAGCTCAAAAATAGAAGTGACTTTTGTGCCCTACATAACTAGTTATTAATGACTCAAAACATAACTGTCGATGTCTGTACTTTCGTGACTTTATTTATTACTGAGATGCATAACAAAATGATTCTGACTGTTCTTACCTTCGCATTTGAATCACCATGCTGAAATCTGAATACTTCAATCAACATGCCCTTGCTCGAACTGGATGATGCTTCAAGAATCTGGGTGGACTGCGAGGAGTGGCAGATTGGCTTCAAGCACCAATGAAGATAGGATAGCTACAAGTTTTAGGATCTGTGAACAGAGAGGGAATGAAGAAGAAACCGGATTGCACACATTGTAGATTGTGTGTCGATCATTTTATTATGCAAGAGATGGTTACAAAATGGTTGAAGTCATTACAACTAAATATTAGTTGATAAGTAACTAATGCATGACCAAATAATAGACAATAAGCCTTATATTCTAATGTTTACAACTCTAAAGATACTCATCTTCAAGCCTTAACAAAATGTACGCGACCCTGTCATGCTGCAAAATTGGCATTGAATCCGATGAAGTGCAGTTTCATGGTTCCCCAAGGAAAACTTCTTGGGCATATTGTCTACAAGGTTAAATTGAAGATCAATATGGATAAGATACATGTGGCAGTGGAAATGGAAGCATCGAAAGCTGACATTGGGATAAAATCTTTCTTGGGGCATGTCGGTTATTATCGGCGCTTTATTAAACAAATTGCACAAATCTCTCATTTTTTAGACTCATTTACAAGGGATCTCCCTTTGTATGGTTGGAAGAATAAGAGCAAGCATTCAAAGAACTAAAGGTATCTCGATTCTTTATTAGTTCACCCATCCTTGTATATCTAGATTGGGACAAAGAATTCCATGTGCACGTCGATGCTTCCAGCTATGCTATTAGAGCTACCTTGGCCCAAGTAGGATCCCAAGGGTTGGTTCACCCTTTTTTTGCAATCCGGCTTTTGTTAAATGCTGATAAATATAGTAGTACGAAGTGTGAAGCCTGTGGAATGGTGTAAGTAGTACATAAGTTTTGACATTATCTACTGGCCACACCCTTCACGTTCTATGTAGATCACAAAACACTGTTGTACTTGGTAGAAAACCAATTATCTAAGGTCAGATAAGAAGATGGTTGATGTTGCTACAAGAATTCACATTCAAAATCATTATTCGACCTGGCAAGGGTCACGTAAGTGCGGACCAGATTTCTCAGATAAGGTTTGGCGAACATCCAGAGGGTGTCAATGAAAGTTTCCCAAATGCCCACTTGTTTCAAATTGCCATTGTAACTTCTTGGTATGTAAATATCGAGGAATATCTATCTACTGCTTCATTACCTGGCAATATACAGTTAGCTTAGCACAAAAAACTAGCTTTGAAAGCCCGAACATTTTAGCTGGTCAATGATATTCTGTACAAAATGGAACCTGATTATATTATGCGACAATGTGTAATGAAAGAAGAAATTTAGCAAGTACACCTAGAAGCATATGAAGGACCTGCTAGAGGCCACATGGGACCTGATACTACTGCAAGGAAGGTACTTTTGACAGGACAATGGTGGCCAATATTGCACCATGACACAGAGGAATGGGTAATGGGATGTGACGCTTGCTAAACTTTTACAGGAAAACCATTAAAAAGGGACTTTATCCCCCCATGGTCATTGAAGCCTCAAGATCATTTCGAAAGACGTGGCCTGGATTTTATTGGACCTTTGAAAGTAAGTTTCACATTGCAAGTACATTGTGGTGGCCAAGAAATGTTTAACTAAGTGGGTACAAGTGATAGCATTGCACAACAAGAGTGCCTTGAGTACTGCAAAGTTTGTCTATGAACAAGTGGTCACTAGATTTGGAAGTCTGACATCACCAACGATAGAGGGGGGCATTTTGTCAACCATGTGATTTGGTCGATGACTTCAGAGTTTCGTACCTTTCATTCTCTCTTGAGCCCATACTACTCACGAGCAAATGGCCAGACAAATGCTGCAAACAAAGTTTAAATATTGGTAATCCAAATGTCGTGCAATATAGAGGGTGCTGATTGTGAAGAACACTTACCTGTTGTACTATAGGCCTATCAAACAACATATAAAGTCACCACTAGCCATACAACTTTCCAGCGGATGTATGGTCAAGAGGCAGCTCTCCACATGAAACATTTAGTATTGAGTGTAAGGGTTGGTGTTGAGAATAGACCGGGGGATGACGAGAGTCTTGCATGACTTATTCATTTAAATAAACTAGATGAATGTTGGGTGATGTCACAGTGGGCAACAGAAGTCACGCAACAGAGAAGGAAGTATTTGCATGATAAAAACCACTGATGGATGAACTTCAAAGTTGAAGCTTTAGTTTTGAGATATAACGAGAGGCATGAAATTTAGCTGGGTAAGTTCAAAATGTTGTGGCTTGGAATGTTACTTTTTTACGAGATTTTTGAGAATGGGGCAATTAAATTAGAGAACTTGACAAGAAGTTGGTCAAAGGCATGGAAAATGGATCTAAATTAAAACTTTATTGAGGAAGGCCTGAAAATGTCCATATGATCGATGCGGAAATCCTATGCATGGAAGCATGACTTGCCGAGGAAGCACAACTTGCCAATGAAGAAATAGGAGCGGGGAAAAGCAATTGGTTCAAACACTACTTGGTTCAAATGGTTTTGGGTTAAAACAGGGAGGCAATGTTCATTTTTCTGTTGCATGGATAATAAAGTCAAAATGACCTCCACTCTGCAAGATGTCACACACATATTTTGTGTGTCTTCACATGGATTGCCGGTTGACAAGGCTACCGACCTTCACATGACAGCTGCTCAGAAGGACCAAGCTATACAACACCTTTGCAAGAGGTACTTGACCAAGGAAGAGTTGGGCAACATGCAGGAAAAAAGGGCACCATGGAATAAAAAAGAGTATTTAGCTTCCAAAGAACAATGGTGTATATTGGATGTGATCCAATCCCTGCTAATAGCATCCAGTAGGGCATCGGATGTTGCTAGTTGGATGACAAAGTACATGCTCGGGTTAAGCCAAGGTGATATTTACAATTGGGTAGAGCCATTATTGACTTGGATTCACGAGTTTCTACCTTTGACTTGCAAGGATTTTTACATAACTCAGCATGCCATTGGTCTATTTTTGGATGTCGTGCATACACAGGGAGCTATGGGAGAGGAATTTCCTTTAGACAATATTTATGACTGAGTTGGCCATCCTCTTTTTGATGGAGATATCTTGGTATTCCACTTGCTGAGGCTAGAGATGGTAACAAGGAAAGGAAAAGGAAACCCAGAATAGAGCCTCCCACTTCTGAAGAGCAAGAAGGAGAATACTCCGACATTTCTGAGAACAAGGATGAGATTGCACACTGATCCTGATCAAGTAGACCTCCACCCATGGTTTCCTCTTCCGAAAAACTAGACCAGCCTATTGTTGAGGAGCAACAGATGGTAGAACAATCGATATACGTGTTGAATCAAATTGGTGAACCAGTTGTTTTAACTGATTTAGAACCAAGGGTCTAAAATAATTAAGAATTAGTGATAATTGGCACTCCTAATCAGACTTGAATATGCTAAATAGAAAAAAATATCAGTATAATCAATCAAAAATAGTACAAGGAGTAGGGGCTTAGATTAAGGAACAATCTGGCCTGATTTTGCCAATAGGATGAATGCACAATAGACTCATAAGCTGCAAATGGGCTCAAAAGACAGTCAACAGGCTCTATAAATTTAACTTTTAGGAAATCTGTCTGGATCGGGTTCACAGCAGTTTGGTCAGTTTCGTAGCCAAAAGGGTCTATTGGGTCAGGTTTGGATCCGAAAGCTTCTGGGTTGGTCAGATTTGTGGCCGAACTTGTTTGAGAGCTGCCATCCTATCCTCTGTTACTTTGATCAATCTGTGATTTTTGATCCCAGTTCCCCTCCGTGCACACTTTTGTAATCTGGTTTTGCATTTGTGTGATGATATGCCACGGTACATAATTGATCTCTCCTTATTTTGAAACCCTGGAAAACTCAAACAAGAAGACCCGATCAAATGCTCCTAGTCTAGGGCCTGGACAAACCTCTTACACACCCATTGCATGAGTACACTGCATTACATATTAGATAAAAACAAGTGTGGTTTAATCATGGCCTATATAGTTCTCCCAATGTGAGTGAAGTCTTCACTCTTGATCCCATATGAGATGCAACTACAAAATTAATATGCAACTTAGAATGATCCTTCTCTTGGCATGAGACACTTGGCAACATGCAACTTTGACATTTGTATTCCATATTTAGTTCATGGACTACTCTAAGGATGCTCTTAGAAGATTTAGGACATGTAGAAAGTCTTTTGAATAATGATCTCCAAGGTGATTGATTGATCTGAATAACCTCTAGGGCATTTGTATATATGCAAGACATTTTGTTTAATTTGTTGCTCAAACTGACCCAAAGTCACATCTAGGCCAAACTAAGAAAGATACACAATTTGGAAAGCTAACCGTGACATAAGTAGAGGTCAGGTTTAGAAACAAGGGCACAGGTTTGTGGTTAAATCTGTCCAAAGGGGATGTGTTTGTGGTTAAATCTGTCCAAAGGGGACAGGTTCGAAGGATTATAAGTCTGACTCAGGAGTGAAATACTTAGAAATAGAGGATGGAGAAATGTCTATATAGAAATAGAGAATGGAGAAATGTCTATATAGGTGATATGAGGTTCCTATATAGACTGTAAGTGATTCCAAGTGTATAAATTTAGTGATTGAGGATCATTTAGTGGACCTGAAGGTAAGCGGAAGGGGGAAATGTGTGTAGGAGTCAAATATGTGCTACTGGTTTAAATGTCTAAAAACATGTAAAAATTGATGTTGCCAAATGCGTCAGACCAAAATGAGAGTACTACAATTAATTTTGAGTTGAAGGAGATTTCTGTTAGTCCATTACAGCCCATCAAGCATGAGCAAGATCAAACCTTAAGAATATGCCGAATGAGAGGAGACTCAGCATGGAACTGACTGAGAGTTCCACTCAGAGACAGGGTCCCCAAAGACACGACCCACATATGTTCAAGTTGCAAAGAATGGCTCTATGCCAGTATTTTTCCCCAACCCATAGAATGCAAATCTGTATGAGACTTTGTCTCAATTTTCGAGAACTATGAGATCTATGTTCCAAGCCCTTTAGGGAAGAACCAATTTTGGTTGGGCATCTGGATGTGATAGGAGGGCTGTCCTAGATACAAATGATTTTTGATGAAGCCACTCACATTCAAAATTTTGTGCAGGAAGACTACCACTTAGAGCTTGCACAAGTTTATGTCAACAAGGGATAACCAGAACAAAATACTTTGGAGATGCATGAGGAATGGATATCTGCACTTGTTTCTTAGACCATTGCTTCCCTCGTGCAGAGCATCTCGGGTTCTCTATGCAACATTTAGCATACCTACATATACCACTATTACTTTTACGGTCTTCTATGTGTGAGCAACAGAGGTTGGAAAATGAAAAGGACAAGGATACAGACGAGAATGTGGCATTACCAACTGTTGGCTAGATTTTCTGCATAGCATCAAACCTAGGCAGTCATGAGATAAATCTCCCTCATTTAACCGGTGAGGCTCTCGTGTCAGATTTGTCAATAAAAATGTGTTATTATCTATCAGGGGTTTTACTTTAACCACTTAGTTCATGAACCATAACTAAGAAGTTCTGCAGCAAGTAAGCAGCTGTTTAAGAAAGGAAAGTTATAGAAGAAAGAAGTAAAGGAAATACAAAGAAGAAATGGGGAAGATGTGCATCCCAATTAGTAGATAGCAGAGCTAATTACATGCACATAGAAGAAACTTAATAGATATGAACACACAGAATTATAAAACAAAGGCAGCTCTAGATCTAGATCTAAAATAACACAAAGTTTATCAAGAGATCTAAGATTAAAAGCAAGAAACACAGTACACCGTGACACAAAGTTCTCCGGAAACCTGCTCCTTTGTATTCCTTTGCTCCAAGTTGCTCTCAGGAGTTCAGCACAAAGTCTAGAACTCATGATTGCTGCTTACAAATTCTGATCGATCCTTAACCCGGAGGTTCTTCTCCTACTTATAGAATGTAGGAGGGAAAGTACAAATGGAAAACTTAAACTGAACTGAAACATAAACAACAAGTAACGATGACATTTGGCAATCATCCTCAACTATCTTCTCCTTAAGTGACACATGTATCACTTAACTAACAGAATGGTTCCACATGACTTCAAGTAATGGTTGCAAAACCAATAACTTAGAAGTTTTACAATTTCATTCGGGAACATAGAAAATAGAAGAAGAAAGAATAGAAGAAGTCATGCCAGCTGTAACATTTATGTCTTCTTCTTGTTCTGATATCGGATATACTTGTCGAACATGTAATTCAGCATCTTTCCATCTGTTTTAGCCACTGCTTCCTTCTCTGTCCTGAATTGCAGCAACCCTTCATTCAACACTTTGCTGCACGCTTCCACCTCTTCCAAACTCGGCCCAAACCTCGCAATGTCTGCCTGCAGCGCCACCAGTCTACTGATAGAATTCATCGTGAAAGGCTTGGTAGCTTTATCAATTCTCTTTTGTACCATCAGAAGAGAATCTTCCAGGGAATTAGGCACCTTAGTCGAAACGATCCGCACGTATGAAGTAACACCTCCGTCCACTCTTTCCTCAGTGAAAGAAATGATACTGTCTGGTAAATCTGATGTTCTACTCTCAAGTGCCTGCATCCTCTTCAGCAAAACTCTGCAGATTTCCAAGTGGAAAGATACTGCAAACTCTAGCTGCTTCCCCTTCTCGACTGATCCGTCTGGTACAATCTGTTCCGCAATCAATACATCTCTCGGCAGCTTGTTGATCTCGGCCAAAATACTCAGGTTACTCTCTGCAATGTATTCATGCCTTCTACGTTTTCCATCAGTTGCTTTAGTTGATTTGCTGCATCGTTCATAACCTTTAGGCGGGCTGGCACTTCCCCAAGTTGTACAGAAGCTTGACGAATAATCAGATCCTTCCATTCGTCAATAGCCTTTACTTGATTGCTTGCGTCCTCCATTTCCTACATAAGATGATCACTCACCTGCTCTGAAATGGGCTGAATGGAAGGTTTAGCAACCTTGGCTATGATCTCACATAATTGAGATACTTGCTTCTGCAGCTCTTCTTTCTCCGCCTTTTCACTGTCAAGCCTAAGGAATAAAGCGTCTATCAATGTTTGCGTGTCCTGCTTCAATCCTTCAGTGGTGGCTTGACTCGAGTGGTACTTTGGTCACTGTCACATCTTCTGCCGTGAGCTCCTCTTCTATCTTTCCTTCTGCCGGAATTGATATCTCAGCAAACTTCTCTCCCGAATTCTCAATGATCAACCTAGAAGTTGCTTTAGCAACTTTAGGCCTTCTGTCTCTTCTGCTCAGATCCTGGAGTAGCTGCAAGTCGTGCTCCTCTAAGTTCATCTCCATTCTCGCTTCTGGAACCAACTGCAAAGCCAACCATTCCGAGAAATTACTTCTCGGAGAGTGAGAAGTCGCTGAGTGCACTACCATCTCCCGCTCTGCATCCTCTCCGTCAGAAAGTGCCACAGTGTTATGGCTGCCATCCTCTGAATCATCCAAGGACAAAGCTCTTTCGAACTCTGCCATCTGCAGCTTCAACATCTCCTCTGGAACGGGTGATGAACGAAGTGGCTGAGGAGAGAAGACGAACGTCGCCGGATTCAATGAAGGCATGGAAACGTCCTGCTGCTGCGGTGCAATAGTTGGTGAAGTACTGGGTACTGGAGAAGCCGGAGTCAAAGCTATGGTCGTAGAAGTGATCTTCTCTTTCTCTTGAGATCTTCTGTGTACTTTCAACTTCTCGGACCTTCTGCTGCTTTCTCCTTCATGCTTTCGCTTGAGGGAATCTCCTGCGCCGAAGTTGCCCGTGATTTGATTCATCAATGCTTCATCAAGGCAATATCCCTTCGTCAGCAACCAGTTTGAAGTATTCACCAACACAGCTCTCGACCTTTCTTCAATTGTGTTGCAGCCTCCTATGTTATTCTGCAGTATGGCTTTATCTCCTCCCATTTGATGGTAAGTGTCAAGTACCACATTCCCATCATCTTTAAGATCCACAGGTATCCGCGCTAGTCCAAAGTCGAACACTTGCTTTGCTGACAGCCTGCTGAAATCTCTCTTTCTAACCTCGTACTCACTTCCGCACTTCATCCAGAAATCTTCTAACGAAGGCACATGTGCGTACTGCTGGGAGATTGTCTTCCTGGCTACTCCAAATGGATCGAAGTTCAGCCGTGCAGGGAAGAACTCTTGCTCATACTCGGATAACATTTGCGCTTCCATCCCTCGAGCTCTGTGAATGCTAATGCAGTTGTAATATCCCACAGTGATTGGGAAGAAGCCCGTAGACTTGTGCCGCTTTGACTGAAGGTCGTGTAACTCCACAAGTTGCCTGCTCAGCTCCATGGCGATCAATCTATCATTCGGATACCTGGGCATCTTTATTGGTTCTCCAGAAAAGCCCGTAACCCTGAGGTATGTGAAATCTGCAAATTGAATGAATAGACTTCCAATCTTGGACACGGCTTCCCACGCTTCCTTGCTTACCCTGTTGGCCTTCAAGTCTTTGTCTAGCCTGCAGATGAAATCGTAGAAGAAGTCATCGTTGATCACTTTGAAGTCTTTCTCGCCTGTAGGTGCAGTAAGCTGCGGGTAGCACTCGAAAATGGGGTCCTTGGAAAGAACACCACATCTATCCAGCTTGGAAAAGACACCTTGTGAAGCTGCAGCATACACCAAGTATGAAGTCATCTTGAAGCTGAAAGTACGCTTCACGTTCCGAAGTTGCTCACCGATGTTGCTGCTAATAATTTCCGACCAATTGATTATAGAATCAACCTTGTTGATTTCAATGGTCCTGATGAAAGCATACATCCATGTACGGAAAGTGTAGGCATTCGCTTCGCCATTCATCCTGCATAGCAATTTGACGACATCATCTGCCTCCTGCACCAAATTGGACCGTGGAAGAGTTCTCGAGAACTTTGAAGGGGATCTAGGCTTCTTCATGTACCGGCTATTCATGATGCTCACACAATCAGCTCTATGCTTCTCCCATCTACTGTCAGCATCCTGAATGCTAATAGAAGTCACCACCTTTCGTACTGGAATCTTCAAACAATAATTGATGAACTTTGCGTCCAAACGAATTATTGTCTTTCCCGAAGCATCACGTACTGATCTGGATGAAGGATGATAAGATCTAGCACACTCCATCACGAACTCTGGCAATTGGGCTGTACATGGAAAAGCTGCAGCTTGGATAATTCCACCTGCTTTTGACCGCACGCATGAGTGAAGTCTTTCCCGCTCTGGATCTATCAATCAAATCGGCAAGAGGTTCCGGGCCTAGATCTGTGTCTCCTATGTCTGCAAGTTTGGAAGCAATGCATGACTCCATCGTGCTTTCTTTTTCATCTCCCTTCGCCATGGCTTTGTCTATCTTCGTCTGAATAATTCTTTTTCTCCTTACTTGGCCGGATTTCTTCAATACTGGTGCAGATCTGGACAATTCTTCAGATTCGGAGGATATTTGCAATGTATTGGACATTGATAAAAACTCCTTTTCTTTTGTAAAGCACCTGTAATGAATTCCTGCAATTTATTCAGACAAAAATGGCCACCGGAGCATGAATAGTGAATTTAAATTGTAAAAATCTGCACTTTTCAAGCCTGCTGCCCCAAAAAATGGTGTTTAATTTGCACATAAAGAGAGCATAAATCCTTTCAATCAACACCTGAGCTCCTGTAACACCTGTGAAAACAATTATGCAGACAAAGATCAACCTCCTCATAAAGCATGCGCCAAATCTGGAAGCTTTTAGCCTTGTTAGCACCTTGTCTGAACAAAATCCTTCCTTTAATGGGGGCGCACTTTTCCACTTGGCTGCAATTCTTCACCTGTGATTTGAATAATTCACCCATATCCAGCTGCCCATGCTTATATAACCTTCACAATTCTATAATTAATAATTATCCCTAACAATTAAAGACAATTAATTAATTAAAAATCATGCTTTTCTCTTTTAAAAATAGCATGTTTAAGGACAGCCATCCAATAAATTAAATTAATCCAATTTAATCCTTCACACATCACTTCACTTAAGCTTCACAGTGTGCTTTGACCATAGCCACTAAAAATAAAAATTAATTTAATGTTTTAATGCTTTAAAAAATCATTAAATAATACCCAAATGGGGCGCACTTGTTGAGAGGAAGAGGGCAGCCATTAAATCAATTAATTTTAATGCTTTTAAATCCTTTCTTTTATTTCAACTTTGACTTGTTGACTTCCTCCAAGCTTGGGCGCACTTTTTGAGAGAATAGATTAATTAAAATAATCAATTTAAGGCTTTTATTCTCTCACCAAAGGGGGCGCACTTTTTTGCACATGTAATTCTATTTTTAAGAATTTTTTCATAATGGGATTCTTTACCCTGCAAGGTAGGCACCAAAATCCCGTGATCCACTTAAGTGATTTGACTTTGACAATGTGATTATTTACCCTGCAAGGCAGACACTAAAATCCCATGATTTCACTTAAGTCACTTTCCTTTTATTATATCATGGGAATTTTTACCTTGCAAGGCAGTGTCAATAAATTCCCACCTGCCTGCAGCCTCTATTTTTCCCCACTACAGCATAAGTGACTTTTAGAACACAGGAAAAAGTACCCTGCTAGGCAGGTATAAAATTCCCACCCTGCCTGCGGCTTATATTTTTCCCATCGCAGCTTAAATCCTTTGTTTTCCAAAAATGTGCCCATCCCCGCAGGGTCTTTTCCGCGCACGACTTCGCTTTTTCCCAGTGATCCATACCTTTGATGACGACTTCCTCCGGGCATAATGTGCGTATATGTTTTCCAGCTGCTCCATTATTTCCTTGCCAAAAATCGGGCTTACCCGGCAAAGGAATTGCTTGGACAGAGAAATTTCACAGAAAACGAAAGTTTGGGACACCACAAAAACACGAAAAATTGCCAAAAGTTACAAATAAAGCCCAAAACTTAAAATAAGTTAAAACCCTTCTGGCACATAGGAATAATAACATATTCGCTCATAAGAGAGTTAAAACAGAGCGCAAATAGCCTCATACGTGGCTCAAAATAATTAAATACAAATTTTCCACAAACAAATCTCGACGACAGAATAAAACAATTTTGGGCATCTGGGTATTTGGTGAAAAAGGCTAATATGGCTCTTTGGGATTACCTTGACACAATACAAGAACTTTTAGGCAATAAAAACACAAAACGACCCATTATTTTAAAAGTACGAAATTGCATTTCGCAATAGGGTAGTCACAGATTTTAGGGTGAAATCTGAGTGACACCACCAACTCAATTGGAAGAATAACTTATCCGCTGTCAAATGATTTTTTTTGTTTAACAATACGAAAGTCAGTCATGTTTAGAGAGACTAAAAATCATACAAGTGTGAGCTACTCTCCAAACCCTAACCCTAATGTCATATTTTTATCTATAGAAGACTAGTGGTGAAAGTATGACTTTGTAAATGAGTAGTAACTATAATGTATAATTTGAGTCACTAAAAAATTAACTAGGATTGGGATGATGTGAGTAATCATTCTAGGGAGAGACGATGTATTGACTCTTTAATTAAAGGACCTACAATAAGTTATATTACGTATATACCTATGTGAGGTGTCTGGATAAAATAATCAAGTTAATATTTCACATACTTGTATCAAAACGGGTATGGGATCTATGAATTATAGTTTGTGGATTAGATTTTAGTATAATGATTGGATGCCCCTATAAATTTATAGACATTAGCGTTTATGAAGAATTTCTATAAGTAGTGGACATTAAGGTGGTTTTAGTGAAGATGTAGTGTTTTTATAAACAATAGCCTTCCATATAATTTCCATCATATCCTTGCACTGCTACAGTTTCTACATCCAGGGGATCTGTGCATTTCATTACTACCTTCGTCTGCTATTGTCAGATGGTTACAAAGAACAGACCCAAAAAAAGTTGCGTCATAACTGTGTACCGAGAGAATCTGAATATGTACACCTAAGCGGACTCACAAGAGCGTGAATTTGAATCCGTGAACATGGAATATTAATTTAGATGACTTGCCTCGTAAATCAGTGTCCTTTTTTTTTGCCTCCGATGAATCCTCCCAACAATGACCCACAAAACGAGGATCTTGAAGGGCATTTAAACCTGATCTGCTGGAATGTGATGTCTCCTATGTCAGTCATCATATCGTCACCTATAGCATTCGTAGATATAGAACAATGATACCAAAGCAAAATTTTATCTATGTTTAATTTAAAAATTAATGACAGTTTCATTTGATCTTTTAGAGTATATGTGTTATTAAATCAACTGAGTGTGCTATAATAACTGGTATTTCCCTTGGCTCCAGTGGAAACAAATATTATCACACACCTTTTTATTTATTCATAAATTAATAATTATGTTTTAAATGACATGCACGTATTATCCGTTTCCTAGTTAAGGTTTTTTAGGCTTATTATTATGCACCGCCCATTTTCAACAAAAATCATTGATTGATTAATGCCATATCCATAGCTTAAAGCCAAAGAGATTAGACGTAGTTGAAGAGTTGTATTCAACAATGACATTGTATGATGTAATTTTCCTTTTTACATATTCAACTAAACCATCTACCAAAAAGAATTGGATGTATTAATCTATGGTTACACAGTGCAATGATTATCATCTTTCTGCAATCTCATTCGTGGCAGTGTCCAGTTAGCTCTTAACTGCAAGACCTTCCCTCGACCAACTTCAGAAGTTAAATTAGGGCTTTACTCATTATATTCATACCGAAAACCCACTCTCAAATGTTTTGATTTGTACATATTCATTCAAGCATCTAAGACCAACCAGTAGAATTGTTTTTTCATTATCCATATCCACCGATTCTTGGAAGTTTTTACATATTATGAGTTTCACATTCCTATGTCGTGAATATTGTCTTTGTTTCTATTCACATTTTATTGATTCAAAGGTCATGTATTTACAAATTGCAAATTCTCAATTGTCAATTTTATTCCCATTCAAAAAATAATATTGCAGACTTTGGATAGCATGTGTACTAAACCACAATGCACACTAGTTGCTAAAAGATCTTCGTGTAAGGGAGATGGATGTCTTCAATAGTGGAGCATGGACCAATATATGGTAAGTGTAGATGTGGCATGTACCATTTCTGCAATTAAAATGTTGGATTGAAAAAAGTTGTAATGTCCCCTTTTCCTACGCAGTAAGGCCTAAGGGCCCTATTTTGAGTCTCAGGCCTTGGTCATACCCAAGGCGACTATGGACGACTTTGGAGCTTATTGGGTAAGGTTGTCTAATTTCCTAGTCCATGTTTTTGTTATATTTCTGGGCATTGGGAGGATCTAATGGGCCCTTTGTGTTCTATTTTGTCGTTGGGATCACTTAGAGTGGACACTTTTGGCATTTAATGTTATGTTTCTGTCGTTAGGGCCACTTAGAAGTACCACATTGACGACTTGAGGGGATATGTATGGCATTAAATGTTATATTTCGTCATGGGGGTCACTTTTTGGACCATGACGACTAAAAAGGGGAAAAGCAACTTAAAGTTACTTTTATTTTATTGGGCCCTCTTCCAAGGGAAAAATGTGACTACAGGGTTATTGGGGCTTCTTTGCCTTGGAGAAGGTTATATAAGGATTTGGGGGGAAAAGAAAAGGATATTCATTTCTTGCATACACTAATTATTTCCTTTCATGTGCAACTGTTGTTTGCAACTATCTATAGCTTGTGGAGTGAAGATCCCGCAGAAACTCTAGCTTCGGTGGTGAGAGATTCATCCCTAACTAGCAATACATTCTTCGATAATGAAAGATCTACCCTAGCTTGTCATTTTGGAGTTGTTTTCAGGGCTGTAATTTATAGAGATATTTTCAGGAAGGTTTTAGGGATAAGGTTTTGGGGGGTTTTGAGAGTAATTTTGTGAAGATAATCAGCTGGATTTTCATATCAGACTTACGGCAGCAATAAAGAAAGGGTTTGGCATCATTTACGAGAGGATTTCACAAGGGGTTTTGACCATCTACCAAAAAAGGCAACTTGTTTTGGAGATTTTAGCCTTTATTTGAAGGATTTCCAGTTGGCCATTTTCAGATCTGAGGGTTGGAATAGTCATCCTCCTATATTTGTAAATGTTATTTCCAAATTTTCATCAGGTTGTTGCACTTGTATTCGGAAAGATATTAATTTTTGAAGTTTTCCGGCTATTTTAGGCACGCTGTAAATTTCTGGCAGCGTTATATTGATTGAAAAATTCCAAAAATATTTCCTTTGTGTTCTTTATATTATTATCTAGTTCCATTAAAATTTCAAGTGTTTTGAACAGATACTGTGAGAGTTGATTCATATTTTTCTGTTCGCTGCCCTAGCTGTAATTTTCTGCATAAAAATCAGATTTAGCATTTGCTGCAAATTTCTGTATTTTGTCCATTTTGTTGTAAGATCCCAGCAAGGGATATTTCATGTGTTCCCATCCATCAATGTTTGTTTTGAACTGAGGTATTTAAAAAAAAAACCAGAATTATATTACTAGAAAGAAGTTATTCTAATTACAATGCCATGCCATGGTACTCATACTCCAAGAAACATCCTTAGACTTCCAATTACAAAGTAAAGAAAAATGAAAGCATATCTGTAGATTATCCATCCGATGATTGTAAGTGAAGGATCTTTTCAATTTGATTCCGCTTCTTTAGAGGCCATGTCAAAGGCAAAGGCCCAAAGTTGATCAAATTATGATGATCCAAGGCCCAATTTGCCAAAGCATCCGCCACTTTGTTCTGATCTCTAGGAACATGTTGATAAAAGATGGTCTGAAATTGTCTAGATATAGCTTGAGTATCCTCCTGAATCTTGGCGATTAGCCAATTTTTGGATCTATGCTGCTCTGGAGATGCCAGAAGGTTGATAATAACCTTAGAGTCAGATTCGACTATTATTCTAAGACATCCCTATTTAATTACTTCCTGAAGGGCTTGCTGAATTGCCAAGATTTCAGCCACATTATTAATGAAGTTACCCAATTGATGAGAAAAGAAGAAAAGAGGAGTTCCCAAGGAATCATGAGCTACTTCACCAATATTTGCCGGACCTGGATTGCCTCTTGCTGGTCCATCAATATTAAATTTAACAAAATCAAACGAAGGAGGCTTCCATTTTCTTAAAGGGCATAGATAGTCTAGTGCAAGACCTAGAATGCAATTTACTTTACACCAAATTGAGCTTACGTATCATGGTTTTCCACTTGCTAGGTAAGGGGGAGGGGATTTTCACATTATGCTCAATAGTTTCCACTATATTGCTTCTAGTTAATTCCTTGACATATCAAATGTCTCTATTTTCATATTTGAAGATACGTCTGTTTCTCTCTTTCCATACATTCCACAACACAAGAAATAACAATCGAAATTCCTTTGTTAAGATCCTGAGTATCAGAGAACGAACGTTTCCAAACTCTAAAGATTTCCACCAGATTCATAGACGAATTCCAATTGACAGATAACCAATCAGCCAGAATATTCCATAGGGCCATAACAAAAGGGAATTGGGAAAAAAGGTGAGTCAAAGTTTCATCCGCTTCTTAGCATAAAGGACACCAAAAAGGTCCAACCATACCCTGATTCATTAAATTGTATCCAGTAAGGATCCTCTTGTATAAAGGAAGCCAGAAAAAGAATCTAACTTTACGCCACAAAACAAGCTGCCAGAGATCAACAAAAATATCCTTCCAAGGGTGCGGCTGAATACCTGTCAAAGTACTATATCCTTCAGCTACAAAATAATTTCCTTCTGAAGATTTTCCCCAAGCAAGGGTATCAGGACTGGAAGAAGTGGGGAGGATTTTGTTTTGAAGAAGAGTCGGAAAAAATTGAATTTGGGCCATAGACAAATTGGCCTGCCACATAGATGGAGAGATCCACTCAATCCCTTGAGGCGAAGATTGTAAATAATGGGCCACCTTTTCCTTGCCATGACTATGAAGAGTATTCATAATACTTCTAAAATCCAGATACCGCTCAATTAAAGGTGGGTACCCATCTCGCGAATCTGTCCAAAAGTTGGCCTGGTCGCCTTTCCCAATTTTCTAGAAAATTTGTTTTTAATAATTCTTCACAATTTTGAGGACTGATAAAATCGGAGATCCTCGAGAAGGTAAGGAATGTCAAATCAACTCTTGCGGCATCATCCCTTTTGCATATTTTGCTCTAATGTTGATGGCCCATAAATGGTGGGGATTTTGCAACAATCTCCAATATAATTTTGCAGCTAAAGCCTTAATATTCAGCACACTTGATCTGAAACCCAAATCCCCTTCTTTCTTTGGCAAACATAATGTTTTCCATTTCACCAGATGCCATTTCCTACCCTGTTGAATCCCAGTCCATAGAAATTTCT
Source organism: Taxus chinensis (assembly GCA_019776745.2). Taxonomy (NCBI): domain Eukaryota; kingdom Viridiplantae; phylum Streptophyta; class Pinopsida; order Cupressales; family Taxaceae; genus Taxus; species Taxus chinensis. The sequence continues at coordinate 734,732,365 of CM034152.1, read as the reverse complement.
GGCTAATAGATTCCAACTGATGTAAAACTTTAGCAAGAATGTTCAAAAGGGAAAAAAATAGATAGGAATATCCTGTAGAACAATTTTAATCAAAGTAATGCGTCCCCCAGAAGATAAACCATCTATGAGTCCATTTACTAAATTTATGAAGAATCTTTGTGGGTAGCCAAGCCCAATCAGTTAATCTTTTAGAATCCAACGAAGTACCCAAATATTTTAGAGGTATCGTTCCCTTTTGAAAGCCTAATTTAGCTAGAATATCCTTCTCCAACCTAGGCGAGCAATGGAAGAAAATGATTTTTGATTTTTTCCTGTTTATATCTTGACCCGTGGCCTTCGAAAAGAGTTGTATGTTGTTGTGAATTTGGGTAGCTTCTTTTAAAGATGTTTCTCCCATAATGGAAGAATCATCTACAAACTGGAGATGAGATAGAGGATCAACTTGTCTGGCCAATTTAATACCCTTCAACTTCTTCTGAATTCTTATCTTGGAGAACAATCTGCCAAAAGATTCCGCAACTATTATGAATAGAAAAGGAGATAAAGGATCTCCCTACCGTATGCCATGAGAATCAGAAAATCTAGAACTAGGAGATCCTTTCACCAAAATAGAATAGGAAACTGAAGAGATACAAACTTGTATCCACTGAACCCACAGGGAGGAAAATCCAAACCTGAACAAGATTGTAGAGAGGAAAGACCAATCCACCTCATCATAAGCTTTAGACAAATCCAGTCTCAAGAACATAGTTGGTTTCTTTTGAATTTCCATGGAATGGAGAACTTCCTGAGCCAAAACTATATCATCATAAATTTGTCTATGAGGAACAAATCCCCCTTGTTCCAGAGACATTACTTTATGAATGATGGTCTTCAGCCTTTTAGCTATAACTTTGGTTATTATTTTATAAAGCACATTGCATAAAGCAATGGGACGATATTCCGCAAGGGTAGAAGCTTCTTCTTTCTTGGGAATCAAAGCAATATGGGTTTGATTAATAATTTTTAGGACAATCTTAGCTTGTCTGTATTCTTCCACCACTTCCAATAGATCATTTTTGATAATATCCCAAAATTCCTGATAGAATTCTATAGGAGAACCATCCTGTTGGCTAGATTTTCTGCATAGCTGAAAACCTAGGCAGTCACGAGATAAATCTCCCTCATTTACCGGTGAGGCTCCCGTGTAAGATTTGTCAGTTAAATATGCTAGTATCTATTTGTGGGTATTACTTTAACCATGCAGCTCATGACCCATAGCTGTATAGTTTTGTAGCAAGTAAGCAACTGTTAAAGAAAGGAAATATCTGATGAAGAAGAAAATAGTAGAAAACAGGAAAGAAAGAGGGGAGATGTGCAACCCAATCAATAGATTACAGAGTTGATTGCATGCACATAGATAGAACAGATAGATATTAACATACATAATTATAAGTAAAGGGAACTTTTAGATTTAGATCTAGAATAACGCAAAGTTTATGAATAGATCTAAAAGACAGAAAGTTAGAAACAAAATGCACCGTTGACACAAAGTTCTTCGGAAATATGCTCATTTCTATTCCTCTGCTTCAAATAGCTATTAGGGGTTTCAGCACAAAGTCTGGAACACAAGAATGCTGCTTACAAATTCTGATCCTTTAACCTGTAGGTTCTTCCTCTATTTATAGTGTATGGAGAGGAAGTTACAAATAGGAAACTATAACTGAACTGACACATGTGGAAGTTGTAAAAGAAACAACTGGCAATCTCCCTTTTGGAATTCCTCTTTGCATGACATGCATGATTTATAACTGAAAATAAAACCTTCTATTTTGCATGTCTGCCACCTATCTCCAAGTAAATAACCTCTTCAAGTAATGGCTTTTAAACCAATTACTTAAGTTTTATAATTTAATTGATCACTCAATTACTTTGTCGGAGAAAAGAAGAAGAAAGAGGAAAATAAATTAGAAGAAAGCTGCAACACTTCCAGTCTTGTTCTTTTTCAATATTCCGCATGCAGTTGACTCTTTTGTCCTTGATTCTCACCAAGCTGGATCTGGAAGCAGGTAACTGTGATTCACTTGCGGGTATTGTCTTTGCCTTGTCTTCCCTATTATCTTTGAAGCTTTTGCATTTCTTCTTCAGTACATGCAAAGAAAATTCGATGAAGGCTTCAACTGGAAGATTAGGAGCACATGCACAAGATCCTGGAAGGAATTCTCCATGCAATTACTTCTACACAGGCTGTATCAGAAACAAGAGGATGACTTTTTTGCTAGAAGTCTTTGCAATTATGAGATCCAGATCTGTCAATTAAATCGGTGATAGGTTTCGGGCCTATGTTTGTATCATTGACTTCAACAAATCTGGAAGCTATGCATGATTCGACTGATCATTTTCTTTTATCATGCTTCATCATGGCTGGAACAATCTTTGTCTGAGCTCTTTTTCCTTTAATTCTGCCGGAATTCTTTACAATTGGTGTAGATCTGGGAATTTCTTCAGATTCGGAAGATATATTCAATGCATCTGACATTGATTTGAGCTCCCTTTCACTTATAGAAGCACCTGTAATGAATACCTACAATTAACTCAGACAAAGACAGAATCCAGAGCATGAACACTTGATTTTTATCACAAAAATCTGCATATAAAGCCCGCTGCCCTAAAATTTGAGGCTGTGCTTGCAGGCAAAACAAACATAAATATTTTCAACTTCACCTGGGCACCTCTACCAATATGCAGATAATTACACAGGCTTAAATTAAGCTCCTCCAACCCTAGGCGCCAAACTTTGAAGCTTTCTGACAATGAAAAACACCATTTTATGCAAAAATCCTCCTTCCTTGGGCGCCAAAACTGTCTGGGCTGCAATCCTTTGCTAAAAGAATTAATAACTTCTTTACTATGGCAGCCCATGCTTATATAACTCTCAGCATTCTATATTTAATAATTGCCTCACCTATTCCTGACAATTAATTAATAAATAAACATGCTTATTCCTTCAACTTGGGCGCCTAAATTTGCATGCTCATGGCTGCCATTCAAATAGGTCACACTTTTTAGCATGTTCCAAGCAACCATTAAATAAATTAATTTAATTTATTTTTAGCCGCCTTCTTTCACTTGACATCATGCATTGACCTTCTATTTCTCCATGGCGCCAAATTTATGAATAAAAGCTATTAATAAATGCCACAAAAAGCATTATTTAATCACCAAATTGGTCGCACTTTTTGGCATGTTCAAGCAGCCAATAAATAAATAAATTTAATTTATTTTTAGGCTTCTTCCTTTAGTCTTCTTTGACTTCACATCATGCATTGACGTTCGATCATACTTGGCGCCAAAATTAGGAAGGAAAACTATTAATAATCTGCATTAGAGTTATTATTTAATACCCAAAGGGGTCGCATTTTTTAGCACGGGTGATTTCCAAATTTAAGAAGTCAACTTTGATGGGATTATTCACCTTGCACTGCAGCTCCAAAAATCCCTTCATTCAGTTAAGCTGTTTGACTTCCATAATGGGAATTTTTTACCTTGCAAGGCAGGTATTAAATTCCCGTCAGTGCTTTAAGTGATTTTTTTTAATTTTATGATGAGAATTTTTACCTTGCAAGGTAGGTAAGAAATTCCCGCCCGCTTGCCCGCCTCTAATTTTCTCATCGCAGGTTAAGTGACTTTGACTTCATGGGAATTTTCACCCTGCAAGGCAGGTAATTGAATTTCCACCTGCCTGCTGCTACCAGAAATCCCACTGCATGCTTAAACCTATTCATTCTCAAAAAGTGCGATTTGCTTGGGAGAGGCTTTTTGTGCATGACTTCCGTCATTTTTGATTAGAAGCTTACATTTTGAGGTTGATTCCTTCTAGCACTATGTTGGCAGATGATCTTCAGATGCTTCGGGCAATTAAACAGACTATACTGGTGAAAGAATTGACCTAGGGGAATTTCACAGAGAAACCGTGGAGAATACCGAAGAAAAACGCAAAAGAAATAAATAAAAGCCGAAAAACGTTGCGTAGAAGTTACAGACAAAGCTCAGGATTCATTCTTGATGAAAACCCTATTGATATATGTGAATACTGGCATGTGAAACTTTAACAGGGTTCAACCTGGAGCACAATTTACTTCAAATGGGGCACTATTTATTTAATAAATAATTAAATAAAAATTTCCCGCAGACAATACTTGGCGGAGGGATAAAACGAGTTTGGGCATCTGGGTATTTGTCGAAATTGGCTCATATGATACATTGGGAATATCCTAACATAATACAGACATCTTCTGGCAATAAAAACACAAAAGACCCGTTATTTTAAAAAGGACGATTTTTTGTCAAATGGGTAGTCCTAGATTTCGGGGTGAAATCTGGGGACACCAGTTTGAATGTTGGCCATTACACACAATATTAGACCCGTGAATCAATGCAGAAGTTTGACTCCCCGACAAGAACTTAAAAATACGTCCAATTAATGAGCCCCCAACCTTGAAAATGATTATATTTACTCATAAGAAAGTTAGGGTTTATGACATCATCTACTCAAAGAGCAAAATATATTTAATTGATGGAACCTAGAAAATGCATATTTGTGAAGAGAAGTCAAATTTGTGACATAATTGGTAACTCTAGTGCATGTATAATTAGTAGGATCACCATCTCTTAAGAGAATTTGGGTTGTTTGGTAGCTGTTCTCGGGTTTTCTTCATTGGTAGTTTGAGGGCCCATGTGATGCTTGGGATTTATCTGCTCGTCCTATTTGGACCTTTAACTCTCAACGTGGACAAGTTGGTGTAGTGTCCCCTTTTTTCGAATTACTTCCAGTTGAAGACTTCTTGCCATTTTTCTTCCCGTGGCCAAGAAGAAATTGAGCAAGGGAAGCCCTTGGGTTTCGTTTCCTTTTTCTTTCATTGCTATTAATCTATGTTTGCCAGGAAACGGAAATGGGTACGGATATGAGTACGGGTATGAAACGCAGAAATGACAATTTAAAAAAAACCTTGGATATGAAGTGTGGCAGAAATGTCCGTACAATATTATATATATAATATTTTCATAGTACTCATTTTATAATTGTACTCCATGGACCATAAGAGATAATTGATAAAGCACTCAAAATATTTTGTATTCATTGAAATGTGAAGTTCTAAAGAGTCATCATTCAACATGGTTACAATTTCAATGATTCACATATACATGATAATAATCTATATTCTAGAATATATCATCTAGTTTATGAAAATTAATTTAGCAAGAGAAAAATGAGAGTGTGATTTAGAATGGACCCAAGATGTCATTATATAGCTTTTAGGAAGTGTCTTTAGCAAGTTTAGGTAGTTAGATTAGGTTTAGGTGCAATAAATGAAGGTATTTTTAATTTTTTTAAAGTTATGATGTTTTAAAAATTAAAAAACCGTTGGAAACGGATGGGACGTTTCCACAATGTTTCCCCCACATTTCGTACCCGTTTCGTGTTTTTGAAACGTTCCTAGGCGGAAATGTGGGCCCCTTAGGCGTTTCCTGGCTTCACAGGTATTTTAGATTGGGCTGCAACAATATCATAGATAACCTTCCACAAGGCCTTTTTAGCGTCAACTTGAACCGTAGCATAAATGTTCAATAATAACTATAAGACATTTTGATTATCAGGAACATATTTAACCACCAAATAGAGAACACCATGATGTTCTCCACTATCCATACATTGAATCTGTTGAGGGTCCCAGATGCATGCCATGCATCCAGAAGCTCCTTGTGTGCTTATAGAAACAACTTCAAGTTTTTTCATAATATTAGGAATCACTGCTGCCATAAAATCTATTAAAGCTTTAGTTTCCTAGAGAAAAATCATTTGAGGATGATGCTGCTTCAATATATATTTAATTTCATTAACTTTAGATGGGCTGCCTTTTAGCCCTCGAACATTCCATGTGATCAACTTCATTGAGGGAGTTGTTCAAAAATTGTAGCCAAATACCCTACTTTACCCGCAATAGTTAATTGATGCCCTGCTTTTTGCATACGAAGTTGGTTGGACTTTGTTCCCACTTTCAAAGTAGAGTCCATACGCAGTTTCTTTTGCTTTTCTTGCTGAACTCCTGAAGGAATCTCTGCAGATGAAGGCAATAAAGGTAAAACTTTACTCCGACCATTTCCCATTTCCAATCCAACTACTTCCTTCCTATGTTCCTCTGTAAGCTTGTGTTTCCTTTGGTAACTATTCACTTCCCCCGAATGTTCTGCATGCACAACCAAAGCTTTTGATACTGATTGAGGAAGAGGATTATCATGACTATGCTGCTGAGGAGCAGCATCTTGAGTTCACTTGAGGTGCAATTCCTTATCCTAGAACTATGTCTGTACTAAGGGGTGAAATGTTGGAAATATCCTCAGGTTTGTACATCATAGTCCAATGATATATTAGTTTAAATCTAAGTAGCCAATACGTTTCGGATACAGGTACGAATATGAAAGAATCCGATAGGTTAGTACATCATAGTCCAGTGATATATTAGTTTAAATCTAAGTAGCCAATACGTTTCGGATACATGTACGGATATGAAAGAATCCAATACATGGATATGGCGAAATCCCCCCCTTCCCCCCCGGATATGGCAGTACCAACAATATATAAATTTTAGCGTGATAAATAACAATTAACTACAGAATATGCATGTAGAAAATAAAATAACCACAAAACACTGCTGCTAATCTATATAATGCCAACCAAATGCCAAATGAAATGTCACAAATGTCATAATAAATATTAAATTTTATTATTACATAAAAATGCAGCAGGGTCTGAATCTTCACGCGATCATTAAAACAGAAGATGTATTTATATCTAGAGTTACTGATCATATTTTCTGGTTTTATAGCAGCAGAAAACTGAAAATCAGATTTGTGGTGGTTTTTAGATTTACTGTCACAATCGTTCTTTGTCCAGAATTGAATCTGCCTGTAAGTGATCAGATAAAGAGTATTTGGGTTGATTATGCTTGTTCACTCCTGGTCAAATTTGTTCCCAAGATCAGACCCTGCTTTTTTTAAGGGTTTCGTAGTGTTTTTTAAAAGAAAAAGTAGGCCATTTTATGTTTTAATGTTGAAAAAATTAGATTTTTTTTTAAAAACTTGGTTTTGGCCCTGGATACCCCCAGGATACATTCTAGATAGTCCGGATATGGCCGGATATGTCTGCAGACATATCCAGCGGTATCTGGTATGTGCAGGCCGTATCTGTATAGAGTCTAGGCATATCTGGCTGTATCCACACTGTGGAGGCCGTATCTGTACCATATCCATATCCAGCCCTGTATTTTGCTGTATCGTTATCTGAGGTCTATATTAGTAATATTATATTATATTGTGTGTACGTTGAGTAATTGTATCAACTCAACTAGGGATTAGGATATCTGAGTAATGATAGGGAAAGATGAGGATCAACTCCTCGCTTTTTGGAGCACAAACTTGTATTTCTTTGTCTTTTGAATACAATAATCTGGTCAATATTTCTCATATGAGGAAGCAGTCAATAAACTTAATGCTCCAGATACTGGTGGAAGAGACCAACCAAACAAAAGGGAAGTTGCACGGGTTGTCAGAGGCGCTCGAGAATGTGAACTTATGGGGGCAAAGTGGCTGCAACATCATACCACTGAGATGTATGCTCTATGGACTGAATGTTGGAAAAAGAATCAGAAAGGGCAGCCTCTTCTGGTTCCCTTCCGGCTCATCTTTCGTTGTGTTGAGGGACGTCTTCTTCTTCCCTCCCTCCTCCTTGAGCTATTTTTGTATGGGTACAGTTGGATGGATTCCAATTTTTTTAACAGGGGGTTGGGGGGAAATATGGGCTGTCTATATAAATAATTGTAATTAATGTTGTTCTTGTCGACATTAGGTAGTAGCTATTTAATGCGTGTTGGATCAGTTATCTCCACTGCTAACTGTTGCATCTTGAGATTAAATAGGTGTTGCATGAAGGAGTAGGGGTGTTTGTATCAGGTTCTCCTTGTACTGCATGAAATGTATTGAGTTCTACCTTTTGTGAATGAGAAGTTATTTTTACTGTCATTCTTGTCTATACATGTGGTATACAATATTGTATGCGACTGTCTTATTAGTGTAGTTTCTCTATAAACATGGACCTTCCCCTAGATGAAATCAAGTGTGTTTCTGGAAGTTTATTTCCTTTATCCATCATGTCTTTATGGCAAGAAAAAAAGGAAGCCCATTCTACAGCCGTAGTTAGGAATGTTTACAATTAAATAGTGATTTCTCTTACACTTCAATATAGCAGGTTTAGACTTGCCTGGAGGGGGTGATAAAATCCCGCAATCACATTGAATACAAATTAGTAAAAATGATTTGTATTTGAACATCAACACCTACAGCAGGTGTAGGCTATATGTCAATTGATAGGAGACCAACAACTATAGAGGAACAAGATGTTGAAGATTTACATCAATATCATGTGATCTTACTAGTATTTCAATGACCTCAATTTACCAATAATAAACATAGCCTGGCTTGCAACAGGCATTAGTGGAGAAGAACTAAACCACTGTTATTGCAATCGAAAGGGTAACACCCTTTTAGAATCCACAGAACATTTAACCATAGTCAGCACGTAACTGCGAAACTTGGGGGGGTAGAGGACAAAGCTCTGAAGTGAAGAAGTGGAATTACAGACCGTCAAGTGGTTGCACATCTATCCGAATCATATTATTAATTATAAATAACTTAATAAACCATTTGAGGCATTGCAAAAAATAACAGAAACAGGCCTGGAGGAAACTTGAGGTTCTAAGTGTGAACATCACAGCAGGATTTCAGTGAATTTTCTCATACCACATTTCCAATATTGTAACACCCGCTTGTCATCACATCTGTGTAAACAAAAAACAACATCAGGTCAGGGAAGATCCCTGTATACAGCCTTATGTTCCTTGTAGTACATTTCCTCCTTGGCTCTCCTTGCTTGATGGAAATATTGGTGTTCAAAGACTGGGCTGTTTCTTCAGTCTATTAACATCTCCATAGACGAGCTCTCTCCCCTTAGATAGTTCTTAGACACCCTTCTCCCATGAGGGGGAGATAAATCGAGCTGTTAGAGAGGACATATATTGGCAATATAGTAAAGGTCACTTGGATCTCCACCACCCAACTTCTCACCCTAAGATGGCTTTCTATGTTCAGTGTTCCTTGCAGATTCTCGATGGCGCCATTGTACATTCCAACTATATTCAACATCATGGTTCACACAGCCTTAGAATCTCCTTTAGTCAGGTTAATGTTCTCATTGATTACGAGTTGACATAGATCACTATATTCCATTTTGGATCCTCAAATTTGTGAGCCTCTTTCAGCCATGAGTGTGTAACATGTAGGTTGTAGAAGTTCAAGGCCACAAATCACTGCCATCATCTCTGCCTTGTTATTGGTGGCTTGCCCAGAATTGAAACCATAGATGAGTATTACTTGCCTGTTGTGTGTTCAAATCACTCCTCCTGACCTGCAGTACTAATTATGTTTTATAATTTCTAGTTATGGAATGGAAAATGAGAATGGTATAAATCTTCTTCTATTTCATTGTTTTAAGTTATTATGCAAAAACTTTTATCCATCACTGCTTAAAACGGATGCTCGCCAAATTTAACTTCCATCTGGTATTTTGTATTTGCATTCAGTGTGATTAAAATACTTTTCCTCGGTAATAAACACATTTTGTTCTTAAATGATTATTGAATTTCACTTTGTTTATCTTGAATTAAATGCTTATGCAGATTAACTCATTTTTATTGATTAAACTTTTTAATTGTATACCATGAATCAACTGATGCCATTTTTGTTTCTACGTATGTAGAAGGAACTATTCAAAGGACTTGCAGATAATGGATCTGAGAATATAAAAAGAGAAGGGGAAGACCTGGTATTTCTTCCAAAGAATTTGTGGTGTACTTTTAGAATTATTGACAATGATCATTTTATTAGTGAAGTGGGATGGCTTTTGGAACCTCACAGTGCAGTGACATCAAACTGTGTATTTTCGACAGACGGTAGGCTAAAGGTAAGTCGATATACTACCGATCTACACTAGTTTCTTGTCCTTGATACAATGCTGTGCTTGGCCCATGAAAATTGATATCATACGTATTATTGTTATGCTCTGCAATTCTCAAGTATTTTTTTGGTTCACTTTGCCCTTTTTTATTTTGAGAATGTTTAATGCCATATAATGCAGTAAGGAATTTTCCAGAGTTTCTTTATAAAGGGAAAGAGAAACCAACAGTGGATGGGAAAGAATAGGAATACCTGTTTTGAGAGGTATCTGGAAAAACAGTGTAAAATATGGCTCTGCAATTGTATGCTTTCAATACACCTTGCATAATTTATTAGTTATCTACCCCAGTTTGATTGGTTGTAAGGTCCATCTAGGCATTGTCAAATTTCCGAATAGATTAGAGACAGAAGTTCTGGTTGTTCTAATGATCGATATTTAGATAAGCTTGCAGAGAATTCTACTCACACTGGGAAGTAGATCTCTTCATTTTCAAAAACCAAAGATTGTTATTACATATGGGAACGAGTAATTTGCTCTTCTATAGGTGCCTGCATTGAAGTCACGATAAACCATCCTTTGCGCGAAAGTTAATCTGCCTTGATAGTGATATGGCATTTGTTTTCTTGAAGGAATTTCAACCTTTGGCTAAAATTTACATGCCTTCCATAAACAGTTTCTGTACTTCAATTTTTCTTTGTTTATTCAGAAAGTCGTGTTTTAGCATTTAATTGCAGCAGACTGTAAATGCAAAATCTGCAAACTATATCTACCACAAAATATGTCAAAGCACCATGAAACAGTTTAAATCCACTCACCACAATTTTATATGTATTTTATGCAATAACAAGAGCCAAAATCACAAGGAAATACTGAAGAATTCTCTTCTGGAAATTAATTATGAAAAAATTATTGCAGCCACAAGAAAATTATAGAACTAGGACATAGAAACCCCCAAAAATCATCAAACTTCAAATTCCGGCCTTAGAAAATATGATAAATAAGATTATCAATCTAAATTGCTCAAATAGTTCACCAAATGTCCAAAATCCTACCCAATGTAGGTTGCTCCACTAGTAATAAATCAATAGCAATCTGAAAATGATAACACTCTCTTCAAATCAGCCATAAACATCAATCCCAAGCCAAGGAGAAGGGTTTTCGTCCTTCCCTCAACCTCTAGAAGGGTTTTCGTCCTTCTAGGAAAGTCGCATAAAGAAGTTTTCATCCCCAAATGCAAAAAAAAGTAGCTCTTAGCTAGTTATGCTCCAATAAGAAGAAATTTTCCCCAGTCTAGAGCTCAAATGAGGTCTTAGATCTTCTTTTATATCATTCAATTGGTGCAAAAGTACAAAAATCAAGGCCAACCTATGTAAGAAGGAAAAACACTAAAGAATATAAAATATTAGTAAAAACATATTATATAGCTGCTCAATGTTCTTCTCCTTCATCTGTGCTTCTTTTCCATGGAAAAGGAATGGCAAGAAGACCAAATATCAACTCCTAAGTGGAAAAAAGAGACAATACAGACCTCCCTTCCCAAAATTGTTTGTCCCCAAGCAATTGTAAACCCATTACATTCGCTTCCCCAACTAGTTCTTCCTCTTCTTTTTGAAGATCCTCATCCTCCAATGGTGAAGGTGGCATCCTTGACAAAGCATCCACAACTACATCATGCTTCCCTTTCGCATACTCAATTTCAAAATCAAATGCTTGGAGTCTACTCGCCTATTTTTGTTTCCGATCATTCAATTCATTTTGATGAAGAAAGAATCTCAAGCTATTGTTGTCGGTTTTGACCACAAACCTTCCACAAATCAAATATTGCCTAAATTTAGTTAAGGCATGCATGATGACAAGCATTTCTTTATCATAAATGGAAAACTACTCTCTCATGATATTTCAATTTCCAACTTTCAAAAGCAATGGGGTGTTGCTTTTTCATCAAAAATGCACCTATACCCTCACAAAAAGCATCACATGCAAACTCAAATGGTTAGGAAAAATCAGGAACATCGAGAACTAGGCAAGAGCACATCACCTTTTCCAGCTCTTCGAAGGCTACATGGGCTGATTTAGACCAGCTAGAAAGCATCCTTATTTGTTAGAGAAGTCAAAGGAGCTACAATTTATCAAAATACCTTCACAAACCTCCTATAGTATGAGCACAATCCCAAGAATCCTTTCAAATGAGTAATGCTGGTTGGTGTTGGCCAATTCATGATTGTTTGGATCTTACTTTGAGTCTACATGAACCTCATGAGCATTGATAAAATGCCCCAAGTATAAAATCTCATTCATACCAAACTCACATTTAGACTTTTTTGCATATAAAGATTTCTGCTCCAAAATTTCCAGCACCATATCCAAATGTTGGAGGTGCTCCTCCCATGACTTGCTATAAATCAGAATATCATCAAAGATTACCAACACAAAATTTCTTAAATGCTTACCAAAAATGTGATTCATGCATGATTGGAAGGTGGCCGGGGCATTTGTCAATCCAAATGGCATGACAAAGAACTTGAAATGCCCAAAGTGACATCTAAAAGCTGTCTTGTGCACATCTTTTTATCTAACTTTTATTTGATAATATCCGGACCTCAAATCTATTTTGGAGAAATAGATTTCCCCATGCAATTCATATATGATTTCATCAATCCTTGGAATGGGATACTTGTTCTTAATTGTCTTCTTATTGAGCACACGGTAGTCCACACACATTCTTAGAGTACCATCTTTCTTCTTGACCAACACTATGAAAGAAGCATAGGGGCTGGAACAAGGCCTTATTAACCCCATTCCAACAATGTTTTGATTGTTTTCTCAATTTCTTCCTTGTAAATGCGTGAGTGACGGTAGGGGGTTGTTATGGCCGGTTTGGTATCCGATTCCAACTAAATGACATGTTGAAATCCCCTATCTGGTGGCAGCCCATGTGGCAATTCATTGAAAATTTTAGCATGCCTATCAAGTATGGGCTGAATATCATCATGAAAAGTAGATTAAATGGAAATAGAAGAGTTAACTCTTACCAAACAATGTGCAGCTCGAGCAACCTGCCCCTTTTTTAAGGTTCTTTCCATGCTTTTCGCTGTCACAATTTATGGAATTCCACCTTTCATGCCATGCAACACCACCTCTTTGTTTTCCACCTTAAATTTCAGCTCCACGATTTGATAATTGTGGGAAAACTCTCCTAAAGAATGAAGTCATTGTACACCCAAAACCAAATCAGATTCACCAATGCTAATAACACATAAACAATTTCTTACCATATGCCCTCACAAGGTGAGCGTGAGCTGAGATATCTTCCTTGTGCAAGGAAGTATGAAGCCATCTACAACAATTACATTGAAACCTTTGAAATTTTCAGCCTTCAACTTTAATCTCTTAACCAAACTTTCATCTATAAAATTATGTGCGGCTCCACTATCAATCAAAACCATTACCTTTTGACCATAAAGATCACTCTTCACATGAAATGGGTGATATCTAGGTGCCCCGAGTAATGTAGCAGGAGTACCCTCAAACTTCTTTATGTCCTCATCTTCCACAACATCATTATGCTTAGCTTCATCAACAATGTCATCATCGTTTTCACAATTTTAAATTACTTCAATACAATGAATCTTACCTTTTCCCAAGCAACGATGTCCTGGAGTCCATGGATCCTTGCATGAAAAACACAAATTCTTCCTTCATAATTCATTCTTTGCCTCCTTATCATGGCTGGTTTTTTGCAGATCCGTGTGAACATTAGGCACTTTTTGAAGAGGTCTCTTTGGCTGGTCCAAAGGGATGCTTCCAAGCTGCTTGGGGGTTGTTCCCCACTCCAAATTGACCTTTGGAAACACTGTTGATTGCTGCTGATTTTGTAGTAGCACCTTCAAGATCAAGAGCCTTCTTTATTGCCTCTTGTAGAGACAAAGGATCAAATGCACAAACTAACCCCTTTAGGGGCTCAATCAATCCCTCTACAAAAAGCACAATGAGTCTTCTTTCAGACACATATGTAATCACAACTGAAAGCCTCTTAAAATCAGCCACATACTCCTCTACGGTACCTTGTTGTTTCAATTGTGCAAGCTCACGGAAATGTACTTCTGGATCCACTCTATCAAATCAATCAATGACACTTTGACAAAACTCGTCATAGGTATGTATCTCACTATGCCTTTGTGTCACAAGTCCATGGAACCACCACTCATGGGCAATGCCCTCAAGATGTAAAGTGGAAAATTTAATTGCATCTTCCTCCACCATTGGCTTCAAAGAAAAATATGTATTCAACTTTTGAATCCAAGCCCTAGCGGCACCTTTTGTAAATCCATCAAATGTAGAAAAAGACAACTTACCCAATGCATTTTGTACCTCTCTTTGTGGCATGGCATGTCTAGGCTCAGGCCTAGATCTTCCTCTATCTAACCCCATGAACTCAGTAAGAGAAATAGCATCACGGATCTCCCTTGACAAGGCCATATATTCCTCATAGCTCGCTGCAATATTTCTTCTCTCCCGATCGGTTTTGCCTCTTCTTCTAGAATGGTCTCCTCTCTAGGAAGGAAAGTGGGCCTCAAACTCAATCCTCAGGCTGAATCCATCGGGTTGCTTGGCATTATTGGCTCCACTCAAACTCCCTTCACCATTTTGAACCCTTGGTTCAATAATTCTTTGGAGGGAAAGAGCTAGGAAGTCCATGGTATAGGCAAGCCTCTCTTGGCCGATAATTAGCTTGTCAACCTTAGCTTCCTAAGAATCATGATCAGCCATTTTTCCTTCTTCTCTTGGCTGGTCCTCTTTGTCTGCCTTCTTCCTCCTTTGATAGTAGATGTAACCCTTGTTGCCTTCTTCCATAAACCCTAAGCCCTTTGAAGATTTGAGCTTTGATACCACTATAATAACCCTTTCAAGGGTTTTAACCACACACACAAATATGCAAATCTGATTTTTAAATTGTAGCAAACTGTAACTACAAAATCAGCGAACTATATCTACCACAAAATAATGCCAAAAACATCATGAAACACTTTAAATCCACTCCCCATAATTTTATATGTATTTTATGCAATAACAAGAGCCAAAATCACAAGGACATACTGAAGAACTCTTTGCTGGAAATTAATTATGAACAGATTATTGCAGCCACAAGAAAATTAGAGAACTAGGACATAGAAACCCCCAAAAATCACCAAACTTCAAATTCCGGCCTTATAAAATATGAAAAAGATTAAGATTTGCATTCAAAATCCAAATACCCAAGGTAGGTTGCTCCACTAGTAATAAATCAATAACTCTCTCTTCAAATCAGACTTAAACATCAATCCCAAGCCAAGGAGAAGGGTTTTTGTCCTTCCCTCAACCTCTAGAAGGATTTTCGTCCTTCTAGGCAAGTCACATAAGGAGGTTTTAGTCCCTAATTGCAAGAACAAGAAACTCTTAACTCAGTTATGCTCCAATAAGAATAAATGTGCCCCAGTCTAGAGCTCAAATGAAGTCTTAGATCTTATTTTATATCCTTCAATTGTCACCAAAGTACAAAAAGCAAGGCCGACCTGTATAAGAAGGGAAAGCACTAAAGAAAATATAAAATATTAGTATAAAACATATTAGATAGATGTTCAATGTTCTTCTCCTTCATCTTTACTTTGTCACGAAGAAGGAATGGCAAGAAGACCAAATATTAACTCTTAAGTGGGAAAAAGGGACATTACAAGCTATAACTTAATGCCAGATTTTGGATGCCCCAAGACCAAGGACATACAAAATATAAATAATTTCCCCAGAATACAGTAAGCTCTCATTTCTTATACCTGGGCTTTTTGCCATGTGCACAATTTAAGCATAAATCTAGAGAGGGTACTTTAGACCAGTTCTCAAAAACCATTCCTTTGCTTGTTGATTCTTGTGTATATCACAATGCTGAGAAACTCAAACGAACTAGTAAATGTATACCAAAATCAGAAATTTAAACTGAATGAGTGTTGTCTTCCTTATGGTTGGTTGGACTGGTTGGGATGTCCTCTTTGATTTCCAGCCATGGCTTATCCATATATAGCTCTTCTTTATCAGTGAGCATATGCAACTGCGCCATAGTGAAGTACTAATTATTGTTATTCATTGGAAGAATTAGGTGAATGTCTTGGGAATAAAGAATATATACTAGCAAAAGGACTCATGATTTTACTATACCTTCCACAAGACCTCCCTTAAGTACATCTACTATCAGCAAGATCACATTTTGTAAACCACAGGACACTTTTTGTTGACTGTGCGAAAAAGGTGTTTTCATGCTCCTGTTTGGATCTTGGTATAGGTTACCTAAAGGATTTATTTCGAACTACAAAATCAAGGGATTCAAACACACAGAGACTCAAAAATACCTATGTTCCACCAAGTTTCCGAGACGGGGACGACAGGGGACGGCTATTAAAAAATAAGGGAAAATTTAAAAAATATAGGAAATTTCAAATATTCATATGATAACATTGCTAAAGCATTCATCACACACATTATAGAACCTTAATAAATAAAATTAGAGTTGAATTGAGATTTCACATAAGATTTAAGCTTTAAAATATTGGAAATTTGAAATTTGAAATATTCATATGAATAATGATAAGTATAACTATAACACATTGATAAACTTAATAAAGCATTCATCACACACATCATAAAACTTTAATACATAAAACTGGAGCTGAATTGAGATTGCACATAAGATTCAAGTTTCAATTACAATGAAATGTCCAAGGGCAACAAAATGTCTGAAACAGTGAAACATAGAAAATCAAAATGAAAATATATAGCTGCCCCTAATCAAACTCCGCTAAAGTGGCACAAAATCAGACTCTGAGTCTGAGTCACTGGAACTATGAGGGGTTGTCTCATCCTATGGAACCCCAACCAATCCCACTTGTGCATCCTCATCAATCTGTGAAGCATCTTCGGGATCAACATCCCAACATGTGGCTGGAGTTTGACGATACTCAGGTGTCTGTCGATCCTGAAGTCTCAAGGCACTATGCACGGCTACTAACTTCTCTGCTCGTCGAGAGGTAAGATGGTTCCTCTTAACTGTGTGGATGAGGCCATATGTGGACCAATTCCTCTCTGCAACAGAGGAACTAGCAACCTATGAAAGGAGGCGAGTGGCAAGAATCCTCAAGTCTGGTGCATCCTTGCCATGCCATGTCCACCATCCAATAGGGTCTAGTTGAGCTAATGTAGCTCTATCTGTCCTCGCCTTTGGCTTGCTAAATGTTGATCCACGGAGATTGACAAAGGATAGCCATTGGGTCCGCAATAAAGTGGACTCCTCATCAGTGTACATCTTTCGAAAGGCCTTAATGAGCCCTTCTTTCACCTCTTCATCATCAGATAGATGCACTCTCCCAGGTCGTGTTGCATACCATTTGGGATTTAGAGCATAGGTTGCCATATGAAGCGGGGTGTTCATTGTGTTCCACCGCCGTGTCACAATGGGCCTAATATGCTCCTCATAAAATCCCAAAGTAGGATCCCTGCTATGAATGGCTTGCTTCATCTGTCCAAGCATGCTATCAAATGTCTCATAAATCTCTCCAAGACTAGGAGAGCCTGTATCAGCATATCTTATGATCCCCACTATAGGTGAGATGAAGGAGCAAACATATCTGCAAACAATTTACAAAAAAATTAGAAAACATTAAGATTCAAGAATGAAAAACTAAACTAATTTACAAGTTATAAACATGGATAAAAATATTTAAAAATTAAAAACTAAACTTACATATATAAAATCAGCAATAGCTTACCTGACTGTGGTCCACCAATCATCGTCGAGGATCTTTTGTTTCACACCTTTTCCTTCAGAAGTGTTTGCCTCTGGCCATCTACCCCACTCCTGATTAACCATCATTAATTACAAAGCCTCCTGCACCTCAAGCATCCTCTCTGACAAAATGAAATAGCTCGCATATCTAGTGTCCACGGGCTTGAGGAATTCCTTCCTCGAAAAAGACCTGGATAGAGCAAGTGAGGTGTGATGGTTGCAAATGAACATCTATATGTGTCTAGCCTCTGCCACCACTGCCTTCACCCAATCTATCTTTCCAATGTCTTTCAATGCATTGTTCAACGCATGAACACAACATGGAGTCCAGAAAATGTGCTTGTAAGCACCCTCAACCATCATGCTAGCTAACTTACATACGCAGACTGAATTAGTCACTACTTGTACAACATGAGAGGGCCCAATCTCCTCTATAGCATCCTTCAAAATTTGAAATTGGAAGGTTGCATCCTTCCTCTTCTCAGTACAATCAATAGCTCTAAGAAAATAAGGGCCAACAGTACATGTGACAATGATATTGATGAGTGGCCGATGTTTAATATCGGTCCACCCATCCATGATGATAGAACAACCCACCCGTATCCAAGTTTGCCTCATCTCCTCTATCACCACACTCACCTTAGAATATTCTTTATCAAGGAGGTTGGTTCGTAGTTTGTGTTTTCCAGGAGGGACATATGAGGAACCAACAACAATTATATCTTTGAACATTTGTTTGAAGAAACGGGAACGTGACACATGAGATGATATACCATTGGCAAAGAAGAATTTGGCAATAGAAGAGTCAACTACTTTCCTTGATTGCACATTAAACATACCCGTAACAGTAGAAGTCTTTCTCTTTCCCTTTGCATAATCCCCTCCTCGTGGACTTTCAACGTCCACGCATTGGGTAGGCACTTGTGTAGTCTCCAATGGCATCCCTTTTTTTGTTGTCTCACCCTCCATGTGCAACCTAGTCACTTCGGTCTTCTCTGCTAATTATATTCTTTCACAACCTTTTACCCCTTGTCCAATTATGCCCAAAAGATGTGAATAAACCTGCGTGTAGCTGCCCCTAAATTCTTTGTTGCACATATGGCATAACCACACTTTACTCCGCTTGAATTCTTTTTTTTCTTTGTCAACGGCTGTTACAAATTGTGAAAGAGGCTTTTTAGCATTGAATGGCCCCTTTGCATAGATTTTGAGGAGTTGTGAAGGGCAATCAAACAGATTATTTGAACCCATTGTTGGTGCAACACTCTCACTCCCTAAAGAAACCCTAGTTCTGGCTCTACCTTTATGTTTCATTGCCATTTGAATCTCTTCACCCTCCCTGCTGCTCATTGTTTTGTATTGGAAATGCAACAACCCTGCAACTGCAAGTGAAAACAAAATACAAAGAAAAAAAAACTTGCTAAGTTTGTGAAGCTTGAAACTATGATAAAAAAAAATGAAACAATGAAGAAATAGTTTGTGCAAATTTGTAAAATGAACAAAGAATCATAAACATACCTCTAATGGAATATTGCTCTCTTGCCTTCTTCTCACTGCTGCTCTCTATTCTTCTCTATGCTCTTTTCTTTCTTTGTCTTCTCCTTCACAAAATTAAAAATGAGTCAAATGAGTTTCTTTTTTTTGTTTTGATGTTTGTCTTAGGTTTAGGGCACTTAGAAATGCAAGTGGGGGTCCTTGTGGGCCCCCGCATTTCTTTACTTTTATTTAAAAGTCTGTTTTAAAAAAAAAAACGTTTTAAAGGCTGAAATGCGCAAGGGACGGCTGGGCGTCCCCGGTACGGTCGAGGGATTTCTAGAAGTCCCCTAACCATACCGGGGACGCCCTGTTGTCCCCTGCCATCCCCTGTTCAATTTTTGACGTCCCCGGGACGTTTCACATTTTTTGAAGAGTTTGGGGACGGGAAGGGGACGTTTCCTACCCATCCCCGAGGTTCCGAAATGTCCCCGGTATGGGGATGAGCTGAAAAACATAGGGGACGCGTCCCCGTGGAACATAGAGAAATACTCATGACTGCAGAAGGAAGACATTGACTTTTCATAAATTAAACACACTTTGAAGCCAAATAAGACATGCAATCATTCAAAAAGCAAAACAATTTTATAAGTGAAATGATTAAAATCCAAGATCAATTATAACCCTGTGCAATATTAAGTGAATTGCTCAATTATAATTCTAAACAACATAATCAAATAACCTAGAAGAATTAGAACCACACAGTTATAATTTGCAAACAACAAATGCTCGAGTATGATTCCCTTTTAAGTAATTCAAATAAATTATCCAACATTAAACAGTGTAAAGAGACTAGATTTTGAAAGCACCCAATATTCACGAATACCTAAAATTCATAGTACAGTTATATTGCAAGCTAAAGCAAAGAAATGGCATATGCCCAAGATCTTACCCTCAGCCATGAAAGCTAAACCATTTACCACAAAATTGCAGAAAACACTAAATCTCCTCTATTAATTTCTTTTCAAAATATAAATATTCTTTTTCAATGTTTCTACTTTCAACCCTGTTCTCGTACAAAAAAATGTACTTATGCTTCATAAGAAGTAGTTACAGAAGATTAACTTCTTCTGTTAATCCATCTACAAATGCCTTGATCACATCATAAACTGTCTACATAATCATTTCTAACAAATACACAACTATTTTCTCTGGGACTTAAAATTTCTAACTTGCATGTTAACTTAGCACCCTCTTTTTCATCTTTTTAATTAAAAAATGTCAATCTTTTTTTATTCCTTGAGTGGGGTCCACAATTTGTTCTCTGAGAGTCCCAACATGAATCGCCTGCAAATCCAATGTTGTGTTCTTTTTTAAAAGTACGGCAACTTTGATCATCCTTTTGAACTGAATCTCAGGTACCAAAGTTGGACCTGGGACTTTAAATTTCTAACTTGTTTGTTAACTTGGCACCCTGCTTTTTCATTTTTTTAATAAAAAATGTCAATCTCTTTTATTCCTTGAGTGGGGTCCGCAATTGTTCTCTGAGATTCCCAGCATCAATCGCATGCAAAGGCAATGCAGTTTTCCTTTTAAAAAATAAGGCAGCTGCGATCATCTCTTTGAACTGAATCTCAGGTACCAAAATTCCATCTGGGTTCCTTGAGTCTTGAATTCCATCACCCTGCAACAATTCAACAAACCTAGAGAATGTAATGTCCCCTTTTTCAAGGACATCACTCTTAGAGCCTCATACTTTTACAAAATGTATTTTTAAATACTTTTGTATACTTGGAGGTCAGTCATGGAATTATTTGAGCATTGTTGTTCTAATTTCTCATTGGGGAGAGGTCGGTCTTGCATGTGGAGCATTCTATTCTTCCATTATGGGTTGGTCCTCTTGGAAGTTTCTAATTTAGCATTGAGAGGCTATAAAGAGGAGTTCACTACACTTGGAGGAGCATTTTGGATGTTTGTTATTCTTCTTGGATTGCGCACGGTGGGCATCTTCCTTCTCCACCTTGGACGAAACCCCAAAGGTGTGGCAACCTCTCTTGGGGATGGAAACCCTCAAGGGATCCATTGGAAGCTTCATCTAGGAGTCTCATGTGAGTTGATTTGGCACTACTTGTGCATTCAGTGTTCTTCCTAGCCCTAGGCGAGTTGCTTAAGGGACTGATTTGGTATCATAGAGAGTTGATAATTGTGATTTGAGTTCATATTCAGATTTATCATTATATTTGGAGATAGAGACTATGATTTGGTGATTTTTGGAGTAGGGTTTCATATTTATCTACTCGCAAATTTCGGTTGCATATTTGGGCATGATTTTGTGGTTGGAAAATTATGAGATTACTTTTGTTGAATAGCTCGTCTTCTCATGATCATTTTGAGCTTTCATATGTGTTCTAATTCCTATTTCCCTTGGAGTTATGAATTTTAAAAGTTTCAGCTGTGTTTTACCGTAAATATTCTGGGCTGTTCCGAATTAATTCATTTCCAGCTATTCTAGTGGTTGTAAATTCAGTTTTATTGCAAAAATAATACCTACAAGTATTGCCGTGCATGTTGGTATTTATTTCATGAAGATTGGAGATGTTTTGACTAGGGTTTGAGACTTTCAAGTCTCATATCAGTTTGCTGCCCTAGAGAAGGGCATTTCTTTGTGTGAAGATCAGTTGTGGTTGATCTATTTCCATGTTTAGTTTGATGTGTTGCTGGTTTGGTTGTTGATTTGGATCAGATTTGAGGAAAAAACCTTATTCGTCACCATTCAGCCCCTAAAGGGACATTTTAGAGAAGTAATTTTGCACTTTGCTAGAGATTTTATACAAATATGGCCTTGCATCTTTGTCGTTCTTCTTTCTGAAAATGTATCTATCTCTGCCACAGTGAACCCCAAATGAGAATTCATGCATTGTATGTATTTCACCTTCTCCTCAACATCCTGCAGTTGTCTGAGTTTGGTAGTAATATGGGTGGCTAGTAATTTTCATCTTCCATTGTTTTTAAAGTGATTGCCACTGGCTAAAGTCATGTCACTGCCACTTCCTTGTAGATAGCCATATTAATATTGTCATGGTTATCAACATAATTAGATATTTTATTTTGTAATGACTCTTGTTGGTTATGTTCGGGTGTTGATGGTTGCGTCAGCCGACAACCATAAGTCATTTGTCTTATAAATAAAAGGATATACATCGGGGAAAGGGCACATGTATCAAGTCCCCCTTGTATTGTGTTAAATTACACCGAGACTTATCTTTTATGAATACAAGTTTCTATTGTTTGGATGCTTTTCTCTTCCATGGTATGCTATGCAATTACTATTTTGTGCACCCTGTTATTTATAGTCTAGTATCTCAATAGACATTAATCATGTTACATTTTTGCGTCGTTGCCTTAAAGAACATCAGGTCAAGTTAAAGTTGGTTCAAAGAGGTGTAACGGGGCACTGCATTATCTTCTAAGGTTTATGTGTTGAACATAACCTTGAAACAAAACAATACAAAGAGTTCACAAGAAAAAGGCCTCCGCATACAAGCAATAATTCATGCTACTGACTACGAACAAAGGCAGGAGAGAGACAGTCAAGGAGGGGAACAAGAAGTTAAATGGTCTTACTCGATTGGTGGAGCAACACGAGAAAATAAAGGATGCGACAAACAGTCAATTCTAGAAAAAACTATCAAGCAAAGCTGAAGCATAATGTAATGACCCTTTTCAAGGGTTCATATCAAATTTCCAAAATTCTGATTTTTTTACTACAGCAGACTGTAATTAAATTACAGTGAACTGAAATCTTCGTAAATCGTGCCAAGATTCACCAATAATCATTCACCAACAATTATCAATTGACTATTTATTATTTTTGACAAATATTATGGCCAAATCGAATGGATTTGTGCAAAAGATACACCGCTGTAAATAATTATGCAAATCTGGAAATTGCAGCAGTCAAAGAGGCGTTCAAACTTCCCCAAATATTGCCTCGAAATTCGTTCAAAGGCATATTTAAACTTCTTAGAACATAGCGACTTGATTAGACAATTCGAATTGATGTTATTATTGCTTAATAATTCAGATTTCAGTCAAATACAAGTCGAACTAGTAGAAATAACTGATAAAATCAGAATTGGCACAAAATGATCTTCAATAAAATGATAATCTGCAAATACATAATTGTTATAAGTCAATATGAAGGGTTTTCGTCTTTCATATGGACCTCATATGGGGTTTTCATCCCAAATGGTAAGAAGATGAGAGATAACTCTCAAAGTCTGATTTTTAATTACAAGTTCCTCCATCGTAAAATGCCCACACATGACCCCTATTTATACTTTTCTTAGGGTGGCTCCAAAACTGAAAAGACATGACCTTTCCTTTATGTCCATTCATTATGCCTTGGCCGACCCCTCATAATCATTTATTTTTCCTTAATAAACAAGGCCGACCCATATAATCTTCACTAACACACTTTAAAGTATTCATAAAATAATAAAAGACATATTATCTGCTTCCTCTTTATCTTCTTCAATTTGACCAAGGAGAAGAAATAGCTGGGAATCCAATTATGCCTTAGAAATTTGGAAAAAGGGACATTATAGTCCTCCCTCCCCAAGATTGCTTGTCCCCAAACAATCGCAATCACTTGGATCCCATGTGATCCTTGTAGTCTTCATTTGTGTACCTGTAGGTCCTGCAATTGTCTTCTTGCCGGTGAAAACTCCACATTCTTTATGCATCTGATGACTGCCCGGTACAATACTATAATCAATCATTCTCCTTTCAAAAATCTGAATTTAAATGGCTGGTTCCCCTTCCCAAGTGTCCATCCTTGGGCCAAAATCAATCTTCAACAATGAATTCATCAATTGCATGGCTAAAGACTGAGCTATGGAAATGATAGGAGGGTTGATCGTGGTGATGTCAATCGCAGAAATGATGGGACAACAACTAGTACATTTTGAAATTTCTTTCCCAATATGAAGGAACATCCGTGACTTCCATGAAACTTTATTCCCAATAGCAGCAAACTGAAAATGACTCATATATACAACTGAAAATGAAATGTCTTGTGGAAAAGTCATACCGTATTCCTGCTTTCTTTCCAAATCCTTCCTTGGAGCACAAAAGTTTGTGGAGATGCAAGCAAGCACATCCATCAAACACCACAACTTTTGCTCAAAATCTGAAAATAAACTTCTTACCATGCATGGTGTAATCCGTGTGATCCATCCTTCTTTCAAGGCTTCTGAAGGGATAAGAGTTGGCACTATTTGAAAAAAGAAAGAAGACGATACCCAAATATCTAGGCAGAGCTTGCAAAACTCAATTCCCTTTAGTCCCTTACCACCCAAAATGTAACGCCGCGAAATGACGACGCTCGCTCACGACAACGACGGCGATGATGGCGCCGCAAAACAAACAAACGTCCCGAAAAATGCAACAATTTTTTTTTTTAAAAGAGTAAGCAAGTTAGTGGTCCTTGATTGGTTTATTTTAATTGCAAGTTTTGTGACCTGGATAAATATAACGCTCCAAACTTTTACCGTAATTTCCAAACGCAATACTAGATCTGCATGATTTTCACAATTCCGCACATTCGAGATCTATTTCAATATTTGTTGTATTCGTCTCTTCCTTAGCGGAGAATTTCCAGCTTCGATCATGGTGATACTAAGTCGTATATTGCTATTTCGTTGACGCTTAGAAATCTTTTAATATAGGTTGTTAGATATCCCTTAAAAGGGATTTGATACTTTTAATTAAGGTGATAAATATATATAGATATATTATCAAAATTTAAATTCAATTGGGTCTATGCGCCTATCTTAACAAGAACATTAATATCCTCCAAATAAAACTTTTTTTTTGTCTATTGAATTTCAAATTATATTTGAGTTATATAAACACATATATATGACCAAAATTTTCACTTAAACAATTCCATACGCCTAAACCTACATCTGCAATTTGAAATTTGGATTAAAGGAATGAGAGTGAATACGGGGGGGGAAAAAAAAACGTTTCAAACTATGCTAAAAACTTTTGGTAGGGGCGGTGGGTCGCATCACCCAACTGTCCACCATTACTACCTCCTTCTTGCGTGCAAACCAATCCCCTTACCGCCTAATTCTCTTTCAAATTATTTCACTTTGAAAAGAAATGCAAAGTTTAACTCCACACAGCCGCGTGGTTAAAGAGGCAAATGAATGCACACCAAACTCGGGACAGGTGTTTTCAACCATCCTCGGGCCGCATAAACAAACACTTTATTTAGATTTCACAAATTCCTCGCTGTGGAGCCGTCCTCTTGCTGTCCCATTGCGTGAAGATCAAACTCTCGGCCGCACTTATCAACTTAGTCAAATATATTTTGTATCTTTCTCTATACAGTCGCCCGAACGGATCCCAACTGCTCTGGCCGCGCGGGTAGGAGTGAGAAAGATAAAGGATGAAGATACAGGCCAGTAAGAGGCGTACTGTCCCGTTTTACCTCTGTCCCCCGGCCACGTGGAATGGAAACTGGTTTGGTGTGAAGTTAAAAACACCAGAGGAAGGCGTGATAGAGGTATTTTGGCCGGCCTGGGTGCGCGTGCAGCGAAAGGAAGACAGGAGGCGGTAGGGGCGAGTTACCACCGTTTTCATTGGGTGTTGCATAGTGTGAGCGGGGGCAGATCTCAAGGTTAAGCGCCAGAAGCTCAGCGGGGAGGGCAGGCCGTGAGGCGGCTAAAGAACAGGCCGTCCAACTACGTTGTTTTCTGTTCAGTAATGAAAGCATCTTCGAGTTTGAGGATTTCCTTTGTGATGTTCATCAAACGATGAAAGGCGTTTAAAAGGAAGAAAGAAAAACAAAACAACGGCCTGTCCCACTGTCATCAACTGTTCAGTGCTGAACGTGTCCTCAAATTCGGGTTCCACCTTCAAGATATTTTTATCAGTGTTCAGTGGTGGACAGGGAAAGGCGTACAGAAGAGACAGAATCGATTAGGGACGGTGAGACAGTCACCCGGGAAGGAAATCTCACAAAGGTGGATCTGTTTCGTATCATGCCACGTACATGTTTTTTTTTTTGAAGTTTAATAGACTGTATATTTTTGTAGTATTTTGAAATATCTTTCCAGAACTTGCTGGCTCATATGAAGAGCAAAAACAATAAATTCTGCAAGACCTTCTAATGGGGCTCACCCGTTTACAGCGTCGCCCGAGGAAGGGAGTCTCATGGAAGTGGGTCTATTTCATATCAGAATATTCATGAAATGCAATTTGCTTTACAGTTACTAGTACATTTCAACGTGTGATATTTTTATTACTGTTGTAATATACAACTAGTTATACAGAGGCCTATCATTGTATCAATTGTTTTATATGTAACATGGGCGTATGACTTCCCTTTTTTTTTTTTTAAGCTTATTCCTTTCTGCAGTTCGAGCTTGTGTACCTAGTCACTGCAAATAGATATTGACGGTATATTGTTATGAGTAGGGTCTAAAAATAATAATTCCATTAGTGGTAATATTCCATAGATATGAGTTATATTGAAAATATGAATTCCTTATTATGTATTAGGGAACATCGGTTATTAAAATTAATAAGTTTATAGCCTTTGCATTAGAATTTCTTCTACACGATTTCATAACATAGTATGGGATTATAAAATAGGTTGATTTCCTTCCCTTTGTTAGTTTGTAATGGATTTTGTATTAGATTCATAAGTGAAGAAAACATAAAAGAACTAGAACATACAATGTTTCATTGCCATACTAAAACCACTTGAAACTTAAGTCTTCCCATCAAGTTTAAAAGAAGGGGGTAATGCACTACTTTTATTTTCACCTTTCTAACACATCATTTCCAAGTATTCAAGCAAAATTTTAACATATTTTCTCTTGTAATTTCTTTCCAACATTCCACAAGAATTCAATAGCAATTTCCAATAAATTTCTAGAGTAAGAAATACTATCATTTCAATGCAACTATTCCTTCAATCTTTTACAACATATCCTACTTTATGTGGAAACCAATTTGCAATAATGGAAGCTAAAGGAAGCAAACAATATTACATTTTCTTCCACTCAAGGTGGGTAAATACATGATGTTTTTACATTGTCAACAATAAGGTTCTTGTGCTCCAAGGTGTTCTTCATCCATGCTCCAAGTTCCAAGTGCTTCAAATCACAACCAAGATAGGGGGAGAGGCAACACTCTCCTCCCAACCAAATCTCAATGGAGAAGAGAAGCAATCTCCTCCATTGACCCCCGAGCCCCAAACACAACACAATGAAGGGTGGTCTCCAACTCAAGGCAACAATACTTGCTTCCACAATACAAGTTTCATTCATAACATTCAAGGTAAAAGAGAAACAACAAGGAAACACAAATAACACAATATTTTGCACAAAAGGCTTTCATCCAAGCCAACAAGAGAAGGAACTATGAGAATGTTTTCCTTATGCCTCCCAATTGAGATGAGATGCCCATCCAAAACCCTCCACAATAAAACACAAGCCCCTATGACTCTTATGCCTCCCTCAAGTACCCCTTTTTCCTCCCATACTCTTATGCCTCCCTCCTCTTATGGCTCCCCTCAAAGACAAGGTAGAATGTAAACATTCCTACCCAAGATGGGCATCCCTCTCAAACTCCCTCCACAATATCCTAATCTACTCTTTTGCCTCCCTCATGAGTATTCCCATAGACCTCTCCTATACTACACAACAAGCATTCCATCCATTTTCACAATACACCAAAGTAAACATGCATTTTTCACAATTTTAGCATAGAAGCAACAATATATGAAAGCAAAACAAAGGAGAGGGTTTCCTACCTCTCCATTGGAGAAGCCTAAACCAAGAATTTGTCAGCTCCTTCCCAAATCAATCCAAGCATGCAAGTCCAAGCACTCTCTTTTTCTCTTTCTCCCAATTCTTTTCTCTCCCAAAAATAACAAAAGAGAACTCTTCAACAAAACAAAAACAAAACTCCAACCCCCTCAACAGAGAGGAATTTTCCATAAATAGACAAGAGGAAGAGTGAGGGTGATGTGGCTCCATGTAGGATGCCACATCACACATCCTCAAACCACCTCCCAAAGTCAACTCAAAATCTCAAAACACCATAAATGGGTGGTGGGTTGAATGACAACTCATTTCCACATCCATCCCTTCCCATGTGCCTTAAGGCACAAATAAATGTAAAATGAAGAAAAGTGCACTCCAAAGTCATATTTCCCTTCCCAAACAATAAATAATCCCCTTTTTGGATTCCCAACCCATAGATATGGTTGGTAAGGGGTTTTGGGAAGTGTGGGACAAGTTTAACTTGTCCCACAAGTCCCCCAAAATTGCCCTCAATCTCAAATTCGAGATTCCAAGAGTTTGGAGTGGTCAACACTCAATACCAAGCATTCAATACATGAGGAAACACAAGGCTCAAGGAGCCAACCATCAAAATTAATTACACCCACTTGACTTCCCCCAAAGCTTAAAAATTAAAACAAGATATTACATTAATCTAAACACACTTAGCAAAGTAATTTAACAAAAAGACATCACAAAAGAAATCACCTACTAAAGCAAGTTAAAACAAGTAGATAAAATTCTTACCCCCTTGGTCACATTAGAAAATTTCCCCCTCATGGTAGTGATCATGCTGTGTTTCCTGCAAAATGCAAAATACCCTCTTCGGCCTTGCGGCCATGTCAAAATATCCAAAATAACCATATGCATGAAATTTACTAACATCGATACGTAATTCAATCAATCATTATTTCTAGGTCTAACTAACAACTTAATTATGCATTCCATCATTATCCAAAATCATAGTAATGTAAATTCAACAACTACATTCTACTCATCATGGCGAAGAAATCCAATGTTACAACACATGCAATATATCCATATAAAAATAATATCAGTATCCAATAGTCTGTCCATGAGTCAGTGTAGATCATACTGAAAACAAAATCCAACCATAATCCAAATGCATATAGTCACAAAACATCATGCTAATCAACATAAGTATAAGCCATGTCCATATCTAAAGTTTGCATAACTCAAAATGATAATCAACTAAGTGTCGTAGGGAAGTGGGCATTACACAAAGCAACGTATGCAAGATGATGCCCCAAATTCTTCCTTCTTCTATGCTCACAAAGAAAGGAGAAAGCTGAAGTATAATGCATATCAACATAGAGAAGCCAAAGAACCTTGTACCTTACTTGGTGCCTAGTGTCACTCAGATTTCACCCTGAAATCTGCGACTACCCTATCCGAATTTTTTTCGTACTTTTAAAATAATGGGTCGTTTTGTGTTTTTATTGCCTGAAAGTTCCTGTATTGTGTCAAGATTATCCCAAAGAGCCATATTAGCCTTTTTCGCCAAATACCTAGATGCCCAAAATTGTTTTATTCTGTCGTCAGGATTTGTCTGCGGGAAATTTGTATTTAATTATTTTGAGCCCCGTATGAGGCTATTTGCGCTCTGTTTTAACTCTATTATGAGTGAATATGTTATTATTCCTATGTGCCAGAAGGGTTTTAACTTATTTTAAGTTTTGGGCTTTATTTGTAACTTTTTTTAAGTTTTGGGCTTTATTTGTAACTTTTGGCAATTTTTCGTGTTTTTGTGGTGTCCCGTTTCGTTTTTTGCGAAATTTCTGTGGAGCAATTCCTTTGCCAGGTAAGCCCGATTTTTGGCCTGGAGCAGCTGGAAAACATATACGCACATTATGCCCGGAGGAAGTCGTCATTGGAGGTCTGGATCACTGGGAAAAAGCGAAGTCATGCGCGGAAAAAGCCTCCTGCGGGGATGGGCGCATTTTTGGAAAACAAAGGATTTAAGCTGCGATGGGAAAAATATAAGCCGCAGGCAAGGTGGGAATTTTATACCTGCCTAGCAGGGTACTTTTTCCCGTGTTATAAAAGTCACTTAAGCTGCAGTGGGAAAAATAGAGGCTGCAGGCAGGTGGGAATTTATTGCCTGCCTTGCAGGGTAAAAATTCCCATGATATAATAAAAGGAAAGTGACTTAAGTGAAATCATGGGATTTTAGTGCCTGCCTTGCAGGGTAAATAATCCCATTGTCAAAGTCAAATCACTTAAGTGGATCACGGGATTTTGGTGCCTGCCTTGCAGGGTAAAGAATCCCATTATGAAAAAATTCTTAAAAATAGAATTACATGTGCAAAAAAGTGCGCCCCCTTTGGTGAGAGAATAAAAGCCTTAAATTGATTATTTTAATTAATCTATTCTCTCAAAAAGTGCGCCCAAGCTTGGAGGAAGTCAACAAGTCAAAGATGAAATAAAAGAAAGGATTTAAAAGCATTAAAATTAATTTATTTAATGGCTGCCCTCTTCCTCTCAAAAAGTGCGCCCCATTTGGGTATTATTAATGTTTTTTAAGGCATTAAAACATTAAATTAATTTCTATTTTCAGTGGCTGTGGTCAAAGCACACTGTGAAGCTTAAGTGAAGTGATGTGTGAAGGATTAAATTGGATTAATTTAATTTATTGGATGGCTGTCCTTAAACATGCTATTTTTAAAAGAGAAAAGCATGATTTTTAATTAATTAATTGCCTTTAATTGTTAGGGCAATTATTAATTATAGAATTGTGAAGGTTATATAAGCATGGGCAGCCATATGGGTGAATTATTCAAATCACAGGTAAAGAATTGCAGCCAAGTGGAAAAGTGCGCCCCCATTAGAGGAAGGATTTTGCTCAGACAAGGTGACTAACAAGGTTAAAAGCTTCCAGATTTGGCGCATGCGTTAGAGGAGGTTGATCTTTGTCTGCATAATTGTTTCCACAGGTGTTACAGGAGCTCAGGTGTTGATTGAAAGGATTTATGCTCTCTTTATGTGCAAATTAAACACCATTTTTTGGGGCAGCAGGCTTGAAAAGTGCAGATTTTTACAATTTAAATTCACTATTCATGCTCCGTGGCCATTTTTGTCTGAATAAATTGCAGGAATTCATTACAGGTGCTTTACAAAAGAAAAGGAGTTTTTATCAATGTCCAATACATTGCAAATATCCTCCGAATCTGAAGAATTGTCCAGATCTGCACCAGTA
This sequence comes from Taxus chinensis, assembly GCA_019776745.2. Lineage (NCBI taxonomy): Eukaryota > Viridiplantae > Streptophyta > Pinopsida > Cupressales > Taxaceae > Taxus > Taxus chinensis. The sequence goes on along the minus strand of CM034152.1, from coordinate 734,700,956 downwards.
TTGAAGAAATCCGGCCAAGTAAGGAGAAAAAGAATTATTCAGACGAAGATAGACAAAGCCATGGCGAAGGGAGATGAAAAAGAAAGCACGATGGAGTCATGCATTGCTTCCAAACTTGCAGACATAGGAGACACAGATCTAGGCCCGGAACCTCTTGCCGATTTGATTGATAGATCCAGAGCGGGAAAGACTTCACTCATGCGTGCGGTCAAAAGCAGTGGAATTATCCGAGCTGCAGCTTTTCCATGTACAGCCCAATTGCCAGAGTTCGTGATGGAGTGTGCTAGATCTTATCATCCTTCATCCAGATCAGTACGTGATGCTTCGGGAAAGACAATAATTCGTTTGGACGCAGAGTTCATCAATTATTGTTTGAAGATTCCAGTACGAAAGGTGGTGACTTCTATTAGCATTCAGGATGCTGACAGTAGGTGGGAGAAGCATAGAGCTGATTGTGTGAGCATCATGAATAGCCGGTACATGAAGAAGCCTAGATCCCCTTCAAAGTTCCCGAGAACTCTTCCACGGTCCAATTTGGTGCAGGAGGCAGATGATGTCGTCAAATTGCTATGCAGGATGAATGGCGAAGCGAATGCCTACACTTTCCGTACATGGATGTATGCTTTCATCAGGACCATTGAAATCAACAAGGTTGATTCTATAATCAATTGGTCGGAAATTATTAGCAGCAACATCGGTGAGCAACTTCGGAACGTGAAGCGTACTTTCAGCTTCAAGATGACTTCATACTTGGTGTATGTTGCAGCTTCACAAGGTGTCTTTTCCAAGCTGGATAGATGTGGTGTTCTTTCCAAGGACCCCATTTTCGAGTGCTACCCGCAGCTTACTGCACCTACAGGCGAGAAAGACTTCAAAGTGATCAACGATGACTTCTTCTACGATTTCATCTGCAGGCTAGACAAAGACTTGAAGACCAACAGGGTAAGCAAGGAAGCGTGGGAAGCCGTGTCCAAGATTGGAAGTCTATTCATTCAATTTGCAGATTTCACATACCTCAGGGTTACGGGCTTTTCTGGAGAACCAATAAAGATGCCCAGGTATCCGAATGATAGATTGATCGCCATGGAGCTGAGCAGGCAACTTGTGGAGTTACACGACCTTCAGTCAAAGCGGCACAAGTCTACGGGCTTCTTCCCAATCACTGTGGGATATTACAGCTGCATTAGCATTCACAGAGCTCGAGGGATGGAAGCGCAAATGTTATCCGAGTATGAGCAAGAGTTCTTCCCTGCACGGCTGAACTTCGATCCATTTGGAGTAGCCAGGAAGACAATCTCCCAGCAGTACGCACATGTGCCTTCATTAGAAGATTTCTGGATGAAGTGCGGAAGTGAGTACGAGGTTAGAAAGAGAGATTTCAGCAGGCTGTCAGCAAAGCAAGTGTTCGACTTTGGACTAGCGCGGATACCTGCGGATCTTAAAGATGATGGGAATGTGGTACTTGACACTTACCATCAAATGGGAGGAGATAAAGCCATACTGCAGAATAACATAGGAGGCTGCAACACAATTGAAGAAAGGTCGAGAGCTGTGTTGGTGAATACTTCAAACTGGTTGCTGACGAAGGGATATTGCCTTGATGAAGCATTGATGAATCAAATCACGGGCAACTTCGGCGCAGGAGATTCCCTCAAGCGAAAGCATGAAGGAGAAAGCAGCAGAAGGTCCGAGAAGTTGAAAGTACACAGAAGATCTCAAGAGAAAGAGAAGATCACTTCTACGACCATAGCTTTGACTCCGGCTTCTCCAGTACCCAGTACTTCACCAACTATTGCACCGCAGCAGCAGGACGTTTCCATGCCTTCATTGAATCCGGCGACGTTCGTCTTCTCTCCTCAGCCACTTCGTTCATCACCCGTTCCAGAGGAGATGTTGAAGCTGCAGATGGCAGAGTTCGAAAGAGCTTTGTCCTTTGGATGATTCAGAGGATGGCAGCCATAACACTGTGGCACTTTCTGACGGAGAGGATGCAGAGCGGGAGATGGTAGTGCACTCAGCGACTTCTCACTCTCCGAGAAGTAATTTCTCGGAATGGTTGGCTTTGCAGTTGGTTCCAGAAGCGAGAATGGAGATGAACTTAGAGGAGCACGACTTGCAGCTACTCCAGGATCTGAGCAGAAGAGACAGAAGGCCTAAAGTTGCTAAAGCAACTTCTAGGTTGATCATTGAGAATTCGGGAGAGAAGTTTGCTGAGATATCAATTCCGGCAGAAGGAAAGATAGAGGAGGAGCTCACGGCGGAAGATGTGACAGTGACCAAAGTACCACTCGGTCAAGCCACCACTGAAGGATTGAAGCAGGACACGCAGACATTGATAGACGCTTTATTCCTTAGGCTTGACAGTGAAAAGGCGGAGAAAGAAGAGCTGCAGAAGCAAGTATCTCAATTATGTGAGATCATAGCCAAGGTTGCTAAACCTTCCATTCAGCCCATTTCAGAGCAGGTGAGTGATCATCTTATGCAGGAAATGGAGGACGCAAGCAATCAAGTAAAGGCTATTGACGAATGGAAGGATCTGATTATTCGTCAAGCTTCTGTACAACTTGGGGAAGTGCCAGCCCGCCTAAAGGTTATGAACGATGCAACAAATCAACTAAAGCAACTGATGGAAAACATAGAAGGCATGAATACAGTTGCAGAGAGTAACCTGAGTATTTTGGCCGAGATCAACAAGCTGCCGAGAGATGTATTGATTGCGGAACAGATTGTACCAGACGGATCAGTCGAGAAGGGGAAGCAGCTAGAGTTTGCAGTATCTTTCCGCTTGGAAATCTGCAGAGTTTTGCTGAAGAGGATGCAGGCACTTGAGAGTAGAACATCAGATTTACCAGACAGTATCATTTCTTTCACTGAGGAAAGAGTGGACGGAGGTGTTACTTCATACGTGCGGATCGTTTCGACTAAGGTGCCTAATTCCCTGGAAGATTCTCTTCTGATGGTACAAAAGAGAATTGATAAAGCTACCAAGCCTTTCACGATGAATTCTATCAGTAGACTGGTGGCGCTGCAGGCAGACATTGCGAGGTTTGGGCCGAGTTTGGAAGAGGTGGAAGCGTGCAGCAAAGTGTTGAATGAAGGGTTGTTGCAATTCAGGACAGAGAAGGAAGCAGTGGCTAAAACAGATGGAAAGATGCTGAATTACATGTTCGACAAGTATATCCGATATCAGAACAAGAAGAAGACATAAATGTTACAGCTGGCATGACTTCTTCTATTCTTTCTTCTTCTATTTTCTATGTTCCCGAATGAAATTGTAAAACTTCTAAGTTATTGGTTTTGCAACCATTACTTGAAGTCATGTGGAACCATTCTGTTAGTTAAGTGATACATGTGTCACTTAAGGAGAAGATAGTTGAGGATGATTGCCAAATGTCATCGTTACTTGTTGTTTATGTTTCAGTTCAGTTTAAGTTTTCCATTTGTACTTTCCCTCCTACATTCTATAAGTAGGAGAAGAACCTCCGGGTTAAGGATCGATCAGAATTTGTAAGCAGCAATCCTGAGTTCTAGACTTTGTGCTGAACTCCTGAGAGCAACTTGGAGCAAAGGAATACAAAGGAGCAGGTTTCCGGAGAACTTTGTGTCACGGTGTACTGTGTTTCTTGCTTTGAATCTTAGATCTCTTGATAAACTTTGTGTTATTTTAGATCTAGATCTAGAGCTGCCTTTGTTTTATAATTCTGTGTGTTCATATCTATTAAGTTTCTTCTATGTGCATGTAATTAGCTCTGCTATCTACTAATTGGGATGCACATCTTCCCCATTTCTTCTCTGTATTTCCTTTACTTCTTTCTTCTATAACTTTCCTTTCTTAAACAGCTGCTTACTTGCTGCAGAACTTCTTAGTTATGGTTCATGAACTAAGTGGTTAAAGTAAAACCCCTGATAGATAATAACACATTTTTATTGACAAATCTGACACGGGAGCCTCACCGGTTAAATGAGGGAGATTTATCTCATGACTGCCTAGGTTTGATGCTATGCAGAAAATCTAGCCAACAGTTTTTGGCGACTCCGCTGGGGAAACAACTATCTTTGCAGATCAAAGCTTTTCTATTGAAGATCAGAGTGTTTTCCATACAAATCTCAACCTGGCTGAACGTCCATTCACCCGATCCGTGAAGGCGCAAGGAAGGACTGATCATTTCTTCCGACTGCAGGAGCAATTCAATTTCAATCATCCTCCTCAAGTTAGAAGCCGCAGATCTAGTCTCTCACCAGGAAGGAGAGTACACACGCATCCAGATCCGGATCGTATTCAGCATAATCCGGCGGCTGGAATTATCCATCAAGTCTATCAAGTCTACACAAGGAGGAGACGTGCTCAAGTTAACATGGCACACCAAATTGTACCTGTTCCATGGGGAGCAGCTTTTGGACCTGTCAACTTGGCTCCACCTATGCATGAATTGCCAAAGGGATCCAGAAAGAATTTTCCGAAATTCTTTGGAGATGGAAAGCAAAACCTGGATGATCATTTGGCGGCCTTCTTCATATCTTGTGGTGTGCTTGCAGTAGAACATGAAGATGTCTCAGTCAGGCTCTTTATTGAGACTCTACACGACTTGGCTGGAGAATGGTTCTATCGGCTGGCTCCTTGCACCATAACCAACTGGGCGACTATGCGTGAGCAATTTTTGAAAAGATTCAAGCCTGCAGAGGATGCTAGCACGTTGATCACCCAACTGACGCAGTTGAAGAAAGAGCCAAACGAGAACATGCGGGACTTTATTGCAAGGTTCCAAAGGATTTTGTATAAAATCCCCACTTCTGCCGCATTGAGCGATGAAAATCAAAAGACGTTTTTTATAAACGCTCTATTACCTGAAGTTGGATATCAGCTAAGAAGGGCAAGACCGGTAAATCTGCTGGAAGCACAAAATGCTGCCGTGGAGGTTGAGGACGACTTGATCATGGCTGGAAAACTCAAACAACCATCTCACAAAGGTGATGGCGCTTCTTCTAGTACTTCAGATCCTTTGTTGCAGAAATTGGCAAATGACATGCTGCAGATCAAGAAGCAGATCTCTCAAGCAGGGAATGTAACCCCCTCAAGAATAGCTCCTACCCGGACCTTTAATGGTCAAAATCAAAATCAAAATCGAAACAGACTTGCTGCTGCACCACAACGGTTGGCAATAGAAGCTGCTCCAAGGAATAACTTGGAAACTAATGAAGAGGATCTCGGTATTGATGAATCATTCGATGATGAAGACTTTATAGATCTCGCTGGCGACTCCAATATTGGTTACCTGGACTACGAATCTGATGATGGCTATTATGAATCTTTTGAAGATTCTGATGGTCACACTTTTGCGGTGTTTACAAGGTCTCAGACGCGCCAAAATGCCGAAGCATCCACAAGCGGCCGGAAAGAGAGAGAAGATCCTGGCCCGGATGTTACTATCTTGAAAAGAGGTAGCACTCTTCCTTCTTCTTTAGCACCTAAGGATAAATATTTAAATTCTTTCAATTCGCAACAAAGATCCAACGCACATCTTGCTGAAGCAAGTCAAGCTTTCGACATAATTGATCACATCAAGAGGAACAAGGTCCAAATGTCAGAAGCTGAGTATTTGAGGGCATTTCCTGATCAACTAAATAGATTGGTCAAATATGTGCAAAGTAATGGTCCCAGCCCAACAAACAATACTTCACGGGGTATCTTGTCAAATCCAAAGAATACTCCTACAAATAATGCGGCGGCAAGTTCTTCTCCTTCTACCCCTTCTCCTGCTACATCAGAAAGGATCGAGCCATTCTATGTATCTTTGCTTATCAACGGATACAAACTGAGCAATTGCATTTTGGATTCTGGAGCTTCTGATAATGTAATGCTTGCCAAAGTTGTTGATGCCTTGGGTCTCACGTTGACAAAAACCATCGGAAGATGTTATTCAATGGAAAGGCAAGTCCCTCTTGTGGGGCAAATCAAAGATGTGCAGGCAGTACTTGCTTCTTTTCCAAATAAAAGACTGAAAATGACTATCCTTATAGCAGACATTCCAGTCTCTTATGGCATGCTGTTGAGTAGAAATTTCTGCAAAGAGCTGGGTGGAGAAGTCAAGATGGATTGGTCTTGTGCGCACATACCAATCAAAGGAGTAAATCAAAAGCTGGAACCTGAGAAGAAATCTAAGTACACAGTATCAAAATCTGAGGATCCTAGATCTCAGATCTTGTTTAGGAATCGGATCACGGAGTCTATTATCTAGAAATGGATAAAGAAGAAATTCAACCGGTGATTCAAGAATCACATCAAATTGATAACAAGATTTGGACTCTGGAATTTGATGGCAGCTGCTGTTCATTTGGATCCGGTGCAGGCGTTGTTCTTATCTCTCCTGAAGGGAAGGTGCATGCGCACTCCTTCAAATTGATGTTCGAAAATACTAACAATACGGCTGAGTATGAAGCATTGTTGTTAGGCATGGAGCAGGAAAGAACAATGGGAATCAAACTATTACACGCAAGACGAGATGCTGAGCTGATTGTGAAATAGATAAGAGGCCTCTACCAAGTCAAAAAAGACAAACTGCGGCACTATAGAGATCGGGTCTACTCTGCTATCCTGGATTTTTCAGCTTTCTCGGTATCTTACATTCCGAGAGAACAAAATTCAAGAGCTGATTCGCTTGCAGTAACTGCAGCTTTGTTGAATCCAGATCAGCCTCCTGCGTCCTTTAGACAGGGGGACTACAAGGTGGAGATGGTCTTTCGCCCAAAGGTTCCTGACAACGTTCAGCAATGGCAGGTTTTCAATGATGACACGCAGATTTCTGCGTTTCTCCAACAGAAAGACAACTTTGAAGGAATCTATTATGAGGGAAGCAATTCACCTCCTAGGCAAACTACTGTCGGAGAAATGGATATGGACGTCTCAGAAAGTCAGGAGATTATCCAACTTAAAGAGAATAAAATTCCCAAAGGTTTGGTATCTCTTGAGGAAATGTTTGATAAGCATGATCAAATGCTTAAGAAAAATGAAGAAAGTGGGGAAGGTTATTCCTCCGACACACAATTACTAAATTTGGGAGCTGGCAATGATCCTAAGTTAGTAAATCTGGGTAATTGTTGCTCAGAGGCAGAAAGAGAAGCTTTTACTGAGCTTCTTAGGAAATACATGGATGTTTTTGCCTGGTCTTACCAGGATCTAAAAACATATCAGCCTGCGGAAGTTCAACACTCATCCCACTTAAACCAGAACAGAAGCCTTTCAAGCAAAAGCTGCGGTGGCACAACCCTACCATTTCGGGAACCATCTTTGCAGAAATCCGGAAGTTGTTAGACGCAAAGATCATCTATCCCATACATCATTCGGAGTGGTTGGCCAACATAGTCCCTGTAAGAAAGAAGAGCGGTGAGATTAGGCTGTGCGTAGATTTCCGCAACCTTAATCAAGCTTCACTGAAAGACAACTACCCCATCCCCATCATGGATCACACTCTGCAGGTGGTCACTGGATCTGAGATGCTTTCCATGCTTGATGGCTTCTCAGGTTACAATCAAGTCAAGGTGGCTGAGGAAGATCAATACAAAACGGCGTTCATCACACCTTGGGGAACCTTCGCATACCAGAAAATGCCTTTCGGCTTGATTAATGCTGGTGCTACATTTCAAAGAGCTATGGATCTAGCCTTTGCTCACCTCAAAGATATAAGCATAGTGGTGTATCTGGATGATCTGACAGTCTTTTCCAAAGATAGAAGCGCGCACATTTCGAACTTGGAAGAGGTTTTCATACAGTGCCGCAAGCATGGTATTTCTTTGAATCCCAAGAAATCCATCTTTGCTGTAACGGAAGGGAAACTACTAGGGCACATTGTTTCCAAGGAAGGAACAAAGATAGATCCAGAGTGTGTCAAATCCATTCAGACATTGCCTTTGCCCACATCCAAAAAAAGAGTTCACTCTTTCTTTGGAAAAGTTAATTTTCTCAGGAGATTCATTCCTGACTTTGCTGAGCTAACCCGTCATATTTCAAATATGATGAAGAAGACACAAGATTTTAAGTGGAGCAGCGAAGGGAAGGAAGCTTTCGAGAAAATTAAAGAGGCCCTGTCGAAAGCTCCAGTCTTGGTTTCACCCGACTTCAGTAAAGAATTTATTCTTTACTGTTATTCCTCTGAACACACCATGTCAGCAATACTGATGCAGAAAAATCAAGAGGACGCTTTTCAAGCTCCTATTGCTTTCATGAGTACGCCTCTTAAAGCCTATGAGTTGAAATACACTCCCATGGAAAAGCACGCATATGCAGTAGTGAAGGCGTGTAAGGCATTCAGGTATTATATTCTTTCCTCACACACTGTGGTTTTGGTTCCAGATACTGCAGTTAAATCCATTCTTACTCAGCAAGAGTTGGGATTATTGAGAGGCACATGGGTGACAAAAGGTCAAGAATATGACCTGGATATTAAACCAACAAAGCTGGCTCGAGGAAGAGATCTGGGTGAATGAATGACGGAGATGAAGACATCAAAGATAGAAGTAGATCAGGATAGGATAGATGGAGATTTGCCTGCAGTACTTTTTATAGATCTGGTAGAGGAGTGGTACAGTAACATTGCTTACTTTCTGACGTATGGAGAATGCCCAGATCAACTTTCCAAAAAAGAGAAACGAACCATCAAACTGAAATCCAAAGATTTTGTTCTTTGGGATAATGGTTTGTACAAAAGGGGAATTGATGGCGTATTTCTCAGATGTGTGGACAAGGCTCAACAGGATCAGCTACTACAACAGTTTCATGACATGGCTTGCGGTGGTCATTTCTCAGCCCGAGTCACTGCACACAAGATCCTCAGAGCAAGGTATTACTGGCCCACCCTTTTTCAAGATACTGCAGAATGGGTAGCTAAGTGTCAAGCATGCCAACATTTTGTTGGGCGTGTGAAACTGCCTGCATTACCTCTAAAACCCATTGTGATTGAAGAACCTTTCCAACAGTGGGGAATGGATTTTATTGGAATGCTTAACCCGGCTTCCAGCGCCGGTCATCATTAATTCTAACAGCTACTGATTATTTCAGTAAGTGGGTAGAAGCTATTCCTGTGAAGACTGCCACTTCCGCCGAAGTGTGCAATTTTATAAAAGAAAATATTATTGTCAGGTTTGGCGTGCCCAGCAAAATTGTAGCAAACAACGCTCCGAATCTTTCTTCTGAGGAGTTGGTGGAATTCTGCTACACTTATGGGATCCAGATGGTTTATTCTTCAAACTACTATCCACAAGGGAATGGTCAAGCTGAATCTAGTAATAAAAACTTGGTAACTATCGTGCACAAGCTGGTAACAGACAATCAAAGGACTTGGCATAAAAAGTTGTTTGATGCATTATGGGCCGATAGAATCACACCAAAGAGGGCGATAGGCATGTCCCCATTTCAGCTGTTATATGGTAGAGACACAGAGCTGCCTCTTACCTTGGAACTGCCTGCCCTGCAACTTTCTAAGGCCTTGGAGGATTCTACTTACACGGATGCTATTGATAAAAGAATTATGTACCTAACTGAACTGAGAGAAGTACAAACTCAAGTTGCAGATAGGTTGACAGAGCATCAAAGAAAGGTGAAAATCATTTTCGACAAAAAGGCTAGGGAAAGAAAGTTTGAAGTCAATGACTGGGTCCTGTTATGGGACAAAAGAAGAGAAACAAAAGGCATGCATGGAAAGTTTGATTCACTATGGAAAGGGCCTTTTGTGATTAAAAGGATCGCCGGAGCAGATAACTTCATTCTTGCTCATCAGGATGGAGTTGAGTTGCCGTTGCCTTTCAATGGGCAACACTTGAAGCTGTTCCGGACATGAGAAGCAGGGTAACACCTGTATGTACATAAATAAATCTTTGTTTGTTTTTCCTTGTTTTGTCTTGTTTTGGTGTTGTGTTGTGTTGTTTTCGTTTGCCTGACCCCGTGCCCAAAAGACAAGATACGAAACCAGAGATGCTGAGATCTCATCTTTTCCCTTTGTCATTCTGACAGAGAAAAAAATGTCCACAGACGGAGCCAACTGGTGTCACTCAGATTTCACCCTGAAATCTGCGACTACCCTATCCAAAAATTTTCGTACTTTTAAAATAATGGGTCGTTTTGTGTTTTTATTGCCTGAAAGTTCCTGTATTGCGTCAAGATAATCCCAGAGAGCCATATTAGCCTTTTTCGCCAAATACCCAGATGCCCAAAATTGTTTTGTTCTGTCGTCGGGATTTGTCTGCGGAAAATTTGTATTTAATTATTTTGAGCCCCGTATGAGGCTATTTGCGCTCTGTTTTAACTCTATTATGAGCGAATATGTTATTATTCCTATGTGCCAGAAGGGTTTTAACTTATTTTAAGTTTTGGGCTTTGTTTGTAACTTTTGGCAATTTTTCGTGTTTTTGTGGTGTCCGGTTTCGTTTTCTGTGAAATTTTTCTGGAGCAATTCCTTTGCCGGGTAAGCCCGATTTTTGGCCTGGAGCAGCTGGAAAACATATACGCACATTATGCCCGGAGGAAGTCATCATCGAAGGTCTGGATCACTGGGAAAAACTGAAGTCGTGCGCGGAAAAGCCTCTGCGGGGATGGGCGCATTTTTGGAAAACAAAGGATTTAAGCTGCGATGGAAAAAATATAAGCCGCAGGCAGGGTGGGAATTTTATACTTGCCTAGCAGGGTACTTTTTCCCATGTTATAAAAGTCACTTAAGCTGCAGTGGGAAAAATAGAGGCTGCAGGCAGGTGGGAATTTATTGCCTGCCTTGCAGGGTAAAAATTCCCATGATATAATAAAAGGAAAGTGACTTAAGTGAAATCATGGGATTTTAGTGCCTGCCTTGCAGGGTAAATAATCCCATTGTCAAAGTCAAATCACTTAAGTGGATCACGGGATTTTGGTGCCTGCCTTGCAGGGTAAAGAATCCCATTATGAAAAAATTCTTAAAAATAGAATTACATGTGCAAAAAAGTGCGCCCCCTTTGGTGAGAGAATAAAAGCCTTAAATTGATTATTTTAATTAATCTATTCTCTCAAAAAGTGCGCCCAAGCTTGGAGGAGGTCAACAAGTCAAAGATGGAATAAAAGAAAGGAATTAAATGCATTAAATTTAATTTATTTAGTGGCTGCCCTCTTCCTCTCAAAAAGTGCGCCCCATTTGGGAATTGATTAATGTTTTTTAAGGCATTAAAACATTAAATTAATTTCTATTTTCAGTGGCTGTGGTCAAAGCACACTGTGAAGCTTAAGTGAAGTGATGTGTGAAGGATTAAATTGGATTAATTTAATTTATTGAATGGCTGTCCTTAAACATGCTATTTTAAAAGAGAAAAGCATGATTTTTAATTAATTAATTGCCTTTAATTGTTAGGGCAATTATTAATTATAGAATTGTGAAGGTTATATAAGCATGGGCAGCCATATGGGTGAATTATTCAAATCACAGGTGAAGAATTGCAGCCAAGTGGAAAAGTGCGCCCCCATAAAAGGAAGGATTTTGTTCAGACAAGGTGCTAACAAGGCTAAAAGCTTCCAGATTTGGCGCATGCGTTAGAGGAGGTTGATCTTTGTCTGCATAATTGTTTCCACAGGTGTTACAGGAGCTCAGGTGTCGATTGAAAGGATTTATGCTCTCTTTATGTGCAAATTAAACACCATTTTTTGGGGCAGCAGGCTTGAAAAGTGCAGATTTTTACAATTTAAATTCACTATTCATGCTCCGGTGGCCATTTTTGTCTGAATAAATTGCAGGAATTCATTACAGGTTCTTTACAAAAGAAAAGGAGTTTTTATCAATGTCCAATACATTGCAAATATCCTCCGAATCTGAAGAATTGTCCAGATCTGCACCTGTATTGAAGAAATCCGGCCAAGTAAGGAGAAAAAGAATTATTCAGACGAAGATAGACAAAGCCATGACGAAGGGAGATGAAAAAGAAAGCAAGATGGAGTCATGCATTGCTTCCAAACTAGCAGACATAGGAGACACAGATCTAGGCCCGGAACCTCTTGCCGATTTGATTGATAGATCCAGAGCGGGAAAGACTTCACTAATGCGTGCGGTCAAAAGCAGTGAAATTATCCGAGCTGCAGCTTTTCCATGTACAGCCCAATTGCCAGAGTTCGTGATGGAGTGTGCTAGATCTTATCATCCTTCATCCAGATCAGTACGTGATGCTTCGGGAAAGACAATAATTCGTTTGGACGCAAAGTTCATCAATTATTGTTTGAAGATTCCAGTACGAAAGGTGGTGACTTCTATTAGCATTCAGGATGCTGACAGTAGGTGGGAGAGGCATAGAGCTGATTGTGTGAGCATCATGAATAGCCGGTTCATGAAGAAGTCGAGATCCCCTTCAAAGTTCCCGAGAACTCTTCCACGGTCCAATTTGGTGCAGGAGGCAGATGATGTTGTCAAATTGCTATGCAGGATGAATGGCGAAGCGAATGCCTACACTTTCCGTACATGGATGTATGCTTTCATTAGGACCATTGAAATCAACAAGGTTGATTCTATAATCAATTGGTCGGAAATTATTAGCAGCAACATCGGTGAGCAACTTCGGAACGTGAAGCGTACTTTCAGCTTCAAGATGACTTCATACTTGGTGTATGTTGCAGCTTCACAAGGTGTCTTTTCCAAGCTGGATAGATGTGGTGTTCTTTCCAAGGACCCCATTTTCGAGTGCTACCCGCAGCTTACTGCACCTACAGGCGAGAAAGACTTCAAAATGATCAACGATGACTTCTTCTACGATTTCATCTGCAGGCTAGACAAAGACTTGAAGACCAACAGGGTAAGCAAGGAAGCGTGGGAAGCCGTGTCCAAGATTGGAAGTCTATTCATTCAATTTGCAGATTTCACATACCTCAGGGTTACGGGCTTTTCTGGAGAACCAATAAAGATGCCCAGGTATCCGAATGATAGATTGATCGCCATGGAGTTGAGCAGGCAACTTGTGGAGTTACACGACCTTCAGTCAAAGCGGCACAAGTCTACGGGCTTCTTCCCAATCACTGTGGGATATTACAGCTACATTAGCATTCACAGAGCTCGAGGGATGGAAGCGCAAATGTTATCCGAGTATGCGCAAGAGTTCTTCCTTGCACGGCTGAACTTCGATCCATTTGGAGTAGCCAGGAAGACAATCTCCCAGCAGTACGCACATGTGCCTTCATTAGAAGATTTCTGGATGAAGTGCGGAAGTGAGTACGAGGTTAGAAAGAGAGATTTCAGCAGGCTGTCAGCAAAGCAAGTGTTCGACTTTGGACTAGCGCGGATACCTGCGGATCTTAAAGATGATGGGAATGTGGTACTTGACACTTACCATCAAATGGGAGGAGATAAAGCCATACTGCAGAATAACATAGGAGGCTGCAACACAATTGAAGAAAGGTCGAGAGCTGTGTTGGTGAATACTTCAAACTGGTTGCTGACGAAGGGATATTGCCTTGATGAAGCATTGATGAATCAAATCACGGGCAACTTCGGCGCAGGAGATTCCCTCAAGCGAAAGCATGAAGGAGAAAGCAGCAGAAGGTCCGAGAAGTTGAAAGTACACAGAAGATCTCAAGAGAAAGAGAAGATCACTTCTACGACCATAGCTTTGACTCCGGCTTCTCCAGTACCCAGTACTTCACCAACTATTGCACCGCAGCAGCAGGACGTTTCCATGCCTTCATTGAATCCGGCGACGTTCGTCTTCTCTCCTCAGCCACTTCGTTCATCACCCGTTCCAGAGGAGATGTTGAAGCTGCAGATGGCAGAGTTCGAAAGAGCTTTGTCTTTGGATGATTCAGAGGATGGCAGCCATAACACTGTGGCACTTTCTGACGGAGAGGATGCAGAACGGGAGATGGTAGTGCACTCAGCGACTTCTCACTCTCCGAGAAGTAATTTCTCGGAATGGTTGGCTTTGCAGTTGGTTCCAGAAGCGAGAATGGAGATGAACTTAGAGGAGCACGACTTGCAGCTACTCCAGGATCTGAGCAGAAGAGATAGAAGGCCTAAAGTTGCTAAAGCAACTTTTAGGTTGATCATTGAGAATTCGGGAGAGAAGTTTGCTGAGATATCAATTCCGGCAGAAGGAAAGATAGAGGAGGAGCTCACGGCGGAAGATGTGACAGTGACCAAAGTACCACTCGGTCAAGCCACCACCGAAGGATTGAAGCAGGACACGCAAACATTGATAGACGCTTTATTCCTTAGGCTTGACAGTGAAAAGGCGAAGAAAGAAGAGCTGCAGAAGCAAGTATCTCAATTATGTGAGATCATAGCCGAGGTTGCTAAACCTTCCATTCAGCCCATTTCAGAGCAGGTGAGTGATCATCTTATGCAGGAAATGGAGGACGCAAGTAATCAAGTAAAGGCTATTGACGAATGGAAGGATCTGATTATTCGTCAAGCTTCTGTACAACTTGGGGAAGTGCCAGCCCGCCTAAAGGTTATGAACGATTTAGCAAATCAACTAAAGCAACTGATGGAAAACGTAGAAGGCATGAATACAGTTGCAGAGAGTAACCTGAGTATTTTGGCCGAGATCAACAAGCTACCGAGAGATGTATTGATTGTGGAACAGATTGTACCAGACGGATCAGTCGAGAAGGGGAAGCAGCTAGAGTTTGCAGTATCTTTCCGCTTGGAAATCTGCAGAGTTTTGCTGAAGAGGATGCAAGCACTTGAGAGTAGAACATCAGATTTACCAAACAGTATCATTTCTTTCACTGAGGAAAGAGTGGACGGAGGTGTTACTTCATACGTGCGGATCGTTTCGACCAAGGTGCCTAATTCCCTGGAAGATTCTCTTCTGATGGTACAAAAGAGAATTGATAAAGCTACCAAGCCTTTCACGATGAATTCTATCAGTAGACTGGTGACGCTGCAGGCAGACATTGCGAGGTTTGGGCCGAGTTTGGAAGAGGTGGAAGCGTGCAGCAAAGTGTTGAATGAAGGGTTGCTGCAATTCAGGACAGAGAAGGAAGCAGTGGCTAAAACAGATGGAAAGATGCTGAATTACATGTTCGACAAGTATATCCGATATCAGAACAAGAAGAAGACATAAATGTTACAGCTAGCATGACTTCTTCTATTCTTTCTTCTTCTATTTTCTATGTTCCCGAATGAAATTGTAAAACTTTTAAGTTATTGGTTTTGCAACCATTACTTGAAGTCATGTGGAACCATTCTGTTAGTTAAGTGATACATGTGTCACTTAAGGAGAAGATAGTTGAGGATGATTTCCAAATGTCATCGTTACTTGTTTATGTTTCAGTTCAGTTTAAGTTTTCCATTTGTACTTTCCCTCCTACATTCTATAAGTAGGAGAAGAACCTCCGGGTTAAGGATCGATCAGAATTTGTGAGAAGCAATCTTGTGTTCTAGACTTTGTGCTGAACCCCTGAGAGCAACTTGGAGCAAAGGAATACAAAGGAGCAGGTTTCCGGAGAACTTTGTGTCACGGTGTACTTTGTTTCTTGCTTTTAATCTTAGATCTCTTAAGTAAACTTTGTGTTATTTTAGATCTGGATCTAGAGCTGCCTTTGTTTTATAATTCTGTGTGTTCATATCTATTAAGTTTCTTCTATGTGCATGTAATTAGCTCTGCTATCTACTAATTGGGATGCACATCTTCCCCATTTCTTCTCTGTATTTCCTTTACTTCTTTCTTCTATAACTTCCCTTTCTTAAAACAGCTGCTTACTTGCTGCAGAACTTAGTTATGGTTCATGAACTAAGTGGTTAAAGTAAAACCCCTGATAGATAATAACACATTTTTATTGACAAATCTGACACGGGAGCTTCACCGGTTAAATGAGGGAGATTTATCTCATGACTGCCTAGGTTTGATGCTATGCAGAAAATTTAGCCAACAGTGCCAATGATGTTCCCTTATGAGAAGGAACAAAGTACATGAGGCCAAAATACCTGTGTCTTCTAATGATGTACGGATCAGCAATCTTATGGTCTCTTTTAAGGGGTAGAGTGATAGTGACTCTTTCTCTTTTCCCAACATGTTCCTTAAGCACCCAAATATTAAGAGCAAATGTACCAAACATGATGTGACCATTATACATCATATTCATCTCCCTAACATTCTCAAAATCATACCCATCACTGCTTAGTATGGAAGGAGGAATGAAATATGAAAACTCATACCTTGGGCTGCCTTTAACATCCACAAGACTCAGAATTTCAAAGTTGAAATCAAATTTCTTCCTTTTGCATTTTCCACTTAACAGAGCATGAAAATTCATGAGAATCATCTGCTGAAGCAATATGTGGTGCAAGGAATCCTTCTCATCATGGATGACCAATGAAAGAAACTGAATTATTGTATGATGTGACTGCTGTTCCAAATTAGCAGCATATAATCTCACAAAGGCAAGGTTAAGACACCATAAGCCAATCTCTTTATGGATCTTGATCGTATCTTTCAATCTTAGCTGAGTTATTATGCCCGGGTCAATGGAATAACACTCCTTCCATACCAACCTTATATCAAATGACTGATGAAATAAGAATGCGAAGCTTACCATGTGCCCGTGTAAATTACCTTCAAATAAGGAGTTGTAATTTGGTGCTTCTAAAATGCCCTCATGTCTAACTTCGTCCTCAATACTATCTGAAAATATTCTCATGCAGACAATAACATTCCTCGCATCTTTATCCCATGAAGTGTGATGAGCACAAAGGTGTTCCATCATTAGTGACCAAGGAGGATATATCATATTTGAAACATGAGTATTTCTAGCCATCCACTTATGGTGAAAAATCTGATTTGATATATACGCCCAAACTGAAATACTTCCATGCCAAGGGCTGCCCACAATACTCAAAACTTTTGAGTTCAAATCAGCATACAAACCAAGTTCCAAAATCACCTTTCCTCCATGCTTCTTTGTTTTCCTGGTACTTGCCTTCACTATGCATTTGTCTGATGCTTCCTTGACAAAGTTCTCATCATGATATGAGCATGGCAGCGTTATTAAAGAAGGTAAAATGTCATCATACCTTGAATTTCTCATGCATGGAACTTCTTCATAATTCTCTCCACGATCATGTATGCCTTCAATCTGCCTCCAATGAGCTGCTGCTGCTTTGGGACTTCCAGCAAGCTTTTGGTCTTCATTTATGTCCGGAAATTGATCCTCTATTGACAACTTATCTTCTCCCATATGTAAATCTGATTTTTCTTTTTTCTGTGGCGCAGGTCCCATGGGTTTCTCCTCAAAAACATCTTCTTGTGTACCGTTGTTCTGAATATCAGTCAATGGTTTGTTTTTGACCTCCAAGGGCTGCTCCATACCCCATGAATTTGGGTTTTCTTCGACATCTTGCCACATAAAATTATTAAAAGCCAAATGAATATCATCATACATTAAAGAACTTTTACCTTCCTGCTGGTTATCGATCTTCCCTTGTCCTACTTTTTGTGCCTCTTCTTTTGCTGATGCTACTTGGAAGCTCTTCTCTTCTGTCTCCCTTTGTGGCTGGGTATGCCTAGGCTTAGGCCTAGATTTTCCACTATCCAACTCCATGAACTTTGTGAATGACATTGCTTCACGGATTTCTTTGGGAAAAGCCATATATTCCTTGTAGCTTGCTTCAACATTTTCTCTTCCGGTGGTGCTTGGATCTTCTTCCGGTAGGACTTCAACTCTGGTCTTCGGACTCGATGTTCGGGCTGTTTCCAATAGTTGCTTGATATTAATTAGATGTTGGATAGACATGGCAAGAAGGTCCAAGGCTTCCATGAGTCTTTCTTGTCTCGCCATGAGTTTATCCATTAAATTTCCCTCAGACCTTTTGAGAATCAGGCTCTGATACCACTGTAATGACCCTTTTTAAGGGTTCATATCAAATTTCCAGAATTCTGATTTTTTTATTACAGCAGACTGTAATTAAATTACAGTCAACTGAAATCTTCGTAAATCATGCCAAAATTCACCAATAATCATTCACCAAAAATTATCAATTGACTATTTATTATTTTTGACAAATATTATGGCCAAATCGAATGGATTTGTGCAAAAGATACACCGCTGTAAATAATTATGCAAATCTGGAAATTGCAGCAGTCAAAGAGGAATTGGAACTTCCCCGAATATTGCCTCGAAATTCGTGCAAAGGCATATTTGAACTTCTTAGAACATAGCGACTTGATTAGACAATTCGAATTGATGTTATTATTGCTTAATAATTCAGATTTCAGTCAAATACAAGTCGAACTGGTAGAAATAACGGATAAAATCAGAATTGACACAAAATGATCTTCAATAAAATGATAATCTGCAAATACATAATTGTTTTAAGTCAATATGAAGGGTTTTCGTCCTTCATATGGACCTCATATGGGAATTTCGTCCCAAATGGTAAGAAGATGAGAGATAACTCTCAAAGTCTGATTTTTAATTACAAGTTCCTCCATCCTAAAATGCCCACACATGACCCCTATTTATACTTTTCTAAGGGTGGCGCCAAAACTGAAAAAACACGACCTTTCCTGTGTGTCCATTCATTATGCCTTGGCCGACCCCTCATAATCATTTATTTTGCTTTAATAAAGAAGGCCGACCCATATAATCTTCACTAACACACTTTAAAGTATTCATAGAATAATAAAAGACATAATTGCTTCCTCTTTATCTTCTTCAATTCGACCAAGGAGAAGAAATAGTTGGTAATCCAATTATGCCTTTGAAATTTGGAAAAAGAGACATTACACGTAAGAAGTCGAAACTAGAGCTGAAGCCAAGTAGGGTTTAGCCGGAAATGGTGAACCCTATGCCACTCACAGTAAGGAGTGGGTAGAGACTTCCTTATCCCCTTTTGGAGGAAGGAAATGTGGCCCCTTGCAACTAGGTTGAGTCGGAGGGTGTTGCAATAAAATCACCCCTTTTGGAGGAAGTGTGGATCTTCTTGACTAGGTTGGGTCGGAGGGTGCTGCAAGAGAATCATGTGTAAAATTCGGTTCAGGCAGCCAGACAAGTTGGAGGGAGTTTGTATGAAAAAGGGACCTAACAATGTGCAAGATATTATACGGTTCCCTATTGAAAGAAGAGGTTCAAACATAGGGACATGTCTGATAGTGTTGAGAGTGCATAGGAATGTCCAACATTGACCTTCTTATGGGGGAGACTTGTATTCGAAAAACCATGCTAGAGCCATGGTTACCCCATCAACACCATCTCCAGAAAAGTAGAAGCTACCAAAGTTCACTAATGACAAATCAAAGAATCCTGCATGACACTGTAGAATATGCATCATCATTTGGACTACCAGTGTGCATACAAATGAGTTTATGTGGTTAAGATGTTTCCCTTTAGGGAATGGATATTGAATGGTACGTAGATGGTACCAAACTTAGAGAAAGCAAAATGGAAAACTCTCGGGAAATCCTTCGAGAAGAATTCAAACTCTTGAGGATGACAATGAGATTGTTGCTGAAATCTGTAATACCTGACAAGGTAAACACAAGAATGCCCATAACCTGCAAACGGCTTAAAGAATCGGTGGTTCAATGAAGGGTTGATACCCTCATTGCGGAGGAAAATGGTGGTCCCATGCTCATCATACTAAGATGCATACAATTGAGCTATAGACATTGAACGCGAGAAAAAGACCTCATGCTCGAAAGAACGCAAAGAAGATGACCCATAACTCCAGTGATGACAATGAACCTAGATCAATGTGACCCTGGAGAAAAGACATGCCCCAACCGATAAAGGAACTAAAGGGAGATGATAAGAATGAAGGTAAGGATCTTTTGTGCAACATTTGTCAAGTTATAGGGCATTAAGTGAAGGACTACCCATACAATTTGTGGAATAAAAGTGTCCAAGTACCATTCACACAAGAAGAGCCATTAACGCCACCCACCATGCTGCCAAGGAACTACATAAGGCATAATAACAACAATGGTGGAAGTCAGATTTTGTACGACTCCAAAGGATAACAAATTATACAATTTTGGGAGTGGAATGAGTGGGGCCATTTTGCAAGAGAATGCCCTAACCAATATGATATTGGACTTCTCTGTAGATGGTATGGGCTCAGGAAGCATAGAGATAGCAATTGTTCAAAGCAAGTCAAAAATTTGATGTAGTTGAGGGAAAGGAAGTTATGGCAATTACCAAAGCACAAGTGAAGAAATCCAATTACCTCAACCCGCGCACGGAGAAGGAAAGGCTCATTGAAGCAAAGGTGAAAGTTGAGAGGGCCATGGTCGAAGAACCTTGTCAATCAAAGGAACACACAAGCATAGTGACATGCACACTGGAGTCCGACAAAGCTATTGCATGACATGTCTTACATACCATTATACCTATGAAGATAGCTGACTTATTGCAAAGTATTCCAAAGCTCAAGAATGCTCTCGTTATTATCATACAATACATTAGCCCAAACATGGAGCATACAATGGCACACCAAGCGTTGGGTGATGGGAGAGCAAAAAGTAGAATAATGAATTCATAGTTGAGCCCCCTGTCAGGGGACCTAGTGGACCAATCCTATGCTCCTGATAATGAACCTAGCCCAATAGGAAATAATTGTGCATATGGTAAGTTATGGGGAAAAGTTTGACAAACACTATCATCGACAATGGTTCAGTTGTGAATGTTCTTCCAAAGGAGACTTGCAAGAGTCTTGGGAAACGATGCGGCTTTTGACATTTGAAATGGTCAGGACGAATCAACTAGGCATTAAAGTATTTTATATACTGATGAGTCAAAAGGTAATTATTGGAACCCAACCCCTTTTGCTGTATTTTGTAGTCATTGTGTTGAAGAAGAAAGCCTATGATGCACTATTGGGTCGGGGCTGGTTGAGAGCAGCCAAAGCTCATCAGAACTGGAAAAAAAAAATTGATCTCCATTGAAGATAAAGGATGAAAGTATGTTATATAGATTTGAAAAATCAAATAATTATTGAGGAAGCAACAAAGGTACAATGGAGCTGATCAATGAAGGGGTCTTGGAGTTACAATTGTGCTTTGACGATGAGATAAAATCCCTCAATAGTTTGTTCCATTGGTAGATAGAAGGCTACAAAGTGTTCTAACCTGATTGCAATAGCATTGAGATTACGGAGATTGATGAAGGACTAGGCTTGGGGCGAGATGACTCGAAGCAAACATTAGTAATACCAAGTCCTTCTGAATCGTCACAGTAGGCTTACCCATTAGAGTTCAATGAATTCAATGTTGGGGATGCAACGTTAGATGGAAAGTCGGCCACCAATTGGAATGGGAAGGTGACATGCATTCTAAAGAGCCAATTTCAATAAGCGTGAACGAGGGGTCCAAAGGAATTTTTTTTAATAGGAGATGTACAACCCCCTTGAAGTTCAGCCTATTTTTTGTAGTATGGTCATATACGACAAATATGCTCAAACATGATGAACGTTGGGGGTTGGCACAATGCACAACTAATGTATGAAGGACAAAAGAGAGGTTCCCAATTGGGTTCGCAAATGTAGGGATCCAATCTATAAGGACCGACCACACCGTTGTAGATACAAATATGCTCAAGGAGCACTAAATTCGTAAATCTAGAGGATAGCATCCCTAAGATATGTGTAGGTTTCCAAGGCCTATAACCAAAATAAAGTTTAATGTCCCTTTCTAGGGATGAACTGAAATATAATGAAATAATAGAAACCCCAAATGCAAGAAATCAGATTTTGGGAACAACAATCATCAAACCCTGGCAACGAATTGAAATAACATGCTTAGTGCATCAAAAACTAGATGGAAATTAGTAAATAAACCCTCTAGGGCAGCGAACTGCAACAACACTTAAGGGCAGCAATTCTCATGCAACAAGCTGAAAATGACAATGAATGATTCCAAATATTTTAACCAGTCATGAAGATATTATTCTCGCCAATATACTTTATAAATAAAGGAGAAACAAGTGATAAACCACACTTGGAATTTAATTAAATAACCAGCAGAAGTACAACTCACAATAAGGGCTGAAAATGATGTTTCCAAACCCCAACAAATACCAATGAAGTGAGAAATCAACCTTATAAATTAGGAGGAATATGAATATGAACACAAAAATGTCAATTGGTTCCCTGGAAGGCACTCATACCATTGTCCACCCAAGTCACCACCCTAGGAGAAGGTCCCAATTTGATGTAGAAGACCATGATATCTATTCTTTTTTCAAGCCCTAGCTGTCAACCACCAAGATAACCTTTTTTTAAGCCCTTGGAATGATCAATTGGAGAATTTTTGTTCTCCAACCCTTGAACAAGGGTTTCGTCTTCCTTGCTTGCCACACCAAAGGATTTTCGCCTCTAGTGGAATGGAATGGAGCAATCAAGCCAAAACCAAGTAGAATAAAATTATAATAAGGATGCATGCCCAAAATGAGCCTAATCGACCTTATTTATATCCATAAAGTGGCGTCAAAACCCCATGGAGGGAATTCCCCATAACCGACCTCACTAAGAAGCTTGCTTTATCTTTGAATTTGCCTTTTAAGTCCTCCAACCTAGCCGACCTGCTTCATAAGAAAAATACTAATGGAAAAATGTAAAATGTTAATAAAAGAAAGACCAAAACATCAACCGAAGACCTCCCTTGTTCACCTACTTCTTGCCCACGAGAAGTGGAATGGGCAAGAAGTCTTCAAATGAATTAATTCAAAAAAAGGGACATTAGAGTCCTCCCTTCCCGAAATTGCTTGCCCTCAAGCAATTGCAAGCTTGGCTGATCTGAAAGTTGGCCCCTCCATCTTCTCATTATGTATGGCCACATTCTCAAGAGAGATAGGAGGTGGCATAACATAGGTACAAGCTTCCCATCTAGGAACCAAAAATATGCATAAGCATTTCAAATGTTCTTCTCTCCAAGGATTGAAAATTTCCATACAACCTTCAAGTTCACTTCTCTTGCTTGACAAATGAAACAATTTGGCCCAACAAGTGTAACTCTCAATCCTATTAACAACGATGTCTCTTGGTAGCTCAGAAAATAACTTGATTATCAAATGTACATAACCCACAACACATGCCTTCTCAAGATGATCTTCATTAATTATGTTGTAAATTATTCTTTCCAAGAAAATACGCAAATCATTGTAATGTCCCTTTCTAGGGCCAAAACTAAAAATCAAGGAAACAACACAAACCCCAAGTGAAGTAAATTCTAATTTTTATAACAGATCTAAAAATATTGGAAAACCTTAACATTGAACTGTATGGGGACTTCAACTCACCATACACCCATGCAACAACTAAAAATGCTTCTAAATAATTATTTCAAGCACGCCAATATTTATCTATCCAAATTACATCAAAGAAATGGAGGAAAACAAGAGATTATACCCAGCTGCAATTAATTTTATTACAAAAGCAGTGCAGCCACAAACAAGGGCTGAAAATGATAGTTAAACTCCTCCAAAAATTACCAAATTGTAGATTCCAACCTTATAAAATTGTAAATAAATATGAATATCAAAGAATAATGAAGTTTTGTGTCTTAGAAGGCACCCAAATACTCATCTACCCTAGTCGCTCCCTAGGAGAGGGGCTTCAAACAATGTCATAAGCTTTTGTATGGCTCCTCTTTGATGCCCTAGATGCTAACCAACAAGATGGTCTTCAATGATAGTCTTCAACACCACCAAATTGAAGGGTTTCCCTCCTCCAATCTCCCATAAGGAAGGGTTTCGTCTCCTTAGATGCCACACTAATGGATTGTCGCCAAATAGTGGAATGGACTAAGAGCGATTAGCCCTAGAGACCAAGTATAAAGTGTATATACCAAAAGATGATGTGCAAATGAGCCCCTAAGACTCCTCTTATACCCTTTGGTTGGCACCAACAACCATAAGGTGTAGACCGACCTTTTAAGCTTGCTTTATCTTCGAATTCCATGTTGGGAATCCTTATAATCCCAGCTGACCTGTCTTAGGGAGTAAAACACCAAAGAAAGACATTAATAACAATAAAAAAATTAAAACGAAACCCAAGGACCTCCCTTGTGCAATTCCTTCTTGGCCCCGAGAAGAGAAATGACAAGAAGTTTTCAATTGGTGCTAGTTTGAAAGGGGATATTACAATCCTCCTTTCCCAAAATTGCTTGCCCTCAAACAATTGCAAGCTCTCATGCCCAAGTACTATCATACCAAAGTGAAGGAACATGTCGTAGCATTCCCATGGTCTAGCTTCTGTGCCTGTCAAATGAAAGAGCTTTTTCCCAAACAAACTCTGACACCCGTTGCCCTTTTTTCATTGAAGTCCCCTTCATCTTCAACTTCTAAAACAACAATAACAACTTCTTTTGCATACTCAACTGTATAAAAAGCCTTCCAAACTGTTGTAATCTTAGTCATAAAGCAAGAAATTAATAAATAATCAGCAGCTTGACAACTAATCCATGGCCCAATGTGGCATCCTGAAAGATCCCAAACCCCTTTTTGCCTGAATACTTTTTTTTTTTTTAAATAACACTCAGGTGTAGAGCTGAACTGATAACATCAAGCAAATTCATGGAACCACATTCTCATACTACATAAACAAATTAAATAATGCAAAACCCCGCAAGCCGGGTGAATTTATATAAAGGCGCCTAGGGTTTTAATGGCAAATTTCTTCATAAATAACGCAGCCATATATTCAATATTGATTTCTAATGATAAATTATTAGGGTAAACACACAGAAATCTGCAGATGAAATGATAACAAGTATTGTCTAAAATCCTTTGTAAATGATCCAACCCCAGTCGATTTGATATATATTTGTGGCTGAAATATACAATAATAAACTAACACGAAAAATACCTCAAACACTGCATAAACCAACTGTAGAATAAGTCGCCCCACTCTGGAAGTTGTAAAAATGCCCACTGCTACAATTTATTTATTTTCTCTGAAACTGCTGGAATGATGAATAACCTGTGTAAACAATGAAGATCCCTGGATGGAAGCTTCTCTCACTGCTCCTAGAGTTTCCGTCCGCAAGAGGAATAATCCAGAGGGTTTCCGTCCTTAGATTTTGTCTGCAAAAGCTCAGTGCTAACTGCCGGGTAAAAATAATAATCTTCTGAATGCCTTTCCCCAAGTCGCATTTTTTCCCTTATAGCCAAAAAGCCCTCCAAAGATGCAAGTCACACTTTTTTGCTAAAACAATATAATTAATTATTTTTCTTCACTAAGCAAGTCACATTTTTGGGTTTATTTGACCATTACCCAAGCAAGTTGCATTTTTGGCTAGGAAGGCACTTTAAATAATTTATTAATTTATTTAAATGCACTTTCCTAAGTCAAATTCACTTAAACAGTCGATTAATTCATTTTATGTGCTTTAATGATATTTACTTTATTTTGAGCACCATATAATAAAAATAATAAACCGAAGTCACCCTTGAAAACACCCTTTGGCTATCGGGTAGACAAAACAGGCCAAAGGTCTTCGACCGAACTATTCGAGAAAGAGGGACATTACACATCCTCATTCTTCGTTCCCATCCTTGTCAATTAAGGTGGAAGAACACTCCATATTTCCAAATGCAAATGCAACTTAAATTAGGTGCGGACTGATATAAATGATAACAGTATCAATGATGCTAGATTGGCTCATGACCGCCATAGAAATACTTCCCTTCTCACTTGGGATAGACAACCCCTCATTCCTCAACTTTTGATTATATTCTTCACTCAACAACAAACTTGGAAAGACAAACTTGAGCATCATGCAAAACTGATCCACACACCTAGAGTTACCTTGCCGTAGTGGCCTCCTTTATTGTCCAAAAGATGGTCCAGGCTTCCCTCTTCCCGCTATCCTAGGTTGGGTTGTACCTTCCTCAAAGCCTTTATGTTTCACTCCCAATCCAAGTATTGGAGGGACCCTGTTTCTATGCAAATTGAGACCTTTTGCACTCACAAAATTGCCATCCTCCATTATGGCATCTTCATCTTCAGCTGTAGTCCCATGGTCAGATGGATAAAAGTGCATTCTTGAATGGCGATTTGGAGGAAGAAGTGTATATGACTCAACCTGAGGGTTTTCAGGCATATGGTCGTGAGCATCTGGTATGCAGGTTGATTAAGTCCTTGTATGGGCTTAAGCAGGCTCCTCGAGCCTAGTATATTAAGATCGATACACATCTCAGAGATTCAGGCTTCAAACGAAGTCATTCTGATCCGAATCTCTATGTCAAAAGCACAAATGATGACATTGTGATTCTTATTGTTTATGTTGATGACCTTGCCATCACAGGCAGTGGAGATGCAGCGATTCATAAGGTAAAATCAGATTTGTGCACTGCTTTTGACATGACTGATTTAGGCCTCCTTCATTATTGTCTTGGTGTAGAATTCTGGCAACAAGATCACTTGATTTTCATTTCTCAAGTTAAATATGCCACGAATCTTTTGCAAAAATTCTCGTTTTTTGTCTAAACCGAAACTCATTCACTGGGGAGCAGCAAAACGTGTGTTAAGGTATGTCAAAGGAACTCTTGACTTTGGCATTTTGTATCAGAGAGTTGCAGATTTCATGTTGATTGGCTACACAGACTCTGATTGGGGAGGTTCAGTGGATACTCGGAGATCTACCACTGGATATATCTTCTCTCTTGGTTCAGGAGTTATTTCTTGGCAGAGTAAGCTTCAGCCCACTGTGGCTATCTCTTCCACAGAAGCAAAATACAAGGTTGTTGTTAGTGCTGGTTGTGAAGCGGTATGGCTTCGTCAGATTTTGGTTGATTTTCAGTTTTCACAGGTCACTGCTACACCTCTTTCACTTTTTTGTGATAATCAAGGTGTGTTGAAGATGGTCAAAAATCCTATCTATCATGCCCACACTAAACATATTGAGATTCATCATCACTATATTCGTCAATTGGTTGACTTAGGTGAAATCTCTTTTCATTTTTGTCCTTCTCAGGAGCAGTCTGCTGATGTAATGACTAAACCTCTTGGTGCTTTCTTGTTTGTCAAGTTTCGGGATAAACTTGGTATAGTTTCTAGGTTAGTCATTAAGGGGGGTGTTAAAGTGACGATGCTTATATAGCATATTGAATAGTTATACGGTTGTTAAACTGTGCAACCAATTGTAACTTCCTCTTACAATAAATACACCTTGCCTGTGTCATTTAGACAGTGCAGTTTTTGCCTTCTGTATTCTTTCTTCTTTGTGGATCTTCTAACATTGGTATCAGAGCCACCATATCATCATCATCAACCGGCTTGTTGATGGAAGCAAGCTGATCTCGGAGATCTTTCATCTGAAGTAGGTGCTCAGACAACGATCCACCTTCTTGTAATTTTACGGAAAAAAACATATTTTTGAGGTATAGAACCCGACTCTTCTCCGACGTCTGATATTTGTCCTTCAGACTGACCCACAATTTACTCACCTCAGTGGCATTCCGGACCTCAAGTATCAATTCATCCGATGCCGACAATTTTAATAGTAGAAGAGCCTGCCGATGATGTTTGTCATAATCATCGAAATTCGCTGCAGGTCTACTCTCGACACCCGTGATTATTTTCTCAAAACCACGAAATTCTGCTAGTGTCAAGATCTTATGGCTCCACACATTAAAATTCGTGCCCGTTAATTTTTGTGTCTCCGGCAACGTCAAGTGTGATATATTTGCCATTTTATTATTCCAAAGTAACGGAAAATAATAAAATAATAACTTTGCCTCACACTTAATAAAATACCTTTTTCCAGCAAATATATTTATTTTAATTTCTCCAGCATATACTATGAGATTAATTTCTCCACCATATAAAACCAAAAATACTTTATACAAATACATGGCAGTTTACTTCATGCAAATATTTTAGGCAAGGAAATATTAAAAACACTAAATAGTTTTATAAAATCTTTTGCCTTGCTTGGTTTACCTCTGCCCTTCTCCACGATTTTTCAGTTTGCTGGTGCCCACGATTTTTGCAGGGTTTGCTGCTCACGTTTTTGCAGGGTTCATGTTTTACTGTTCATGTTTCACAAAATAACAATGCTTATATAGCATATTAAACTGTTATACGGTTGTTAACTGTGCAACCAATTGTAACTACCTCTTACAATAAATACACTCTGCCTGTGCGTCATTTAGACAGTGCAGTTTTTGCCTTCTGTATTCTTTCTTCTTTGTGGATCTTCTAAGTCTAACATTACAAAGGGGGTTGTCCAGTTCCTCAAGATCTTCGCGCAGCCCTAGGGGGGCTCCAAAATTCTCGAACAGCCCACCCAAATGAAGTCCCAACTAATTGGTGGCTGCCCTAGCTATAGAAATTCGGAAATCTGTCTTAAAGGTGTGCCTTAGCTGTCAAATCTCTTAAAACTGCCCTGAAGTGTGCCCCAGCTGCTAAATCAGGTTTCAAAATGAAGATGCTTGATTGAAGCACAAATGTAACCCTGTAATGAAGTTGCCTTTAAAGATATGAAGGGTTTCCGTCCTCAAATCTGCAGATTAGGAGGGTTTTCATCCTCTAACCTTGTTGCAATGGAGGGTTTTTGTCTTCAAATTGCAGAAATGTTGAAGCAATAGCTCAAACACCCAATCTAAAATAATATTATGGTAAAAGACCCTCACAAATGACCCCCACACTCTTCTTTTATAACTTTTCATGTCACATTCCACGATGAAAGAGTCCCAAAAGCAACTTTTTCTTTTCATTTTCTCATTGATATTGTTTTATCAAAAAGTAATTTTTTATAATAATAAAACTTTATCAAAAGTTACTTTCATAGTAATAAAACATAAGTATCTTTTATAAAGTTACTTTTCGACACTTAAGTTATATTATTAATTTATTATACTTTTTAAAAAAGGGGACATGAGATTCGCTTTGAGAACTTTGACTGTGGTTGGAGGTTATTTCTGTATTCTTCACATGTTTGAAGAGGATGGTGCCAACAAATGATATACAATGTGTCACAAGAGTTAAGCTGGATACAATAGTTTTTCAGATTTGAATCTGAAATGTTTTTATTTGGTGGTACATTGTTTCAGAAGTTCTTTGCTTAGTTTTTGTTGATGTGTGGTGGAATAACTACGATTTGAAGGTAAACAAATCTTCACAACTTCACCATTCATGTCCTTATCCAAACTTTTTATGCATTCAATTGCAAGCGCAATTGGAATATATTTGAAAAATACACTCTAAGAAGTGCAAGAAGATGGAAGATGGAATATGAGCAACTGAATGACGTAGTTCAGGTATAATACAACCTTCAGTTGTAGCTAAAGCAATTGCAAAATCCATCTAATTAATAGGCCATTGGCTTGGATGATACTGGCCCCACTTATTATTGGGCAGTTCAGGGGGATAGACCTGATATTAAGGAGAGCCCCACTTTGTTGGATGAGCTCATAGAAGAAAGACCTTCCACGAGTAGAGTTTACAATCTGCACAGAATTGAGATTAGCCAGAGGCACAGATATAAGTCGCACCATTTATTCTTCTGGTATACTGGGAGACGGAGCGGGGCCCTTCCACTTCTAGACACGGTAAAAGGGGTAGAGAGCATTGATGTGGTTTTGTAGCTTTCATGATTTTGTTTGAGACTCTGGTCTTAACAAGTCTTTGGCCCTTGATGCTGTATAGTTATGTTCTATTTTCACTAATTTTTCCTTTTCCCTTTGTTTTGCCAGTGAGGAGTAAAGAAAGCAGAGCTGTGTTAACCGTAGCAATTCATTTTTAGGAGCAATTTTAATTTGCTCATATTCAAACAAAATTTTAATCTTAATTTGATCATCAAAAGCAGTAAACAATTTTACCTAGAAACAATAACTGTATGGAAATTTCATCTACTGTTGCTTATGAAAGTACTCTATGCATGAATATTTCATCTGTTTTTTTCTTTGTTTACAGAAAACTATTCTCCGATTTGAACAGCAGTTCTGTGGGAGCTCTTAAAGGTGTTATTAAATGGAGTTTATTCTCTGGTTTGTGCTTGCTTCTATCACCTTTCCTTGCTCAACTGAAGCTATCTGATTAAATTTGTTCGGACAGAATTTGATTGGATGCTGTAAAACCAAATTATCCTTATGAAATGCTGGAGAACTGAGTATCTTTTTGTGCTGAATATCAAATATACCTGTATCTTCTTACTCAACAGCCAGTATCAGGTATTGTATCAAATGTGTATTTATATTAGATGGAATTTTCCATCATTATTGACTATATGACGGACAGTTGATATGTCCAAGAAGTTACCCCATGGACTGTTAATGATCGTCTGGTATTGGCAAGAGTTTTGTGGTAATTACCCATGTTAGAAATGGTATCATCCACATCCAAACTGCTATATTACTAAGTTAATATCTTCTACACTTACTAGTAATTACTGACAGTGCATAACAATCTTCTGGGAGTAACCGATATGCGGTTCATTTCTATGGATTATCTCAATCCAATTTAATCTGTTGTACAGTGCTTGCCTTTTCTTAGAATTTCAAAGACACTGAACTTAAAGGTTCAAGAGCAGGAAAGGAGAATCAGATTGGAAGGGTTAAAACTGCAATATTTGGCTGTAAAGGATGCATTTGAATAACACATCTCATAGGACACTAGCATTGAAATATGTAACATAGCATAAGCAATTGAAGGGAATAAAATCTTATTTGCAATTCACAAGAATAGAAGCTTGGAAAATGAGTTTTGACAGAGATTTCAATTTGGAAGCTGCGAAGATTATATTTAAAACCATTTTGGTATTGACTGCTATTAGTATTGTGTAAATTATTCACAAAGGCTTTTGAGGCTGATCAGGTACGGGGTGTAGAAAAGAAATTGTATGTTTGCACAGGCTGTGGAAAAGCATAATGATTGTCAATGTATCTTTCAAAGTGCCATCTACAAAAAGGTTATTAACTTCTTAGTAAGTACTCAATATTGTTTCTCAGTTTATGGCAAATGGTTTCTGCACTCCCGTACACTTACACCTTTTTAATATGATATTAGTTTGCTGATAAGAAAAATAAAATCATCTTGGCGGTAGCCCTTTTTCCGCCATACAAATTGGACATAAGCTGACATTCTTCTAAAAGTTATACTAAGAACTAAAAATCTAAGGGTAGCTTATGTGGCATATAGATTGGTGCCATGGAAACGCATCATAGGAATTTGGCATTATAGTAAAGAGTGCATAAATTACAGACACCGCATAGATAAGAACCATAAGCTGGACAGTGTTTACATGGCTTTACGTTGAAACTGCTGATGAGCTTGGTACCAAAAAGATGAGGGATATGAACACATCAACACAAGGATTTACACCCCAAACCCTGCTTTAGGATTGACAAAGCTTTTAATGGGGATGATGCCTTATAAACCACCTCTTTCTCACAATTGTTATTTGTGTAAGATTATTCGCATTACATCTCCAAAAGAAAAGCAAGAGCATGGGCCTAGATCTTGACAAACAGCCAAAACAATAGATGTTCTAAAATACATGACAAGAATTTGCTTAGAAATCTATGTTCCATCCTCTTGTACATTAATAAATGATTCAAACAACTCGTACAAACTCGTCTAATAGATGTGGATAAAATGCATCATAAGCCCCTAAATGACAGTTGACTAAGTGCTCCCTAACAATGAAGTAAGAAAATAAATACAATCAATTGAAATGGCTTTGCCCAGATTATGATAAAATTTGAGAAAAACATGGGATTGAACATATGTGTAATGTCCCTTTTTAGGGGGACTCAGGAAATGGCTAAAAGTGTAATATCGCTTTTGGGAATAAAACTGAAATTTAAGGAAATTAACTCAAACCTCAAATCTGATTTTTATAGCAGCAATTAATAAGGGCCAAAAAGAAGCCCCTACGAGTTCCCGCTCTGCAACTTTTTGAATTCTCTATTGTCCCTGGTTTCTATTGCGATGTCTAATCCGTCTGGACCGTCCCCTAACCCTCCTCTTGACCTTGCTGACACCTTTGTTGGTGTCCCGTCGGGTTCTTGGAAAGAGGTTACGACGGGTTCATCGAAATCTCTCCCTCCTAGGAAACTTCTTCCAAAGCTCATTGATGGGACTCTTTCCTTATAGATTTTGTCTTCTATCACTTCAGTAACACAAGCTTCGAGAGAGTTGTCACTTATCGACAAGCTCATGAGTCCCATACCGCCTTTAGAAGAAATCCGGAAATGGGTCTGTATCAAATGGGCCCCCTACAGTCTGGTTGACATTGCTGCTCTCCCAAATGGTTTTATGCTCTTCACCTTCACTCACAAAGAAGACGTTGCGCGAGCTCTTTTGGGAGGTCCCTAGTTCTTTGGTAGGAAAGACTTTTATCCCAGAAGGTGGACGCCAAGATTTAATGCTCGAATCGAAACAATAACCCAAGCGCCAATCTGGGTGCGTCTTCAAATTTTTCCTCTGGAGTTTTGGCACTTTGTTGTTATCAAAGGTATTGCCCTTTCCATTGGCTCTCTTATTGTTATAGATCAAGCTACTAAAGTTGGTTCTAGATTCATCCATGCTAGATTCTGTGTCAATGTTGATATTAACATCCCTTTACCATCTTCTATTGAGCTACACTCTGATCTTGGAACTTGGGTTCAACCCATCAACTATGAGTACATCCCCCAGGCTTGCTCCACCTGCAAAAGCATCGGTCATTGTGCTCAGGCTTTCCCTTCCAAACCAGCACCAAAAGCCAAAGAGTAGATCCGCTCACCGAAGATTAAGGGAAAGTTCATTCCCAAAGTCACGAAGGAGGTCAACACCTCGAATCCCTTTGTTATTCTTCAAGAAGAGGGTGAAATCCTTGAATCTATCGTCTCTCTCCCACCTCCCTCTTCTCCTCCCCTTTTGGAACCCACTCATGTTCAGTTGGCTATCACCTTTGTCCATCCCCAGCATGTTGCCTCTTCCCTTCCTCTCTCCCCTCGTGCTTCTTCTTCTCCTTTGTTTTCGACCTCTTCTCCCTCCTTTGAGATCCCTATTACTTTTCCACTTTTCGGCACTTCCCCTAGAGTTTCTTCACCACTTTCTTTCCCCTCCCTTTGTGATCTCCTAGTGGTGTCACTCAGATTTCACCCTGAAATCTGCGACTACCTTATCCGAAATTTTTTCGTATTTTTAAAATAATGGGTCGTTTTGTGTTTTTATTGCCTGAAAGTTCTTGTATTGCGTCAAGATAATCCTAAAGAGTCATATTAGTTTTTTTCGCCAAATACCCAGATGCCCAAAATTGTTTTATTCTGTCGTCGGGATTTGTTTGCGGAAAATTTGTATTTAATTATTTTGAGCCCCGTATGAAGCTATTTGTGCTCTGTTTTAACTCTATTATGAGCGAATATGTTATTATTCCTATGTGCCAGAAGGACTTTAACTTATTTTGAGTTTTGGGCTTTATTTGTAACTTTTGGCAATTTTTCGTGTTTTTGTGGTGTCCCGTTTCGTTTTCTGTGAAATTTCTCTGGAGCAATTCCTTTGCCGGGTGAGCCCGATTTTTGGCCTAGAGCAGCTGGAAAACATATACGCACATTATGCACGGAAGAAGTCGTCATCAAAGGTCTGGATCACTGAGAAAAATCGAAGTCGTGCACAAAAAAGCCCCTGCGGGGATGGGCGCATTTTTGTAAAACAAAGGATTTAAGCTGCGATGGGAAAAATATAAGCCGCAGGCAGGGTGCGAATTTTATACTTGCCTGGCAAGGTACTTTTTCCCGTGTTATAAAAGTCACTTAAGCTGCAGTGGGAAAAATAGAAACTGCAGGCAGGTGGGAATTTATTGCATGCCTTGCAGGGTAAAAATTCTCATGATATAATAAAAGGAAAGTGACTTAAGTGAAATCATGTGATTTTAGTGCCTGCCTTACAGGGTAAATAATCTTATTGTCAAAGTCAAATCACTTAAGTGGATCACGGGATTTTGGTGCCTGCCTTGCAGGGTAAAGAATCACATTATGAAAAAATTCTTAAAAATAGAATTACATGTGCAAAAAAGTGCGCCCCCTTTGGTGAGAAAATAAAAGCTTTAAATTGATTATTTTAATTAATCTATTCTCTCAAAAAGTGCGCCCAAGCTTGGAGGAGGTCAACAAGTCAAAGATGGAATAAAAGAAAGGAATTAAATGCATTAAATTTAATTTATTTAGTGGCTGCCCTCTTCCTCTCAAAAAGTGCGCCCCATTTGGGAATTGTTTAATGTTTTTTAAGGCATTAAAACATTAAATTAATTTCTATTTTCAGTGGCTGTGGTCAAAGCACACTGTGAAGCTTAAGTGAAGTGATGTGTGAAGAATTAAATTGGATTAATTTAATTTATTGGATGGTTGTCCTTAAACATGCTATTTTTAAAAGAGAAAAACATGATTTTTAATTAATTAATTGCATTTAATTGTTAGGGCAATTATTAATTATAGAATTATGAAGGTTATATAAGCATGGGCAGCCATATGGGTGAATTATTCAAATTACAGGTGAAGAATTGCAGCCAAGTGGAAAGTGCGCCCCCATTAAAGGAAAGATTTTGTTCAGATAAAGCGCTAACAAGGCTAAAAACTTCCAGATTTGGCGCATGCTTTGGAGGAGGTTGATCTTTGTCTGCATAATTGTTTTCACAGATGTTACAGGAGCTCAGGTGTTGATTGAAAGGATTTATGCTCTCTTTATGTGCAAATTAAACACCATTTTTTGGGACAGCAGACTTGAAAAGCGCAGATTTTTACAATTTAAATTCACTATTCATGCTCCGGTGGTCATTTTTGTCTGAATAAATTGCAGGAATTCATTATAGGTGCTTTACAAAAGAAAATGAGTTTTTATCAATGTCCAATACATTGCAAATATCCTCTGAATCTGAAGAATTGTCCAGATCTGCACCAGTATTGAAGAAATCCGGCCAAGTAAGGAGAAAAAGAATTATTCAGACGAAGATAGACAAAGCCATGGCGAAGGGAGATGAAAAAGAAAGCACGATGGAGTCATGCATTGCTTCCAAACTTGCAGACATAGGAGACACAAATCTAAGCCCAGAACCTCTTGCTGATTTGATTGATAGATCCAGAGTGGGAAAGACTTCACTCATGCGTGCGGTCAAAAGCAGTGGAATTATCCGAGTTGCAGCTTTTCCATGTACAGCCCAATTACCAGAGTTCGTGATGGAGTGTGCTAAATCTTATCATCCTTCATCCAGATCAGTGCGTGATGCTTCGGAAAAGACAATAATTCGTTTGGACGCAAAGTTCATCAATTATTGTTTGAAGATTCCAGTACGAAAGGTGGTGACTTCTATTAGCATTCAGGATGCTGACAGTAGGTGGGAGAGGCATAGCGCTGATTGTGTGAGCATCATGAATAGCCGGTTCATGAAGAAGCCTAGATCCCCTTCAAAGTTCCCGAGAACTCTTCCACGGTCCAATTTGGTGCAGGAGGCAGATGATGTCATCAAATTGCTATGCAGGATGAATGGCGAAGCGAATGACTACACTTTCTGTACATGGATGTATGCTTTCATCAGGACCATTGAAATCAACAAGGTTGATTCTATAATCAATTGGTCGAAAATTATTAGCAGCAACATCGGTGAGCAACTTCGGAACGTGAAGCGTACTTTCAGCTTCAAAATGACTTCATACTTGGTGTATGTTGCAGCTTCACAAGGTGTTTTTTCCAAGTTGGATAGATGTGGTGTTCTTTCCAAGGACCCCATTTTCGAGTGCTACCTGCAGCATACTGCACCTACAGGGGAGAAAGACTTCAAAGTGATCAACGATGACTTCTTCTACGATTTCATCTGCAGGCTAGATAAAGACTTGAAGGCCAACAGGGTAAGCAAGGAAGCGTGGGAAGCCGTATCCAAGATTGGCAGTCTATTCATTCAATTTGCAGATTTCACATACATCGGGGCTACATGCTTTTCTGGAGAACCAATACAGATGCCCAGGTATCCGAATGATAGATTGATCGCCATGGAGTTGAGCAGGCAACTTGTGGAGTTACACGACCTTCAGTCAAAGCGGCACAAGTCTACGGGCTTCTTCCCAATCACTGTGGGATATTACAGCTGCATTAGCATTCACAGAGCTCGAGGGATGGAAGCGCAAATGTTATCCGAGTATGAGCAAGAGTTCTTCCCTGCACGGCTGAACTTCGATCCATTTGGAGTAGCCAGGAAGACAATCTCCCAGCAGTACGCACATGTGCCTTCGTTAGAAGATTTCTGGATGAAGTGCGGAAGTGAGTACGAGGTTAGAAAGAGAGATTTCAACAGACAGTCAGCAAAGCAAGTGTTCGACTTTGGACTAGCGCGGATACCTGCGGATCTTAAAGATGATGGGAATGTGGTACTTGACACTTACCATCAAATTGGAGGAGATAAAGCCATACTGCAGAATAACATGGGAGGCTGCAACACAATTGAAGAAAGATCGAGAGCTGTGTTAGTGAATACTTCAAACTGGTTGCTGACGAAGGAATATTGCCTTGATGAAGCATTGATGAATCAAATCATGGGCAACTTCGGCGCAGGAGATTCCCTCAAGCGAAAGCATGAAGGAGAAAGCAGCAGAAGGTCCGAGAAGTTGAAAGTACACAGAAGATCTCAAGAGAAAGAGAAGATCACTTCTACGACCATAGCTTTGACTCCGGCTTCTCCAGTACCCAGTACTTCACCAACTATTGCACCGCAGCAGCAGGACATTTCCATGCCTTCATTGAATCCGGCGACATTCGTCTTCTCTCCTCAACCACTTCGTTCATCACCCGTTCCAGAGGAGATGTTGAAGCTGCAGATGGCAAAGTTCGAAAGAGCTTTGTCCTTGGATGATTCAGAGGATGGCAGTCATAACACTGTGGCACTTTCTGACAGAGAGGATGCAGAGCGGGAGATGGTAGTGCACTCAGCGACTTCTCACTCTCCGAGAAGTAATTTCTTGGAATGGTTGGCTTTGCAGCTGGTTCCAGAAGTGAGAATGGAGATGAACTTAGAGGAGCACGACTTGCAGCTACTCCAGGATCTGAGCAGAAGAGACAGAAGGCCTAAAGTTGCTAAAGCAACTTCTAGGTTGATCATTGAGAATTCGGGAGAGAAGTTTGCTGAGATATCAATTCCGGCAGAAGGAAAGATAGAGGAGGAGCTCACGGCGGAAGATGTGACATTGACCAAAGTACCACCAGGTCAAGCCACTACTAAAGGATTGAAGCAGGACATGCAGACATTGATAGACGCTTTATTCCTTAGGCTTGACAGTGAAAAGACGGAGAAAGAAGAGCTGTAGAAGCAAGTATCTCAACTATGTGAGATCATAGCCAAGGTTGTTAATCCTTCCATTCAGCCAATTTCAGAGCAGGTGAGTGATCATCTTATGCAGGAAATGGATGACGCAAGCAATCAAGTAAAGGTTATTGACGAATGGAAGGATCTGATTATTCGTCAAGCTTCTGTATAACTTGAGGAAGTGCCAGCCCGCCTAAAGGTTATGAACGATGCAACAAATCAACTAAAGCAACTGATGGAAAACATAGAAGGCATGAATACAGTTTCAGAGAGTAACCTAAGTATTTTAGCCGAGATCAACAAGCTGCCGAAAGATGTATTGATTGCGGAACAGATTGTACCAAACGGATCAGTCGAGAAGGGGGAAGCAGCTAGAGTTCGCAGTATCTTTCCGCTTGGAAATCTGCAGAGTTTTGCTGAAGCGGATGCAGGCACTTGAGAGTAGAACATCAGATTTACCAGACAGTATCATTTCTTTCACTAAGGAAAAGAGTGGACGGAGGTGTTACTTCATACGTGCGGATTGTTTCTAACGAAGTGCTTAATTCCCTGGAAGATTCTCTTCTGATGGTACAAAAAGAGAATTGATAAAGCTACCAAGCCTTTCACGATGAATTCTATCAGTAGACTGGTGGCGTTGCAGGCAGACATTGTGAGGTTTGGGCCGAGTTTGGAAGAGGTGGAAGCGTACAGCAAAGTGTTGAATGAAGGGTTGCTACAATTCAGGACAGAGAAGGAAGCAGTGGCTAAAACAGATGGAAAGATGCTAAATTACATGTTCGACAAGTATATCCGATATCAGAACAGAGAAGAAGACATAAATGATACAGCTGGCATGACTTCTTCTATTCTTTCTTCTTCTATATTTTCTATGTTCCCGGATGAAATTGTAAAACTTCTAAGTTATTGGTTTTACAACCATTACTTGAAGTCATGTGGAACCATTCTATTAGTTAAGTGATACATGTGTCACTTAAGAAGAAGTTAGTTGATGATGATTGTCAAATGTCATATTTACTTGTTGTTCATGCTTTAGTTCAGTTTGAGTCTTCTATTTGTACTTTCCCTCCTACATTCTATAAGTAGGAGAAGAACCTCCGGGTTAAGGATGGATCAGAATTTGTGAGAAGCAATCTTGTGTTCTAAACTTTGTGCTGAACCCCTGAGAGCAACTTGGAGCAAAGGAATACAAAGGAGCAGGTTTCCAGAGAACTTTGTGTCACGGTGTACTTTGTTTCTTGCTTTTAATCTTAGATCTCTTAAGTAAACTTTGTGTTATTTTAGATCTAGATCTAGAGTTGCCTTTGTTTTATAATTCTGTGTGTTCATATTTATTAAGTTTCTTCTATGTGCATGTAATTAGCTCTGCTATCTACTAATTGGGATGCACATCTTCCGTATTTCTTCTATGTATTTCCTTTACTTCTTTCTTCTATAACTTCCCTTTATTAAAACAGTTGCTTACTTGCTGCAGAACTTCTTAGTTATGGTTCATGAACTAAGTGGTTAAAGTAAAACCCCTGATAGATAATAACACATTTTTATTGACAAATCTGACACGGGGAGCCTCACCAGTTAAATGAGGGAGATTTATCTCATGACTGCCTAGGTTTGATGCTATGCAGAAAATCTAGCCAACACCTAGAAATTGTTGTCAATCTTGTCTCCCCCTTCCAATCTGACCCTCTTGTTTCCTTTGAAGCTACGCCTTCAACCACTCGCTCTCCTCTAAAGGAAAATAATCTCATCTACTCTCCAGCGTCTTTGTCCGCAGGAAAACAATCTAGCTAGAAACACTCGACACAGCGTCAAGCAGACTGTTGACGTGGATCCTAAAAAAGGATAGGGCAAACACACAAATCAAGCTAATCTTCAGGAAGAAGCATTCCAAAACATAGCTCAAGGAACTCAGGGTGTCCTTACCATACCGGTTGGGGGTATGCACAAATTTAAAAAATGAAACTCTTCTCATGGAATGTAAGGGGATTAAATTCTCCCCAGAAAAAATGAATTCTCAAAGACTTTAGACTCAAGCACAACCCAGACATTCTAATGTTACAAGAAACCAAACTAAAAGAGGAGGACTTGATGCATAAGTTTTGGCTTGATGCCTCCTTTGTGTCTCAGGGTTCAGCGAGTAACTCGGTTGGTTTATGTACTTTATGGAACCCGAAAGTCCTTTTTGGTGAATGTATTATTAATACTCCTCATTTCTTGGAATGTTTTTTTCAAGAAATTGGCTCTAATATGGGATGAATTGATGTTAATCTTTATTCTCTGAACCTTGAAAATAAACGGGAATTTTTTTGGAAGAAACTTCTTGATTTCTGTAATAATCGCAAGCATTTTTCCATGGATCGTAGTGGGTGATTTCAATACTCCTCTTTATCTCTCGGAAAAGCAGGGCAGTATTGGTGATCAACAACAATAGTATGGATGCTCTGGTTGACTTTATCA
The DNA here is from genome assembly GCA_019776745.2 of Taxus chinensis. Taxonomy (NCBI): domain Eukaryota; kingdom Viridiplantae; phylum Streptophyta; class Pinopsida; order Cupressales; family Taxaceae; genus Taxus; species Taxus chinensis. The sequence continues at coordinate 734,661,299 of CM034152.1, read as the reverse complement.
GGCAGGGGGAATTCTTTGATTTTGACCTTCATGGTGCCTCCTATACTTGGTCTAATCGAAGACTTGGAAACAATCATATCCAAATCAAACTGGACAGGATTCTTGCCTCTATGGACTGGATTGATCACTATATAGATTTTTCCCTGATTGCCTTTCCTAAAATTGCTTCTAATCATTGTCCCTTACTCCTTACAACATCTCAAATTCACAATTCGAAGCATCCTCCTTTTTGATTTGAGGTTGCCTGACTACAAAATCATGATTTGGAACACCTTATCACTGATTTGTGGAAAATTGATATTCAGGGATCTGCTATGTTTAGGTTTGCTAAGAAACTCAATTATGTTAAAAAGGAACTTAAAATTTGGAATAAGGTGTTTGGTGATATTTGAAGAAGAAATGAGCAACTAACTAGAAAATTAGCCACTATCTCTGTCAGCATTGACTCTTACAACAGAACTCTTCTTCTTCATCAGCAAGAGCTTGCTCTTCTCAGTGATTACCATAGTACCTTTGTTGAGGAAGAAGTCTACTGGCGGCAGCGATCCAGAGCTTTATGGCTTCAACAGGGTGATCGTAACACAAAAAAAATTCCACGCGATGGCCACTAAGCACAAAAGCAGAGATAAAATCAAAGAGCTTATTACTTTGGACAACAACTACTTAAACAAGGAGGATGCCATTGATGCTAAATTGACCCAATTTTATGCTCTTCTCCTCCATAAGAACTCTACACCATGTGAGAAGGATTGCCAGGAAATATTACAACATATTCCTAAATTGATCTCTGAAGATTTAAACTCCAAGCTCACCCAACTGTTCTCAGTGAAGGAAGTCTGTAGTGTTGTCTTTAATATGAAGGGAGATAAATCTTCGGGCCTCGATGGATTTTTCTTTCACCTTCTTCCAAATGTTATGGCATATTATTGAGGCTGACTTGCTTGCAGCTATCGACGAGTTTCAAAAAAATGACACTCTTCTAAGTGAATGGAATAACACTTTTGTGGCTCTTGCTCCTAAATCCATTGGTTCTAAGCTGATTTCAAATTACAGGCCCATCAGTCTATGTAATACTTCTTACAAGATTATTACTAAAATGATGGCCACCCTTCTCAAACCCCTTATGGACAATCTAATTTCGGAGTAACAGAATGGTTTCATTGGCGGCAGATTGATCCAAGGTGGAGTCATAAATGTCCATGAAGCCATACATTCATATTCCCTTTCTAAATCGGTGAGCATGATCATTAAACTTGATATGCAAAAAGCTTTTGATAGAGGGAATTGGTCTTTCGTGCTAAGGGTTCTTGAAAAATATGGATTTGGGGAAAAATGATGTTCTTTGGTTCATACATGCATTTCTTCCCCCAAATTCTCTATTCTTATCAATGGCACCCCTCATGGTTTTTTTGCCACTAGTCGTGGAATCTGGCAAGGTAACCCTCTCTCCCCTTTTTTATTTATTCTTATGGCTGATACTCTCAACAAAGCGCTTGAGGCTGATAATAGAGCTGGCAGAATCAAAGGCACTACTACTACTTCTAATATCCCTGCTGCCACTCTCAGTCAATTCGTCGATGACACTCTGCTTCTTGGTATTGCTTCGGTTTTGGAGGCTAAAATGTTGAAAAAGATTTTGGATTGTTACCAATTTGCTTCTAAGCAGTCAATTAACTTCAACAAGAGTAGTATTGCTTTCCTAAACACCCTTGCTGCCAGACAAAGAAAGATTGCAACATTTTTTGGCTGGAATATCATGGACCCTCCATCATATTTGGGTCTCCCACTCTTTCAAGGTAGACAATTAAAATCACTTTGGAATCCTATTATAGACAAAGTTTAAAAAAAACTCGCAGGATGGAAAGGAGCCATCCTTAGTCAAGCATGGTAAGTTACAATTGGTAAAAGCCACTCTGCAAAACTTGCCCATCTACTTCATGTATTTGCTCAAAATGCCTGCCTCGATAGCTATAACTACTAAACAAATTCAGAAGAAGCTTCTAGGGTCAGGGATTGAAGATAAAAAAAAGAATGCACCTTGTTTTCCGAAATGTGGGTTTGTAAACCGACTGCTTTGGGAGGTTTAGGTTTGCGTAGAATTGCTGATATGAACTCTACTATGTTAGCAAAATGAAGTTGGGAAGTTGCTACTAAAGGGAAGGCTTCTTGGACTCGCCTGTTGATTTCAAAATATCTTTCTTCAAGAGAAGACTTCTTTGTTGAAGACATCCCGAGTGGCTCGGCCATTTGGAATTCTATCAAGAGTTCTCGAAATCTACTACAGTCAGGTACAAGGTGGAAATTAGGCAATGGAAAGCAGATAGAATTTTGGGAAAGACTGGTGGATTGGGGAGAAATCTTTAGCTTCAGATCCGTCTTGGGAGCCTATCAGAAACACACTTACAAGATTATGTGGGAGATTTATAAGTGGCTATATCGATAGTACCCCTCCTTTTCCTCGTTGGTCCATTCCTAGATGGGAGGGTGCAAGCCTAACAAAGTTACAGAGACTTGAAATGCTTAAACTATTGCTATCCTCTTAGTATCTCCCGGTTTCTCCTATGGAGGATGTCCTTATTTGGCTCTTTTATGCTTCTGAGGCTTTTTCAGTCAAGACAACCTACTTATCCTTACCCCATTGTTCGGAGGGCACCGCACTTTATCACAGCTGGTTTCCTCAGGTGATACCAAAGATTGGTTTTTATTCTTGGCTTGCCTTTCGAGACTCCTTTCTTTTGAGGGAAAACCTAAAGCGTCGTGGCTATTCTCTTCCTAGCTTGTATGTGCTATGCCTTAATGCTCTTGAAACTTCTCCTCACTTGCACTTGCTCCTTCGATGTCCTTTCTCTCATACTGTTTCGAGTTTGCTTCTAAAAATTTTTGACGTTTCGTGGGTTTTTCCTAATTCTATTTTGAAATATTTTTTACAATGGGTGTCATTGTTTCACCACCCACTGAAAAATCTTGCCTGGAAACTCCTTATACCTCACACTTTATGGATGCTCTGGAAGGAAGGGAACAAGAGAGTTGTAATGTCCCTTTTTCTCCAAATTCGAAGGCAAATTGGATTTCCGGGCAATTCTTCTCCATAGTCGAATTAAAGAAGATAAATGAGAGACCAAAAATATGTCTATTAATAACTTCTAATATGTTTTAGCGTAATGGACTCAATTATATGGGTCGGCCTTGTATTAAAGCAAAATAAATAGATATAAGGGGTTGACCAAGGCACAATGAAAGGACATAATGAATGGACATGTCTTTTCATGTTTTGGCGCCAAGACCTACAAGTATAAATAGGGGTGTTATGCATCATTTGTGGATATGAACTATTATTTTTAAAAATTGATTTTGAGAGTGTTCTCTCATTACTCCACCACTTGGGACGAAAACCCCATGTGAGGTCCATATGAAGGACGAAAACCCTTCATGTTGACTTTAATCTATTTGTACTTAAACTATATTATCATATTTGAAGACATTATTGAGCGTTTTTTAGATTAATCTCATTAATTTCAAGAAGAGTGACTTGCTCTAGTGTTATTTGTGAATTATTGGATGATATTATCACCATATAAATTAATATTCCAAGTCGACTTGCATTTTAAAGACCAAATCTACATTTACATGGATTCCTATGCATATTTAATGGTCAAATCGAATTCTCTAAGGTTGCTGCAATTTTCCAGTCTGATTGTAATTTTCTGCAATGATACTTTTGCATAATCCTATTCGATTTGGCTCTAATTATTGTCAAATCAATAAAGAAATAATTGTTAAGTGTTCTATGATAATTGGGGATGAATTTGGGCACAATTTTCGTCGAAAACTTAGTCACTGCCATAAATAATTTGTCTTCTGCAATTAATTCTTAGAATTCTAAATATTTTGATAAAACCCTCAAAAGAGGTTATTACAATGGTATCAAAGCCTGATTCTCAAAGGGCCTGAGGGAAATTCAATGGATAAATTTATGGTGGGACAAGAAAGACTCACAAAAGCCTTGGAGCTTCTTGCCATGTCTATCCAAAATCTAATTAATATCAAGCAAACAATGGGAACAACTTGAGGATCGAGTCTGAAGACCAGAGTTGAAGTCATACCGGAAGAAGATCCAAGCACCACGAGAAGAGAAAATGTTGAAGCAAGTTGTAAGGAATACATGGCTTTTCCCAAAGAAATCCATGAAGCAATGTCATTCATACAGTTCATGGAGTTGGATAATAGAAGATCTAGGCCTAAGCCTAAGCATGCCCAACCACGAAGGGAGACAGAAGAGAAGAGCTTTCAAGTTGCATCAACAGAAAATGAAGGACAAGGGAAGATCAATTTCCAGCAGGAACGTAAAAGTTCATTAATGTATGATGATATTCCTTTGGCTTCTAATAATTTTATGTGGTAAGATGTCAAAGAAAACCCAAATTCGTGGGGTATGGAGCAGGCCTTAGAAATAATAGAAGCTTCCGTCATCCTTGTTGAAAATGAACCATTGACTAATATTCATAACAACCGTACAAAGGAGGATGTTTTTGAGGAGAAAACCATGGGACATGAGCCACAGAAAAGGGAGAAACCATATTTGCCTATGGGAGAAGATAAGTTATCAATGGAGGATCAATTTCCAGGCAAGAATAAAAGACCAAGAGCTCGTTGGAATTCTCAAAGCATCAGCTTGTCAGAGACAAAATTGAAGGCATATATGATCATGGAGAGAACTGCGAATAAGTTCCATGCATGGGAAAGTTGAGGTATGGTGACATTTTACCTTCTTTAATACCACTGCCATATTCATGTCATGATGAGAATTTTGTCAAAGAAACATCAGACAAATGCATAGTGAAGGCAAGCACCCGGAAAACAAAGAAGAATGGAGGAAAGGTGATTTTGGAACTTGGTTTATATGTTGAATATTATGGGCAGCCCTTGGCATGGAAGCATTTCAGTTTGGGCCTATGTATCAATTCAGATTTTTTACCATGAATGGTTGGTTTGAACCACTCATGCTTCATATATGATGTATCCTCTTTGGTCACGAATGATGGAACACCTTTGTGCACATCACACTTCGTGGGATGAAGAGGTAAGGGATGTTATTTTTTGCATGGGAGCATTTTCAGATTGTGATAGCAATGAGGGTGAAATTAGACATGATGGCATTTTAATAGGAGTACCGAATTACAAATCTTTATTTGAAGATGATCTACATGGACACATGGTAAACTCCACATTTCTATTTCATCAGTCATTTGACATAAGGTTGTGTGCATAAAGTTGGGTTTGAATGAGTATTATTCTTTTGATCCATGCATAATAACTCAACTAAGATTGAAAGATATGATCAAGAGCCATAAAAGGGTTGGCTTATGGTGTCTTAAGCTTGCCTTTTTGAAATTATATGCTGCTGATTTGGAACAGCAGTTACATTATACAAAAATTCAGCCCTTTTCATTGATCATCCATGATGAGAAGGACCCCTTGCACCACATATTGCTTCAACAAATGATTCTCATAAATTTTGATGCTCTTTGGAGTGGAAAATGCCAAAGAAAGAGGTCTGATTTCAACTCATAAATTCTGAGTTTTGTAGTTGATAAAGGCGTCCCAAGGTATGAATCTTCATGTTTCATTTCTCCTTCCATACTAAGCATTGATATGTATGATTTTGAGGATGATGGGGAGATGAATATGATGGATAGTGATCAACTCTTGCTTGGTACATCTGCTCTTAATATTTGAGTGCCTAAGGAACATGCCGGAAAAGGAGAAAGAGTGACTATCACTCTACCCCATGAAGGAGACCATAAGCTTGTTGATCCGTACAACATTAGAAGGCACAATGGTATATTGGGCTCATGTACTTTGTTCCTTCTCATAAGAGAACATCATTGGCACCAAGTAAGGTACAAGATTCTTTGGCTTCTCTATGTTGATATGCATTATACTTCAGCCTTCTCCTTTCTTTGTGAGCATAGAAGAAGAACGAATTTGGTGTATCATATTGCACACGTTGCTTCATGTGCCTTGAAGGAAGGATGGATCACATGGCTTACACCTTGCATGGTAAGAAGTCCCTTTTCAGATTTTGAGCAGCCATTGTGGTGTTTGATTGATGTGTTTACTTGCATCTTCACAAACTTTTGTGCTTCAAGGGAAGATTTGGAAAGGAAGTGGGATATGGTATGAGTTTTCCACAAAGCATTTCATTTGCCACTATGTTTATAAGTCATTTTTAGTTTGTTGCTATTGGGAATGAAGTTTCATGGAATTCATTGATGTTCTTTCATATTGGAAAAGAAATTTCAAGTTGTTGTCGCATCATTTCTATGATTGACATCACCTTGATCAGTCTTCCTACCATTTCAATAGCTCAATCTTTAGCCATGCCATGATGAATGTAATGATAGAGATTGATTTGGGTATATGGGTGAACACGTGGGAATGGAAATCAACCAATTTTCTAAATTTTGAAAGAAGAAGGCTCGATTACAGTATTGTACGGGGCAGCCATCAAATATATGAAGATTATGAGGCTTCCACAAACAAGAAGACAATTGCAGGACCTAAAGGAGTGTTGTTAAACACTCATATTTTTTCTAAGGAGTTTACTTCTTGTGTAGGTATAAATATGAAGACTACAAGGATCACATGGGACCCAGGTGATTGCAATTGTTTGAGGACAAGCAATCTTGGGGAGGGAGGACTATAATGCCCATTTTTCTCGAAATTTGAAAGCAAATTGGATTTCCGGGCAATTTTTCTCCATGGTCAAATTAAAGAAGATAAAGTAAAGAGCAAAAATATGTCTATTAATATATTTAAATATGTTTTAGCGTAATGGACTCAATTATATGGTTCAACCTTGTATTAACGCAAAATAAATAGATATAAGGGGTCGACCAAGGAATAATGAAGGGACACAATGAATGGACATGTCTTTTCATGTTTTAGCGCCAAGACCTACAAGTATAAATAGGGGTGTTATGCATCATTTGTGGATATGAACTATTATTTGTAAAAACTGATTTTGAGAGTGTTCTCTCATTATTCCACCACTAGGGACGAAAACTCCATGTGAGGTCCATATGAAGGATGAAAACCCTTCATATTGACTTTAAACTTGTTTTCATCCAAATGTGCAACAGGAAAATTGACAATTTTCTAGCATGACAACAATACCCCTGTGCCAAAATTTTCAAATTTTACCTTTCCAAGACACCCCAGGTCTGCCCATCCTCAGCACCGACCTTACCTAGTCAATCCAATGACCCCCTAGGGGATGTTAACTCAGTCTCCTAGGTGAATTAGGAAAGTCAAGTCAATCCCCCTAGGTGATTTTAGGAGTTCTTGAAGATTGCTATTTTTTTACAGTTGTGGGAAGGGCTACCACTGGCCTTCCCAAGACCGATGCAACCCCTTGGAGCAGAATGGAGGATCCAGATCCATCATGGAGATGAATGGAAGGTCTAAAAATATCATGGGATTGATTTTGGAAGATTCAAGAAAGATTTGGAGGAGTTGGGGCAGTTTCATCCAAAACAAGGGTCACAGGGCTAAGCAGTGCACAGGGCCAAGAAAGCTATTGAACTTTGGGAAGTGATTCCGGGAGCTCTGGATGGATTTAGGAGCTAAACAAGACATCATCGGAAAGGGAATTCATATCTCTACAAGATGGTGAAATCATATTTTTCGCAACACTTTGGCGCAATAGGTATATATCTGGTTTTTTCCATTCTCATCTAGGGAGCTAGATCAAAAATCTATTTTTTCAAGGCTTAAATGGAGGAATCAAGAGCTGAGACCCCCACCATTGGATTCAGAAGCCCATTTTAATTCAATTTTCATACAAAATGTTTGCCAAAAAATTCTATCAGGAGCTCAAGTTATTGTTGTTTCAAGCTGCCCTCAAGGTAAGACTTCGGGAGTTAGTCAAATTTTGATGAGGACACTTGTCAGCTCCAGGAGCCTAGTGCATTTTGATGTCCCTTTCATCCCTTAAGCAAAGGAACAAAGGGGACGGAGAAATGCACCCAGCCCCATAAAGCCCTCTGGTCACACACAACCTTCTGGATTGCCAATTCAACCCCCAGGTGCTTGCTAGAGCCAATCCCCTCACTCACTCAGATCGTGACAAGTGCCGCATGGAGGCACGATGAGCAAAATGATGTCCCTTTTGTCCCATTTTCCAAAGGGACATGAGGGACATGAAAAGGCGTTCAACCCCCTTGTAGCCCTCAGGTCATCAATGTGACCCTGTTCAGTGCAAATTTCCAGCCCTCGGGAGCTAGTTGGAGCCAAGTGCAGAGCCGTTGGATTTCCGCCAAGTGTCGTATGGAGGCACAATGTGCAATTTGATGTCCCTTTCATCCCTTAAAGCTAAAGGGACATCAGGGACACAAAATTACGCCCAACCCCAACTTCAAAATTTGAAAAAAAATTAACTCTTTGTCGCTTCTTGTTGCTTCTCCATTGTTGTCCGTGAACCTCATTGTCGGAAGAAAGTTGCAAAAAACTATAAATCCAACATTGCTACACTTTGAACCAGCTTCATAATATCCTCCACACCATGAAAACACAACCATTTCAGAGAAAAAATGGATTAAAAACAACGAAGAACGATGAGAAAACGAAGATTTTTTGCCAAATAATCACGAAGTCTTCCAATCGAAAAATATTCATATCTTATAAAATACAAGTCAAATTGAGATTCCGTCTTTTGCAGACTTCCTAATTTTTCAAGACGAGCAAGATGCAACAAATGGGAGGTTGAATTTTTCCTTGAATCATTTGTTCCAACAAAAGTTCCATTTTGTACCCTAGCTCACATTCGTCAAATCTCCCATCAATCCGGCTATGGAAATGAGCTAAAAATTTGCACATGGATTCCAAATGAGAAACCTATCACAACGGAGTTGATTTCATCGTTATCAGAGACAAAACCAGACCTGCAAATTTTGAGCTCCATTGATGGCCACCAGGGGCAGCTCCGTGCCTGAAGCCACTGCCAGGAAAAAAAATTAAATTTTTATTTCCGAAGCATTCTAGTGGGCGAAATCAATCGAAATTCGGAGGACATGACTGCAACGATGAGCCGAGTCCGAAAAAATATGTTTTGTCACAAATTGAGGGTTGGAAATCCACTTTCTAAAAATAGTAAGTTTTCCTATACAGACTTGCTATGTTTGGAAAGTCGACATCAAAAGCGACTATGGTGAAGGTAATGTGCACTAAAGATCACTAGGAAGCCAGAATGATTGTCCAGAGTAGAAAACAATGAAAACAAACACTTACTAAAAATAGTAAGCCCCATATATGGGTGTTTACTAAAAATAGTAAGTCACCCCAAGAAGTGGGTCAAGGCGAAGGCAATATGCTAAGAAGTGAATGAGGGAGTTCATCGCATTAAGATGGTCAGGAAGAGGCAGAAATCATCTCTTACTAAAAATAGTAAGTCTTCAATTTGGGAAATTGCTATTAATAGTAAGTTACACTCAGAGGGCAATTTGGCACAATGGAACATAAGGGGGATCATCATTCAGGATCCTCCATGGGCATTTCTTGCAGGGCATTCGAGATCCATCCCAAGGAACCCGACAATGTCTTTCAACATTTACTATATGGTTCGGGGTCACAGGTATATCATGCGTAGGATGGGAGTTGTGGTCATAGGCAGAAAAGTTCATTCAACTTGGCAAGTGTTCTTGAACCGAGATGAAGAAGTTTCTCAGGGTGCAAAGAGTTCAGAGATTCAAATTTCATCACATTGGAGCATTCCATCGAATCATTTGGAAGGATCAGTGGACTTTATCTGAGACAGAATCTTTCGTCGTCAGCATCATTCTTCCTTCTTCTCTCTCTCTCTCTCTCTCTCTCTCTCTCTCTCTCTCTCTCTCTCTCTCTCCCCCCTCCAACTTTCTCTCTCTTCTCAATGATCTAATTTTTCGTTGGGGGTTGCACTTTTTCATATGCCTTAATGTTCCTAATGTATTAATTCACCTTTATGTTATAAAAAGGGACTTAATGTTTTCCTAAGAAGGCAAAGAGTCTTAAGTCATGTCGAGGCATACAAAGAGTTATTGGGGGTTATATGAAGAGTCTTTTCTCTTCTTATAAATTGTAAATCCATTCGGATTTCGAAGGGTTGGTGATCGATTTTTTAAACTCAAGAGTGCATTGTACTTAGAGAGAACAAAGGAGATAGCCATTTTCTTACATTTTCCCCACTCTCAAATTTCTTCCATTTCCATACTATGCACAACTTTTGTTTGAGCATCAATACAAGAAGAAGTTTCATGCCTTTTTCGATAAGGATATTTTAGAAACTTTCAATTCTCAATCTTAACTTGTCTTGTTGCCATTTACAGGGTTATTTCTTCTTAAATTTAATGCATGTTGGAACTCCTGATTAATGGGTGTGGGGACTCTAATTTTCTACCCATGGCATTAATCTCCTCCTCTCTTTTTCTCACCCCCTTTCCCGCTCTTTTGACAAAGTCCTCTCTATCAAGAAATTGCTAGCTTTGTCGTAGGGTCGGTGGAGTGCCCCCTGTTGGATCCCTAGTCGAAAGGTCGCTACAGAAATCACTTTTCACGTGCATGTAAAAACTGAAGATGCATCATTTAAGTAGAGGGACTTAGATTCCTAGATTGTTGGCAAGAAACCCATAAATTTTTCCACTCGACAAATTTTCTTGCCGACAAAAATATTTTTACTTAAACTATATTATCATATTTGAAGACATTATTGAGCATTTCATATTAATCTCATTAATTCCAAGAAGTGTGACTTGCTCCAGTGTTATTTTTGAATTATTGGATTATATTATCGCCATATAAAATTAATATTCCAATTTTAATTGCATTTTAAAGATCAAATCTGCATTTACACGGATTTCTATGCGTATTTAATGGTCAAATGAAATTATTTAAGGCTGCTGCAATTTTCCAGTTTGATTGTAATTTCCCGCAGTGATAGTTTTGCATAATCCTATTCGATCTTGCTCTAATTATTTTCAAATCAATAAAAAATCATTGTTAAGCTTTTTATGATAACTGGGGATGAGTTTGGGCACAATTTTCGACAAAACCTAAGTCGTTGCCATAAATAATTAGTTTGCTGCAATTAATTCTCAGAATTTTGAATATTTTGATAAAACGCTCAAAAGGGGTTATTACAAGAGTTTTCAAAGAGCAATCTCAAAATCCCCTTAAGATATTTGCCTTAGGGACTACGAGACTTTAGGAAAAATCTAAATTGTTGCATCTGGAAGCAACATAAATACAAAATCTCTCTTAGTATGAAAGGAGCTTGGTTGAAGCATCTCCAAATTCCTTTGCAACCTTCCATTTCGACTGCAGTGAGAGCTAATACCATTTGAAACCCTCCTCCAATAGGATGGCTTTAAATTCAATATTGATGGTGTTGCAAAGGGAAATCTAGGGATTTCTGGTGGAGGGGCCTCAATTTGCAATGAGTTTGGACAACCGAGGGAAACCACTGCTATTAATTTGGGAATAGGTACAAAATCATTGAGCTTAAGCCCTTGCAATCCTTAAAGGGATGGAGCTTGCTACTCGATTTGGAAAATCTAATCTCATTGTTGAAAGTGATTCCCTCAATTTGATCAACCTTCTCAATACCATTGACACTGCAAGTTGGGTCCGGTTAGCAACATCATAGCTAATATTCAGATCCTTCAACCTACTTTCTATAACATTTGGTACCAACACACTTGTAGGGAGGGTAACAAGGTGGCTGATCTGTTGGCCCACATGGGTGTTTCAATTGAAAATCAATAGACTTGGATAGGGAATTTTCCTGAGTTCCTTCTAATTTTTTTTTTTTTATGACAACCCCTAATGGAAACTAGTTGGAGGAGCCTATCTTTGGCTTCCTTTCTTTATGCTATATTTGATATCAACATTATCTTTCACTATTCCTTCTCCTCCGTCAGCGAGAATTGCATTAATTGTGATTTGATAGCGATTTCTTGTCATGATGGCCTTCGTGCGTGGGAAAGAAAGATCTCGGTCATTTTCTTGATTGGGATTAGTAATCATTAATGGGCATAGTTTAAAATATACTTTGACACCTAACGGAGAGGGCATTACGACTATTAAAAAGCCCCACTTTATTTCTTTCTTTTAAAATTTAAGTTTTCATATCATTTCGGCTCTGATAAGTATGGGGGGTGCTCGGGTGCGTGTTGAACCTGCGAATTACGATGAACTCAAGAAGGATACTAATTTTTGGGGATTTTTTAGGAAAAAGGAAAGAACGGGTGAATAAATATTTATCGGGCTTTGAACGTGCCTCTCTGAAAACTCCTTGGGATCAAGTTGCTGAACAAATTAAGCACTATTTCACGCTTGAAGGAAGGTATAAGCTTGTGTTCGGCCCTCAACTCTTCCTCCTGGCTCATTTCCACAATGATATTAAGGTAAACTTGGCTAATTTTCTTTTCCAGTCCTTGGATTTATTCATTAAACATGCTCGTGCTGGAGTAGGCCCTCTGCCTCACCAAGGTTTGTTATATTTATTGTTTAAATTTGTCGCCAGCTTTAAAATGTTGTCCCACTTTCTTACTATCGCCTGCTCAACTCTGATTGTCTTGCGACATTGTGAGCGATGTCCCATGTTCAAAACCCACTTCTCGTGGTTCATTTTGTTTGAAAACTTGCTTTTTACATTGTCTTTATTACATGTTTGCTACTTTTTCTACTAACACATGTTATTAACCACTTTTTTGGCATGTGCCTTGGTTTATACCATGCACATCCCCTACCTTCTGTAGGTATATAGTACAACATAGCATGAGGTCTTATCTTTTGGTCCGCACACTCCTACAATCATCGCATGCACCCCAAACGAGGTGGGGCATACATTAGGCGAACAAATCACCCCTACAGCATCTCAGGGATACATTTCAGTTCAACACAATACAAAATCAACACAGGAAGACAATCACAGAATGGCCCAGAATCAAACTTGGGTCAAAATCATGTCAGCATAGACACCAACTCCTGGACTGAGACAGAAGTGCCTAGGCGCCTGTGTCCTGCCCTAAGCACTAATGTCTCAGGGGCACATACAGACAACTTCTCATATCAACATATTTCATAGAAGCCTTTAAAGTAGTTTTTCAGTTATAGGAACAATCCTCTAGCAATATAATACATTCAATCAGAATAACCAGTAAATACAGAACTAACTTAGAATATTTCGAAACAAATCAGGGATGTACCATTTCCAGTGGTACTATCGGGCAAAGTCATGGATGGAGAGTAACACTAGAGCTCTCTCCATAACACTTTATATTTGGCATGAGATCACCCAAAAAACTTGCACTAGGCATGAGATCGCCCAAAAAAATTGCTCTTGATGTGAAATCACCCAAAAAATTGTTGAACCCTAGTCATTGGTGTTGTCATCTATGTCAAGTTGTATTGATGGAAAAGGTGTGAATGGTGAAGTGAAGCTTAATCAGAGGTGTGAAGGTTAATTGGTAATGCCTTCTCATTGATAGTTAGAGCTCACAAAGAGGTTCCAAGATGGTTTCAGGATGTTGTAATGTTGATGTAGAATCACAGCACCCCTGGATGCTGATCAGATTTCTAGGTTGATCACTCTTGCATCCAGTGTGATTGCACAACATGGAAACCTCTCTCCAAGTGTGGGACTTGTAAAACGAGAGAGGAATCTCTAGAGAAGGCTAGTTCCTGCTCCTAAACTACCTGCCACAAGCTATTCCAGCGCAGGCAAGCTAATCTAATCCTAATCTAACCATGCCAAGGAGACAGAGAGAGAGAGAGAGAGAAAAGGGAAAACAGAGCCAAAAGCCTACACTAAAACGGTGATACACCAGAGAAGGAGAATGTTGAACATCTATCAAAACTGCCATGGAACAAAGAGAGGTGAGCAATGGGAAGGACGGACAGATTCATCAATGGCCCAAGGATAGATTTCACATAGAAAATGTCCCAAAACTCCATGAACACAGCTCCAGACCTGTAATGAACGTTAGAACATGCACAAATACCTGTAATGAAGAGAGGCAAGAATAAAAACAAGCAAAAAACGAGCAAGGATGGACAGATGCATCACAAAACACATTTTTTGTTGCTCCAGAAGCTTGCACAAAACATCATTTCAATAGTAAAAGGAAAAAAACGCCAATACAGAGCAGGGGAGGAGGTTCGAACTCCATTTTTTCAACCCTAGAGAAGAAAAAGAAGGGAGGGCAGAGCTGAAAAGATGAACCACCAGAAAGAAGCCCCTCCTTACAATTTATAGGAAGAATGAGAGAGGGAGAAGAGAGGAAATCGAAATCTACCCCAACCACCTCCAGACTGCATTTAATTATCTCATTATGGTGGTAGGTGAGAACCCTAGTGAACCCAGAAAGTGGCGAACTGTATTTCGCATTTTTAAGAATTTTTTCTCACCCAATTAAAGATATCCAGTCGTAGTTGGACAAAGGACCTTGTAAGCTTTCCGAAAAGTCCAACCTTGCATGAATCCGAGCTCCCAGTCAAAAGTTATGGCTATTTGAATATCTGCGCCAGGATCTGCTTCCTGTCAGCGCTCAAAATGTTGCGCCTCCCGAAGGTGCGCCATAGGCGCATCCATATTCGTGTCAACATACCCTTACGTGCGCCAAGGCGCGAATTCTTTACCCTGTCGACATCCATTGTCGTGCGCCACTTCCGTGCGCCAAGGCGCGAATTCTTTACCCTGTCGACATCCATTGTCATGCTCCACTTCCATGTGCCAAGGGCGCATCCTTTACCCTGTCGACATCCATTTTTGTGCGCCACTTTCGTGCGCCTAGGGCGCATCCTTTACCCTGTCGGACACTCATTTTCGTGCGCCACTTCCATGCGCCAAGGGCGCATCCTTTACCCTGTCAACATCCATTTCTGTGCGCCACTTTCGTGCGCCTAGGGCGCATCCTTTACCCTGTCGACACTCATTGTCGTGCGCCACTTCCGTGCGCCAAGGGCGCATCCTTTACCCTGTCGACACTCATTGTCGGTGCGCCACTTTCGTGCGCCTTTTGAATGTCAGGGATTTGAGCTTCTTGATTTCTATATTCTCCTGTTCGTCTATATCGACCCTGGGGGGGAGATATTTACAACATGTAATATTAGGTATGAGCTTGTAATGTTTGGTATGAATGTAAAATGTGTCTAAAGTATCCATAAAAGTGTTTCATAGGTTTGAGGAGTGTTTCTTAGTGCTCTTCAAGTCATATCCCTGTGTACAAAGGTCTATTTCCAGGTTGGCCATGGCATATGATGTTTTGCAGGTATGAGAGGGTTGTTACAAGCTTGTGAAGTACTGAGAAGCCATGTATAAGGCATTGATGGGAAAGGAGAAGTGAAATGTCATGTAGGTAAGTGTCTGTCATTGGCGTGTAATGGTCTCACATTGGTTCGTTGAGATTTCAGAATGGTTTCAGGGTGGCCTCAGAGTTCTATAGGCTTGAACAATGAGATTGACGTCCACTAAAGGAATAGAGAAGGTTGATATGCTCGACACTCAGATGCTCTACAGATTTGATATGCTTATTCTAGCATGTAAAAAGAGATTTTAGAGATGGTGGAACTATGTATTTTTGATAAAATCAAGGAGACCTTTCCAATGAGTTCAATTTTACGCAATTTGGAGCTCTTTGGAGGAAGTTTATGGCCATTTGAAGTTTTGTAGGATAGGATGAGTAGGATTTAAGTATATTTTTTAGGGTCCGCGTGGCGAGGCATACCAAAGGCAAGTCAGCATAATTTAACATGCTTCATGCATCCCCACTTCTGAAACCTGACAGACACGTGGTGAGACAAGGTAAGACAAAGTTTTGGGTTCTCACAGTAGCTGCGAAGAAAAGAATCCAGTTGCGATAAAAGAAATTCGGGCCTGATATCGTGAAATGTGTAGACACGTGGAGCCTTATGAGTGGCTTGCTTTTCATGCTCTGACATAGGGATGGAAAATCTAAAGACTGGCATTGCAAAATCTGAAAGGAATGTGGAGCTTCCCTATTAGATGATGTTTCACATTGGTCAAATACAAAGTTATCAAAAATTCTGACATTACGACAGTGAGTGGAGCTTCCTTATTGGCTTGCTTCTCGCAGTGTCCAATGGAGGGTAAAAATAGTCTAAAAATTGTGAAGGGCATGGAGCTTCCTTATTGGATTGTTTCTCGCAGTGGCTAATAGAGGTTAAGAACAGTTTTAACAACTGGGAAGCACGTGGAGATTTCTTATTGGATAGAACTTCACAAATGGTATGCACCTGATAAGAAGATCAAATGCATGTCAAAATTTGATTGGTTGCAAGGATGGGCCCATTGACTACAAGAGGGGCTGGTGGAACCGAAACGCTATCAAATGTGATTTATTCCATGAGATGGAGTTCACCTAAGTCCATCGCTTTTAGGTTTATCGGAATGACGACACATGGCCATGGTGGTGACTGTGTAAGTTTGTAAAATCATCGAAACTTAAATTTTAACTGAATTGCATGTAATGTCTATAAGGAGGTCGGAAAGGTGTTGTAAAAGGAATTAGGTTTATTCATATCGAAACAAAGGAGAAATTTGTGACAGCACTTTTTTCTCAATTGGGAAATTCTGTGAGGAATATTTCAATTTTGCATAGTGTTATACACAATCCAGATTTACATCGAAAACAATGTGATGTTGGTTGTACTGATCCAAGCTTATGTTACTGGTAATATACATGGTTAAGTGCTGTAACAATGTCGGCAATATCCATTTTTTTTTAAATAGTGGGATAACTATGTTTGATCTTCATGCAACAGTCCTGTAAGATCTGGTTCGAAGTGAAAGCCTGAAAAATCATGGAGAAGCATGAAACACTCAGCAATCCTATTCAAGTTTAAGCCTTTAAGGAGTACTCACTTGAAAATCTCAAAATTCATGGAAGAATTTCATATGAGCACTCTTGAAAGTGTAACTGGAAGAATATCAAATGTAATAAGAAAGACTTTATGAGGAAGTTTTGTAAATGTTCTTTATTGTATGAGACTTGTCTAAGTAGGACAGAATGATCTCATCGTTGAATGTAGTCATTAAACATGAAACATCAAGGGTAGTGTTTAGGAATATTGTTTGTTTATTTAAGCTTAGATTTCTGAGCATGTAATATATTGTTGAAATTTTTTTAGAGATGAGAGCTAAGTACTAGTTTTAGATCAAGTGATAAGAGTGTGAATGTATTGAATCCATGGTAAACTAAGAAAGGAGAGAATAATATAGAGTGAGTATGAATCTAGGTGGTCATTATTATTTGTATGAATACAACAGTAGTCAGTGTGACAATAATTTTTTTTGAAAAAATCTAAGTTACAACTTAGCTTGTGAGGAGTAGTTGTTTCCCTATAATTTGAAGCATACTAAAGGTCAGTTATTGCTATACCAAATTATGGTAGTTGAAGCTTCCTTATAAGTAATAGCTTACATAAGATCATTTATTGTTGGTTAAATTGTAGGGAGTTGAAGCTTCCTTGTAATTATTAGCTTACAAAAGATCAGTTGTTATCAGTAAAATTATAGGGAGTTGAAGCTTCCTTATAAGTATTAGCTTACATAGAAGATCATTTTTTGTTGGTTAAATTGTTGAGAGTTGAATCTTCCATGAAATTTTAATCTTTTTAAAGATAAAGTAGCAGCTTGACTAAATTTTGGAGTTGCACCTCCAATTTGAGTTGATGCTCAACGTGAAATCATTGTAACTTTATAGGATAATTTTCTAAGATAGTTCTATAGTTTTAGTGGGTTTTTGTCCTGAGATGGGTTTCCCACATTAAATATTTTCTCCTCATGTGTTCATGTGTGTTTACTTCTCTCTCTCTCATGGTTGAATGGTTATACTTCATCACATTTAATATAGTTTAATCGTAGCAAATTGAAGAAGTGTAAGTTGATTGTAAAACTTTGATAAGACACGGATTCACCCCCCCCCCCTCTAAGTGCCTAGAATTTCTTAAAAAACTCACTCTTCACAGCATTTTAGGACACTTTTCTATCCTTTTACACTCTTTTTCATCAGGTACACACTTTCCTTTTACACACTTTTACATACTTATGCTCATTTTTCTTTGATTTATCGTATACATGACTTTGACTACATTCTTTCTTTTCTTTTGCACATCCATCCTTACAAGAATTTGAAACCATAAGCTACAAAAACACGGTGCAATGCATACACTTCACCCCCTAGGGTTACTTACCTTTCCTAGTATCCATGCTTCACTTTGTATCATTTCACGCTTCACTTGTCCACTCAGCGCATATTTCTTTGCATGCTCTACAGGATCATAACATACGCATCTCTTATCTACTTTATGTTATCAAGTATTCACTCAACAACATAAAGTGGGAGAAAATGTAGACACAAAATCATGCACTTGGGTACATTTCTAGGTCCTAAAAGCATACTAGCATTCATATGATTCTTAAGCAAAAAAACTAGTAATTGACGACTATCTTTAGCCTCTTTTATTTGTTTCTTGTTTTCTATTTTGTCCTACACACCCTATAGTCTAATCAAGATTTTATTGATTTATATTTTATGGCTCAAGACATCAGTGCCCAACGAGGACAGCAGTGCACAGGTGTTCATGTCCCCTCTGGGTGCCCCTAACCCTTTTTCACCTTATTTGCTCCTTTTGGGTCTCTTTTATCTTGTGGGCATCTATTTCACTTATGGGTCGGTCTTCCCGTTGTCAACTACAAAATTAAAACAAGTGAATCATATAAATACATGGTTATGTGTTCAAAATAAAGGACCAAGCACTAAACATTAATATCATCACCTAAGTTTGCATTCAAAAGGCAACTAAAGCACTCCAAATCATCCATCTAGCATTCATTCAAGGGATGAGGGACTACATATTTTGCATACACAACATAGGAAGGGGAAGTTTATTCTATTTCATCCACACATACTATACATTACTACATTTTAGCTACAACCTGTTGTCAAGTGCAACTTGCAAAAGGGCATCCTAGGACAAGATTCTTACACACACTCACTAGAACTACATGGATTTTGTAGTCATTTTTACCTATCTACTAACTTCTAACCTCATACACGTCAGCCTATCACCCAGCAGGCGTTGGGCACTCACCAAAGGCATGCGCGGGCACCGAGCCCCTCCTTTATGTGAGCCTTGTGAGAAGATATTGCCATTGTTAGAGAATTAGTTTCAGAGAGGTGAATATTCATGTAAAAGCACAACATGAGCTATCATATCCTTATATCCAAGCATTTAATAACAAGAGAAACATAATGAAATGAAATACAAAGAGCAGATCTGTCATAAAATATAAGGAAGTAACACTATGGTTTGCACCCCTGAACCAGATATTTAGAACAAAGCCATATATTTATATTGATCATTGTCTCAGCAACCACATTACATTCAAAAATGTTGTATCAGACCAAATGTATCAAGGCAGGGATCTAACCCATATATCAGAGGTCCTAACTCTTCTTTCTTTATTACAAAATTTTTACAAACCCATCCCTTAGACCTGATAACATTCCTACAATCCTCAAATGAGAACCCCAGCTCTTAGAGCCTCCTAATATTTTCTGCAGAGCTTCACTTTCCTCATACTATATGTCTTTCATCCTAACCATATTCTTGTCTTTCTATATGTTTGTGTCCTCTTCTACCCAAGCATCTCTTCTTATAGGATCAACACCCACCACCATGCCTTTCTTCAGGAATAGATTGGATGTCAAGTGTCCATGTGGTCCTCCAATGGTGCATGTTTATTCTGCTCCGAGCTCTCCACTTTCTACAATGATGTCTTCCTAGGAATATTCTACGCATGGAATATTCTTTCCTTGACCACCAAGTTTCTAGGTTGACACCTTATCCACTCGGCATGCCTAGTTGGGTTACATTTTTGTTGGAAATATTTTCATTGATGTCAAAAGAGGTGTTGAACTGGTAAACAGAAATCTATCAGAAAGTAACGGAATTATTGACGAAAATGGTAGAAAGTAACGGAAATAACCAGCAGTATAGAAGGGTAGAAAATGAATGTTTAAATACACGAAAATAAGTGTTTTTGCATGAGGATTATCATGGTATAAGCGAGATATACACAGCTATACATAAGAGAGAGATATCCGCATTTTAAGGTGTTTGTATGCAACGTTTTATGGTGAAAAAGAATATTTAATGATGGCTAGCAGCGATTTAATGATAATAGTGATTTGTTTAAGGAGGGGCAGCGCTCTTATCAAGTGGTTAATTGCATTGATTAATGTGCATTTAATAATTATGGGTTGCATTGATTATTTTTTGGTTTTAGCCGACTAATGCACTTAATTAAGTTGTGTTAATGGAAAGGTTGTGTCGGTTGGAACGATGTGTCTTTTCGAAAAGGTACGAAAGGCTATATAAGAAGATTCATATGAGACTTATTAAGAATGGATTCAAGTTGAATATCTTAAGGAAAAAGAAGAAGAAGAGGAAGCGTAAGGGCAGAATTTTAGAACAACAAATCTGAAAGAAAGAAGAAGAATTTTCCATTATTCATTGAGGAAGCAACAAGTTCAAAAGTGGAAAGAAAAATTTGTAAGGAAGGTTAGTGCCTTCATATTCGAAGAGATCGGTGTCTCTTGCTAAGTTGGTTCTTAACAAAAGGGGTGAGTGCTCCTGTAGCTTGGTGCCTACAAAACTGTAATTTGGGGATTGGTGTCTCCAGTAGGTTGGTGCCTACAAATTTTTGAGAAATATATATAAAGAAAGAAGTTTCTCTGTGGTTTTCTCCCGAAAGGGTTTCCACGTATATATGTGTCTACTTGCATTAAGTTTTGTGTTTTTGATTGATTTGATATATTCACATTGCTCATGATTATAGATCTAAGTTTAAGTATTGAAGTTTGAATTAATATCATAATACTAATTCACCCCCCCTCTCAGTATTATCTTGTGCTAAACAATTGGTATCAGAGCGGGTTCCTTCAGGAACAATATAACAGTTGGAAGGTAGATCTCGGGAGCACATATGGCTAGTCAAGTACAAGAAGGTTTTTCCTCGAACAAGGCTCCGCTGTTTGACGGAACAAACTATGTATTTTGGAGCGTAAGAATGAGAACCTATCGGATGGCACTAGGGTTTGATATTTGGCAATCAGCAGCAGTCGGATATATCATTCCATCAACTCTGCCAACAGACCAAGCCAGTAAGAAGGATTTTGAAAACAATGCCAAGGCGATGAATGCAATCTTGTGTGGTCTGTCAGAGTCCGAATTTGTCAAGGTAATGTAATGTGACACAGCAAAGGAAATATGGGATAAAATTCAAACAATATATGAAGGTGATGATAAGGTCAGAAAAGCTAAGCTTCAAACCCATAGGAAAAAATTTGAGAGCCTAAAAATGAAGGATGAGGAAGATGTTGCAGCTTATCTTCTGCGGGTGGATGAAGTTGTCAACGCCATAAGAGGGCTTGGAGAAAAGATTGAGGAACCTATGATCATCCAAAAGGTCTTAAGATATTTACCATTAATATTTGATGCTAAGGTGTCTGCCATCGAAGAAATGAAGGATCTTGACAAGCTAAGCATGGATGAACTACATGGAATACTGACGGCTTATGAAATGAGGACCAAATCTAATAAACCAGCAAAGAAGGAAGCAGCATTCAAAGTCTCGAAGAAAAAGGAAATCAAGGAATCTGAAGTGAATGATGAATCAAACAGCGAAGAAGATGAAAAGGAAGCTTTATTTGTTCGAAAGATAAAGAAAGGATCTAAGAGATACAAATGTAAGTTACCATTTAAATGTTTTAACTGTGGTAAAATTGGTCATTTTGCAGCTGAATGTCCAGAGAAGGAAGATAGTGAAAATGAAGAAAGCAAGCCCAAGTTCAAAAGAGAATTCAAGCAAAGCAGAGCCAAGAAAAGATTTGAAAAGAAAAAGAAGAGTCTATATTCAAAAAGAGGTAGCAGCTCATCCGAAGAAAGCGGAATAAGTGATTCAGACAGTGATAATGAAGAAACATTGTTTATGGCTATAGAAGAAGGTTCATCAACTAGCAAAGTTGATTTGGAAGGAATTGAGGACATAGAAGAAGAAGGTGAGGTAAACTTTGAAGAAGAACTCATTTGTGCATTGGGTGAAATAAAAGCACTCAAAAAGAGGAATCATAAGAAAAGACTTCAGCTCCAGAAATATGAATAACAAAATCAATCTTTCGAAGCTAAGTCAGCATAGAGTCTTAAAGAGTCAAAGAATCTAATCATTGACCTGAAGACCCATATTGAAGAAGAAAAGAGAATTGAAGAAGGGTTGAGAAGTCAGCTCAAGGTGAAACAAGAAGAATGTGTAAAGCATGAGTCAGAGATTGTTACGATGAGAAAATACTTAGAAAAGGTAAATACCAAACTAATGAACAATTTAAAATTTGAAAAAATTACTAAGGTTCTAGATGAGATTCTAGAAAATCAAAGATCACCATCCAACAAATCAGGACTCGGATGTGAAGAAAAACTACAGAAAGCTTCAAATTCCATTGAGATTTTGGAGAAGAAAGGTTTAGAAAAGGAAAAAAGTTATGTAGAAATTCTAAATGCACCTACGAAGAATAAAATCAGAAAAGAAGAGGAAACTACGAAGACAAGTTCCATCCACAAGGAAGGTTTTAAAGAGAACGACATCAAAAGACCATTTAATCCATGACATAGGAATATGAATAGGTTCAAAAGTTCCTTTCATGGTTATTGTTTTTATTACAATATATATTGGCATAAAAAGATAGAGTGTAGAAAGTGAATGAGAGATAATGAAGCATGAAACAAACCAAAATCTGCTCATAGAGTGCTGAATATGAACTATAATTTATTTGCTCCACTATCCTATTATAACAAGGAAGCCATTATCTACTACAAGTGCAATAATTATGGACATATAGCACACTTTTGTAGAATTGTGTTTGACTCGAGACAAGATCAAAAGACAAAGCCTTTAGATACAAAGAAAAGGGATGGCTACAAAATCCTGGACAAGTAAGCAGGAGAAAGATGGGCCAGATAAAGAAAAATCCATGCTCGTTCAAACAAATTTTCATGCTCGAGATGAAGGAAAATAGTGGTACATTGATAGCAGATGTTCAAGATATATGACTAGTGATAAAAGTAAGTTTCTCTCCTTAAAGAAAGTAAATGAAGGTACAGTAAAATTTGGTGATAATGCTACAGCGAAGATCGTTGGCAAAGGTATGCTGAGTCTAGATAATGGAAAAACAAAAACAGAGAATGTTTTGTATGTTGAAGGATTAAAACATAACCTCTTGAGTGTGAGTCAAATGTGTGATCAGGGACACACTCTTAAGTTCTATGCCGAAGGATGTGAAATAAGGAAAGCAGATACAGGAGAACTAATTGCAGATTGCCACCGAACTGCAAATAATCTATATATGCTCGGAGAAATAAAAGAAGAAAAATGTTGCCTAAGTCAAGTTGAGGAGAGTTGGCTATGGCATAGAAGGATGGGACATATAAATTTTGATAATCTTGTGAAGATAAGCAATAAGCAGGCCGTACGGGACATGCCTAAAATAACAAAGCCTTCATGTACTCTATGCAAGCAGTGCCAGCTTGGGAGGCAGACCAGAACAAGATTCAAAACAAAGGAATATTCATCCACCAAACCATTGGAGCTAATTCACACGGATTTGTGTGGACCTACCAGAATGAAAAGTATTCAAGGTGAGAGTTATTTTATGTTACTCATTAATGACTACACTAGAATGACATGGGTAGCATTTTTGAAAGAAAAATCTGAAGCATTTGGAAATTTCAAAGCTTTCAAGGCATTAGTAGAAAATGAAACAGGGCTGAAGATAAAATGTCTAAGGTCAGATCGTGGAGGTGAATTCATGTCAAATCAATTTATTGAATATTGTGAAGACCACGGAATTAAAAGACAATACTCAGCTGCAAGAACTCCACAACAAAATAGAGTAGTAGAAAGGAAGAACAAAACCGTTCAAGAGATGGCCCGAACAATGCTGAATGAATCTAAGCTATCAGGTAGATTCTGGAAAGAAGCAGTAAGTACTGTCGTTTATATTTTGGATAGAGTGCAAATCAGAGTTAACCCTGACAAAACTCCATATGAATTATGGAAAGGAAGACCAGCCTCAGTCAAATATTTTAAGGTATTTGGGAGCAGATGTTTCATTAAAAGAACCGAAGAGGACTTAGGCAAATTTGATTCAAGATCCGATGAAGGGATTTTTCTTGGGTACTCCACTAAAAGTAAAGCCTTCAGATGTTATAAAAAGAGGTTGCAGACTATCATAGAAAGTGCAAGTGTCAGAGTGGATGAGGGTCTGGATCTAAAGACAAAAGAAAATTCAGAAGAGTCTTTAGAAATACCAAGTCTTGTGAAAGAAAAACAAGAGGAAGAAGAAGATATTGAAGAGTGGAGTAAATCAGAAAGGCAGGATACCAAGACGCCATCTCGCTTCGTTCAGAAAAATCATGATGAAAGTCAGATTATTGGAGAACTTGATACTGGGGTTCAAACCAGAAGAAGAATTACAAATGCTTCTAAGCAAGGGTATTTTTCTCTGCTATCTAAGGTAGAACCTAAGAACTTTTTAGAAGCAAGACATGATAAACATTGGTTGAAGGTGATGGAAGAAGAATTAGATCAAATTGAGAAAAATGAAACTTGGGAACTGGTTCCCAGACCAAAGAGTCAAAATGTGATTGGCACTAAGTGGGTATTTCGGAACAAACTAAATGAAGATGGTTAAGTCACTCGAAATAAGGCAAGATTGGTATGCAAATGGTATGCTCAAGTGGAAGGTGTTGATTTTGAAGAGACTTTTGCTCCCGTTGCCAAACTAGAAGCAATCAGAATGTTCCTTGCTTTCGTAGTATTTAAAATTTTCAAAGTCTACCAAATGGATGTCAAATCAGCCTTTTTAAATGGGAATTTAGAAGAGGAGGTTTACATAGAACAGCCTGAAGGGTTCCTATTATCAGAAAATGAAGATTATGTGTGTAGGTTGCAAAAGGCATTGGATGGATTAAAACAAGCCCCCAAAGCATGGTACTCAAGGCTTGATCAACATCTACAGGACCAAGGATTCAAGAGAGGACATGCTGACAGTAATCTTTACATCAAAACTGAAGATGAACACCAGTTAATTGTGGTTGTATATGTGGATGACATAATCTTTGGAGGATTCAATGAAGAAATGTCTAGAAAATTTGCAAAAGACATGCAAAAGGAATTTGAAATGTCTATGTTGGATGAGTTATCCTTTTTCCTTGGATTGCAAATTTCTCAATCTAATAAAGGAATATTTATATCCCAAACCAAGTATGTGAAGGAAATGTTGAAAAATTTTGGTATGGAGGAGTGTGCACTTGTCAGCACACCGATGATCACCAAAACCAAGTTAAGCAAAGATGACGAATCTCCAGATGCTGATCAATCTCTCTATAGATCAATGATTGGGAGTTTATTATATGTGACAGCATCCAGACCAGATATCATGCAAGCAGTGGGTATGGCGACACATTTTCAAGCAGGGCCAAAAGAAACACATGTGCAAGTTGTAAAACGCATATTCAGATATCTAAAGGGAACTATGGAATATGGGTTGTGGTATCCAAAAGGAAAAGATTTCACATTGACAGCTTATACAGATTCAGATTGGGTAGGATGTGTAGATGACAGAAAAAGTACAAGCGGAGGAGAATTTTTTCTTAGAAACAACCTGGTATCTTGGCTAAGTAAGAAGCAAAATTCTGTATCCCTATCCACAGCAGAAGCAGAGTATATAGCATCGGTACTATGTTGCATGCAAATTTTATGGATGAAGTAGACCATGAAGGATATCAAAGTAGAGTATGATCATCTCATCTCCATATTATGTGATAATACCAGTGCAATAAGTATTTCAAAGAATCGTGTTATGCATTCCAGAACAAAGCACATTCCCATAAGATATCACTTCTTAAGAGAGCAGGTGGCAGAGAAACAGTTAAAGTCGGAGTATGTTGCTACATCCGAATAGATAGCAGATATTTTCACTAATCCACTTCCAAAGGAGACATTTGAATATCTACAGCATAAGTTGGGAGTAATTTATTTTACATCTTTACATTGAAGAGTCAAGGGTAGCATTGGTTAAGGGGGAGCTAAAACTTTGCAAAATTTTCAGGTCCTAGGATGACCCTTTGCCATTGATGTCAAAGTGGGAGACTGGTAGTAAGGGGGAGCTATGGCAAGAGAAAGCTGTAGAAGAGGAGATTATTTTTTGGGGGGTTGCAATCAATGGCAATGAAAGAGATTTTTGGAAATATTGTCATTGATGTCAAAAGAGGCGCTGAACTGGTAAACAGAAATATGTCAGAAAGTAACGGAATTATTGACAAAAATGGTAGAAAGTAACGGAAATAACTAGCAGTATAGAAGGGTAGAAAACGAAAGTTTAAATACATGAAAAGAAGAAGTTTTTGCATGAGGATGATCATGGTATAAGTGAGATATACACAACTATACATAAGAGAGAGATATCCGCATTTTAAGGTGTTCATATGCAATGTTTTATGGTGAAAAAGAAGATTTAATGATGGCTGACAGCGATTTAATGATAACAATGATTTGTCTAAGGAGGGGCAGCACTCCTATCAAGTGGTTAATTGCATTGATTAATGTGCATTTAATAATTATGGGATGCATTAATGATTTTTTGGTTTTAGCCGACTAATGCACTTAATTAAGTTGTGTTAATGGAAAGGTTGTGTCGATTGGAATGATGTGTCTTTTCGAAAAGGTATGAAAGGCTATATAAGAAGATTCATATGAGACTTATAAAGCATGGATTCAAGTTGAATATATTAAGGAAAAAGAAGAAGAAGAGGAAGCGTAAGGGCAGAATTTTAGAATAGCAAATCTGAAAGTAAGAAGAAGAATTTTCCATTATTCGTTGAGGAAGCAACAAGTTCAAAAGTGGAAAGCAAATTTTGTAAGGAAGGTTGGTGCCTTCATATTCAAAGAGATTAGTGTCTCTTGCTGATTTGGCACTTAGCAAAAGGGGTGGGTGCTCCTCTAGGTTGGTGCCTACAAAAGTTGTAATTTGGGGATTGGTGTCTCCAGTAGGTTGGTGCCTACAAATTTTTGAGAAATTTATATAAAGAAAGAATTTTCTTCGTGGTTTTCTCCCAAAAGGGGTTTCCACGTATATCTGTGTCTACTTGCATTAAGTTTTGTGCTCTTTGATTAATTTGATATATTCACATTGCTCATGATTATAGATCTAAGTTTAAGTATTGAAGTTTGAAATAATATCATAATACTGATTCACCCCCCCCTCTCAGTATTATCTTGTGCTCAACATTTTTTCCTCATTTGTCTCCAGAATGCTGAATATGGCTAAGTTCTTAGGCCATGTGTATTGCCTTGCGCGCGCGCTGGTTTCTCTAAAACCCTTGTCATGCGCGCTTCCCCTCGCGCACCCATCTTCCTATTCGTCCTACGCACTCACAAACTCTTTGGCACTTAGCCAATATTTCAAGGTCCAACATCACCCCACACTAAGCTTGTTCTTCGTCATCAGAAACATACTACTCCTTTAAAGAATAACGAATGGTGGAACCCAGATAAATTGAACGAAGAAGTAAAGATTAGAAGAATGAGAATAGAATAATTGAAAGAGTCGAAGATATTTCTACTACTGCAATAAGAGTGGGAACTCCTTCCTTATTGTCGCCTTGATCTTTTCCCGGGTGTCTACTTCATATTGCGCCCACTAAACTAGGTCACCCACTAAAGCACTTACCTCCTCAAAACTTAGTTCATCACCCTTAGCATTCAGTGTATCTACAATCCCTTCTAGCTGTTTGCTAAGGTCGTCTAGCGCGTCCATTTTGCGGGTGATATGAGGGTACAGTTCCTTAAGCCGGTTTTTAATCGATCCTCATATGGCTTCGATCACTTCCATATTCTTTTCTACCTCGGATAATGTCTTATCCCTCTCTGCCTTGTTTCCTTTATTCTTCTCTCGGTATTTCTTCATACCCACCTCATGTGTGGCAACTAGTATGCTTACTACCATGTCTCTATCAACACAGTTATCATACACGTCCTTAGCCATATGTGTGGCGGTCTGTATGGCGGCAAGGAGCTCGGAATATCATGTCACGGTCTCCTCGATCTTTTACTTCTCTTCCTACTTCTGGCACACCAATGCCTCTTCTGATGATTCTAGAGCGAGCGGTCACCTCTCCATGGTAAGGATATGAGTTAAGTCTTCCAAGCACTACAAGGTTGACTCGTATTTCTACTCAGGCGGTGTTATGTCTGGGTATTTCAAAGTGATGGCGTCTGTGATCATTTCAATCTTCTTGTACACCTCGTGCACCTTCGCCTTCTCCTCCCTTAATTTGTGTCTTAACTTTGTGCTGATCAGCTCTTCTTGCTTCAAATCTTTTCTCTTTTCAATGAGTTCCTCCTTCTCTAGTTATTCCTCTAGGAACATTACCCTATCATTCCTTCGGAAGAATCTCGCCTTAATCTCAATCGATACCTTGTTGAGGGCGTTATATACTTGCTCATCGAATAACTATTGAGTGTTTACCAGGGGGTTCACTCCCTTGTTCTCTGGTACCTTCATCAGCGCTCCTTAGCTGACCTCGAACTCAAGCTCATCAACATGGGACTCAAACTCCCAAGATAGCATCTTCCTCATTCTTGGGTACGCACCTTCTTCTTCAAATGAATACCATGCAAGGAGTTGGTCTTTGGGCACAGTACTCTGAAAGTGTGCGCACAGTACCTTACTTGGATCATTGATGTAACTCATTCCCTGCTCCTGCGCCGCTACCATGCTCTTCCCTCCTATGCGTGCTGCCTTCAAAAAGCTTATCGCTAATATGGGATCTTTTCCCATGCCCCCATACTCCTTTCCTGTACTCTCCTCCTCTATCTTCTTGAGAATTTTGTCAACGCTTCGCTCCACTTCCTACTCCACTAAATCCTTTGTTATGCCCACTACTTCTCTTTCCATGGCCTCTTATATATGCTCCTTGGTGAGGCTTGGAGTCCTTTGATCCTTTGTATTCACCTCCTCACTCTCTCCTTTTCCTTGAGCGCCTTCCTCTTCCCCATCCTTTTGTTCATTTCCCTCATCCTTGGAGTTGTGCACATTGTACACAGGATCGTCCTGAGCCTCTTCATGCTCGTCATTGTCTTTCGTGCCTCTGTAGGCCTCCAGGCTCTCCATTTCTTCTGAGTCTGCCTTCTCTGCTACCTTCTGCCTCATCCTAACTGGTGATTCCATTATATGAGACTCTTCCTAACTTGGCTTCGCGCCTGGCTCCTGCACGCCCACATATTGTGTTGTTTGCACATTTGGTGCCTTCTTTTCTTGTGCCTCTTCTTTTTCCCTCTTTCTTGGTGCGGCCTTCTTTCTCTCGGTGGGGTCTTTTGAGGTGGAGACATCACTCTCCAAGTAAGCGCCATTTTCATACTTGGGTCTGATGCATAGGTATACCCTCATTGCGGTCCTTCCAGTAATTGGCAGCATCACAGGTTTTGTCATGTGCACCTCATGGAAGACATACTTCTCCACATAAGTGCGCTTCTTGGGGTATACTATCTTTCTACGTAGCTCGCAGTGTTCTTAGTCCACCTCGTTGAGGTCGAACCTTAGTATTTTGGCCTCCTTGAAGCAATTGACCCTTGCTTGGAAATATTGTGTGGTGAATGAGAAAGGTAGTTTACACCATGGGCTCTTGGTCCCATCTATCAATGTGAATCTACCAATGCAAAAGTGCTGGTAAATAGCGAATTCAACCTCTCCTTGCACTAGCGTTTGCAATTTTTCAAGTATCCTCCATTCAGCCCCAAACGTGTCGTGCATCCTCTTGTACCATTTCTCCAGGTGCACCTTGTGGGCGGCCGTCCTGTTGTCACAAGTGTACTTTTCAAATCTCTTTGCGGGGTAAGAATCTTCATTTGGATATTCCCATACAAACTTCTTTGGCCCATCAAGCTCTCTAATTTCTGAGAAGATGATGGTGAGGACATTGCCAAACATGATATTTTCTCCTTTGTGAGCGACACTGATGATTTCTTCTACAATGAAGGTAGACATGTTATAGATGGTTCCTTCCAAAATATTTTGGCACACATTCAACCAAGCCTTGTTTATTTGTGTCCACCTCTCTTGTCCATTCAGCTTGGATACCAAGCGCGTGGCCATCCTCATTACTGGGTCAGAGATATCCAATATATCGAAATAGCGCGAGCCCTTCTTATAATCATAAGCCTGGATTATCTCCTTAATGGATTCTTTGTCCTCCAAGTCATCATCTAGCGGCTCCCCTTTGCAAACAAGGTCGGTAAACTTAGAAATTAGTTGAGGGGTTATGCGCATCCTTCGGCCTGCGAAGTAGAAGTGGTCCACGTGCACACGCGACATCAACCATTGGTACAGTCGCTCGGGTTTGCCAAAGTAGGGAAACTCATAAAGTTACAGCAACCTAGCCTTCTCCAATTTTACCTTCACTTCATCACTGGAGATTGGCATCCCTTCTGGTGTCCTATTGTCTATCGAGCGAACTAGTTCTAATGCCATCTCCTTCTCTGCGGTGCTTTTGCGATGGTTGTAATCTCTCACGACCATCTTCCTTACATGGTATACCCATTATTTTCCAAGCAACACACCATCTAGGTATTGTATCTTTGCATACCACTCGTCATTGAAGCTGGTGGCAGCAGTTTGTTTCCCCTTGCCCTTTCCCTTCTTTGGTGAGATGGTTGCCTTCTTTAGTGCCATCTTCTTGTCAGGTTACTAAAAACAACCTCTTCCTTGCTCTACTTAAATTTGTGGCTTCCCTTCACGAAAAATCCCTTTACTCTTGTGCCCTAATTGCAGAACCCTAACCTGGACAATCCTTACACAAGACAACGTACCCTTCTGAAATCTTCTTCCCTACGCCTATGTACCTTACCTACTCTAGTTCACAAATCACATTAGTCACGCACTCATATTCTCACAAATTTTCCTTCACACAAATCTTCTTCGTGGATGCCCTAGTTCACAAGATCTCTTTGATATCGTAATTGCAAAGTAAACAATAATGTTCCTGACCTTCTACTTATACATTTTTCTTCTCTCCCGCAATAAATTATATGCCACCTACCAACATACTTTTGCAATAAAGACAGATTTTTCCACTAATCCAACCTTAAGCACTCTTAAACCCGCGCCCAATCCTGCGCAAAAAATGCTTATAACCTTCTAGCGTGTAAAAATCCTTACTGACCGAAGATCCTTATGCGCGCGCTTGCAACGCTAAAGGAACTTCTTATGTCCTTAACTTGATTTTTTCCCTCCCCTGCCTCATGTTGTTCCTACACTTCTCATCCTTTGTACATGGTTTTTGTAAAGCTATCCTGACACCATAATTCCTTATGTCCACCTTTTCTACGCGTGCTCTTCCATACTACTCGCCTTCAATTTGGGCCATCAAAACACAACTACTACCAAATTCCATTTTACTTCACATTACTCCACCCCACAAAAAAATAGATATGTGGTCCTCTACGCATACACAACCTTTTGAAAATAATAAGTGGCTACCAGCACACAAGGGGCACAAAACAACAACACAAAGAGAGGAACAAACAACGAGAAAGGGAAACACAAAGAAAAGAGATGCATAAAAGGAAATCCTAGGCTAAATGGCAATATTGCCTTATTTATGAACACAAGGAAGACTTATTTATAGTAGGGCTTCAGCCTACTCCCATTGAAATGGCTTCGTAACCGTGTTCCACCAAGCGCTTGTAACTGGAAAACACTTGAATCAAGGATGTATGAGATGATATATGGCCCTAACCAATGGAATTTTAGTTTCCTAGGATGGCTCAGAAATTTGGAGTCATAAAGCAAGACCATCTGCCCAACCTCAAATTGTTTTTTCTTAATGTGGCGATTATGCCATGCTTTTGTCATGGCTTTTCTGTCTTCTAACTCCATCTAGCAAGTGATCACCTTTCGTCTAGCTGCATTAACTTCTCCATGCACTCTTGAATTGCTTGTTCATCATTTAACCCTCCTACGCACATAATATGCAGCGAAGGTAACATAAATTCAACCGGTAAAATAGCCTCCGCACCAAACACCAATTGAAATAGTGTGGCTTTGTTTAATCTCTTGTAGGTTGTCATGTATGCCCATAGAACAGCTAATACCTTATCATCCCAATCTTGTCTTCCCACATCAAAAATTTTGTCAGCATGTGACTCAGAAGTTTGTTAAATGCCTTAATAGTTTCATTAGCCTGAGGGTGATAAGGGGTGGTCTTATGATGAGCCACCATGAACTCTGCTAACAAAATCCTGAATGTTTCATTCAAAAAATGTGTACCCCTGTCACTAGTCAAGCTTAAAGGAAATCCATACATGTTGATTATGTTCTCCCATAAGAATCTAGCAGTTGTTGTTTTGCAATCCCTTGTAGGTGTTGCCTTCGCCCACCTTGTCAAGTAATCAATACAAGTAATTATATAGCGTGAACCAGTCCTTTGTGTGGCAGGTGAAATTGGTCCTACAAAATCAATGACCCAGTTTTCAAAAGGTTATGCACTGGCTATAGGTCTTAAGGGCATCTCATCCCTTTTTCCTGGATGGTAATGGTCATAGGCCTTGCAAAATTCAATGCAATCCTGGTAGATGCTTTCCCACCAAATCCCTGTGAGTAGAGCCTTTTGTGATATGGTATTCCCTGCATAGTTCGCTCCTACAATCCCACATGTGCTTCTTCCATGATTGCAACGTGTTCATGTTCCAACATGCATCGGCACAAAACCTCGTCACGACCTAATTTGTATAAGTCTCCACTAATTGGCATGTAGGGTGCGGTGCGTATAGCTAACTATTTCCTTTCCAAAGCTTTCATTCCTTCTGGCACCACACCCGTTCTGAGAAACACAACAATATCTTCTAAATCAGATGGTGCGCGTCATAGCCTAAACAGTTGTGTGTCTGACATAACATCCTCAATGCTCTGTGTGTCCTCCCCTGATTCAATTCTTGACAAATTGTCAGGCCCTAAGTTACTCTTTCTTGGTTTCACAACAGCTATAAACTCAAATTCCTGAAACATCAAAACCCATCGGCATATGTGCCTTTGCAAAATGGGCTTGTTCACCAAGTACTTCAATGACATGTGGTCTGTGTAGAATATGAAATGTGTTGCCAGCAGATACTGCCTGAAATTATGCTACGCGTAGATCATCGATAGTGCTTCGCGCTCAGTAGTGGTGTAGTTCTTCTCTGTTGGTGTTAACTTCCTGTTTGCAAAGCAAAGGGGTGATCAACAATTCCTTCTCCAGATTGTGTTATTATTGCTCCAATTACAATCCCTGAAGCATCAACATGCACGTGCAAAGGCTTATCCTAAGAGGGGAATCGTAGTATGGGTGCAATGACAAGCTTGTCCTTCAATGTGTCAAGTGTCATCTGCTACACCTCTCCTTAGTGAAAGACACTTGTGTTTTCTAATGACACGGCGATCTTGGCATATCCCTTAATAAACTTTTGGTAGTACCCTGTGTGTCCAAGGAATCCGCGCACTACACTCTGACTGGTAGGCTCCCCCAATCCCACAATAATGACAACTTTGGCGGGATCCACCAACAAGCCTTACTTACACATAATATGCCCCAACAGGGTTCCAAATGGAGTAGCAAAAACGCATTTCTTAATTTTGAGGGATATCCTTAACTGCCAACATCTCTCAAACATCAATCTCAAATTGTCACAATGGTCTTTCACTAGTCCATACACCTTCCAGTCATCAAGGTAGACTTGCATAAACTTATGGATAAAATCCTGAAATGCCTAGACTACTTTGCACGAAAACACAATAGGCGTGTTCTTCAGTCCAAAAGACATAGACTATATAGGCAAAAATTTCCCATTCAATGGCGAAAGTTGTCTTCCTTAGCAATTCTAACTTAATGGTATCCTAAGAATCCATTCGTGAAGGAATAAATTTCGCGCTCAGCCACTCCTTCCAGCATTTCTTCAATGAAGGGGGTCTGAAAAGGATCAATGGCACACACTTCATACAGGTCCCTGTAGTCAACACAGATCCTTATCCTTCCATCCTTTTTAATACTAATGACCATGGGGTTTACCCATTCTGACTCCTCCATAGCTTCAATGATGCCTGAAGCGATCATCTTGTCTATCTACTCCTTCACCTTGACGCAAAGATTTGGATTCATTTGATAAGGCCTTTTCTGAATCAGGTGCGCACCCTCCTTTAACTTGATTTTCATTTCTCCCAAGGAGTGGTGGATGCCTTTAAGCTCATGGTATCCATGCGGAAATAAATCCTGAAACTCATACAATAGATCAATGATCTTCAAAACCTCCTTATCTGACCAATAATCTCCAATATTGGCCTCCTTAGGTTTTGTTTCTAAACCAATGTTAACCTTATTGGTTTTGAGGGGTTCATGGTAGGCACTTTCTTTCTCATCAGCATTATCAACCACTTCGTGCATACCTTCGGTATGGTTAGTATCCAAACTCTCCATCTCTTCACCGTTTATCACTTAGACCATATTTCCCTTGTCTTTCTCCATGCACGCATGCTCAAGCTGTACCTCTTTTGACTCTTCTTCATCAAAGCACACTTCCAAGCTAGGTTCACCCAATAACTCAAGTATTCTATCTTTTGCCATGGCACTATCTCCCATCGTTAGGCGTTTAATGACCTGCAACACCTTATCCACTGATGATTTAGTACTCTGATACTCGAAATCTTGAAGGAGGTCAACCGTCAACTCCTGTTAATTTCATGTCTGATGGCGCATCTCTGAGTGAATATACCACACGCGCGCATAACCTTGTAAGGTGGAATACAACTTATGCACCCATAAAGAAGGTGGAAAGGCCTCCGCGCCACCCATCCATGCTTTCTGACATGCTTGGACGTGAGACAAGGCGGGTTCCTTCCCATGTTAGTCTTGTATTACAGTGGGTGCATTGCTTCGGGAGAACCTAACAGAGAACGTGATTCTTACTTCGCATCATTCTAGAAGGCTATCACAATGTGTCACCCACCAAAGCGTTGCGGTCGCGAGCAAGTTATAGCTGAGCATTCCTCTTCTTTCGATCTCATTTTTCCACTGAGTCTCCATTTCTCGTAAGAAATCATTAGGGTTGGCTCCTCCAGAATAACTTGGTAACTTCTTCCCTCTCAGGCACTTGACTGAGTGTGTCTTTGTTACCCTTGTCATGGAGCCTCTTAGTTGTCACCTAATTAACTCATAAGCCTCGTGCGCCCAATGGTCACATGCCACACTAGTTGTATTACTCATGGACTGAGCATCTTCAAACTGAATAACTCCCTTTGTAGGATTAATAACCTCAGGGTCCCTGATGGAGTGCACATAGATCCTATCAAGAACTTCTCCCAAGGGCTTAGTATAGGGTGCTAATTTTCCATCGGTTAAGGGTATGATGACCCGCTCTTCCTTGTTTTCAAAACTTATGTATCCCTTATTAAAACTTAGGTCAGCATTATTCGTATAACACCAGAGGCGCCCAAGTAACGCTGGAAAGTTGTCTTCCTCGACTAGTGCCAAGACTTCGAAATCCCCAGTGAACGTTTCCCCTTAGATAGTGATAGCGGCATCCTTCAAGGCACCAATGGGCATTGCCTTTGTCTTGTTATCCATATACAACACATTCGAATATGGTTATAATGGGGGCCTTCCCATTTGATGTCATAAATCTAGAGTGAGAACATCGACTTTTGCATCTATGTCAATCAAAATATTACTCAGAAGTCATCCATTAACATTAGCATTCACGGTAATCTCCTTATCATAATCAAGACTGTGGGGAGGAAGGTTGGCATGGAGAACCTGCCTCTCGTGTCCTTCCCCAGCGTATGGTACCTTCTCCCGTAACCACTCTCTTAGTAAGTGGATGATTGCCTCAACATCTTGCATAATTTTCTAGCCTCATCCATATCCTTCTGTGGAGCCTCAAAAAATTTTCATTTCTCTAACTATCTTGACTACTCTTTTAGGCACTGGATCTCTCCTTGAAGGCTTTGAATCACATTCACGTTTTCATGATACACTTATTTATGATGAGTAGGGTTGGGATACATTCCGTGCACCACCTATTCTCTAAAATTTAGTGGTCTCTACCTTAATATATCCATTGTGTGTACAACCTCAACTCACATTGTAATTAATACAAGCTCTAGTTCCAACTTGTGTGCTACCCTTGGCATTAATTATGAATTGGCCTTCCTCACATTTACAATCTTGATGCCTTTGTCTTTCTGGTGCTACTAACTCAAATGTTCAAATATCTCTAGACACTCCTCATACTTATTTTTTTCCCACACCAACAACATTACAATAGATTAGGGAATTCACGCTTATAGTGCTCTATAGACCCACAATTATAATAGGTCCCATGTGGCAACTCACTTCTCCTTCCATAGTTACCATGACAATGAAATCCTCCTCGGAAACCTCTTCCATGCATCCCTCTATCTGGGCTCCCTTCATAGTGATTACCATCATCCTTGGACTTATTTGTGAGGATGTTCTAGTGCACACAAATATCAATGACATCATGTATCTGGTCAATCAATATACAATCCTTGGTGTCATGGGTAATAGAGGTGCAAATTTTGCAATAGTAAGACACAGTTCTTACACATCACGAGTTACAACAGTGGACATATAATTGCAAGCATGATCACCGTGGAAAATTTCACAATCTAATGTCATGGTGATGTACTAATCTCCTGAGGAAAACTATCCTTTATATGCCCCTCTACCTCACAATTCGTGCATTATAGACCACTGTGAGTCTCATGTCATCGAGTTCATAGATAATGTTTCTCCAGCTTGCTTATCCATTGTAGAAATTTGAGCTTCAAGGAAGGGGCTAACACCATGGTATCCATGCTTCCGAACTGCCTCAACATGCAGTAAGGTATCCTCCAAGGCCTCGTGCACATATGTGAAATCTATTTTGTGAAAGTGCTCTCATAAATGGTGTTATCAATTCCTCCAACAAAGCCACTAAGCATACTGAGAGGTTTGAATATCATAGGATAGCTTTAATAAGAGAGTTTTGAAACAAGTGCATCGTATTCCTGCACAAACATTTTTCCATTCCTTATCGGATCTCCTTCAGTACGTTTTGATGCTTTTATGTTCAAAATCAGGGATATGAAATTCAGCCAGGAAAGCATTTTGCAATGTGGTGTAATCTACCATTGTATGATGGGGGTGATACTTACGGTACCAAATATGCATTTTTCCTTAGTAATGTTGTTGCAAATTTGACTTTCCTTCCACTTTATGGGTTAGTGATACTCCTTTGTGTGTGATAGTATCTCACACTTGTGTACATACTCTGCAGCATCCTCAACACATTTGTAGGTTTAGAAGATGTTAAGAAATTAAAAAAAACATTTGCTATGAGGTGATTGAGACCCTTGTCCACCTAACCTCAAAACCTTGATTCCCTCCTAGTGTTTCCTCTACCACCATTTTCACCAAGTCCCGTTCCTCCAGATAAAACATATTCTCCAGATCTGTCAGTTCCACCAAGTCCTCCAGCTCTTATACCACCAGATCCACATCCTGTAGCCAGTAATGGGTCTGAAGTGGTCACGCCTAGTGTTCCTAATGTTCCACTAAACTACGCATGTCAACATTTTGTGATATTGCACAATTACCAGTTGTATGTCCCATGTGCCACTCCAAGATGCGATGATACCAAAACTTTGTGTACTTGAACTTTTTCTAAACATCGTTCTAGACAATATTCCTCCAAATATATGCAAATGATTGTGCATCTATAGATGTACTAAATTAGAAATTATATCTCCTAGGTGCAGATCGGTCACTCCTACCAATACTAATTGGGTTAGGAATACCTATCTCTTGATTTGGAATACTAATTACAAGGGGGTTTCTCACTAGGCAGGATTCAGATGTGTGTCTAATGACTTTCCTTTCTCCAAGTTACAATGAACTCACATAAGAATTTGAAGGGGGTCTCTCTCCCGATCTTGCCAAGATGGGGTAGGACAGAATTGCTTAGGCTCTACATGTCCTTTGCGTGAACCTCTATTCCTTCCTGTAACATCTACCTCCATAGATCCAACACTCATGCAACCTCGCATTATCTAGCCACCTCCCTTACACGAGCCTCGCTATACTTGAGTTGCATCTCTCCTCTCTATCTTTTTCATCCGTAAGGTATGTCTATCTTCCTCCACCCTATCTTCCTTGCATATTTCTCAGAGAAGCTTAGTCCGGCCATAGGAAATGCTTCCAAATTTAGTGTAATGTGTCAGGATATTTATGGATAAAGGGATAAAACGCAAAAATAATCCTCTAGGTTACGTTAAGAACTCAAACTCAGACAACCTCAAGATAAGAATATGTAGAAATAGCATGTATTTCAAGGTATAATTTATCAACACTCTCTTCCACCAATAATCAATAATACGTGCATCCAAGTCAGATCAACATCTTGCATAGTCTCTAATATTCCTCTTAGGTCCATACATGAGATTCTATAGTACCATCTTAATCTAGATCCGTACGTGAAAATATATTCATAAAACTCTATTGGAAAGCAGTAAAAGAATGTCTCATACAACTCATGATACATGTGTTCTTCTACCCATTTATGTGTATCAAACCTAGGTCTAGTACTAAATATTTGAGAAAAATCATCCTCCGTGCTCTTAAACCATACTTCGATACTATCCAAGGTCAAGTGCTATGTCATCACACATCATTCTCACAACAAATTTGAAAAGAGGTCCCAACAATGGAACTAAGATGTAGTCATTTTTTCCCATCTACTAATTTGTAACCACATGTGTGTCGACATATCACTCATTGGGTACTGGGCACTCACCCTAGGCACGCGTGGGCGTCAATCCCCTCTTTTATGTTGAGCATTATGAGAATATCTTGCCATTGTTAGAGGATTAGTTGTAGGGAAGTGAATATTCATGTAAAAGCACAACATGAGCTATCATATCATTATATCCAAAGAATTTAATAACAAGAGAAACATCATTACATGAAATACAAAGAATAGTATCTACCATAAAATATAAGGAAATAACACTAGGGTTTTCACCCCCTGAATCAAATATTCAAAATAGATCCATATATTTATATTGATCATAGGCTCAACAACCACATTACATTCAAAAGGGTTGTATCAGACCAAATGTATCAAGGAGAGAGATCTAACCCATCGATCAAAGTTCCTAGATACGTGCTTTATTTATTACAAAAATTTTACATACCCATCCTTTAGACCTATGATAATATTCCTGTACAGTCCTCTAATGAGAACCCCAACTCCTTGGGCCTCCTTGTATTCTCTACAAATATTCAATATTCCTCATGTTATATGTCTTGGTGTCTCTCTTCATGCCGTCATGTCTTTCTATGTCTATACGTTTGTGTCTCTTCTTCTTTACCCAAGCATATCTTCTTATAGGATCAAAACTCATCACCATGCATTTCTTTATGAGTAAATTGGATTCCAAGTGTCAATGTGGTCCTCCAATGGTGCATGATTATTCATATTCTGAGCTCTCCACTTTCTACAAATGATGTCTTCCTAGGAACATTCCATGCATGGAATATTCTTTCCTTGACCACCAAGTCTCCAAAATGACACCTTATCCACTAAACAATGCCTAGGCATGTCATGTTTTTCCTCAAATGCCTTCAAAATGTTGAATATGGCTAAGACCTTAGAACCTATTTATTGCCTTGCGCGTAAGTGCCCTAGTTTCTCCTAAAATCATTCTTAAACCCTTTTCATGTACATGCTTATCAATGCGCAACTTTCTTCCTATTGGTCTTACATGCACTACATGCACCCTTTGGTACTTAGCCAATATTTACGAGGTCCTAACAAAGTCTGACCAAATATTGCAGCATTCGGTCGATGGGAGGCAACACTCTAGATGAACATATCAGTTGAGTTTTTCTGACTCCCCATATGGCATCTTATGGAATTGCCTCATGAATATGTGTATATGTTAAACTATTTGTTGCAGACTCTTCATGTTGTTACCATCAGAATGGTCATTTATCAGCTTCCACCTATCATGTGATAAAAAATTGAAGCTACTACGAAGAACTTTCAACACTGTTGGAATTGGGATCTAAACCTGTACATAATTCACATGGCTTTTTTAGACACAAATCACCCAAATAAATAAATAACCAAAGTGATCCTACTGCATGCATTCATGTCTGGCAGTAAGTGTAAATTCCAGAATTTATCCATGAGAAATCCTGAGCACTCTGTCATAGCTCTTTACTCACTAAAAATTTCCCAGCCCATATTAGTTCCAAATCAAGTGTGAATCAATTAAGTCCTGAAATGAATTTATTTAGTGTTTCAGATTTTAGATATTAGCATTACTCGTGTTACTTGGCTATACTGCAGCAATCATACCACCATAAAAATTGAAGAGCGACTTTGTATCATGTCTAGATTTAGTTAATTCAGAACTAAATGAAATCCCAATTCTAGTGAATTGTAAATACTGTCTCAAGGTACCACTTCTCTAAGGACCTGGTTATCCTTTGCAGTAGTACATGGTTATCGTCTGTTGAAGCTATCTGGTCACACTGACGAGATGTATGATAAGTAAGTTGGGTGCCTTCCAGTATTGAACCATGTAAACATATGATTCATGACAACGTTATAAGAATTGATAGGATTCATGTAGACTTGTTCGTATGCTGAGGATTACTTCAATTGTAATATTCTAAAATCATTCAGAGGAATATTCAATGTAATTAATGGTTTAGACAAACATGGTAAAAATAAGGGCTACAAATTGTAATCAAGGCAAGTAAAATGGGTGTTGAGGGTCCCTTGGTATCAGAAATGAAGGTTGGCAGTTCTATGGACCATAGATAGTTCCTTACCCTCAATACAAAGATAGATTTTATGGTCT
Organism: Taxus chinensis; assembly: GCA_019776745.2. NCBI lineage: Eukaryota > Viridiplantae > Streptophyta > Pinopsida > Cupressales > Taxaceae > Taxus > Taxus chinensis. Next base: position 734,620,227 of record CM034152.1, on the reverse strand, counting down.
AAGATGCTACTCCAAATTACAAAATGGTTTGAGCTAATGGAGGATAACAAATCTAGTATCATGAACAACCACTATTGTATGAGCTGAAGCAAATACTACAATTACCATCTTAACGAGATCATCCCATTTCTCCTCCATAAGACACTCATAACTCTATACCTGTTCTTGAACAATCAGTGTAAGTTTTGAGGATAACTGAAACTGGTAAGATTCAATCTACCCCTCCTCTTAGCATTTCCAAACCCAAATTGTTAAGAAACAAATCATAATGTAAATGATGTCAAAGAGGGAACGCAATTTGATCCTAACCCATTAGCAGAATCCAATTTACTAAAATTTTAAAATAATTGGGCTTCAAAATTTGGCAGCCAATCAGTATGTCACTAGGACGTTAAGCCTCCAATAGATGTTGGAACTAAGTTTGAGAATAATAAATTTGAGTGACCTAACTGAGGAGTGTCCCTATAGAGTTTTATCATGAAGATATTGATTTCTTATCGAGACTAAGGAAGATTTTTCATGGAAGAAAAATAATCCTTTGAATTTGGGGGTACTTATGCATTTCTCACCATGAGGATCTTCCAATACCAAGATCCAGGATTAGTTGCAGAAAGCTTCCACTGGGAATTAGAGCAGCTGGAGGATAACGTGGGATCAATTTAAGTTTTATTTTAGACACCACTATTACCACAAATCAGTTTGTTATGAGGAGATCAATGTCTGAATTCCAAACCTTGTAAAATGGAAAAATTACCGTAACGGAATACTAGGAAAAAGTTATTAAACTTTTGTAGAATATGTTCCACAGTATCAGACAGTATAAAAAGGATTCCATATACGTAACTTGCATACATGGGACTTTATTCAGTGGATTTAGGGTGAAGTTGATGTTCAGAATGCCTCTTATTCATGGGGATGAGCTTAAAATAAATGGGAAAAGGCCATGAGGATTAGGAACATAAGTTCTAAGCCAATATGATATCTCAGCTAGTTTATGAGACTAGCCAAAGGCATTTCTAACTAGTTCACCTGCACCATTATTTCATAGAAAGACATGCTGGATGAGATTTTAGAGCATGAGGATGAGCTACGGAATGGTACAAAATGATCAACTGTAATGCTTCTCAAATCTAAATATAGAACAACTGGACTAGAGTTATTTGTTTTATTTGTTGTTGATACTTTTGGTAAGAAGGGTGGAGAAGAATCTTTAGAATAGTTTTTCACACTTGCTAAGGACCATGTTCACCACAAAATAAAATACATGAGTATAATGTCCCTGGTGAGAAACAAGGAACTTATTTCAATCCCTTCCTATTCCAATAATTTAGTTTGCAGCTTCATTTTCCTTTAGGTTAAACTAAAGTAGGTAACATTTAAGGTTTTCAGGATCTAGAAGTTGTCTTGCACAAACTAGTGCAATTGTTGTCCAAAGTGAGACATGTAATGAAAAAATAGCATGTTTCCTAGTATAGTTCTTGCAATTTTTTGTTTCCACTTCTCAATTTGACTTTAGGATAAAATCAGATAGTTAATGATCAATTTATGAGCTTTATTTAGAGATCCACATGTTATATTTTGGCTGAGCTAAAATGGTCATCAGCCACTAATACTTGTTGGTGTTAAGCTCATGGCACATATTTAGGATGAAAATTTTCAAAGGCTGTTACAAGAAATAAATTTGAATTCAATGTTAAACTTAAGTCCATAACCCAATTGTAATTTTTTGACATGAAACCAGAGATGTTGGGTTCTCATCTCCATTATCTTGCATTATGGAAGAAATAAATATGTCCATAGACTAGTATCCCCAAATATTTCACTTAAAAATCATTGGGATGCCCACTTGATTCAATAAGGTGCTCAAGTATGTCATATCCCAGCTAAGTATCTAGCTCCTTATGTTATGAGGCAAATTTAAGTTATGGTACTTACTCTACTGTCATGTAGTTGCAATAATTCCCCATCAAAAATTTCGATTTTAGGTTGTTTATGCAATTATACTCACACACAGTAACTAAGCACAAGTTGTTCTGTAAACCCAATGTGTGTCATGTGCATACCTTATTTGCGTAAAACTAAAGCACTCATCTTCTTATAAAAAGTTGACCAAGTAAAGTAGTCCCAAAACCCAATTTTCATAGATCCCTTATTAGTTGGGTTTATGATGTTAATTAAAGTTATTGTTGAAATCCCAAAACACTAAGGAAAACAATGATAGAGTAATGTGGGAATGCGACTTGAGGAAATTGTGCAGTAGGGGGATCGAAATGCTCCATAACAAAGAAAAGAACTTAGTGGGATTATGGATGATCCTGCAACTATTAAAAAATCAATAGTCTACGGGGTTGAAATCCCATAATTTCGGTGTAGAGCAATAGTGGGGGGTCGATTATCGTGCATACATATATATGAATGATTAACTTTCATTGGGGGGTTGAAATCGGTCACAGACCGTAAAAAATTATACTGATCTCTAGTGGGGGGTTAGAAGTATCCATGTTCATCAAAAGGGTAAAAGTAGCTAACTGGTGGAATATCCTGTATCACTGCAAAAAATAATTAAGGAAAAGTGGAAAGTCGAAATCCTCATAACAAAAAGGTTAGTTGAGCTAATTTCGTAAACCCGAATGGTCACAAGTGTTTATCAATTTGAGCCATCCATTTTTTGAGTAAGCTTAGTACTTGCTAGAAAAATCTCGTCCTCCTAAGTCACCATGGAATCATGAATACTTAGATTTATCAATGGAGTATGTGGGATAAAAATAGTATAAAAACATATCTAACCACAAAATACATCATAAACCAAACCACCAGTGAACTATGAAGAAATTTCTTCAGCTTCTTAAACAATAAATGGATAAAGCCACTATTCTTTTCACCATACGATTTAATGGCAATTGCAAGTTGGAAAATATCCACCAAAATGTTAAAATTTTAATGATCGATGACCCAAGTGAATAGTGATAATGTTTGATTTGAATAATATATAAGCCATGGTAAGAGGAACTTCCCAAGTACAAAACTGAAATACAAGTTATTGACCAAATGCAAGTGAAAAAATATGATATTTAATATATGATTAGATAAACATGTCTTCTATACTAGGAGAAAGACCGATCAGGATGATGTTGATTGGAGGTTTAGTAATGATTGAGGTAATAGAGGTCTTCGACGAATGAATAGGACCTGAGACTAAAAATTATTTAATTGAGTTAATTCAAGCTTGGATTGCCCTTTAAAATCCACCGCCAGTTGCTTGGAGGGAAACTAGGAAAAGTTAAATGAGCCACGATGTGGCACTGTGAATATTTATGGCAATTATATTGGCAGAGTCCTCAAAATTAGTAAAGCTTCTTCAAGAAGTTACTATGCATGCATTGAGGTTTTTATTTTTGCATTGTTTGTTGATCCCGTTTTGGGGGAGTTGTGCATGGGAGGTTTTGCACGATATTTACAATAGGGCTATTTTTGGTCTTTTGTGTTAAATTTAGATGTTATTTTTTGCTTTAAAAGGTGTGAAATTTGTGTAAATCTAAAAAATAATGGGGGTTTTTGGTGTTTGAGTTCCTTGAGTTTTGTTGGAACAATTTTGTGGAGATTTCGTGAACAAACACTTCTGGGTTTTGTTGTTTATTTTGGTTTGAGGAGCTTACAGTTCGCAAGCATGGTTTCTCATCTTTAATCTAATGTTCATTTTCAGATTCAAATTATTAAAGAGGTTTTATTTCTCTAGTTTGTATCTTGTGAATGAATAAAATTCATACTTGTATTAGTTGATGAAATAACGTAAGTTGAAACCTAGAATTTGTTAGGTGTCGGAGATTTTGACTCTTTCTTAGTTATTTATTCTAATTATATTTGATTTATTATGTATATTGTTTGAGATTACTAATTGATATTAAAACATATTTGGCCATTAATTCTTTTAAAAGACCGTATGTTGGTTGAACTGTTACTTACAACATAGATTTTAGTAGGAGGAAGGGAATTTACACTATTCCTATTGTTTGCATATTTAGGTATAGGGAAAGTTTAATTTCAAACTTGTTGCATGTCATCCTTATATCCGTAATGCAATAGCATTTGACCATGTTATCTCGGGCCTTCTAGAGTATTTAAGGTTGGTGGTGTAAATCAACTTGTTGCAATTAATATGATGTACATTGAGTTACATTCATTTAGTTGTCAGACAAGGGAATGTAGACTTGAAATATTATTGGTGTTGTATGCACAGTTATAGTTGGTTTAAGAGGTTGAAAAGGAAATAACTATCACATAACAATGCTGAAAGTAAAATAAAACTCAAACTTGAAAATGTAATATTGCTAACGTTTTACTGGAACAAAGTTGCAGATTCAAAGAGAAGATCGTTCCTAAGGAAATATGCATGAAATGAAACAATGGAGGGGATTTAGCAAACCTCAAGTGGGCCCTGACTTGGGTACTAATTCCTTCCTAACTCTATAACTAAAGACTAAATGCCCAGCACCTCATTTGATATTTTTCACGAACCCAAATAAAATGCATTTCATTTGAATTTCACCGCACGCACAGTTTCAGCTTGTCGGAAGGCCTACTTTGAGAATCTTTATTTCGGGCCTAATTGATTGTCGAGAAGAATGGTTAGGTTATTTCGATTTTCTCCATCTTGATGTACTCCTTTGCCAAGTTGCAAATACATAGCACCTCATTTGGTATTTTTGCAGACTCAAATAAAAGATAATTTATTTGATTTCGTTGTGCGTATAATTTTCAACTTGTCAAGGGGACCCACTTTAAGAGTTGTTATTTTGAACTTGGGTGATCGTCAAGAGAAAAGGATTGATTCTTTGAATTCTCCCCAACTTCATGTGCCCCCTTGCTAAGTTTTAGATTCTTAGAAGAAGATTTGCTATTTTTCCCAGGGCATTTTTCAGAGGTGATTTGTTCAGTTTTGAAGTCTAGAAGTAATAGCCAGAAATCAAGCTTTTGTCACGCCTTCAAAATCATGTCATCTTCAAACAAGTGTGGTTGCGTAGATCATCAAGCAAATCCACATCATTCAAGCATGTCCCTGTCAGATCTCAGTTAGCATTGGGCGCGATACTTCATCCGTCAGTCTTAAAGTTGGAGCGTTCTCGAATTGGATGACTGTGAGCGAATCAGAATGACAACACTTCGAGATGGTGACAAAGATGAAAGACATAACCCCAGGAATTGAATTGCAAACTCAACTCTTGGAATATCTTATCAATGGAGAAATATCAGGAGCTGGATTCTGACAAGTCAAGGTGGCGTAATAACTACAGTCTCACGACAAATGAAGAATTCACCATGAAAAGGTATTCGGAGCATGTGGAGAATTGTGTGTAATTATGAATGCAAATGTGAATAAAGATAAAATTTCTCACAGCAGAATGTTGCTCAAAATAAGAGGTGTATGAGTTGCTCAAGTTTCAAGGTCATCTCTCTTGTCATCTGGAGTATTACAGAGCACAGTCAATGAGTTCATTCTCGTACAACCGGGATAGGCGGACTCTTGGCCCAATGGATAAGGCACTGATCCTAGGTGTCATGATCTAGGTGGTGCGTTGTTGACTAGGATGTCTATGTGTGTGTCCAAGTCATTTCAGTAGGGTCCACATGTACCCATTGGTTTTATTTATGTGATTTTCCTAAAATGACATTAAAATTTGTTATAAAATGATGTTATTGTTAAATTCACTTTTGGCAAATTTTTGATAACTTAAGTGATTTCTATTTTCAAGTTACTTTTTAAAGTTGGTTGAAAAATTCAAAATCATTTAAGATGCCTTATTTAATGTTCATGTAAACCCTAACTACTTTATAACCAATTTTTGGGCTATAAAAGGAATTCAGGGGCTCATTTGTTGGAGGTGACTTTGAGAGAGAAAAAGAAAACACTTTTGTGTACAAGCTTTGTTTCAGGAAAGAAACTTTGTGTTCTTTTGTGAAGACATTTTTTAGAGTCAATGAAATATGAACTTTGTGCCCCGTTCATTATCTCTTGTAGCATTTGATGTTCTTATGTTCATTAGATGTTAGTGTTTAAATCTTGTACATGCGTGTAATATATTTGATATTATTGTCAACACTATAAATCTGTTGTTCTTGTTCACAGTGATCAAGCTTTGATATTTACTTGCTCATGTGTGTTCCCTTTCATTTATTCTTGTTTAGCTGATTCAAACTTTGTTTTATTTGAGTTAGTTATTTGTTTTTCTTCTTCTTTATGCAATATTAGGCTATGTTTTTACCTAACTATTGTATGCTCCTTCCATCCGTTCCTTTCCATTTCTTTCCTTCATTCCATTCCATTTCTCTCATTCACACTTATTTCCATTTGATGTCCCAAACCACCCCCCACGTACAATTTTGAATGTATAGATGTAAATACTATTTTGGTTTTCAATAAGGGCATTCTCACCTTCATTGAGGAGGGACTTCGTTCCCTTACAGTTGCATGTCATTTGCATGCGTGGAAATCCATTTGCTAATAGAACAAAAGATCAGAGTAATCTCTTTTCTCTAATTCCAAATTTGACTTACTTAACTTCTTATTAACTTGTTACAAGGCACCAACCCTTTTCTTTAAATCTTATCATTTACAGTATGTGAGAAGAATAAGAATACAACAAGGAGTCTTCAATAGAACAAGTGATAGATTTAACACGTGTTTGAAACACACAACAAGTGTTCAATGAACAATCAGTTCTTCACTAGTTCTTAATCAATGACCAAATCAAAGATTGATTCATTTCTGAATTTCCCACATTTCTGATGTAACTACTTCTCCAATGGCGTGTAAGGACTTAAGTGTCGTCACTTTATGTTTTAAAAGATCTTCATAAATGCAGGTTCTTTGTTGTGAATTATTTCCATATGTTGTGGATGAGTTGCTACACGGACAAGTTCTTTGGCTGCAGACAGGCTCCTTTGCTACATATGAAAAATTGCTTACAACCAAGAGTGGCAACAACACATATAATCATCCAAAAAAAATATTGGAATAACAAGAATAAATTCACACATAATATCAGAAAATAAAGACAATTAGATATAATTATATCAATTATTCATTATGCCAAAAGTCCATGGTTGTAATAGTGATATTCGGCAATGTACTTAGGAAATGCATAGACATGGCTACAATGGACTTATCAAAATACAAAAGATGACTTGTTATGAAAGTAATTAATACAGCTCATCAAAGGTCTTGACTTGGTGTTGAGAGCGACCATTTTCTTACTCTGTTTAAGCAAGGAAAAACCACATCCCACGTATTGTTGGGTAGAGCTTAAGTTTGCTTCAAAAATACTTACAAAATAAGTGTTTGTGTTATAAGGATGCATAATCCTTTTAAAACGTATTTTCATTTGATAGGTTGAGTTAAAAAAATTGGAGCTCTCTCTTTAGAGCTCGCCCTGAAAATATAGAGTGTTCTTTGGCTCATTCGAGTTGAGTGGAAAACATATTCATTAGGGAAGGTCTGTATTAATTTGTTGAATTATGTTTTTAACGATAATTAGATCTTAAAGGGTTATATCCCTATCATTGAATAGTTTTGGATGTTTATATATGGTATATATATATATATATGGATATCCCTCATGGTATATCATATACAGTACATATATACATACACATGATATCTATATATAGTCAGTATATATACATATATACACACACATTATTGATATACAGTATGTAGTGTATGTATGTATGATCATGTATGGATATATGACAATGAGATAGGAATTGGACACACACATTATGATAATAGGTTCAATTCAATGGTTAATATTAAGGCTTATCTAATTAAGTATAGGACTATTTTCATCATCTCAATTAGTTGTATGTCTGTAAATTTCACTGCTTTATCTTTATTTGATTTCATTAGTTTAGCTTTATTTTATTGATTTTATATTTGTAGATTAGAGGTTAGATAATTTTTTAATGTTTGATTTCTTATAAATAAAGATAGGATAGTGGACTAGATGCATTGGATTATGAGATTCTATAAGAACCCGTGCCATTTTGAAAATTGAACTTACCATAAATATATTGGAAGTTGGATCTTTAAAGCTTTGACATTGGAACTAAACAATATTTCTAACATAATTACAAGAATTGCATTACGCGTGATTCTATATGAGTCATTATCTATCATTGCTTCATATGAACGTAATTTTCTAAATTGTAATTTGTTTTTTTGCGAAATAATTACTTCGCAATTGTATAAGGCAAACGTGTAATGATGTGTTAAATGATTATCTTCAATATTAACTTAGTGCAACATTAATTTTTAATGAGAAAAATTATGAATTCGTGAAAAACTGTAAGATTGATTAGAACATATCTATTATCTTATGAGACATTAAATTATCAGTCACAGAACTTATGGTGATTGAATATTACAAAGCAGTAACAACAACTATGTTTTTAATATTTCATTATGAACTCAATAATTATGTATTTTGTAATAGTTATATCATAACAAAGAATACTTGATGTGCATATTAAATTTTATAACGTATGACAATGACGTCTACATAATGTTCATCATAGGCCGTCAAGATAATTTTACTATGACATGTTATACAAATGAAACGTTGGGAAATCCAGCACTGTTGTCTTGTGAGGGCAACTGATATCTTACATGTTTAGGCTGCAATAAGTCATATTTCATTGGATAGCTTTCATATGTGTTTGTCATTTGATCTTAGCAGAACACAGTTGCATCTACTCCCAGTATGGAACCATGTTTTCAAGTACTCTTGGAATCCGCATGAAATACGTAAGCACTTTCACACTGAACGAACTGATAGGTTTTAATTTGACATTGGCCATAAGATTCTATTAATGATCATGTTTGATAATTTGACATCCATGTGTATATGTTTGGTATAAAATCTAACAGTTAACTAAAGTTAATCAACTTTCATAAAATGACCTGTAGCTTGATTTTCCATACTTTTATGATTTAGATATACTAGTCAACGTCTCGAAGAGTTCGTTATACTACTATATCGTGAATTGGATGGACTCAATGACATTTATTAATAACCTTTCATAGAATAACTGAATCGTATAGAGCCTACACTAACAACTTGCTAAGCATCAAGAGATGACAGTTGTGTCATATGAGCGTTGAACAAGTGCCCAACTAATGAAAATGATTACGGGGAAGGACAATGAACACGTAATGACTCAAGCTCTGAGAAACCTAAAGTGCCAAGTAAAACTAGTCAAGCAGGGATAGTCCCAAGGAAGTCAAGCTTAGACATGAATATAGTAATCATAAAAATTAACTCAATCTACAAAACTAACCCCTATTGCCTATTGTAGAATACATGTTGGTGTAAAAAATTAAAAATGCTGAGCACTATATTTGTCGTTGATCAATTTGTGCGCTAGGATCACAGGTATCTCTCTTGATGTCAACAATTTTATAGGTCATTTCAATGTCATGTTTCATAAAATTCATGCCTATTTTTTAAACCAGATCTGGAAATGAAATCACCAAATAACTAATGGTCATATTAGTTGTAACATGTTTGATTACATTACTTGTTCACCAAGTCTTCTAATTCATTGGTAAATGGAGTCAAATAAAAGTTGCTTCGGTGACTTGTCTAATTGATCAAGTAAGAGGTTGCATATTTTCATCAATTTAACATATGAATACGAGATTTAAACCAAAGTTTTACAATGTTTATTCCCGCTTGTTATACAGTTTTGTCAAACAATTTGCAATAAGGATTTAAATGGAACCCAATTTGTCATCGTACATGGTTATCGTATGGATGTCTATAATGGATTTCACCAATATCATGCATAGTCATAGGTTACTTAGTAATCAACCAAGTGAAATATCTTTATTCATAAGACAACAAAGGATGAAGATACACAACTGACTCTTAGTAAACTTGTTCAAATAATGGAAGTCTAGATTCTGTTGTGTCCAAACAACACAAGTGAGCATATTTGGAGAGGCAATAAACCACCACAAGTATCAATGATTTCCCACAATACTTCGATTATTGATCATACATTGTCAACAGCATAACATGGGTGTTACAATGATTTATAGTGTGGATTGGAAACAATTACTAGAGTGGCATGAGCACAAACAATCTCCTTTTTAAGTGACACAAATTATAACATCAATCGGGGGTGCATATTTTTCATATCATGTTTCATACTATCCCAGATTAAGTTTTTTTTTTCACCAAAGGTCATATGTACTAGGGACTGTAATGGTGATAAAGTTGGTGAAATTAAGCAATATGACAGTGTGACTTGATGAAATCATGCCAACATGAGAATATGTTTTGTCCCAGCTTCCTAGGGAAAAAATGTAATCATTTCATGCGGTATAATATAATATTGTGCATGGAAAGTGACCAACTCTTTTCCAAGTTTGTATATGTATCAAAAGTGTGGGAATTAGTTCTTCAGGAATTGACTCTCAGACCTCCATTTTGACTTAACGAGAGCATCATCGGTGATATCAGATTTTCAAGAAAGTTTTTTGCAGTTAAAACATCCACCAATCAGTTGATAGTTACTTGGGGTAGTGTTTTGGGTTCAATCTACTGCCATCTGAACATTTTTAGGGTCAGGTAAATATGGCTAAGAAGGATGCCCAATGAACCATATAGTGAGGCTATTACAACTGTAACCAGAAAGGTCACTGTGTTCTAGTGTCTAGAAAGGATCATACCAACCCTAAATCCGCTCCTAAGGCATCATTGTCCAATTTATCAATATTCATCTTTAGTAATAGAATCGGTCATATGTTTTTTAATGACTTTCATTCCTGATGCTGCAAAATAACACTAAAAATGACCAAAGATCTTGGTGAAAAAATTATAACTATTACATATAGGTAATTTGCCAAAAAGGATTTCTGACAATGTTTTGTGGTGTCCACTTCCCTTGGACACTTATTATATTTTAATTTTGCTTATTGTTGGTTGTATACATGAATATTATTGTATCATTTTTGATTAGCATGATGATTAGACGATAGAGATACTTTGACTATTGATGGATTTCGATTCATAGTATGATTTGTGTGGATTTCTTAGAGAGACATTTTATATTGATGATGATGTGTTGTTGAAATATTTATATATTTATGAAATTTGACATTTTTTTCATATTGAGTAGGATTTAACAATGAACTAATCTTTTGATTTTATTGGTATTTATGAAATATAGAATTGAGATGTTGTTGGAATTTTAAAATAGTAACATTATTTTCATAGATCATGATTTAATTTATGTATGGATGATTGTTGACTTATATTTATATCTTTTATCTTGGATGTTTTGATGCATCCATGAGACCGAAGGAGGTATTGTGTGATTTTTGCAGGTAATTATATCACAACAATCAAAAGGGGGATTGGAGACCAACCATAGCGGAATAATAGGTGAGTACAATAATGGTCACCATGGCAACTTGTGTTATGTTGTGTGTGTTTTATTTATTGTTAGGGGATCCCCATGGGGGGATGACCTCCAATTGTGACCAAGGGATTTGTGTGTTTTTCTTCTCTTTTCCTTTATTTAATTTTAGAGTATGTGATTTTATGGTGATGTAATTCCCTTTTATCATTAATAAATTTACGTGTCTAGATTAGTAAATTAATCATGTTACTAAAATAATTATGGATGGAAAAAAAGGAGTCATTTATTAGATTGAATGGTTCTTTGGTTTATGTGTTTTAAGTTGAGTGTAAGTAACTTGAGTGTTGTACACTCTACCTCACCTTGGAAATTTAGATTTAGCCTTAACAGCCAATTTTGGAGGCTTGTGGGAAAAGTTAAGCTTGTCCCAAACCTCTTAACTTCTTATACAAACCCTACCTATGAGTTGGGGGGTCAAAAATAGACCACATTAATGTGTTTTGGAAGGCAAAAGGTGAGTTTTAATTACACTTTCTTACATGTGTTTAATTTTTTTCCTAAAGGGGTGTTTGTTGGAATGGTGTAAGAGGTTTTTCATACATCTAAACCACCCATTTATTATGCCTTGGGGTATAGGTTTGACTTGGGTGATATGGGATGGAGAAGCAATAATGTGACATCCTACATGGAGCCACATCATCTCCCTCTTCCTCTTTTCTATTTATTAGAATTTTTGGCAAGTATTCAGGGTTGCTTGCTTGGTTTTGCCTTTTAGGATTTTGGAATGCTTACTTTTTGGAGTTGAAGGGAGCTTGGAATTTCTTTAGTTTGAAATATTTTCATAATTTCTTGAAAAGTGGAGCTTTACCATGGTAAGGTAGGGTCTTGTACCCTTGTTTTCTTATATGTTGTGTTGTATGGATGTGTTTTATTGCTTGAAGTGTTGGGTAGTGAAATTGATTTAGGTTGTGTTGAGATAGTGAAATTGGGATGTAATATGTTGGGAGGCATAATAGTTTTTTTGTGTGTTTAGGAGGGAGTGGGTTTTGGATACCCTACCTTGTTCTCTTTTGTTATTTTGTGCATTGTGGGAGCCATAAGAGAGAGGGAGGCATAAGAGAGAGGGAGACAAAAGAGACATATTTTTTTGTTATAGGGAGATATAAGATATTTTGGGATTGATTGTGTTTTGGAGGATTCTTAGAGGTGGGAATTCAAACCCTTGGGAGGCACAAGGGTATCCCCATATTCCTATCTCTATTTGGATTATTTTAGAGCCATTGTTTTGGGAAGTTGTTGTGCTTAAAAATGAGTGTTTTGTGTGGTTATATTTATTGTGTGTTTGTTTCTTGAAAGTAAGTGTGGAAGCATTATATATTTTCTATGTGTTTGCTCCATCCCTTATTGCCTTGTGGTTGGGGCTCGGGGGCCAATGATAAGAATTGCTTCTTCTCATGGAAGTTTTGGTTGGGTGGAGAGTGTTGCCTCTCCCACATTTTTGGTTGGTTATTGTGAAAAAAAAGAAATTTATATTACTAACTTAAATTAACTTAGAAACAAGAATGTGACAATTGTTATTTCAAAAAAATTTGTGAGCATGATTTTTAAAAAAAATTGTTCTATAATTTTTCTAGTCTGACCTAGGTTGTTTTTAGATTTCGTGCGGGAAACTATTTGCGGGCATTACACCTACTCCCACATTTTTGGTTGTTGTGTTGATCTTGGTTGAAGGTGGAGCTCAAAGGAGGAATCGTGTTTCTTGTTGCATTTGGAGGAAATGACCAATAATCCCTTGTAAACATTTTATCATGTTGTCTCCATTGTGTACGAAGGTCTTATAAACTTGTATTCTTAAAGTGGACTCTTATTTGTCTTATCTATTAAAATTGTAGTATTAATTCTCTTTGGAAATGAAAGCAAAGGATTCAATATTACTTCTTTGCTTGTTGGGAAGAGAAACAATTTTAGTGTATCAAGTTCTTGATATGATGGAAATGTGATTGAAATGAGAATAACTTTACTTTCAAGCTAGTAGTTTCATTGCCTTCAAGATGAGTAATATTAATTTTAAAATATGGGGAAATCTTGTTACAAATTATTGTTTTGGGAAATGAAATGGAACTTGCATTGTGTGATAAAAGGAAAGATATTTATCACTTGCATTCCCCTACTTGTTAAAGAAGATAGTGATAGCAAGTTAAACTTGGCAATGTTACTATTTATTTTGTATTACTTTTGATAGTAATAGTTCAATACTTTAATTGTTATTGATAATGGAAAATACTCTTAAAAATTTCATTGGTTATTTATCTTGTCAATACATTAATGGATTGATTTATTTTAATCTAGTAGAGTAAATAAAATGCATGGTTATCAAATTAGACCATAGCTTTATTGGACTATACAAATTTATTATTAAGTTATTATAAATTTATATATAGATCGAATATTAAATAGTACATAAAATAAGGTGAAAATAAAATTAATAATATAACATCTTATATATGTATATTTTCAAATTATAAAAGAAATTTTAAGTAAAAGATTAAGATTAGTAAATATTATTAATAATCTTAAAATATTATTAATAGTGATATATATATATATATATATATATATATATATAAAATGTTTATTAAAATAATAAAAAAATTTAAACAAAAAAAGGACATTTCTTTATACCCTAAGCCGCGGCTTGTGTGTTTTTTAATAGGAGATAATGGTGGGGGAGGAAGTCATCGACCGCACCCGCACCCCCATATACTAATGGGGGGTGGGCTCAGTGACCCTCCCCCCACCCAACTCATTATACCTTGCGTCAAATAATACAATCCTATAAACCAACTGATTTTTTTACCATATATCATTACCCTCTTTTTTTTCTTTTGAATTTTTTTTTTACACACAATTTGTTTTTAATTAATATATGTATTAATAAAAATTATAATATTAATAATATCATTTATATAATAATATATAATATATATATTAATATTAATAATAATATTTCATTTATTTTTATAATTTTAGTAATATATAATATATTAATTACACCCATATGAAATTATATCAAATTCTACCTTTTGATCCCTTATTTTTGGCATAAAGAGAACTACAATTTGGGAAAATTTAACATACACAAAAACAAATGATTTTTTGCAAACTGGCGTATGTATAACATTTCTGTATAATGAATTTAATCATATTTGCATCCTTAAGTAGAATTGTCGATTTATATATATAATTTTTTTTTGTTAAATCCACCGAAAGTTAAGTTAAACGAAATGTAAGTTTTCTTACACAAATAAGTGAAACAAAGTGATAATATAAGAAATGCTTCCATAACCAATCATATGATTTTGGAACCATAATCCAAGGGCCTTCAAATAGCTTAATCCATACATTGGATGAGATTAGGCCCTTCAAAAAGTACTCTGGGAAGTAAGTAAGCAAAATAATCATTTCAAATTTCATAATGCAAGAGCAAACCAACAAAATGGAGCCACTTATTTCTTGTCAAAATGAAGTCTATCAAATTTCTAACCCATAATGTTTTTTAGGAATGAAAGTATGCAAATTTAAAATCAACAATGAAGCTACTTAGATTAAAAAGAATGCATATCCATTACAACTATATCTAAATCTTCCTTTCATCAACGCAAGGTAAAACTTGATAATTTCCTTTCAAAAAAAAAATGGATTTGAAATTTTAAGTCTCTAAAACAAGCACTCTTAATGATATCTCACAAGATCAATGGATTCCCAAGTATAACAACAAATTTCAACAAGACTATCAACAAGCCAAACTTCAAGTCTTCAATATGTTTGCCTCTTCACAATGATAGCTTCCAACACTTGCTTTCTTCAACTTCACAATGGGATCACAAAACAAGGAAGGGGGAGTAGGAAACTCTCTCCACCCAACCTTAAATCCATTAAGTGAAGAAAATCCATTCCCTTAATGGTTGTTGAGCCCCAACCAAGGAACCATGAGGAGCATTAAGCAACAATGAAAACTTGGACAAGGTGGCTTCACAACAAACACATACAAGGCATTCAACACAAACATGACAACATAATCCACCAAATTTCAAGTTCACCATAACACAAAGGTTTGAGGATCAAACCAAATAGATTAAGGGTTATGGGAGACCACCTCCTTATGCCTACCAAGTGAATTAGGAGTCTTACCCTTAGCCTCGAAGTGTAAAAAATAATCACAAAAATCCTTATCTCTCCCTTATAACAAGCAACAAATCCATGAATAACCCTTTTCATGACTCCTCTCCCATAGGTAAGACTCCCATTCACACTCCCAATAATTTTCAATCCTCACATAAACACACTTTTCCCTCCCCAATGGTCCCATAAGCCCTTCTCACACACCCAACTAAGGTCAACTACTCATCCAATCCACACAAATACCATCACTAGACAAAAATATTTTTAACAAGCACAACATTCCTTACAACAAACAAAGAAACATAATAATAAAAGGGTGCAGATCCTACCTCTTCATTAAGATCCAAGAAAACCCTTCATAAGCCTCTTTAAATGCAAGCCAAGAAATTTCCAAGCACTCCAAAAAATCTAGAATCCAAAAGTGCAAAAGAAGAAAAATGAGCAAGTAACTCCCATTCCAACCAAAAATCACCAATAAATAGAAATGGAATGTGAGGATGATGAGGTGGATCCATTTAGGATGCCACTTCATCATTCCCCATCCCTGCATTCAAGTCAACACACCAAGACCAAGAAATATGAAATGCACAAGAAAGGACTATGACAACACACATTGCTCAAAACTTGCACACCATTCTTTCAAGGGACATAATAAATTGAGGTAGAAAGAAAGTGCAATGATTTTTCCTTCTCTTACACTCAAAAATGGACAAAGAAGTAAAAATTAAGCTTCCCAACCCATAGATAGGGTTTTTGGGTCAAATTAAGAGGCATGGAACAAGTCTTTCTTGTCCCACGAGTCTGCAAAGAATCTAAGTTAGCACGAATTCCTAAAAAGGAGCCATGTCAATCGAATTTTGAAAACTATTTTTGTAGGAAAAATCTACTAAATACAAGTACTCCTCCCACCTAGACTACTGGTCCATGACATACATCTGCAACATATCCTCTAAAATATGATTCACTCGCTCTTTCTACCCATTGATCTCTGGATGATAAGTTGTGTTGAAATTGATACTTGTACCAAGAAATCGTTGCATGGTCGTCAAGAAGTGATAAGTGTACAAGGGATCATAGTCACATATCATATTCTAAAAAATCCTGTGTAATTTGAAAAACTCATCAAGGTATCACTGGATAAAAATGAGCCACTTTCGTCAATTTATCCACTGTGACCAGGATGGCATCATGGTGATATATCGACATCGGTATCCCTATGATGAAATACAAAGAAATTGTGTCTCATTTCCATTCCAATATGGTATGCATGTAGAGAAGGCCAATTGGATGCTGATGTTTGGCCTTCACCCTCTGAAACTCTAAACAACGTGACAAAAACTAAGCTACCTCATGCCAAAGACCTCCCCAATGATAAAGTTGTCTCAAGGTGGCGTGCATCTTCTTCACCCTTGGATGGGTTGAATAAGGTGCAGGATGAGCCTCTATAAATATATCTTATCTCAATCCACCATATCTAGGAATGTATATCCAACCTATGTGTCTGAGAAGACCATATTCCTCTAATGGGAATCCATTAAACTTCCCCTCAAGGGGTCTCTGAAACTCAATCTCGGATCTAGCTGCAAGGTAGAAGCTGTCTTGAGAAATCTATTGCAAGAACCTACTCCACAATTTTTTACTCAGTGAGGTATCCATAGTCACATGTCTCCGTCTACTCAGGGAATTTACAACCACATTCTCCTTCCCCTTCACATGCTCTATCTCCATGTCATACTTGAAAAACAACTCCATCCAATGCCTCTGATGGGCATTGAGATTTGGATGCATGAAGAGGTGGTGAAGACTCAAGTGATCAGTCCTGAGAATAAATCTCCAGCCAAGATGAAAGCATCTCCATCAAACTAAGGCATGAACAAAAACTGTAAGCTTAAGTTAATGATTCAGATAATTGAGCTCATAATCCTTGAGTTTGAGAGACTCAAAAGCTACAACACAACCCTCATACATCAACACACATCCTAATCCTTGCAAAGAAGCATCTGTGCAAACAAAGAACTCACCCTGAGGGTCTGAAACTACAAGAATAGGTGGTGTTATAAGGCATTCCTTAAGTTTCTTGAAGGAATGCACACATCTATCAGACTAGATGAACTTCTTTCCTTTCTTTCTGCTAAAGGGAAGTGATGGGGTGCGTAACCCAAGAGAAGTGCTGAAAAAATATCCTATAGTATCCTACAAACAACATGAAACTTTGCACCTTAGTCACACTAGTAGGTGTTGGTCAATCCATAATGACTCTAATTTTGTAAGGATCAACTGGGATACCTTCCCTAGAAAAGATGTGACCCAAATACTTCACCTGTGGCTAAAAGAATGCACACTTCTCTAGGTTCCCTTAAAGCTTCCACTCACGAAGACACTGCAACACCTGAAAAAGGTGCTCCTCGTGGTCCTCATGCATACGTGAGAAGATCAATATGTCATCAAGGAACATGAGTAAAAAATGATCTAAAAAGGTCCTGTTGGTTGGATATTTTGACAACCCAAAATATGAGGTTCAACCACAGTATATGGGATTAAATCCCTCCTTAAAGACAGGTGAGGCTGCCTATTTGCTACTAATATAAAACACAGTGAAAACAATATACACAGTATTCACACTAATCTAACCATTGGGGGTTGGGATAGAATCCCGAAATCCACATTCACATGATTCAAAGGTATTTCTTCCGTAAATGAACGGGGTTAGAAACTATTACAATGAAAGAAGCACAATGGAAAGGAAATGAGAGAAACGTATTTTCTTTCGAGTAAACACAGAGCACGAAATAATCATACGAGTTTTAGATCATAAATATAATGTCTGAGATAATTAGAAACACTAAGATGCTATGCAAAGAATAGCTTAAGATCATGAACGTAAGAACAATGTCTTAAGAAAGATATATCCCACAACACAAAGTTTGCGAAATAATATCAACTCCTATTCTTTGAAATGATTGAACGAAAACACAAAGTTTTTCTTCTTTCCAATAGCTCTGAATATTACAAAAAAATCTCGACCCTTTAGAATGCATAAGCATCCCTTATTTATAATAAAAGGAAACGAGAGAAAATAGGATAAATCCTAGAAAATAGTGTTCTTTAAAAGAGAGTTCTATTTTGCTTGACTCTCATGTAGGAGACCAAGTCAAAATTTGCTTCCTATGTGACGAAACAGAAATGAAAAAGACATGTCAATTTCAAGATTGAAATGACATGAAACGTTGGGACTCAATCTGAATCGTCATCCTTTGCTCCTTCATCTTTTTCTTCCTCTAGCTGAGACTATTTGTTCCGAAATTCTTGAAACTTTCAAATTATGCCTTGCATTTCGTTCTCATCAAGCGCAGTAGAATGATCATTCCAAATTTCGCAAGTTTCATGAATATCACTGGCATTTCCGGGAATCTTTTTCAATCCTTTGTTGAGCTTTCTCAAGGACTCCAAAGAATGTTCAATCCTTACAAACTGATCAATGACCTCAATACCAAATACGTGCATTGGTTCATGCTGAACCGACTCTTGGACTTGTTTGAAGAGATCATCTACTGATAAGATACCTGAGTTCCCAACTGACACCTTTGCACAAATCTTCAACAATTCTTCTTCCAGATCACTTTTTCCATCAATCAATTTATCCCTTGATTCTCTCAACTTACCGCAGGCTTCATTGAGAATCTTTACTTTGAACTTGATGGCTTTGGTCAGCTGGAAATGCTTATTCGTATGTGGGAGAATACCTTCTTCTACCAAGAGATGTGCTGGTATTTGCTTTAATACCTGGAGAGCTTCAAAAGTCAAATCAAGATGTCTAATTTCTTGAGAGAA
The DNA here is from genome assembly GCA_019776745.2 of Taxus chinensis. NCBI lineage: Eukaryota > Viridiplantae > Streptophyta > Pinopsida > Cupressales > Taxaceae > Taxus > Taxus chinensis. Next base: position 734,600,793 of record CM034152.1, on the reverse strand, counting down.
TTCATCATCCATCTTCTCTCCATCCTTCTGAATGTCCCCTAAAGACTGACGAACTTTCACAACGTCTTGAATTACTTCCTTCCCTTGTTGGAGTAACCTTTGGATCCATTCATCGACCACCCTTCCTTTTTTAGCAATCTTCTCAATTGTAGGTACTGATGAGAAATCAAATATGACAGGGACAAAAGAAGATGGTATGGATTCAAGGGGTTTTGAGAGTTTAAGCAAAACCTCAGTCAACTGCTCAACTTTTCCTTTAAGCTCATCTCTGCTGTCTTTTGTTTCTTTCAACTTCTGGCAAAGCACATTTGTGGCATCCCGCGCATCTTGTTATGCCCCTTCTGCTATCACTCTTCCTAGAGCCACCCTGGTTATCTGATAATCAGAGGCTGTTATGTCCTCTTTAGTTTTGTCAGTCGCGGAAGTGGCGATCTCTGTGAACTTATCTCCTGAAGCGTCCACCAAAACCCTTGAAACTATTTTGGGTTTCTTGCCTGATTTAGCAGTAGGAGCCTTGAGTGAGCTGAAATCAAAGGCTGGTAGGGGCACAATCACCTTCCTCTTCCTCGGAGTTTTCTCGAGTAGCCATTGCGGCATATCAGAGGGAGTTGCCACGGTTGTAGAAGCTAGTATCATACTCTCAAGGGGAGAAGATTCTACTAGTGGAGGAGGAATAGTTACCAACGTGGTAGTAGATCCAATAAAAAGAGGCACAAGAGGGGGCGTGTTGGTGATCACTTGGGTCCCAGCAGAGAGGGGTGAAATTCTAGAGAAAACATTGGCCATTACTGAAGAAGTTGATGGAGAATAAGGAGGTAGGAGTGGTTGTGAGGAAAGAGGCACAGATTCAGACTCCAAAGCCTTGGATGCAAGAGGAAAGGTTTCTTCAGTTGAGCAATCAGCAAATGGTGAAATAAGAGGCTAGTTTCCTCCTCCTTCCAAAGTAATTTCTCCTATTTCTGGTGGTGTTGGTGATTCTGGCACATTCACCGTTTCAACTGGAGAAACAATTGAAGAGATTTCTCTTTCTTTCCTCTGTATGACAATCTTGACTTTTATAGGCCCCCTAGAAGATTTTTTGTCCTTTTCCTTTTTGGAGGGCCCCACCTCTGATGCAACCAACTCTGAAAACTTATCATCTTTAAAACTCATTCCCCAAGAGGAGAGCCATGCTTTGGTGCGTGTAAGAATCTGAGCCGACCTATCTGTGATGGAGGATTTTTCACTGATTGACTAATCAATAGGTGGGAAAACATATTGATCTTCATTTAGTCCATCATAGGAAAGATCCAAAACACTTTCATTGTCACTGGTACCTTCGGGTAAATCAGCAAGCTCAAGTGTTTGAATCTCAGCAATTTTCAATCTGCTATTATCCTTTCTGCGAACAGCAACCTCATTATACAGATCAACCCAAATATCCTCTATGTTTGGCCTGTGCAGATGCAGGGTTCCATACGCCCTGAGCACTCCTTGGATGTCAAAACCGTCTCGAGGCTTCATATGCTTCTTCAATTTGTTCTGAAGCTCATGGACAACATTTTTAGCCTTCACCACTGTTAAGCAAGTGTATCTCCCAATAGAAATTGGGAAGGATACAGCAGCCTTATGTTTACTTTGTTGGAATTTATGGAAATCCAATAGCTGCCTAACCAATTCCATCAATATCAGTTTATCCCCTGGATATCAAGGCAGGTGAAAAGGATCTCCCGAGTACATGACCACCCGAAGATATGTGAACTTCTTGAACTGTAAGAAGACATATCCTCATTTGGAAACTTCAGCCCAGACCTCATCTAAGACTCTTGTCTTCCTCAATTCAGGGTTTAGCCTGCAGATGTTTTCATAGAAGAAGGCGTCATTCACCCTTCTGAATTGATCTTGGGATCCCTTTCTTGTCAGTTGAGTGAAGTATTGATACACATGACTCCCTGTCCTACTTCCCTTAGTATCCAATCTAGGATAGTTCCTCATCCCGGCCGCTGCATATGTGACATATGAAGACATATAAAACTTTCCCTGTGGATAAGACTGTTGTCAGTTGGGAATCTATCTCATTACTGACATGAGAGTGCCCCAGTCAATCCCTTGTTGATTCTTCTTGATAGTGATCATGAATTGATACATCCACCCTTGGAATACATTCGATTCAGGTAAACCAAAAACCTGACTCAGCAGAGTGATGATGTCATTGATTTCTTATATGAAATCACATCCTGGGGATAAGTCCTTGGAAATCTAGAGACAGCCAGTTTGGCCTTGATCAGGAACTTCTTATTTACATGCTTGATACAATTTTCCTGGTCATTATCCCAGGATTTTTGAGCTGACTTGATGTCCAACTCTCCATACTCTTCAAAATTGGGCAGTTTGAGGAGGTCATCAAAGTAACGCTCCGTCCAATTTGATCACTACTTCTCCTAGCCTGAATCCTCACAGAACGAGAAGCCGAGTCATAACTGGAGGCACAGGCTAAAATGAATTCAGGGCATTGAGTGGACATGGGAAAACCTACTGCAAGAGGTAAGCCACTCTCGGCTATCAGCTTTCATCCACAGAGTTTGAGAAGGAACTCCTTCACCCTACTCCAGAAAGTCTTCAATATCTATATTCCCGAATTCTGTATCTCTGAATGTCATAATTGCAATTGATATATGACGGAGACTCCACCTTCTCTGAACTTGTATTTCGTTTTTCTTCATTTCTCAGCCTTTTCTTACAGATGGACCAGGGTCCGACATGAAGGATGTTGAACGAAGAGAGGCTTCAGAGACTCAGGAGATGTTATCCACACTGTGGAAAATCCCGACCTACTAAAGATGCCGGAAGAAATAGAAGAGTCTGACACACTGAGGAGGATGTCGGGAAATCCAGAGAAACCCGATGCAAGCTGAGATATGTCGGAAACTCTGGCAAAGTCCGGCACTTCCGTGATGATGTCGGAAACTCTGGAAATTCCCGACACTTGCTGATGATGTCAGAAACTCTGAGAAAGTCTGACACACCAAACCTTCCAAAATACTTCAGGTCTTTGACACTGCACAACACCCTTCAAAAATCGAGAAGAGAAAAACAGGGTTTTTCTGTTGAATTTCAAACATGCAATCTCTTTTTGTTACCATTCATGTACCAAGCACATTTTGATTACAAGAAAATTCAAGAGGAAATAGACACCAAGTGATAATTTCAGAAGAGATAGACCCTAAAAACCTAAACCCCTTTAGAAAACAACATCCAGAAAGAAGAAGGAATAGAAAATCCCACAAAACCCAGTAAGAAAATGAGAAGTAAAATCCACCCACAATCAATCCATAAAAACTAGGAACAAAGAATGGAGAGAGAAATACCTTCAATTCAGAGAAAGGAAAGATCGAAAAAAGGTGATTCAATCGGGCATAGGTGAGCTTTCGGGTTTCAGGGTTGGAAGAGCATGTACGAAAATTCCACGAGTTAAAAATACGTCTGGTAAAAATGACGTGGAAATCCATGCATATTTATAAGAAAATTTGTAATTAATACACTTCGGCTCGGCACGTGCCAACTCACCCGACAACTCGGCATTAACACCATGAAAGCATGCTCAGGAGGTCCGAAAACTCGACACAAAGATGACTTAGAGCAATTCGGGTTTCGGGTTTCGAAAAACATGATGCATAAAGCATGAGGTGCTTAGATGCTTCATAGCCCCGAAAACCCGAAACAAAGGATTAAGCGGACTTCGGGAATCGGAAACATGGGGCATAAAACATGTTTTGGATTATGGATGTTCCGATGCGCCGGGGGTCTGAAAACCCGATTTTCTCAATACAAGGCAGGTTTCGGGTTTCGGAAGACAGTCGACATAAAGCATGTTAAAACTCATGTCGAGCTGTTGGTAAAACCCGAAAACCCGATTTTCTTAAAAAGAGGTCATAATGCAAAATTAACTTCGAAAATTTCGTAGGGGTTATCCGACCGTTTTGTCGTGAACTCAAAACAGGGATAACAGGAAGACAGGGTGGTCCACTAGGATACGAAAGAAGAGATAGCTCTACTTACTCCAAATAAAGTTTGACTGTGTCGCTCCTATCAGACAGGTTTTTGACAATGTCACTAAACATACTGACTAAGATGATAAATCCATTCTTGGGCTCTTGTTTACTCAAACTAGGAGGTTGCATCGAGTGCAGAGTTCAAGTTCATTCTACTCTTTTCAGTGTCTTCTACGGTAAGAAGTATCACACATGAAAACAAGTTATGCTCCGATATTATACAAGGGTAGAGTGTTTCGATTAAATCTCTTTATTACATTTACAAAGTATGAATGCACAAAATGACTCGTTAATCATTTATTGAACAATGAATATGCACTACAAGATATTACTTCAAATTCATTTACCTTATATAAATATCAAACATTTTTACCATGTGTACTATGAATCAAATTGAACCTATAATTAAATGCACATTTCCTAGATGTCCTTAAAACTAGCATCTCATACATATCAACAAATTATCAAATATAACTGTTTGTAACATGAGACTACATTATACATATATTCATTTAACAATGAACTATATAAATTACAATGATAATTAATGAATTACACATCGCCTTTTCGCCATCATTCTTGCATCCTGCAAACCACGTGAGCATGAAATCAGCGATAATTCGCTGGCATGACATCCACCCTAATCTAACATAATTAAAAAAAAAAAATTGTTTCCCATTTACATATAATAATAATTACAATTTGCAATCAAAAGAAAAGGTTTAGAGACATGTATTCATTATATTTTATTTCACTTCATTTTGTAACCCAGGAGAGAGAAAGAGAAGGGAAGAGAGAGAAAACACCATTTTGTCAAAAGTTCTATTTCACACAACAAGTTACACTATAGAGTTTTTAAACAGTTATTTACATGTGTCAAAATTTTCCACGGTGGTTTGGTAACCCGACGAGGGTCCCACAACTTTCTATTTTTACATTTTCTTGCTAACTACAAAAAGTTCAAAACGGGCTCAGAGGCTAAGAAACCACTTTCAAACGAAGTCTTCCGATGAGCAAACACACCATGATTAAATTTATACGTGTCCACTGATATACCAAGAGTTCATAGCAACTGATAGAATTTGGAACTGGCGAACGGTTTACGTTTGGCGGCTATTTTTCCAAGGCCACTGGTCGTAATTGTCCCAGTTGCAAATGAACAAAAGTTAGCTCGAGGGCTCAAAAAACCACGTCCAAAACTAACGTTCGACGGATGAACGTGCAACGAGAAACTTCCTACAAGTTCCCCTATATAAGGAGAATTCATCAGACTCAACGGGACTAAGAACTAGATAAACCATTTTCAAACGGCGCCAAGTTTTCTGGAGCGATAAGTCGTAATTGGTCCAGTTTGACCTCGTCAAACAGCCACCGGAGGCCTACAAAATGGTTTTTCCAAACTATACAGAAAAGTGTTTTTCCCCAAACTGAATGTTCCATGTAATTGTCTAGTAAGAACACTAGAGGTTTGTGAAAATGGAAGATAATTTCTCTATCCAGGTTTTAATTTGTGGTTCAAAATGAAAGCCAACTTTCTAGATTTAACAACTTCCTACCGTTGTGAAAAAGTGTAACAGGGCTCCTATAAGGGCGCCAAAAAGATCACAAATGTTCATTCGGGGTCAAACCAAAGGGTAAGGTGACTCCTCACATAACCAAGTACACGAATGAAGCTTAACATCCCATTTTCAGAGTTATGAAGGGTACTTAATGAGTCTCCAAAAAATGTAAAAAATTATCTATTTAAACCAGGGAGATGGTCAACATTTTTACTGGAAGTCAATTTTGTCTGGTCGATAAAACAATATTGTAGCGATCTAGTTGGGTAGGAAGTTTTCTAAATCACCTCAGAATGAGGGTGGAAGTTCATGGTTTAATGCAAACGAGTTATTTTGATTTCGTGAGTTACGACACGACATTTCATTGTTTTGCAACGAGTTGATGTAAATAATTAACTGTATTATAATCCTAATATTTTAAAATTCTATTAAGTTGCAAATGAAAACTAAAGCACAAGAATTATGAAAGGTAAGGAGAGATGAACTATGCCTGATAATATTAGCGTATGTAGCACCCGAGGATTCTTCAACATCTCGCTTTTGGTTCATTCGTATAAAAGTTCATGAGCATCATCTAACCTTTCCAGGCATTTTGTACACACAAAACGCGTACATTCACAATTCTCCTCTTCACATTTACTTGAAATATTTCTCTCATCTATGTCTCTGACAATCTCTCTCTCAAACAAGTTGATTAATGACGTCATCCTTCTTTTGCTCTATCCCTGATAGAATGTTCGTTGTGGGTGGGAGGCTCTACAGGTAGGAGGTAGTAGGTTGAAAGGTTCCTCTGCCTTTCTAACAAACCCATTTTGCGCATATTACGCCATCACTGGCAGTCCATGAGACCACATTTCTCAAGAATTTAGTGGAATAGTTCCACGCCTTTCAGGTGCATGCTTCCACATTTTCCATGGCTATCTGCCAGAGCATTTCTAGCCGCAACATCTGAAAAGTTTCCCATAACATACTCTTGTTGGACGTCTACACTGCTATTCCAGCTTTCAGCTTTTGACATAGGCTGGAAGGATGTTGGAAAAAGACACGTAGGCTGCTTCCACGTGGAGATCTATGGTGAAAGAGACAAATCTTGCACTGGTATTTTAGCACAGGCAGGGTGAATGCAGGAAAATGTCACTGATCAGGTAAAAGATCTGTTTATTGTATAGATGAACCAGTGCGACTGACTCATGAGGAGCCCATGTATTCCGTGCACTACTGGAAAACTAATCCATGAGAAATCTGTCTCATTCTTTCATTTTGTTAAACACTATAAAAGCATCAAAAAAAATTTCTATAACTGCCCCACGCACCTACCAAGGAGACAATAGACCAACAAACCAAATTTCCTTTCAACACACTCATGACCTCCATTCATTAATGTTTGAGCAAAACTGGAATCCCTGCGACCACAAATAAAAAACAACTACCTTCCTCAACACCTTGGTGGGGTGTGCATATCAGGTTCAAATCTCTCCTTCCTCCATGGCAGTGGCTGCTCTGCCTCCATACAAACAAAAAGGTAGAAAATAAGATAAGGAGCCCTAGCGCCCTTTTTGTCATAAACCGCCCTATTCACGGGCTTTTAATTTAATCCTTTTAAAAAAAAACTCAAAAAGATAAAGAACCTAAAACGAATCATCTCCCCTTTTTTTAATTATGTTTCTATTTCTTATTTTAATTTTATTTTAAATCCATTCTTCTCATTTCACAAGAAATCTCGTTACTGTATTTACTTTATTTACTAACGTTGTTCTTGCGTAACGAGCGACTGAGATGGATTTTCCCCAATTCTCTCTTCAATACATTCGTAAAGGTAGCAAACCCAACTCGTGGCAAGGTGAGCTCGCACCACCAAGCTGACCGCTCATGCATTAAGGTGTATGAATTTACCTCTTCCAAGATAATAGCTAAATCATATTGGTATGAGAACCACCCAACATGCCAAGTTAGGACAAGGTGAGCGAACTTGCACAAGATCCGAGCTCTTGATCAACACAGGTAAGGTAGCTCTGAGTTTCCCATACAAGGTTAGAAGAAACCATTACACCGATTTAATCACACAATCTTACAAAAATGTCTGAATAGGAGTTATAACCCGCTTGAGGGCCTTCTTACAAGATTTTCGACAAGACACAACAGAGTCGGGCACCACAGGGTGTGACTGGCACTTGAATGAGGATTCAATATGCCTATAAAATCTAGCCCCCAATACTAAAACGATTCTTCTATAATCAATGGCTTTAGAAGAAGCACTATAAGTTTAGGCCTACCAACAAATTTTTGACAAGCAACACACTTGGAAACCATTTCATAGTATCTTTGAAAAGTGTTAACTAATAGTATCCCCCCCTCAATATTTTGTATGTTGTTATGGGAGGATAAAAGTGTCCTTCACATTCCTAATTATGGCATGATTTCAATAGTCTTTTATGTTGCTCTTTATCAACACACCTTAGGAAATGACCATCAATACCTATCTTAAAGAGAGAATTATCCCATAGTACAAACATTGATGGTTTAAGTTTAAATGCTCATTTATCTTTAGAACAAAGGTGAGATGGACATTTCCATAAGATAAGAAATGCACAATATATGAATACCACTCATCAGTGGTTTCAAAAAAAATACCAAAGACATTTCATCTGAGGCATCATCCTCACCCTTACCATTATCTTTGTTTTTAGCAATTAATTGACACAATCCATGACCTCAAACAAGCTTTGTTGTTTTAATGTCAGTGTCATACTATTACACCTTAGTAATCTAACTGCCCCTTTTCGTGTCAAGTTCTTATTGGGCAAGGATGGAGTTCATAGCAAGGTCATGAACCAAAACTATTGAGTGTAAATTTAGAATGTAAAATCTCAATTGTTTGACGCTGTATTGATAACTGTAAAAGTGTGTTTTTCAATCTGAGAGTATTTTAGCTCATGTTCTTTTAGGCCATAGTTCAAAAAGGCACTCAAAGATTCAATTTCTCCTTAATTTTTTTAAACTAGAATGGAGGATAGGGTGTGTTCAAAATGCATAATAGTAAATGATAAGATCTTTATCAAAATTTGGGAAAACCAAAACAAGAGAATTTGCAATAACAGATTTGATAGAATCAAAAAAATTCTTTCCCTCTGCACTCCAATGGAAAGCTTGTTTCCCTTTCATCATCTAAGAAACATGTCAATTTAACTCAACAAAATCTAGGAAAAAACTTTTGAGAAAGTTTGATATTTGTTTTCTGGTAGGAAGTGTCAATTTTTAGATATCCTGGACTCTTCTAGGGTTAACCTTAATCCTATTTTTTGAGAAAATGTGTCCAAGCAACTTCCCTTTCGTTACTCAAAGAAATGGATTTTTGGGGGTTAAGCGAGATAACATGAGCCCTGCATATTTGTAATATAAGTTCCAAATGTTGAAGGAAATCTTACCTTCTTTTTAAAAAAACTATCAAATCATCAATATAGATGACTATGCATTTGTTCCCGATATCATGAAATGCCAAATACATGGCACTATAGCAAAATTTTCCTCAAGGAGGGGTAAAGGCATATTTTTTATTGATCGTGCACTGCAACCTCAATCTGATTATATCTAGAAATAATATTTAGCATAGACAACATTTCTAATCCAGTGACAACTTGTAAGATTTAATCCATGATTGGTAAAAGGATGGTTATCTTTTAGGAAAGCTTGGTTTAAATTGCAAAAATCAACGAAAATTCTTATCTCTCCATTCTTTTTCTAGAATGGTACAATATTTGTAATCCAAATTGAAAGATGGATAGGGAGGATGACTTTCACGTTCAAAATTTTATATATTTCTTCATAAATGGTCACAAAAAAAATAGTATTATAATTCCTTTGTTTTTTCTTATAAGGCTACACGCTTTCCTTCAAGTGAATGAAGTGATACATATCCTTTGGTTTGAATACTTCATATCATAATATGAATAATCCAAGACATCTAGATAATTCTTAAGGAGAACTACAAACCTTGTTTTTTCTTCTAGTGAGAAACACTTCCTGATGTTGACCATCATAGGTTCCTCATCGGATCCTAATATTCACCCTCTTGAAGTCAGTTGATTAACTAGCTCCACCTGATGATTTTATATTGAAAAAATATACTAGTGCCTATCAAAAATTTCTTCTAAGTTTATAAGTCCTTTTGGGATCTTATTTCCTTTCAAATTAATGCAACCATCATAATCTATTTCATTTTCAATACCTTCCTCTACATATGATGAGACAAACTCCTTGTACCCTCCTTCACTTCCTTCAAAATGCAATTTCTTGAAATTATCCATTTTCTCAAGGAAGGAGACAATATGTACATCATCATTAAACACTTGTTGATTTCTGTTGGCTAGATTTTTTGCATAGCTGAAAACCTAGGCAGTCATGAGATAAATCTCCCTCATTTACCAGTGAGGCTCCCATGTAAGATTTGTCAATTAAATATGCTAGTATTCATTTGGGGGTATTACTTTAACCATGCAGCTCATGAACCATAGTTGTATAGTTTTGCAGCAAGTAAGCAAGTTGTTAAAGAAAGGAAATATCTAAAGAAGCAAGAAATAATAAAACACAAGAAAGAAATAGGGAAGATGTGCAACCCAATCAATAGATTACAGAGTTGATTGCATGCACATAGACATGACCAATAGATATTAACACACAGAATTATAAGCAAAGGCAGCTTCGGATCTAGATCTAAATAACCCAAAGTTTATAAGTAGATCTGAGATTAAAAAAAAAGTTAGAAACAAAATGCACTGTGACACAAAGTTCTCCAAAAATCCACTCCTTTATATTCCTTTGCTTCAAATAGCTATCAGGGATTTCAGCACAAAGTCTAGAAGACAAGAATGCTACTTACAAATTCTGATCCTTAATCCGAAGGTTCTTCCTCTACTTATAGAATGTAGAAGGGAAAATACAAATGGGAAACTCAATTGAACTAGAACATAAACAAGAGGTAAAGATAACATCTGGCAATCATCTTCTTCTAATTCCTCTTCAAGTGACATGCATCTAGATCCATAGTCAAACTTATACACATCTGTCACTTAACTAATAGAATCATTCCACATAACTTAAAGTAATGGTTTCAAAACCAATAACTTTAAAGTTTTACAATTATATCCGAGAACATGAAAAAATAGAATAAGAAAGAGTAGAAGAATAAAGATTCGCCAGCTGTAACATGTACATCTTCTTTTTGTTTTGATACTGAATATACTTGTCAAACATGTAATTCAGTAACTTCCCATCTATCTTAGCCACAACTTCCTTTTTTGTCCTAAATTGCAGCAAGCCTTCGTTCAATACCCTAATGCATGCTTCTACATCCTCTGAGTCAGGCCCAAACTTCTCAATATCTAACTGAAACATCACAAGCTAACTGATGGAATCCATCGTGAAAGGCCTAACAACTCCATCAATTCTCCCTTGCACCATCAAAAGAGATCCCTCCAGGGAATCAGGCACTTTTCTAGGAATGATCCTCGTGTATGAAGAAACATTTCTGACCACTTCCTTATTGGTGAAAGCAATGACATTTTCTGGTAAAGATGATGCCATACTCTCAAGTGTCTGCATCCTTTTCAACATAATTCTACAGATCTCGAAATGAAAAGATACTATAAACTCAAGTTGTGTCCCCTTATCAACTGATCCATCTGGCACAATTTGTTCCGCAATCAACACCTCTCTCGGCAACTTATTTATTTTAGCCAAAGTACTCATGTTACTCTCATCAACTGTGTTCATATCTATCGTGTTTATCACCAGTTGCTTCAGCTGATCTGATGCATCTTTCATAACCTTTAGGCAGGCTGGCACCTCTCCGAGTTGTACAGAAGCTTGATGAATGATTAGACTTTTACATTCGTCGATAGCTTTAACCTGGTTACTTGCATCTTCCACTTCCTGCATTAGATGATCACTCACCTAATTTTGTGCTTAAATTGGCTTAGTGGAAGATTTGGCAACCTTGGCAATGATCTCGCACAGCTGAGATACCTGCTTCTGAAGTTCAACTTTCTCTATCTTTTCCTTGTCAAGCCTAAGGAATAAATCATCTATCAATGTCTCTGTGTCCTGCTTCAATCCTTATGTGGTGGCTTGACCTATGGGTACTTTGGTCACTATTATATCTTCTTCCGTGAGCTCATCCTTCTTTTTTTCTGCTGGAACTGACACCTCGGAAAACTTCTGCCCTGACTCCTCAATGATCAACCTCGAAGTTACCTTGGAAACTTTAGGTTTTCTATCTTTTCCTCCTAGATTCAGGAGCAGCTGCAAGTTGTGTTCCTCCAAGTTGATTTCTTCTCTAGCCTCTGGAACCAACTGCAAAGCCAACCATTCTGAGAAATTCATTTTCGAAGAATGAGAAGTTGCCGAGTGTACCACTATCTCGCGCTCTGATTCCTCTCCATCTGAAACTGCTACAGTGTTGTGGCTGTCATCCTCTGAATTATCCAAAGACAAAGCTCTTTCAAATTCTGCCATCTACAGCTTTAACATTTCTTTAGGAAGAGGTGCTGAATGGAGTGGCAAAGGAGAAAAGATGAATGTTACCGGATTCAACGGAGAAATGGCAGTATCCTGCTGAGGTGCGCCAGTTGGTGAAGTACTTGATGCTGGAGAAGTCGGAACTAACACCATAGCAATAGAAGTGATCTTCTCCTTCGAATGAAACCTTCCTTGCACTTTAATCTTTTCAGGCCTTCTGCTACTCTCTCCTTCGCGCTTCCTTTTGAGGGAATCTCATGTGCCGAAGTTTCTTGTGATTTGATTCATCAATGCTTCATCAAGGCAATATCCCTTCGTTAACAACCAATTTGAAGTATTGACCAAAACGGTGACAGACCTTTCCTCGATCGTATGACAACCACCTATGCTCTCCTGAAGTACATCTTTATCTCCTCACATCCGATGGTATGTGTCAAGTAACACAGGCCCATCATCTTTAAGATCCACAGGTATCCATTCTAATCCAAAGTCAAACACTTGATGCACTGATAACCTGCTGAAATCTTTCTTTCTAACTTCATACTCACTTTATCCATAAATTTTCCCATGAAGGCACATGCGCATACTCCTGGGAGATTGTCTTTCTTTCCACTCCAAATGGATCGAAGTTCAGTCATGCTAGGAAGAACTCTTGCTCGTACTCAGAGAACATCTCCGCTTCAATTCCTCGGGCTTTATGAATGCTCTAGCAGCTATAATAGCCCACTGTGATCGGGAAGAAGCCTGTAGACTTGTGTCGTTTCAACTGTAGATCATGCATCTCCACGAGTTGTTTGCTCAACTCCATGATGACCAATCTATCACTCAAGTATCTAGGTAACTTAACTAGTTCTCCTTAAAATCTGGTGACCCTGAGGTATGTAAAATATGCAAACTGGATGAAGATACTACCAATCCTAGACACAGCTGCCCATGCTTCCTTGCTCACCTTGTTGGCCTTTAGATCATCGTACAGCCTGTAAATGAATCCGTAGAAGAATCCATCGTTGACCACCTTGTAATCTTTATTGCATGCAGGTACAGTAAGTTGTGGATAACACTCGAAAATAGGATCCTTGGAAAGAACACCACGTCTATCCATCTTGGAGAAGACACCCTGTGAAGCTGCTACATATACCAAATACGAAGTCATTTTGAAGCTGTAAGTACACCTCAAATTCCGGAGCTGTAAGTACACCTCACATTCCGGAGCTGCTCACCAATGTTGTCACTAATGGTTTCTAACCAATTGATTATTGAATCTGCTTTGTTGATTTCAATGGTCCTGATGAAAGCATACATCCATGTGCAGAAGTTGTGAGTGTTAGCTTCGCCATTTACCCTACATAACAATTTGGCAATATCATCCACCTCTTGTACCAAATTAGGACCGTGGAAGAGTTCTTGGGAACTTGGATGGAGATCTGGGCTACTTCATGTATTTGTTGTTCATTATGCCCACACAGTCAACTTTATGCTTTTCCCATCTATTGTCGGCATCCTATATGCTAATAGTAGTCACCACCTATCGTGTTGGAATCTTCAGACAATAATTGATGAATTGTGTGTCTAGCCAGATTATTGTCTTCCCCGTAGCATCTCAAATTGATCTAGATAATGGGTGGTAAGACCTAGCGCACTCCATGACGAATTCTGGCAACTAGGCTATGAATGGAAATGTTGCAGCTCGAATAATTCCACTACTTTTGACTGCATGCATGAGAGAAGTCTTTCCAGCTCTGGATTTATCAATCAATTCGGAAAGAGGTTATGGACCTAGATCTATATCTCCAATGTCAACAAACTTAGAAGTGATGCATGACTCTGCTGAGCTTTCTTTTTCATCGCGCTTTGCCATGGTTGAATTTGTCTTTGTCTGAGTAATTCTTTTTCTCTTTATTCAGCCGGAATTCTTTACAACCGATGCAGATATGGAGATTTCTTCAGATTCGGAGGATATGTTCAATGTATTGGACATTGATTTAGGCTCCCTTTCTCTTATAAAAGTGCATGTAATGAATTCCTGCAATTAATTCGGACAAAGATGGCAATAGGAACATGAACACTTGATTTTAATTATAAAAATTTGCATATATCAAGCCTACTGCCCCAAAATTTGATGTTTTATTTACATGCAAAACAAGCATGATTTTTGTCAACTTCACCCGAGCACCTGTACCACTATGCAGACAATTAATCAAACTTAATTCAATCTCCTTCAAACCTAGGCGCCAAACTTTGAAGCCTTCCAGTAGTAAAAACACCTTCTTCTGTGCAAAATTCCTCCTTAATTGGGCGTCAAATTTGTCTGGACTGCACTTCCTTGCTAAAGAATTAATTAATTCATCATTATGGCAGCCCCTTCTTATATAATCTTCACCATTCTATAATTAATAATTGTCTCTCCTATTCCTAGCAATTAATTAATTAATTAACATGTTTTTCTCTTTAATTTGGGCGCCTATTTTGTGCATGCTCGTGGTTGCCATTAAATAAATTAAATTTATTTAATTTTAGCTCTCTACTTCCAGTCCCTTTGACTTCACAGTGTGCTTTGACCTCATCCACTAAAAATAGGAATTAATTACATCAATTAATACTTTAAAAAGTATTATTCCTCCTCAATATGGGTCACACTTTTTGACATGAAGGGGGGTTGCATTAAATAAATTATATTTATTTAATTTTAGAATTCTATTTCTAAATTCCCTTATCCTCTTCTTCTTTGTTAACTTTTCCCCATGTTTGGGCACCAAATTTGGAAAAGAATTTAATTAATTAATGCCATTAAAGCTGCCCCTCTATTCCAAAAGGGGTCGCACTTTTTGACATGGCCCATTTCTATTTTCAAAAGCCAATTTTCAATGGGATTATTTACCCTGCACCGCAACTCCAAAAATCCCATGATCCACTTAAGCTACTTGACTTTCATAATGGGATTTTTTACCCTGCATAACAATTAAGAAATTCCCATCAATGCCTTAAGTGATTTTCTTTTATTTCACAATGGGAATTTTCACCCTACAAGGTAGGTAAGAAATTCCCGCCTGCCTGTTGCCTCTAATAATCCCATCATGACTTAAGTGGCTTTGCCCCATGGGAAAAAGTACCCTGCTAGGCAGGTACAAAATTCCCACCTACCTGCTGCTACCAAAAATCTCATTGTAGCTTAAAACCTTCTTTTCCCAAAAATGTGCCTGCCTAGAATAAGTTTTTTCGTGCATGACTTCGTCTTTTCAAAGAGAACCAGACCTCCTGTGACAAATTCCTTCTGGCATAACATCCATAGGTGATCTCCAGATACTCCTAGGCAAGAAATCAGATTAAACTAGCAAAGGAATTGACCTAGAGAAATTTCACAGAAAACAAAAATGGGAAAACACCAAAAACGCAAAACATTGCCAGAAGTCACAGATAAAGCCTAGGATTCATTCCTAATTAAAACCCTACTGGAATATGGGAATATTGACATGTAAGACCACAACAGGGTTAAACCGGAGCACAATTTACCTCAAACGGGGCTCAGAATAATTAAATACAAATTTCCCGCAGGCAAACCCCAGCGACAGAATATAACAATTTTGGGCATCTGGGTATTTGGTGAAATTGGCTAATATTGCTCTATTGGAATATCTTGACACAATACAGACACTTTCTGGTAATAAAAAAACAAAATGACCCATTATTTTAAAACTACGAATTTTTTTTACATGGGGTAGTCTCAAATTTCAAGGTGAAATCTGGGGACACCAATTTCATAATTATAAGGGACACTGGGATGGAAGATCATTTCAATAGTGATTTTATTTTTTATAAAAAACATGATGTGGCACAAGAAGGTATGCAAACACTACTAAATTATCTTCTCTCATGTCCTTTTCTCTTGACACAACATTAATCGAAAAGGCTTCACAAAATTCAATACAATCACAAACTCTATTCCTATAGTATTTGATTTTTTCATTTCTAACTTGGAACATATTTCTTACCTATTTGACCACAAGTTCAACATCACCTTGAGCTCTAATATTATTAATTCCCATTTCTTTGGCTACCAAATGGCCAAGAAGAAACGCTTCATATTCATTTGTGTTGTTAGTATAGGTAAACTGTAATTTGTAGGAGAAGGGATGAATTGTTCTTTGGGGTGAAACAAACACCACACCAACTCCTAAGCTAGAAAAATAAAAAAATTCCATCAAATTTTAATCTCCTTTGTTTTGATCTTCCCATAATCAAGAACAAAAATGGAATGGCCAAGCTGTTTATCAGAAATGATCATATAGTTCCACATGATCTGTATCTTGATATAATATAACTTCTCTAAGATCGTCTGAATTTTGCACCGTATATTTGGCTTACCTTTTTGGAAGCAACTTTTTCATTTCTACTTTTAATGGAATTAAAGTGTGATACAAATCCATTTGAATCTAACCTCCCACATCTCGACAAAAACTTTTGTGCAAAATCATTCTATAAGAGGCTCGAATATCAACCACCAAAATAGTAGATTTAACTTTTTTTTGAAAATCTACAAATGCAACTTGAGCATATTTGATTCACCTCACCAAAGGTACTTGTTTAGTTTCCATGAATAATATTGGCCAAAATCTCTAGTGAGATTAAGGTTGAGAGCATGAGCAACTCGGACAAGCATTACATTATCAAAATCCCCAGATTCAATGATACAATTACTAAGTTTATGGCCTCCAATTAATAATGTTACATAAAAAGGTTCAGTTTTTATTGAGGTGGATGGATATGATGCTAGAAATTTTATTGAGGGATAAGCTTTTGGAATTGGCAAGATTCCTTTTCAAGATGGATCAATTTGAGTTGTCTTTAAGGCGGTACCTTTGATATATTTGACCTATCTATCAAATTGATCAATATGGGTTTGCAAATACTCGACTTTAGAAATTTGGACCTTAGATATTTTCACATGATCAATTGTGTAAAAAAAAGAAGAAGAATAATGAGCTTCTGAGGCATTAGAAATATAATTTTTAACACTTTTAATTTTTGGAGATACAATATCCTTATGAGCAAAAGAAGTTAAAGGAGTACTTACTTTCTTTTCTACTAGCTAAAGAAGAATAGAAAGAGGAGACACTTCTTAGAAATGAAATGGATTATTTTAGGGGACTCCTTAGTTTTTCCTGCTTTGTTTGGTTGAGTAATATATTTTTTCTTAGTCAGCTTAGATCACATCAAAACAACACAAGAATAATTGTTCATATCTTATACTTCTTCATCACAATCATCCTCTGCGGATTCATAATCAACAAAACCAACATTAGATTCTTTTTTCGTTTCTTCAATCTCTTCCTCTTCTTTAATTTCCTCAATTTCTTCTTCGGCAACTTCATTATCTTTTGTTTCTTGAATTTCATAGGTTGCATTGGTTGGAGCTTTAATAGGAGGAGCTTTGATAACAAGTATAGGTTAAACAATGGGTAGACAATTTCTATTTCCAAAGTTTCTCCTTGAGATGTATTTATACATGTTAGTTAGAATATTTTGTGACAATTATTTATTCAAGGAAATTTAATCATTACCTAACTTCTGAACTAGTGGATCAGAACTAGTCTGACCAGAAGTTTGCACTTTACTTTTAACAAGATATTTCCTTAATTTCCCTGACATGATCATATCATCTTCAACAATGATAGAAAAATGTTGAGCATCATCTAAATCTTTGAACTAAGCCTTCCTTATTGCAAAACCAACTTCAAGAATATGATCGTTAATGAAGAAACATTTTTTTATTCGTTGGTTGAACATTAACGAGAATCTTATTTATGATTCTATTGAACTTTTCCACAAATTCCCTCATAACCTCGTATGGTTTTTTTTCATTTGAGCGAGTTATGATAGGAGAGTATGAGAATATTCGACTGGTTTAAATTTAGCTTCAATTTTTCTACACATAGCATCCTAATTGGTGATACTATTGGGTATAAGATGATAAAACCACTCAACCACATTGTCTTGTAAACTCTTAACAAAAATTCTAAGAGAGACATCCTCATGAGCAACTCCTAAAACTCCAATATCAATCAAAATGTTTTATATACTTTGAATTTGTTCTAATTTTTCCCTAAACACATTCTAAAACACTTAAAAGATATCTGAGTCATTCTTTTTAACCCTAATTACACTTCAAAGTTAGATGCAACTTTTTATACTTGTGAATATTATTATGTGCATGCTTGTTATTACTCTTTAGTACAATATGAACTACATTTCTAACTAGTTGTACTTATATTTTCAACTCTATATCAAATTGAAATTAAAACTGGGGTTGATAAATTTTATTGAACCAAAATTTTTTTGAACCCTTAACCTCATTTAGGGTCTTACATAGCCTCTTTAGTTGGGCCTTCTAATTTCCAAAACCATAGGGTGGTTCTTGTGAGTGTGTAATGAAATTACTTATATCATAATATAAAAATTAATATAACACCAAAATATAGATAAATGATCACAATATGCAATTAAAATGGCTCGGCCACTTTGAGGGGGTAACCTCCAAAACCATACAATAATACTCAAGTACTCAATATGATGATAATAAATTACTCTCTAACTCATATATATATCCCTACTACATTATGCAAAACACCAAGACCGACCCACTAAGCATATGAAAGCATAAATAAATATGATATGGCATGTTAAGAGATTATGCTGGCCACATGGAAGCTATCCATATCCTAACATATAACCTAAGATTAAGGGCATAATATGCCCCTCTCTTTCAAATCAACATTTTCCCCACTGTTGGTGATGTCTGGATGTTGTTTTTGGAATGCTTCATATTCCCATGTTGCATCTTCAAGATCCAAATTCTTCCATTTGATTAGATACTCGGTGATGACACTTGTCCTCCATTTCTTAGTGCATGTCTATATGATTCCTTAAGGTTCCAAGATGATGAATCCCTCCTCGTCAAGCTTTGATAACATTCACTGAGAAGACATCGTCTTCCCAATGACCTTCTTCAAGTAAGAAACACATGGAAAAATGGATGTATTTTTAGTTGACTGATGAAATTCCAATTTATATGCCACACTACCAATTTTTTGCAACACTTGATAAGGGTCATAGTATTGGGTGAAAGCTTGTTATCTTTTTTTCTATTATTTCAAAGATAGTTTCTCTATATGGATGCAATCGTACAAAAATAAAGTCTCCAACTTCAAATCTTCACTCATTGTGGTGTTTATAAGCTTATTTCTTCATGCAGGTTTTGTGTCATTACCAAGTTCTCTTTAAGACTTGAGAGCACCTCATATTGGTGATGAATCTGATTTTTAACTACTCTTACTTTAGGTTAGACCAAGTTGGAAGTGAGGGATGGTGGATGGTAACCGTATAATGCCAAGAATGGGGAAATTTTGGATGAAGTATGAAATGAAGTGTTTATCCCACCATTCTACAAGTGGTAGCCACTTGACCCATATATCCTGCTAATTTGAAGCAAAGCATCATAGATACCCCCTCCAAATATTTTTTTACTACCTCGTTATATCCATCATATTGGGGATGATATCATGAACTACAAGCCAATTGAGTACCCAACATGAGAATAAACCATTCCAAAATTTTCTAGTAAATATAGGATCACGATCACTGACTATAATATCGGGTTTTCAATGTAGCTTTTGAATTCTATACATTAAACATATAACTCTTTTTACTTGTTATTAAATGGACGAGACAAAGCACACATATGAGCATACTTGGTGATTCTATTCACAACCACCATAATTATACTTTTCCCTTCATATTTCAGTAATATTGTGATGAAATCCATGGAAACCTCAGCCGACAACTAACTATGAATCAAAAGAGGATAAAAAAGGCCTTAAGACTTAATAGTTTCACCCTTGTTGTACTCACATACCAAGCATTCTGTCACAAATTTCTAAACATCTCATTTCAACCCTTCCCAAAAGAAATCTTTCTTAGTTATGTGAGTAAGTTTTCAAGAATCCTAAATTCCCACCCATTAGAGAAGCATGGAGATATGAGAGAACCATACTTTTAAGGGTAGAGTTCTTACATAATTCATAATTGGTCTTTATACCGCAATGCATCGTCCTTTCATACAATTTATCTGAAATGCTTGGATCCTGTTGGAGATTAAGAATGAGATTGTGGGTCTCCTTATTATTTATTCCATTTTGATCTTTCCCAATCTACCCAATCTTCTTGTAATATTGACATGTCATGTAATAATTCTTTCCATGGACTCATCTCTCTTAGATAGTGCATCAGCTACCACATTTTCTTTCACATATTTTAAATGATCTCAGATTCATATCCCAATATCTTAGTGACCCATTTTTTTCCTTAGATGATAGTATTTTCTCTAAGAAGTATTTCAAGATATAATGATATGTCTTTACATTGAAGTGATGACTCATGAGATATAGCCTCCATTGTTTGACTGCATGAAGAATAGCCATCATTTCCTTCTCATAAGCTAGTTTTGATATGTTTCTTACCTTTGAGTTGACAACTCTAAAATGCAATGTGGTATCCGTCTTGCATATGTATTACACCTATGTCACACCTTGAAGCATCACATTAAACAATGGAGGTTTTGGAGAAATATGGGGTTTTCATACTATAGAGACCTAAATTTCACTTTTGTTATCTTATTGCTAAAAGCACACTAATCACTCTCATTCTTACCATTTCTATTATAATTAGTGATTTCCGCTAAGTAACTAATGTTTCTTACCATTTTGGTTAATGAACAATGTTTTTTTTTATTACATACCCTCTTTCACATTCAGGATGCCACTTTAACGACAAATCATAAGTCAAAATCCTTCTCCAAACAAACAATTAGCAATTATTAGCTAATTAAGCCTATTTTACCCTTATTTTGGTCAATATACCATATTATTGGCTCAAACCCCTCTTCCATCCACTCAAAATCACCCCACTTTCTCCACAACATCTTAGCAAGCTTCAAAAGCTTATCCTAGCCTCCTAATTGACCCTAAGTGGTTAATTAAGGCTCCTCAATCTTAATCACTTGATAATTCACTAATTATGATTTAAAAAACCTTAATCATAATCAACAATTCTTAATCTATTTTTCACTTTTAGTCCCACATGCACCAAGATGCAAGTTTTCCTTAAAGGAAAAACTATAAAAAGGACTAACCGCATACCTTTAAACTTTACACCATGCTTTGATTTGCATATCATATAAGAAATATGATTAATAGTTAAGCTCAATCCTTTCCTCATGTCTGCAATGGGGTTAGTACATTGGTATCCAATATGATCTTGTAGTCATTGTTGGAGAGACCATCTCACCTTCCTTGGAGTAGCAATAAACCCCCAATTTGATTGCTCCTAGATCTATTTAGGTCTATGTTAGTTAGTAATTGAATATTTTAGTAGTCATGCTTTAGCTTAGATAGATTGATATATCATGTTAGTTCTTTGAAGCATTCCATTAAGCTTTAATCATTGATGTAACTATTGTTAGATTCAATAAGCATTTTCTCAATTATACTATGTGGTGTTAGTCTTGTTAGTTTAGCTTTGCTTGGAACTTTTAGTAGTATTCACATACTAGAGTGGTACGCATAGCCTTCTTCAGTGATTAAAATTCCTATGTTTCTTCCTTGTTCCAATGAAAAGGATTCTTTCTTTATTAATGTTATGAGTGTTGTTGTAGTTCTACCATAACTCTTCACAAATTTGTGATAATGACATGTAATCCCTAAGAATTCCCTGAGGTTTTTGAGGGTTCTAGGAATATGCCAATCCAACATGGCTTGGATCTTATGAGGATCCACTTTTACCCATTCATGATATACTATATGACCCAATTATTCTACCTCCCTTACCCCAAAAGCACACTTTGAGGGCTTGGCACAAAGGTGTTTTTATTCAAGAGTGTCCAATACCTTATTGGCATGATGTAAATTTTCTTCCCAAGTCTTGTTGTTGATTAATATATCATCAAAGAATCTCAGGACAAACTTCTGCAAAAATTACCAAAAGATTGAATTCATCAAACAATGAAAAGTGGATGGTGCATTTGTAAGGCCAAAATGCATTACTAGAATTCATAGTGTCCTTCATATGTCCTAAATGTTATTTTATGAATACCTTCATCATGAATTCTAATTTGATGGTATCCCGACTGAAGATCTAATTTTGTAAAATAAATAGTACCATGTAATTTATCTAACAAATATTCAATGATAGGAATATGATACTTATCTTTTATTGTGTATCTGTTGAGCTCCTTGTAGTTTGGACACATCTGTCAACCTTCATTTTTTTTTCTTATCATCACCATTGGAGAAGAGTAAGTACTTTGACTATGGTGAATAATACATGTTTCCAACATCTCTTGTACCATCTTTTCAATCTCATTATTTTGCAGATAATGGTACCTATAAGTTCAAATGTTGGGCGGTTGGCTTCTTGGTAAAATTTATGGCATGAAAAATTAAAACTTTGAGCATGACAACTAAGACCATATTTTAAAATTATGTTTCCCCTACCACTGTGAATCCTTTCTCTAGCTAGTTTTCCCTCAGTTTAATCCTCACCTAGGCTCAGATGAAAGTTCTAACAAGATTATTAATTGTGTTTTATTTTGTAGGGAAGAGTGTCTAATGTGATTGATGAACTCGTTGAGATTCGATAAAAGACAAATTCCTCCAAAGGCCTAAAAAGGTCATTTTTGGTGATTCTGCAGTTAAGTAAACACCCCTCTGAAGTGTACAAGGGAAATATAAAGAGTTTGAGGGTGATTTCAGAGGACATTGAAGGTATCCAAGGCATTTTAGGAAAGTTTGAGGAAGAAAATTTGATTCATGAACAATCGCTTCAACTTCGGGTAATTTTGGGTGTAAGGAATGAAAGCTCCAAACGGTGAAAGCTAACTTCTTTGGATGCTTTCAAAATATATAAAAGGATTTAGGAGAAAAAAAATAGTAGTTAGAAAGATCTTGGAATCCTATTAAATATGGAAATATGAACTTTGTTCCAAGACTTAAGGATTTCCTGAGGTAATCCAAAACATTGCAGGTGTTCCTCTTAGTCAAAGATGAAATAGGCCCTAAATTCGAATTTTCAGGTAGACAATAATGGTTCCAATGGTTTCATCAAGTGTTTTTGAGTCAAAAATCATGTAATATTTTACCCCAAAACACTTTCATATGCTTATGGGGTGAAAAAAGAAATTTGGATGTCTAAATTTAGACACCGAGGATAAAATATGCTTTCCCAAAATGGAAAGGTCACACTTTGGACACCCTTGTGTCCCCTCTATCCCCTAGGGGACAAGCAGACAAGGGGGACACCAAAGTATGACCCCCTTCTCCTCCATCAAGCTCATGGTCGAACTGTTACCTCCCAGTTTTTCCCTTTATCCCCATGGTGTAAGGGGGACACCAAAGTGTGATGCCCTCTCTCTCACATCACACTATATACACCCTTTTGTCCCCTTTATATTCTCTATTCCCCAAGGGATAGTGGGGACCTAAAATTGTGACCTCACTCAACCCTGTCGGCCCTTGGTCACCTGGAAACACTCTTCTAGCCCCTGAAAAACCAAAGTTAAGCCCAAGTCACATTTTTTCACCTCATTTTCTCCCTTTGTCCCTTAAGAGACAAGGAGGACACAAATGTGTGACCCCCCTTGCTCCACTTCAACCTCCTTCACTCCAGATAAGTTGTCATGGTCATGAGTAGGTCAAAAATCATGCAGAGATTTCGCTAACTTATCCCATCACAAATTTAACCATTTTAACCTTCAGATTATTGTTGATATCCTCCCAACCTCCATTAATGTTCAGATATGCTACAATAACAAATTTCAGCAAGTTTCCTTTTTTATTCTATAAAGATCTAATGAGCGAAAAACCTTAAAAATTGGATTAGAGAGCCCTAGAGCAAAACACAAACTTTTGAAAGTGTTTTCATTACAAACCGACACCTGTAAGTGTCCTTTATAAAAATAGAAAGTGTATAAGGATTTCTATGTCTAAAAATAGTAAGTTTCCAAAAATAAAAAATCTTCAACAATTTCAACACTCTGAATGAACAAGAACCATCATAAAGTGAAAATTATGATAACTTACTAAAAATAGCAGTCCTTGATAGGACCTGCTAAAAATGGTAAGTCTTGTAATTGAGCTTAGAAAACTTGTGGTAACCCCCATTCTTCATATCTCTTTTTCTCACCATTGCAATGCTTAGAAGTTGTTTCATGGCTCAAACAAGACATATAACCACCAATATCTCAAAGCATTAGTCCATAGGTGATTTTTGCATGGCACATGTTGATGCAAGAAGTTGGATGGTTCAACTCATCCTAATTGTGGTAGAAGGGATTCATCCTAGTTGAATTCATCCAAATAAGGATATATCTTCATCATTGACTCTATTTCCAAAGGTAAGGGAAATCATATAAATCACACTATGATGAGGAATGAATCAAAGTGAATTAATGTGTGTGAAAGACAATCACTTGAAAAATAGGTGAAATCAAGATCATCATAAGGTCTGTGAAGGATTTGAAACATCAAGAACTTCATTGCAATTCAATCCACCAAGGAAATGGTCAACAATAGAATGATGAGATAAGATCACCATGAGTGATTTTGACATTCATCTCAATCTCACAAACAATGCATGTCTCATGAAAGTGTTTTCAAACACTTAACCTATGTTTTGTAATGTGCTTGTTGGCTAGATTTTTTGCATAGCACAAAACCTAGGCAGTCATGAGATAAATCTCCCTCATTTACCGGTGAGGCTCCCATGTCAGATTTGTCAATTAAAGTATGCTAGCATCTATATGGGGTTTTACTTTAACTATTCAGCTCATGAACCATAGTTGTACAATTCTGCAGCAAGTAAGCAGCTGTTTAAGAAAGGAAATATTTATGGAAGAAGGGAATTATATAAACAACGAGAAGAAATGGGGAAGATGTGCATCCCAATCAATAGATAGCAGAGTTGATTGCATGCACATAGAAGAAACCAATAGATATAAACACAGAATTACAAGCAAAGGTAGCTCTAGATCTAGATCTGAAATAACACAAAGTCTATTAAAAGATCTAAGATAGAAAACAAGAAACACAATACACCGTGACACAAAGTTCTCCAAAAATCTGCTCCTGTATATTCCTTTACTTCAAGTGGCTCTCAAGGGTTTCAGCACAAATTTTGGAACACAAGGATGCTGCTTACAAATTCTCATCATTAACCCGAAGGTTCTTCCTCTACTTATAGAATGTAGAGAGGCAATTACAAGTCGGAAGCTTTTAGTTGAATTGGCACATGTGGAAGTCGGAAAGGAAACAACTGGCAATCTCCCTCTTGGAGTTCCTCTTTGCATGACATGCATGATTTGCAACTAAAAATAGAACCTTTTATTTTGCACGTCTGCCACCTATCTCCAAGTAGTTGACTTCTTCAAGTAATGGCTTTTAAACCAATCACTTAAGTTGTATAATTTAATTGATCGCTCAATTACTTTATCGGAGGAAAGAAGAAGGAAGAGGAAAGTTGCATTCTTGCCCTTTTTCATGTCTGCATGCAGCTGATTCTTTTGCCTTTGATTCTCACCAAACTGGACCTGGGAGTAGCTGGATCTGGAAGCAAGCTGGAATTGGAAATGGCTAGATCTAGAAACAACAAGCTGGATCTGGAAGCGAGATGGATCTGGAAGCGGCTGGAATTTTTCCTTCGCCTTGTCTTCTCTTTTATCCTTGAAGCTTTCGTAGTTCCTCTCTTGTACATGCATCAGTGCAATGTCTGTCGTAAATAACTCATCATTTTTATTTTTAATTGCATATGAGCAATTAAAAATTCTGGAAAGCACTCCGGGTGAATGCAACTTCAATGAAGGCTTCAACTGGAAGATTGGAAGCACATGCACAAGATCCTGGAAGAAATTTTCCACGCACTGACTTCTTCATGGGCTGCATTCAGAAACAAGAGGATGAAGCCTTTGTGCCGGAAGCTTTTACAATTATGAGATCTAGATCTGGATCTGGGCCTATTGACTTCAGCGAATCTAGAAGCTACACATGATTCTGCTGAGCTTTCTCTTTCATCCCGCTTAGCCATGGCTGGAGCAATCTTTGTCTGAACAATTCTTTTTCTTCTTACTAGGCCGAAATTCTTCAAAACTAGTGCAGATCTGGATAATTCTTCAGATTCGGAGGATATATTCAATGTATTAGACATTGATTTAAGCTCCTTTTCTTTTGTAAAGCACCTATAACGAATTCCTGCAATTAATTCAGACAAAGATGGCAACCGGACCATGAACAGTGGATTTTAATCATAAAAATCTGTATAATTCAAGTCTGCTGCCCCAAAAATTGATGTTTTATTTGCATGCAAAGCAAGCATGAATTTTACCAACTTCACCTGAGCACCTGTATCACTTATGCAAACAATTATCCAGACACAAATCAACCTCCTTCAACATGTGCACCAATATTGGAAGCTTTCAGCATTAATTTCACCTTCTTCTAAGAAAAAATTCTCTCCAAATGGGGCGCACTTTTCCTCTGGGCTGCACTTCTCTGCCTTTGAATTAATTAATTCATCTTTATGGCAGCCCCTGCTTATATAATTCTCACAATTCTATAATTAATTAATGCCTTTCCTATTCCTAGCAATTAATTAATTATTTAATAAGTTTTACTCTTCAAATGGGGCACCTATTTTGTGCATGCTCATGGCTGCCATTAAATAAATTAAATTTATTTAATTTTAGACTTCTGCTTCCAGTTAACTCAAGCCTCACAGTATGCTTTGACCTTAGCCACTGAAAATAGGAATTAATTTAATCATTTAATACTTTAAAAAGTATTATTTATCTCCCAAAAGGGGCGCACTTTTTGACATAAAGGGGCTGCATTAAATAAATATTATTTATTTAATTTTAGAACAATCTATTTTCAATCTCCTTTTGTCCATTTACCTCTATTGAATTTTCCACAAGCTTGGGTGCCAAAATTGGGTGAATAAATATTAACAAATATTTATTTAATGCATTTATTATTCACCCAAGGTGGGTCGCACTTTTTGGAATAAAAAATTTCTATTTTTAAAAGTCAGATGTCAATTAGATTATTTACCCTGCAAGGCAGCCCTGAAAATCCCATGATTCACTTAAGTCGTTTGACTTTCATAATGGAATTATTTACCCTGTAAGGCAGGCAATAAAATCTCATGATTCACTTAAGTGATTATTCTTTTATTCCACAATGGGAATTTTTACCCTGCAAGGCAGGTAAGAAATTCCCGCCTGCCTGCTGCCTCTAATTTTTCCATTGTGACTTAAGTGATGTTGCTTCCATGGGAAAAAATACCCTGCTAAGCAGGGACAAAATTCCCACCTACCTGCTACTTCCCAAAATCCCATGATCCACTTCAAACCTTCTTTTTCTAAAAATGCGGCCAACCCAGAAGAGGCTTTTTGGTGCACGACTTCGTCTTTTCCTAGAGAACCAGACCTCCGATGGTAAATTCCTTCTGGCACAACGTGCGTATGTGATCTCTAGATACTCCAGGCCAAGAATCAGGCCAAACCGGTAAAGGAATTGATCCAGAGAAATTTCACAGAAAACGAAACGGGAAAACACAAAAAACACAAAACGTTGCCGGAAGTCACAAATAAAGCCCATAATTTATTCCTGGTTAAAACCCTACTGGTATATGGGAATACTGACATGCACTATCATAACAAGGTTAAACCGGAGCACAAATTGCCTCAAACGGGACTCAAAATAATTAAATACAAATTTCCTGCAGGCAAACCCCAGCGACAGAACATAACAATTTTGGGCATCTGGGTATTTGGCGAAAATGGCTAATATGGCTCCTCAGGAATATCTCAACACATTACAGGAACTTTCTGGCAATAAAAACACAAAATGACCCATTATTTTAAAAGTAATTTTTTTTTAACATGGGGTAGTCTCATATTTCAAGGTGAAATCTGGGGACACCAGTGCTCACACCTTGCAAGTAAGGGAGTTGGCATTTATAGTGTTTCAATACATTCTAGAGGTCAAGAACATGAAACTCATTCTCATGCATTCCTTCAAGTTTCATTCAGGGATCAATTCATCTATCTGGAGGAGGAAACTTATTTTCATAAGAAGCAATTAAACAAGAAGGTGTATGAACATCCTAAAGTTGATTCCATTCAAGGAAGATTCTTGAGCCAGTAAGGGTAAATGGATAACTTCCATGAGAAGTACCATGTTTTCAAGAATGAATTCACTTCGTAGTTTTCTTATACACTCATCCAATACCTTGTAGTATGTTCACTCCTCAAATGAGAAAGCATATATAATAACCTCATTTTAACTCAACAGGTGGTCATAGGACAATAATTTCATTTAGGAAGAAATCCTTCTATCTGCAAGATGAAGACCTATTTTAGTGAGTGGTAGACAAACATAAAATGTTTTAAACATTATGGATTTGATTTTTGGTCACAAAGGTGAATTGTGAAGGCCTAAAGGAGTGAGGAATTGATCACCATATCCTAATTCCTACCTTATGATAAGAGAATATCATCATGTTCCCATCATAATGCATATCTCATAACAATGTTTCTGAACACTTATTTGATGCCCTTGAATGTTCCCATATCACATAGAAGAAGGATATTGTGATCACAATGCTTCAAGTCAGCAAGGTCTTCATTTACAGAGGTTTCACCTTCATCAGATTGATCAACCCTCTCTCATTCATGAAGCATTTCCTCAAAGTTCCATCAAAAGGATATTCCTCATCAGTAAGAGCTTTCTCATCTCTAGATTTCCACCTCTCTCTCTCTCTCGTCTTCTCTCTCCCTCCTCCCTCTCTCTCTAATGTTCTATTTCTTCATTGGGAATGTGCTTTTTCCACTTCTTTTTCACTTAAGTGACTTAGTGTTGCATTATAAAGTCCCTTTTCAAAAATAAGACTTAATTGATTAATGCAAATACAAAATCATAATACGATGTTATAGTAGCAGTAAATGAATGCAATAATGAAATACAAAAATATACCAAAGAAAACTAATCAATAAATAATGAAACACTCACGTGCAAAGAATGGTAAGATGCCTTAGCTGATTCGTTGAGTTCTGGAAAGTGCACAGAGTGGGAAGAAAGAGAAATGTGAAGCACTAACCATCAAACTGGAGATCATAAAATGGTAAAACTTGAGGAATAGACTAGACAGGGGCACCTCGGAGAGGGACAGGGGCACCCATGGGCACCCGGGTACTGATTCTGGGAACTTGGGTCTGTAAAAATGCTCAGAAACCTGAATTCTCAGGGTCACGAGATGTTCGTTGATGCTCTCCTTTTATCATCATGAGTTTTCACACAGTGATCATTTAGGTCACAATAAACCTACAATGAAGAATATACTTGCAAAACCCTCAAATAGACATCAAATCCCAAAAATCAAAAGATGCAGAATGAGGGGTTGGAATGTCCTCAACTGCCACAAAGGTGGACTTACAACTAAGAGTTGCATTAAATATCAGACCCAATGTAGTTTTATGTGTGTGTGTGTGTGCAGAATTATGCCCTAGGTTGCTCTTGTGCCAGTCGCACTTGGATAGCGAGCAAGTAGCTAGATGTAAAGGAATGTAGTATATGTGTGCATGGAATAGAATGAACTTCCCTTATATGAAGTGTGATGTAGAAAACCATCCCTTATGTCCCTTGTGATGGAGCTAGATGGATGCAATGGAGCTCTTAGATGCTTTGATGGATGCAGCCTTAGGTGGTGATAGTAGATGTTTAGTGCTTGGTCCCTTAGTATGATCTCATAATTATATATTTATATGATTCCCTTGTTTGGATTTTGTAATTAACCCCAAAATGTGAACTACCAAAAAGATAAGATGCTCAAATGGCTAGAAAGGACCCAAAAAGTGTGAGTAAAGTACAAAGAGGACATGGGCGCCTAGATTGGACAAGGGCACCTGACGCTCGTGTCCTAATCTGGGCACTGGTGTCCAGGATGACAAATGCCAAACACTGAAAAGGAAGACTGGGCAAGTAAGGGTGTAAGATTGAAAGTAACAATAGAAAACAAAGAAAGGTGGCCAAAGACATGGGTTAATTAGTACTTTTCTTACTTAGGAATCATATGAATAGTATGTAATGGACTAGATAATTACCCAAAGTGTGTGATTTTGTGTTTACATTTGCCCCCACTTTATGTTTGGGAGCAGAAATCTCGGTAATATAAAGTAAATAGATATGCATACCTGATATCCATGTAGATCAATGTAAAAGGTGTGCCGAAGGACTAGATAAAGCTTGGAGTGATAAAAATGTGAAGTGTGGATGCTAAAGAGGAGAAAGTGTAAAAACAATTGATGATGAAAATGAACCTAGGGCAGAAGCACATGTGTAGATGTCACAATGTACCTATTGTTGATGTTGATGTCGATGTGTTTGATGTTATTGACGACATTGATGTTGACTACCGCTTCCCATACAAATGAACCTACAAAAGAGAAGCCGACAAGTAGTCAAATACACATGTGTAAATGATAAAAATGTGTAAGGAAAGTATGTAAATATGTTGAAAGTGTGAAAAAAGAACATGTGCACCTGATCCTTGATGAGGAAAGAGTGTAGAAAATATCATGTAGATGATGTTGACATATGAGTTTTTCAGGCGATCTCACACCAGTGTAATGGAAGAAGTGTAGGGAGAATATGTTTGGTGTCGTCCACCAACCTTTAACTACTTCCCGCTGTGTAAAAAACCACTGCAGATGGTGTGTATGTGCTAAGGACTCTTTGCCCTGTAAAATCCGCTATGTAAATTCCTAGTCCTAAAGGACTCTCTGCCCTATCAAAAGCCTTTGTGACATGTCGAAGAACTGTGTAATTGCCCCTTGTTACTGGCACTCAGGGAAGGGCATTGTGTATTAAGGACCCAAGTCTAATTCTAAGCCTTGTCCGAAACTAAAACTGTGTTGTACTAGTACCGTGTTGTGTATAACTTTGTATGGGGTGACTAATTCACTCATATGATGCCCCCTCATTTGGGGTGCATGCAACGTCACTGAAGGAGTATGAGGCCCAAAAGAGGACCAACCGTTGTGTTGAATTGTGCCCTGTAGGGGGAAGTGAATGTTTTTGGTAGAAAACAAGGCACACGTAAACACGTGGCTAGGAAAAACAATTTTTAGTACAATCAAATAAACACTCATGTATAAGATGAAATGTAAGCTACGCAGACAATGTGTAAATATGTAAGAAGAAAATGTATACCGTGAAAATGGGTTGCAAACATGGGACATCACTCATGATGTCGCAAGACAGTCAAGGCCATCATGGCTATAAGAAGACAAGTGTGCACACAAGACAAAGGGAAAATCCCGCAAACAAGATCATACAATGACAAGCAATGTAATAGATAACCATAGAAGCAAATAGTCATGGCATAAAAAAATTTGCACATGAAGCACCTATTAGCATGTTAGAAAGATTAAAAGCATGTAAAAGCATGTATAATATGATAAAGTAGTGTGTTATGAAACAAAATTAAACAATAGAACTTATTGTGTACGAAAATGGATGCCCCCAGATCCTCTGTGGGACTGGTAATAGGTATTGTGCCAAACATCCATGCTTCATGTGATAGATCTATAGAATATGCGATCACAACTAGAAAGGAAAGTGAACGCGCATGTGTGTATGATAAAGATAATGACATACAATATATATATCTAGCATGTGTAATAAGATGAACATGTAAAAGAATAAGTAAGCAAGAGTAAATGCAACCAAGATATGTAGTATGTTGTGGATGGTACATAATGGAATGCAGTGTGAATGATAGGATAAATGTACCCCTCGAGTGGATGGAAATGTATGCAATGAGGTTCACTTATTTATGCCCCCTCAACAGTCAATAATGAACCATAAACAAGAGTGTGTCATTGGGAAATGGTCTGAAATGTGTGTAGAAGAAAGATGGTGATTGTAAGTCATTCGTGTGATGTGTAGGATTGAATGCGACAAAGTAAAATTGATGAGGTGGTAGAATGTGTGATGATTTAGCCTAAAACGTATATCAATAAACTTGTGAGGAAGATGCTAGTAATATGTGATGATGTAGCACAAGGCGTATATCATGAGATAAAATGATGATGTAGCACAAATTGTATATCACAAAATGTATGATGAAGATGATTGATATAAGGCTTGATGATGTAGCGTAAAACATATATCATGAAAGGTGTGGAAGAAAGGTTATGACTAAGAATGTCACATGGTATGATAAGAAGATTGGTTGATCAAACGTGTGAGAGTGATGAGGTCCATTTGATTGGTAAACCCTCAGTAGTCGAGTATAGACTGAGGGACTAAAGTGTGTCATCGGGTAGTGGGTGAAGTGCATAGAAAAATGTGTAATATGTGTGGTAGATGTGGTCGTGAGAAGATGTATAAGTATGTAAAATGTAAAGCGTGTAATGTGTGATAGAGGGTAATACACCTAGTGTGTGATAGAAGCTGCAAGAGGAAGATGGCATACGTCTATAATGTGTGTTGTGCGAGGTATGTAATGTGTAATGTGTAGTATGATTAAGCAATGCTAGAAGGATGTGATTGTAAATGTGCCTAAGTGTAAAATGTGTAATGTGGTGAATTGATGAGAAGGATTTGCTACGAAGGTGTCAAGTGTGAGAGAATGTGTATTGTGTAGTGTAGAGTGTGAAGTGTACAATGTAAGATGTGGAGATTATGTGAGTGTGGAGGCGCGATGCACGTATGATGTCAAAGATAAGGATAATGTAAAATGTATAATAGTGTAGTGATGAATATGTATGAGAAATAGAAGGGTGTATAATGTAGTGTCTAGTGTGTAAGTTGTAGTAGTGTCTAATATTAAGTGTGTGAGGTCCCATGTGTATAGTATGCCCTCAACAGTCAAGTGTGAACCAAAACACGAGAGTGCGTCATAGGGTAATGTCAATGCAAATGTATGCAAACATGCAGGATGAATGTAAAAGACTAGATGTGATGTGTATAAGATGTATGGTAGTTGATAAGGCAAAAAAGGTGTGGGGAGGATAAGGGCAATGCCCCCTAAGTGTGTAATAGTAAAGGTGATCAAGTGAAATAATCTAAAAGGTCATCATTGTCATGGTCAAAATCGTATGCATGAGGTATCCTAATAAGCTATAGTGTCAGGTTGGTCACGTAAAGCATCGTATAAGCGTAATTTGTACATGCCCATAGCATATTCCTCATCAGTGAAAGTAGGTAATGGACACCCGTGTGCATACCACCGAGTCATATTAGGTGAATAACCAAGGAATGAATCATTGTAAATGAAAATGTGACCAAATTGCATAGGTAATGATATATCAATGTGATCAGGGTCTAACGTGCCCCTGATGTAAGCAAGTCAAGATTATCCTAATGTAAGTGGAGAAGAGCAAGGGCTCACGCAAGGTAGACAGTGAGATGGAAGACACATAGACCATAAGCGACAATGATAGTGATGAATCCATAATAGAGATGAGGATCATGAGTTAGAGGATAAATATCCTCAAAAGTAAAGTCCTAGCCGAGTCAAACCATCATGTGAACATATAGTGACATCGCAAGTAGGATCAAATGGAATGTGCTCCCAATAAGAATCATTCATAAAAACTGCACATGTAAAGGGAGGTAGTGTAGATGTTGATTGCATATGAGAAGGTACAAAAGGTGGTATGATGTCCGATGTATGAACAAGCCCATGATAAAGAACCATAACAGTAGTAGTAGCAGGGGGAGGCAAAGACATAGTTGGGACTAAATCTATCATGCAAATGACACCTTCAAGTGGTGGTAAATGCGGTAGCTCATCTATGGGTTGTGGATCATCAATAGTGTCAGTTCTTGGAATAGGAAGTGTAGTATTTGGATCATGGTTGTAATATTTGTATGGACGACGGTCACGAAGAATAGTATACTCGACACCTTCATGTAGAAATTTGACACAATGATGCACTATAGAGGCAACAACTTGCATGGCATGGAGCCATGGCCTACCAAGTAAACAATTATATAAAAATTGAAAGTCAATTACAAAGAAGACTGTGTTGAGAGTTTTTGGCCCTATAGTGATAGGAAAAAAAATGTGACCTATACATGGATGAATAGAACCATCATATACACAAAGGGAAAAAAATGATGGACTAACATTAACAACAAAAATACCTATCTTTTCAAGGAATGGCATAGGATATAGATTGAGTTCAAATCCATTATCAATTAAAATACGATTGATACCCATATTGTAAATACAAATCATGATATGCAAAGGTGGATCATTGTCAAAAATAGAAAGATCAACATGAGGATTAGATGGGAAAGCTATATGTTGGGAAAATGCATCTACAAATGAGTGATAGACTAAATCTGGATGCATATCAACAGGAATGTGAGTGGTAACAAGGAGATGTTGGAATCTATGTCTTAATTCAGGATTGGCAAGCAAGAAGTAATTAATTGAGATACTCATGATGATAAAGCAATAAAGATCCTAATAGCATGTAGATCAAGTCGGGTTCACCAAAATGATTAAGCTAAAATGTAAATACACAAGCCTAATCTGATGTTATAACAACAGTAAATGATTGCAATAATGAAATACAGAAATATACCAAAGCAAACTAAGCAATAAATAATGAAACCCTAATGTGCAAAGAAGGGTAATATGCCTTAGCCGATTTGCTGAGTTATGAAAAGTGCACATAGCGGAAGATAGATAAATGTAAAACACTGACTGTTGCACTAGAGCTCAGAAAATGGCAGAACTGGAGGAACAAGCTAGACAGGGGCACCTAGAGAGGGACAAGGGTGCCCACAGGTGCATGGGTACTAATTTTGGGCACTTAGGTCTGCAGAAATGCTCAGAAACCTGAATTCTCAGGGTCACAATATGTTTGTTGATGCTCATTTTTTGTCGCTATGAGTTCACACAATGATCGCTGAGGTTGTAATAAACTTGCAATGAAGAATAGACCTGCAAAACCCTCAAATAAACATCAAATTCCAAAACAAGAAAGATGCAGAATGAGGGGTCGGACTGTCCTCAGTTGCCACAATGGTGGACTTACAACTGAGCGTTGCACTACATCTTAGACCCAATGTAGTTCTGTGTGTGTGTGTGGAATTGTGCCCTAGGTTGTTCTTGTGTCAGTCGCACTTGGATAGCGAGCAAGTAACTAAATGTAAAGGAATGTAATAAATGTGTGCATGGAATATAATGAACTTCCCTCCTATGAAAGTGTGATGCATAAAACCAGCCCTTGTGTCCCTTATGATGGAGCTAGATGGATGCAATGGAGCTCTTAGATGGCTTGGTGGATGTAACCTTATGTAGTGATAGTAGATTCTTAGTACTTGGTCCCATATTATGATCACACAACTTTATATTTATATGATTCCCTTGCTTGGATTTTGTAGTTAACCCTGAAAATGCCAACTACAAAAAATATAAGATGCTCAAACGGCTAGAAAGGACCCAAAAAGTGTGAGTAAAGTATAAAGAGGACATGGGCGCCCAATTTGGACAAGGGCACATGACACTCGCATCCTGGTCTCGGTGCCAGTGTCCAGGATGACAAATGCCAAATATTGAAAAGGACGAGTGAGCAAATGAGGGTGTAAGACTGAAAGCATGTTGGCTAGATTTTCTGCATAGCACAAAACCTAGGCAGTCATGAGATAAATCTCCCTCATTTAACCGGTGAGGCTCCCGTGTCAGATTTGTCAATAAAAATGTGTTATTATCTATCAGGGGTTTTACATTAACCACTTAGTTCATGAACCATAACTAAGAAGTTCTGCAACAAGTAAGCAGTTGTTCAAGAAAGGAAGTATTTTATAGAAGAATGAAGTAAAGGAAATGCAGATAAGAAATGGGGAAGATGTGCATCCCAATTAGTAGATAGCAGAGCTAATTGCATGCACATAGAAGAAACTTAATAGATATGAACACACAGAATTATAAAACAAAGGCAGCTCTAGATCCAGATCTAAAATAACACCAAGTTTATTAAGAGATCTAAGATTAAAAGCAAGAAACAAAGTACACCGTGGCACAAAGTTTTCTGGAAACCTGCTCCTTTGTATTCCTTTGCTCCAAGTTGCTCTCAGGGGTTCAGCACAAAGTCTAGAACACAAGATTGTTGCTTACAAATTCTAATTGATCCTTAACACAGAGGTTCTTCTCCTACTTATAGAATGTAGGAGGGAAAGTACAAATGGAAAACTCAAACTGGTAACTGAAACATAAACAACAAGTAAATATGACATTTGGCAATCATCCTCAACTATCTTCTCCTTAAGTGACACATGTATCACTTAACTAATAGAATGGTTCCACATGACTTTAAGTAATGGTTGTAAAACCAATAACTTAGAAGTTTTACAATTTCATCCGGGAACATAGAAAATAGAAGAAGAAAGAATAGAAGAAGTCATGTCAGCTGTAATGTTTATGTCTTTTTCTTGTTCTGATATCAGATATACTTGTCGAACATGTAATTCAACATCCTTCCATATGTTTAAGCCACTGCTTCTTTCTCTGTCATGAACTGCAGCAACCCTTCATTCAACACTTTGATGCACGCTTCCACATCTTCCAAACTCGGCCCAAACCTCGCAATGTCTGCCTACAGCACCACCAGTCTACTGATAAAATTCATCGTGAAAGGCTTGGTAGCTTTATCAATTCTCTTTTGTATCATCAGAAGAGATCCTTCCAGGGAATTAGGCACCTTAGTTGAGACGATCCGCACGTATGAAGTGACATTCCCATCCATTCTCTCCTCAGTGAAAGAAATGACACTGTCTAGTAAGTCTGATGTCCTACTCTCAAGTGCCTGCATCCTCTTCAGCAAAACTCTACAGATTTCTAAACGGAAAGATACTGCAAACTCTAGCTACTTCCCCTTCTCGACCGATCCGTCTGGTACAATTTGTTCCGCAATCAATACATCTCCCGGCAGCTTGTTGATCTTGGCCAAAATACTCAGGTTACTCTCTGCAACTGTATTCATGCCTTCTATGTTTTCCATTAGTTGCTTCAGTTGATTTGCTGCATCATCCATAACCTTTAGGCGGACTGGCACTTCTCCAAGTTGTACTGAAGCTTGACGAATAATCAAATCCTTCCATTCGTCAATAACCTTTACTTGATTGCTTGCGTCCTCCATTTCCTGCATAAGATGATCACTCACATGCGCTGAAATGGGCCGAATGGAAGGTTTAGCAACCTTGGTTGTGATCTCACATAATTGAGATACTTGCTTTTGCAGCTCTTCCTTCTCCGCCTTTTCACTGTCAAGCTTAAGGAATAAAGCATGCATCAATGTCTGCATGTCCTGCTTCAATCCTTTAGTGGTGGAATGGCCGAGGGGTACTTTGGTTACTGTCACATCCTCTACCGTGATCTCCTCCTCTATCTTTCCTTCTGTCGGAATTGATATCTCATCAAACTTCTCTCCCGAATCCTTGATGATCAACCTAGAAGTTACTTTGGCAACTTTAGGCCTTCTGTCTCTTCTACCCAGATTCTGGAGTAGCTGCAAGTCATGCTCCTCTAAGTTCATCTCTATTCTTGCTTCTGGAACCAACTGTGAAGCCAACCATTCCGAGAAGTTACTTCTCAGAGAATGAGAAGTCGCTGAAGTTGCTGAGTGTAATACCATCTTCCGCTCAACATCCTCTTCGTCAGAAAGTGCCATAGTGTTATGGCTGCCATCTTCTGAGTCATCCAAAGACAAAGCCATTTCGAATTCCGCCATCTGCAGCTTCAACGTATCCTCTAGAATAGGCGCTGAATGAAGTGGCTGAGGGGAGAAGATGAATGTCGCTAGATTCAGTGGAGGCATGGAAGCGTCCTGCTGCTGCAGTGTAATAGTTGGTGAAGTACTGGGTACTAGAGAAACCAGAGTTAAAGTCATGGTCGTAGAAGTAATCCTCTCCTTGGATTGAGATCTTCTATGCACTTTCAACTTCTCGACTTTCCTGTTGCTTTCTCCTCCGTGCTTTCGCTTGAGGGAATCTCTTTCACCGAAGTTGCCCGT
This sequence comes from Taxus chinensis, assembly GCA_019776745.2. Taxonomy (NCBI): domain Eukaryota; kingdom Viridiplantae; phylum Streptophyta; class Pinopsida; order Cupressales; family Taxaceae; genus Taxus; species Taxus chinensis. The sequence continues at coordinate 734,562,559 of CM034152.1, read as the reverse complement.
GACTTGATTCATCAATGCTTCATCAAGGCAATATCCCTTCGTCAGCAACCAGTTTGAAGTATTTACCAACACAGCTCCTGACCTTTCTTCAATTGTGTTGCAGCCTCCTATGTTATTCTGCAGTATGGCGTTATCTCCTCCCATTTGATGGTAAGTGTCAAGTACCACATTCCCATCATCTTTAAGATCTGCAGGTATCCGTGCTAGTCCAAAGTCAAACACTTGCTTTGCTGATAGCCTGCTGAAATCTCTCTTTCTAACCTCGTACTCAATTTTGCACTTCATCCAGAAATCTTCTAATGAAGGCACATATGCATACTCCTAGGAGATTGTCTTCCTGACTACTCCAAATGGATCAAAGTTCAACTGTGCAGGGAAGAACTCTTGCTCATACCCGGATAACATTTGCGCCTCTATTCGCCGAGCTCTATGAATGCTAATGCAACTGTAATATCCCACAGTGATTGGGAAGAAGCCCATAGACTTGTACCACTTTGACTGAAGGTCGTGTAACTCCACAGCTACCTGCTTAGCTCCATGGCAATCAATCTATCATTTGGATACCTGGGCATCTTTATTGGTTCTCCAGAAAAAATTATAACCCTGAGGTATGTGAAATCTACAAATTGAATGAATAGACTCCCAATCTTGGACACAACTTCCCATGCTTCCTTGCTTACCCTGTTGGCCTTCAAGTCTTTGTTTAGCTTGCAGATGAAATCGTAGAAGAAGTCATCGTTGATCACTTTGAAGTCTTTCTTGCATGCAGGTGCAGTAAGCTATGGGTAGCACTCGAAAATGGGGTCCTTAGAAAGAACACCACATCTATCTAGCTTGGAAAAGATGCCTTGTGAAGCTGCAGCATACACCAAGTAGGAAGTCATTTTGAAGCTGAAAGTACGCTTCACATTCTAGAGTTGCTCACCAATGTTGTTGCTAATAATTTTTGACCAATTGATTATAGAATCAACCTTGTTGATTTCAATGGTCCTGATGAAAGCATACATCCATGTACGGAAAGTGTAAGCATTCGCCTCGCCATTCATCTTGCATAGCAATTTGACGACATCATCTACCTCCTGCACCAAATTGGACTATGGAAGAGTTCTCAGGAACTTTGAAGGAGATCTAGGCTTCTTCATGTATTGGTTATTCATTATGCTCACGCAATTAGCTCTATGCTTCTCCCACCTGCTGTTGGCATCCTGAAGACTAATGGAAGTCACCACCTTTCGCACTGGAATTTTCAAACAATAATTGATGAACTCTGCGTCCAAACGAATTATTGCGTCCAAACGAATTATTGTCTTTCCGTAAGCATCACATACTGATCTGGATGAAGGATGGTAAGATCTAGCGCACTCCATAACAAATTCTGGCAACTGGGCTGTACATGGAAAAGCTGCAGCTCGGATAATTCCACTGCTTTTAACCACACGCATGAGTGAAGTCTTTCTCGCTCTAGATCTATCAATCAAATCGAAAAGAGGTTTCGGGCCTAGATATGTGTCTCCTATGTCTGCAAGTTTAAAAGCAATGCATGACTCCATCGTGCTTTCTTTTTCATCTCCCTTCGCCATAGCTTTGTCTATCTTCGTTTGAATAATTATTTTTCTTCTTACTTGGCCGGATTTTTTCAATACTGGTGCAGATCTGGACAATTTTTCAGATTCAGAGGATATATGCAATGTATTGGACATTGATAAAAGCTCTTTTTACTTTGTAAAGCACCTGTAATGAATTCCTGCAATTTATTCAGACAAAAATGGCCACCGAAGCATGAGTAGTGAATTTTAACTGTAAAAATCTGCACTTTTCAAGCCCGCTGCCCCAGAAATTGGTGCTTAATTTGTACATAAAGAAAACATGAATCCTTTCAACAACACCTGAGCACCTGTAACACCTATGCAAACAATTATGCAGACAAAGATCAACCTCCTTCAAAGCATCCGCCAAATCTGGAAGCTTTTAGCCTTGTTGCCACCTTGCCTGAGCAAAATCCTTCTTCAAATGGGGGCGCACTTTTCCTCTTGGCTGTAATTCTTTACATGTGAATCAAATAATTCACCCATATGGTTGCCCATGCTTATATAACCTTCACAAATCCATAATTAATAATTGTCCTAACAATTAAAGACAATTAATTAATTAAAAATCATGCTCCTCTTTTAAAAATAGCATGTTTAAGGACAACCATCCAATAAATTAAATTAATCCAATTTAATCCTTCACACATCACTTCACTTAAGCTTCACAGCGTGCTTTGACCATAGCCACTGAAAATGGAAATTAATTTAATGTTTTAATGCCTTTAAAAACATTAAATAACTTTCAAATGGGGTGCACTTTTTGAAAGAGAGGGGGCAGCCACTAAATAAATTAAATTTAATACATTTAATCCATTTCTTTTATTCCCTCTTTGACTTGTTGACTTCCTCTAAGCTTGGGCACACTTTTTGAAAGGATAGATTAATTAAAATAATCACTTAAATGTTGCCATCATCTCACCAAAGGGGGTGCACTTTTTTGCACATATAATTCTATTTTTAAGAATTTTCCACAATGGGATTCTTTACCTTACAAGGCAGGCACCAAAATCCCATGATCCACTTAAGTGATTTGACTTTGACAATGGGATTATTTACCCTGCAAGACAGGCACTAAAATCCCATGATTTCACTTAAGTCACTTTCCTTTTATTTTATCATGGGAATTTTTACCTTGTAAGGCAGACAATAAATTCCCACCTGCTCGCAACCTCTATTTTTCCCACTATAGCTTAAGTGAATTTTATAACACAAGAAAAAGTACCCTGCTAGGCAGGTACAAAATTCCCACCCTGCCTGCGGCTTCTATTTTTCCCATTGCAGCTTAAATCCTTTTTTTTCCAAAAATGTGCCCATCCTCGCAGGGGCTTTTCCATGCATGACTTCGCTTTTTCCCAGTGATCCAGATCTCTGATGGCGACTTCCTCCGGGCATAATGTGCGTATATGTTTTCCAACTGCTCCAAGCCAAAATCGAGCTTACCCGGCAAAGGAATTGTTCTAGAGAAATTTCACAGAAAATGAAACGGGACAACACAAAAACACGAAAAATTGCCAAAAGTCACAAATAAAGCCCAAAACTCATTCCTTGTTAAAATCCTTCTGGTACAAGGGAATAATATTATGTTCGATCATAACAGAGTTAAAACGGAGCGCAAATAGCCTCATACGGGGCTCAAAATAATTAAATACAAATTTCCCGCAAACAAATCCCAACGATAGAATATAACAATTTTAGGCATCTGGGTATTTGGTGAAAAAGGTTAATATGGCTCTTTGGGAATATCTTGACGCAATACAAGAACTTTTAGGCAATAAAAACACAAAACGACCCATTATTTTAAAAGTACGAAATTTTTTCGGATAGGGTAGTCGCAGATTTCAGGGTGAAAGCTGGGTGACACTAAAGCAACAACATAAAGCAAAGAAAGGTGGCCAAAGAAATGGGTTAATTAGTAGTTTTCTTAATTAGGAATCATATAAGTAGTAGTATGCAATCAAGACTAGATAATTACCCAAAGTGCATGATTTTGTGTCTACACTAATTTCATTCCTAAGAGAATGTGAAAAGTCACACATGGTGGTGAGATGAAAATTCACATGGAGGGAAGAGGAAGAGACATTTTGTATGCTATAAATTGGAATGGTTTCTCCATTCCAGAATGTGGGCAATTGTTGATTGGTGTATGTTGTTGAGAAAGAATGCTCTTGTCATTGTGTGACTCTGAAGGGGGAAAGCTTGGGGAGTACTCGACAAACACTCTAGCCCCATCAACAAATATCATCATTGAAATGAATAAGAGTGGTCTTGTAGGAATGTGATATTTGTCAACATTGATAATGTTTGACGACTTCCACAATATATCACAACATTAGATAAACATTAATGGTCTGCACAAGGCCTTATGCGTGTCTATTTTGATCAGCTCTAGAATGTCCCCTTTGTTGGATAAACATCAATTACATCAATCTATTAGTCCCTAGCCAAAAGTAGATGGATCAAGAACCACATGTATTCTCTACTACCTATAACTATGTTGACATGTGATTATGTCAAACACAATTCTCATCATTGAAATGAATGGGAATGGTCTTGCAGGAATGCAATATATTGCGATGTTGATAGTGTTTGGTGGCTTCTATAATATATCACAATATTGGATAAGCATTAAGTACTTGCATAAGGTGTGCATGGCTATTTTATGTAACTTTAATGTTGTGTGGCTTGAAGTGTTGAATGACATGTGGATTATGCATAACTAAGCACAATTATGTGTAGATAAGTATATCTTTGCACGGGTAAGGCAAATGTTATGTGACATTGGTATGATTGCACAAATTCAACACTGTAACGTAGATTGACATTTCATGTGGGTCATGAAGTTTTGTGTGGCTTGGATAGACTTTTGTTGAAAGACCTAGGCCAAGGTTTTTTACATGGTTCTTAAGAGTGACTCAACTTTGCACAAGTCTTTATTTGCTAACTTGAAATAGTATTGAGTGGGGTAGGATTGCTCGTGAACCCAGATGCTCCAACATCACTTTAGTGTCCTCCTTAAAGACCTAAAAGGGGTTAGTTTGTAGTGGTTAAGATTCCTCAACCCCCAACAGAGTTGAGAGATTCCTACATAGCAATACTCCGAAGAGGCCTCAAAGTGATGTAGTTCTCTCACCTAGTGAATATGTGCAAAATGTCTAATCGTAGTGTGTTTTGAAATTGGTGCCCCTCTCAGGCTTCCTTTGCCAAACTTGCCAAACTAAAACCCCAATAAGAATTCCAACACTTGGCAATGATCTTTAGTGCATAATATAACTTGTAAAATGGCAGAGGGAAACCGTATAGGATGTATGCAAACTAAGTGGTGGATAATGTGTTTGAGAGAGTGCTTTAACAATTAGGTGTTTTGTTTTGATCTCCTAAGTAGCCCCAAAAGATATGAGAGAATACGCCTTTTGAATGAGTTGGGTGAGTGTGCTTTTATAGGTGACTGTTGCGAAAGGTTTTCCCACTCAATGGACATTAGGCTGACTAGGTTAACTTGTGCATTATAAAAAGTGACCGTTTGATCGAAGGACAAAAATGTTGGCCTTAGGATAAAATTGACTAAGCAATTTCGTTCATCATAGGCAGCTACATCCTGCGAAGGCGCAAATACAATTATGAGGATTGGAGATGGTAGCCGGATGTCCAAAGATGTGCTCTATATTCAACAACAATTTTTTTGACTAGTCAAGGATGAATAACAAGTATGACACAATGACCAAAGATTGTTAAATTAAGCGAGATAAGTATAAGAATTAGTCATTAAAATGTACAATGATAAATGTGATAAGTATATTCAAAATACACCTCTAAACTTTATGTGTCACCTCTTTACTTTATTTTTATAATTAATAAATTTAATTAAATATTTTTTTTTATATATTTATTTAACCTAATTCAATATAATTAAATATATGAATTTAATTGTAATCCAATTATTCATGTCCTCATTTAAAAAGAAAAAAGGAAAAAATAAATAAATTGTCAATTGATATAGATGATGGCAATCAAAATTTTACACCATCTATCGTGGTTTAAAGGAAGAAGTTAATGTGACGACTAATTGTCCCCACGGTGTGCATAGGGGAGAAGACCCAGTATGTGAACACGTCCCAATACTTGAACAGTATTTTGCATTTAAAATATCCAATACTTGATGGAATAAAAACCAAAATTTTGATTATTGAAGTTCAAAAATATGTTTTTTTATAAACCATATGTGCATAGGGTCAACATCTCAGTATTACTTAGTACACAATAAATACTGATTGGTACTTTCATTTTCTACAATAAAAGACTCATTTGTTCAAAATATAAAAACAACATATCAGTTGACAAACCCATCATATCTATTTAATGGGTTGAATATTTGTCTTCTCAATTCATCTCTTTCCATATTCCAAGTTGGGTTGTTCAATCACCAGATCTTTCATATCCAGACATTAATACATACCTGCAAAAAAAGAGGGAACCTTCTTCTCAAGATTCAAATTCATCCATTAAAAACACAAACAAAATTGTACACTTGAAGGTAAAAAATAAATATGAATATCAAATCAAATAATTTCAGCCACAAGATCATCTCAAAATCAATTTCAACCTTTGATTAAAAAGACCCTACACCTTGATCCATGTCTTACATTTTGATTGGATACTCTCAAATCAATGTTGGTATTATATATTCACTTTCCTAGTCTTGTTTACTGCTTTTTTACTTCTGCAGGGTGCCTGATTACAGTGGATTTTATAAGAAGAGGTTACTTCTATCAAGTTTTGAAAGGAAAGGTCCAGCAAAGCAAAAATTGCAGGTTAGTTTTCATGACCTACTGCTTCAAGAGGACACTTAAATATGTAAAAAATAGTCAAATTTATTACTTAAGGCCCTTTTCCACTGGAATGTATTCATATATAACCTCAACTGCCTGTTTTCTCTGATATAAGCTAACGTATACCTTGCACTTCTGCTGAAAGCATGTTGTGATCTACTTTTTGTTTGACCAAAGATCTGTTCAATTAAGTTAGAATTAGACATAACAGATTGCTGAGCAGAACTGCAAGTTTATGGACTGATTTCTATTTAATTTATCAAAAATTGGCCCCTACAGCAGAGCACATTAAAAAAATATTAAGATTGGAATTGAGTGATTCTTGATCATAGCATCCTGCTAATTAATTCTGTGAACATCTATTAGATAATGGCTTTATGTTTTCTCCCTTAAAGTACCTTAAAAGCAAATAATATTAACTTCACAATAGAATTAGTAACTTCAGAATGTAAATGAGTTTTTTTTGAGATATTTTATTTGATCGATCATATGTAAGCAAATAATATTACAATATGATTCGAAATTAAAGGCTTAGGATAAAAAATTGTTTAATTATAACTAGCTGTCAAATTGGTGATCCTACATGGCAAGGAATTGGCTCCATGGACCTGCGATCATATGGCTGGAGTCTCTTGTTATCTAAAAATAAGTCATCTACAGATATATGAAGAATGTGCTGGACATATCAATTGGTATCGTCCTCAACCCATAGACATCTGCCAAATAATGAGAACTGAATTTTCTCACAAACAACATCCACTGCATCCTATAAAATTGAAAAACTGAAATTCAAACCATTATCAAAATCCACAAGGATTAATGGTAGTGAATATAAATCGTAGTACAGTGTAGGTAAAGAATGCAACAGCTCAAACATATGTCCAGCACATTCTTTATATATCTCTCGCTAACTCTGTAAGATATAAAATCTGTACCATTTAATACAAAACAGAATTTTGTAACTCTATGTGAACACTGCCCAATACTAAAGAGATAAGATAAAGAGTTTCCAAACTACAAGGATAAGATAAAGAAATGTTTATTTATAGCTAGCTGTAAAATTGATAAACCTACATGACAAGGAATTGGCCCGATGGACCCGTGAACTCAGGGTGTTGACATAATGGCACTACTCCCAGAAATTAAAGATATAGGAAAGAAAAATGTTTATTTATAGGGGAGAAGGGCCAGTATGCGAACACCCTAAGTTCGCAGGCCCATGGAGCCAATTCCTTGCCACGTAGGATCACCAATTGTAATATTATTTGCTTACATATGATCGATGAAATAAAATCTCTCAAAAAAAACACATTTACTGGTGGAGACCCGAAGTGGTTCACACAACGGGACAGGTGTTGAGCATTTAATTCGAAATAAAAGAGGGAAACAGTATCTGTCCTCCTCATCTTGACGCGCGTAATAGATAAGCCATAATGAAATGCTCAACCACCATTTACCAGCGGTTGTTTTACCCGCCTTCCAAACTGGTTTGCTCAACCACCATTTACCAGACTGTTCCATGGCACGTTTTGGAGTCGTTTCAGACTGTTTTGCTCAACCGCCATTTATTTAGAAGAGTTTAGGGGAGAAGGGCCAGTATGTGAACACCCTAAGTTCGACAAGGTTAAGTGAACCAAATCCTTGCCACGTAGGAGTGACAGTATGCCATCTAGGTATAAATAAACATTAACAATATCAAAGACTTGTAATAAATTCTGAAAAAAATAACGAAGCTTACAAAACTCGAGAGTAGGTTATCAGATTTGTTTAATTGTTTAAGACTTTCAAGTTGTTCTGCCCATTCCTGTTTCAACATCTCCTTCTCATCTCTCATTTGCAAGAGCATCATATGGGGAGTAAAATGAAGGTTAAGATCATAATCTGCCCTCAGTATTGGATCGGAGAGAGTCTCGTAGGCTTCCTGCACCAAAAGAAACATCTTGCAAGATTCCTCTCTCTCACCAGGCGGGAAAACATCTGGATGATAAACTCTCGCCTTCTTCCTGTACGCTTTCTTCAGATCATCCATTTCTGCCCTCTGAGAAACACACAGTACATCGTATAAAGTCGTGGTGGGTGAAGACAAAGTAGATGATGATGATGAGGAAGCCATTGTCATTAATTTTCTGTGCCTAATAGGGGCCCTTTGCATCTTCAATATCCTCCATTGATGGCATGCTTTAGACCGTGTTGTTTTGTAGAGAGGGAGAGAGCATGAGATGATAAGTTGCAGGGAGTATTAATGGTAGTAAATACAGCCATGGTGCATTGAATCTCTCTGGCAGAGATCATATTAAAAGAAGATGAAACCTCTTGTCTTAGAGGAGTGGGAAAAAGAAAAAATGGATGAAATAATCAGTCCAAATAATACAGTTATATAGCACATTTTGTATTTCAATCAAAAAGATAATACAGTTGAGCAACACCGCTTGCTGCTTCCCCAAAAAAATTTCTCCAATAATTGTTCTTAAGAATAATCTCCTTAAGAACAATTCTTGGACCGCCGACTGCTTCACCAACTTCACCAAATCCTTGCCACGTAGGAGTGACAGTATGCCAGCTAGGTATAAATAAACATTTTTTAATCCTATATCTTTAATTTCGAATCATATATTAATATTATTTGCTCCCATCTGATCGATCAGGTAAAATATCTAAAAAAAAAACACATTTACTGGTGGAGATCCGAAGTGGTCCATACCAAGACCTACAGTAGTACAACAGATTTGCTGCCACCGTAACAACATATGTAGTCAAGCTATTACAATTACGATTCTTACATGCATTCAATTCTGAAGATGATTTGATGTCAAAAAACATTACATTAACAAGACCTGCGTCAATTGATCGATATGAATTACAATGTCGAAAGGGGCGACTGCATGTTCGCGTGAAACATTCTAATTAATATTGATCAATTACAAACAAGCTGATGAATGTAGTGTTATTTGATAACACCTCATCTTTAGAAGTGTTTATAGATGATCTTATTGATATATTAATACATATTTTACTAATTTTATATTGTTTCATACTGCAGCATTTAGAGAAGATGAAGAGAAAGAGGAGTTTACATCGAGCACAACGTATGCCCAAAAAACGAGGTGTACAATTTGAAATTGAACCATCTAACCATGAAACAGATGAACATGATGCTACAATAATAAGCGAAGAGGATGGTGCAACAACAAATCAAGGAGATACAAACACAACTGATGATCATCAGCGAGAACCTGCTGGATGTGAACTAAATAGGCATGAACTACAGGAGACTGTGGTTGTTAGAGGCAACACTTCGACCAAGAAGGTTAGAATTTTGTCTAGTTGGTCAAAAGAAGATATGTTAAAGGCCATAGATGATATTGAGTTACTCGCATTATTCAATTAGAGCTGCTGCACTGAAATATCATGTCATCCGTGACATGATATTTCACTTGAACACTATTCTGCATTTAAAATATCCAATACTTGATGGAAAAAAAACCAAAATTTTGATTATTGAAATTTATATAGGGCCAGTATGCGAACACCCTAAGTTCGCAGGTCCAGGGAGCCAATTCCTTGCCACGTAGGAGCGCCAATTTGACAGCTATTTATAAATAAGCATTTTTTTATCCTAAGCCTGATAGATAAGACACAAATAAATGCTCAACCACCATTTACCATGGCTTGTTTTGGACGCGTTACACACTGTTTCCTCTGGACGCGTTACACATTGTTTCCTTTGGACGCGTTGCATTTCCTCATGCCGAGTTGTAATGCAAATGCTGGTTGTTTGTGAGTGGGCTTACAGCCTGTGCGAGGTTTGCGTGAAGGGGTCTTTCTCAGTGCCTTGCTCGAGATGTTGACCCTATTCACATATGGTTTATAAAAAACAAATTTTTGAACTTCAATAATCAAAATTTGGGTTTTTATTCCATCAGGTATTGGATATTTTAAATGAAAAATAGTGTTCAAGTATTGGGACGTGTTCACATACTGGCCCTTCTCCCCTATGTAATCAACAACCCAGCTTATAAATTCTGTCTTTATCAAATAATATGAAATTAATAAAACATGTATTCGATCATCGTTAATGGCGCCCAACGGGGTAATCACAAGTTCACCTACAAGTTCATAATTCATACTGTCATGTATCATAAGCTTGCTAAAATTTTCCCATTGTAGATGATCTTATTGATATATTAATACATATTTTACTAATTTTATATTGTTTCATACTGCAGCGTTTAGAGAAGATGAAGAGAAAGAGGAGTTTACATCGAGCACAACGTATGCCCAAAAAACGAGGTGTACAATTTGAAATTGAACCATCTAACCATGAAACAGATGAACAGGATGCTACAATAATAAGTGAAGAGGATGGTGCAACAACAAATCAAGGAGATACAAACACAAATGATGATCATCAGCCAGAACCTGCTGGATGTGAACTAAATAGGCATGAACTACAGGAGACTGTGGTTGTTAGAGGCAACACTTCGACCAAGAAGGTTAGAATTTTGTCTAGTTGGTCAAAAGAAGATATGTTAAAGGCCATAGATGATATTGAATTCAACAATTATTCTATTAGAGCTGCTGCACTGAAATATAATTTACCTCCTACATCTGTTCATTATTGGCTGAATGGTCTGACCCATACAAAAAGGAAGGGCCCTGCACCTGTTTTGAGTGAAGGAGAGGAGAAAGAGATAGTTGAATGGTGTAAGCAAATGGCAGATTTAGGGCATGGAGTGGGATTTATGCAACTGAGGGCATGTGTTGCACAAATTTGTGAAACTAGAGAGACTCCATTTCGAGAAGGATTACCTGGAAAATCTTGGTGTGAAGGATTTAGAAAAAGACACCCAGACATAGTCCTTCGGACTGCTGAAGGTCTAGAAAGAGATCGTGCAATTGGTTTACGTCCAGAGGTGGTTAGCAAGTTTTATGAAAAACTAGCTAACATTTATATCAATTCCTATGGTGCAGGCAAAATATGGAATTGTGATGAGACAGGAATCCAAGCAGGGAGAAATTGTGGCATGAGGGTGCTTGCCACCAAGGGTTGCAGGAATGTTCCCAAAATCATTCCTCGTAGCAGAGAATGGATGACAATTCTATGTTGTGTAAATGCTGCAGGGCAATGTATCCCTAACTTTTACTTATTTAAAGGTCAGAAAGTTTCACAAAATTACATCAAGGGATGTGAACCAGGTGCTTGCATGGCTGCTCATCCAAGTGCTTGGATGACTAGAGAGCTCTTTATAAGCTGGTTGTATCATTTCAGTAAGTCTGTACCTGGAGGGGTGTGCCCTGAAAATAGGCATTTACTTATATTTGATGGTCATGGAAGCCATGTGGCATTGTCAACTATAGAAGAGGCCAGGCGATTGGGGATTGATTTATTGACATTGCCAGCACATACTACACACAGGTTGCAACCACTGGATGTTAGTGTCTTTGGTCCTTTTAAAGCATATTTCAGATCTGAGAGGATGCAGTGGATGTGTAATAATAAGTACCAAGAAGTCAAACGTTCAGACTTGGCAGAAATAGGTAGTAGAGCTCTCGCCAAGGCCTTGACACCTGCAAATATTCGTGCTGGTTTTAGACGCACAGGTATATGGCCACTTGATCCAAATGCATTACAGAATGACATGGAATGTAGTAAACTATATATCATTGAAGAAGATGCCAACGAAGAAGCTGCTGAAAATGTCACAGATGATGATACTACTGAAAACATTATGAATGTTGATGGTACTGAAAACATAATAGATGTTGATGCTGCTGAAAACATCCTAAGTTTGTCAAGAGATGTAGCTCCACCAGTTGGTGACAAAATAGGAGAAAATTACTTAATGGAATCAGTTGAGAATCTGTCAACAACAAAAGAATTCCATCCAACCATTGAAACAATGGTTGTTGCTAATACAGAGACGGAGGAACCAAGTGTACAGGGAGAAAGACAAAGTATAATGCAGACCAAAGATTATGAAGTGAACCACATTGTGAATACTCGTGACCAAGGCACATCCAGCTGCAACACTGAGGCCCAGGGATTTGGAGAGGACGATCTCTCATTGCCAAGTGCACCAGAACAACCTACTTGGCTGCAAGAGCATATTGCAGAGTTGGGACTTGATCAGATTGGAAACATTGAGGATGAAAGTATATCTTTACCTTCGATGCCAACCAACCTTGAGCCAGCAGACTTTGAACCAGCAAACTTTACTCATTATTATGCTGACACAGAGGAAATTGAGGTCATTGATAAAGATAAAAACGAGGAAGAGACAACTGGCCATGATGTTGAAAGTGGTATATCAAATGATGGTGTTGCTGCAAATGAGAAGAAATTGGGTAAATTTTTAAGGTTACCGACACAATTTGTACGGGATCCTTCCAAAGGTAAGAGTGATGCTGCACTCCGGATAAGTCGTGCTTCACAATTGTTAACATCTGATGCTTATGTTCAGATGTTAAAAGATACACAACAAAAAAAACAAGAAATATGTGAAGGGAAACAACGTAAAAAGGAGCATATTGAGGCAAAAAAGCAAGAAAGGTTGGCAGCAAAGGAGCAAAAAAAGGAAGAGAGATTGCAACGCATTAAAGAGAGGCAAGAAAGGGATCTACAAAAGTTTGTTGAAAGACAGGAGCGCGAGAAACAACGGGAAGTAGCTCGCCAAAAAAAGGAATTGGAATTACAACAGAAGGAAGCCACTCGGCATCAAAGGGAGAAAGAGAAACAAGAAAGAGATAACAAGTTCAACAATCCGCAGGTTTTGTTTCCCATGCATCATTCCATGCCCATACAGAACTCCATGTTACAAGATATGTTGAAAGTTCCTATCCCAGATTACCACCCTTACTTCCTTGACACCAACAGAATGCAAATAACTTCAACTCCAACTACACACCCCATTATCCCACAACCTCCTACTTCACATACAACCTTTCATACCATATCTGGTTTTCCTATTCCACCATGGGTTCATCCAGTGAACCTCTTAATGACTCCAACAACATCCGTCAATGATACAATCGTTCCTGATAGTCCAAACTCAGGGCCTTTTTGAAGGTGTGACATGGAAATTGACTAACAAACTTATAGTAATAGTTTATAGTTGGTATGTAGTTTATAGTTTATAGTTGGTATATTTTGCTCCGAATGTAATGAATATGGACGCATACAGTATAAGTTTATATGTTTTGCTCCGAATGTAATGAATATGGACACATACAGTATAAGTTTATATGTTTTGTTCCAAATGTAAGAAATATAAAGACATGCATTTTATATTAATACATTTTGCTCGAAATGTAATCGTTGTTTCAGATGTGGAAACCAAATCAGCTCTGAATTTGTTAAAGGTTTACGTTAAATTGTTGCAACTTAAAATGAACACCGTGAAATAAAAACTGAAAGACAAGGATTTATTTGAATCTTGGTGAGGTAGAAACCTCACCTCTATATGGCTTAAAAACATAGAATTGTAGGTAACATTTTCCTTGAGTATTAGTAGTGTGAATACACACTGTTTCCACCCTGCTTCAACCGATCTCGACGCATAAAACTGCCGTTCCAAAGTTTTCCATGCAATCTGCACATGCATGTTTAGCCATTTATTAAAAAACTGAATTTGTTTGAACACAGAGAATGAAAAAAGCATAAGGATCAAATAGATAAAAAAAATGGCACATGTAGAAAGGCTTAGAAAATTTGGCTCAAAACATGTCTGAAAAGGGTCTGAGATTCAGCTCTCGGGTCCAAGCACTTCGGTCTTGGATGTGCAGCTGCCAGTACGTCTGAGCTAACAAATTGGATAACAAAATGCAGTCAGAGCTTCAGAGAAAATGAAAGAAAAAAATGGCTAACAAAATGCTAAAAAAACGAGTTGGATTATTTCATAAAAAAAGGAGAAAAGTTGGAAAGATAAAGAGTTTCCAAACTACAGTGAAAAAGAAAGAAAAAAATGCGTACCTGTAGGGTCGGTTCACTGTATAATGCTGTGGGCAATATGAACACCTCGAGCAAGGCACTGAGAAGCCACCCTTCACGCAAAACTCGCACAGGCTGTAAGCCCACTCAAAACAACCACCAGTTTCCAACTACAGAGAAAAAGAAAGAAAAAAATGCGTACCTGTAAGAGTCATATTGTTCACTGTATAATGCTACAGTGAAAAAGAAAGAAAAAAATGCGTACCTGTAATCGGATTGTTCACTTAATGTGCTGTGGGCAATATGAACACCTCGAGCAAGGCACTGAGAAGCCACCCTTCACGCAAACCTCGCACAGGCTGTAAGCCCACTCACAAACAACCAACTACAGAGAAAAACACCGAGCGAGTATAGGCACTGAGAAAACGAGCCAACCTTCAGAGAAAACCTCGCACAGGCTGAAAGCCCTGACTTGGTCCTACAAACACTGTACCAAGGCATTTGCAAAGGAGACAGTGTGTAACGTGTGTCCAAGGGAGACAGTAGGTAACGCGTCCAGAGGAGGAGACAGTGTGTAACACGTCCAGAGGAGGAGACAGTGTGTAACGCGTCTGAGCAAAACAGTGTGGAACGACTCCAAAACGCGCCATGGAACAGTATGGTAAATGGCGGTTGAGCAAAACAGTCTGAAACGACTCCAAAACGCGCCATGGAACAGTGGTAAATGTTGAGCAAACCAGTTTGGAAGGCGGGTAAAACAACCGCTGGTAAAGGGTGGTTGAGCATTTAATTGGGCTTATCTATTACGCGCGTCAAGATGAGGAGGACAGATACTGTTTCCCTCTTTTATTTCGAATTAAATGCACAACACCTGTCCCGTTGTGTGAACCACTTCGGGTCTCCACCAGTAAATGTGTTTTTTTTGAGATATTTTATTTGATCGATCATATGTAAGCAAATAATATTACAATATGTTTCAAAATTAAAGGCTTAGGATAAAAAAATGTTTATTTATAACTAGCTGTCAAATTGGTGATCCTACGTGGCAAGGAATTGGCTCCATGGGCCTGCGAACTTAGGGTGTTCGCATACTGGCCCTTCTCCCCTGAGCAGTGGAGACACCATTATCTTCCTCGACGTGCTTGAGTGTGGACCATTATCCATATAAAACCTCCCTCTGGGTCAACAACTGGCAAAAATTTACTGGTTTCAAAAGTTTAGAAATCCGCAAATGGAAGTCTGAAGAAAAAGCATAGGTAACATCAAAGATTCGTCACTTTCTCTGCAACTAATGGCCATGGGAATGCTCAATGCACCTGCAATAAATACACCCAAAAGCACTTTTACTCTGAATTTTGCTGGTGTTCCAAATATCTCTAATGCCCACAACGGTATTCCCATCCAATTTCCCAGAATACGCAGAAGAAAATTTTTCCCAAGGTACTTCAATTTTTTCTGTAATAGCAACGTTTATGTTCACCATCATAAGAATGCTTTTCCCGAGTTACTTCAAATTTTAATAAAATATCTTTATTTATGTATATCATCACAGGTTTGTAATCATTTAGTAACTTGTTAAAACAACTTTTTGTCTTTTTAGGCCAAAATGGTGGCTCTGTACGAGCTATCAACGTATGTTTAACTGTTTAGAAAGATCATTTATATGAATTTCTTTTTGAAATCTAGCTGAAAATCAAATTTCCCAGGTTTTATTTGAATGTTTTTTATTTCAAATTTCATGTACTAGGTTATGGCTACAGCATTAATTACGTACACCATCATAAGTTAATAAGCATTTAGTAACTTGTTAATATAAGTTTGTGTCTTTATAGGCCAGAATGGTGGATCTCTAGTAGCGATCAAAGTATGTTTAGCAGTTTAAAATGATTATTTGTATGGGTTACTAGTTGAAAAATCAATTTCCCCAAGTTTTTATTGTTCTTATCGAATTTCGTGTATTTGTGTAGATGAAAAATAAATTTCTCAGGTTTTATTTGATTGTTGTTATTTCAAATTTCATGTACTAGGTTATGACTACAGATCCACCGGTTATGATTGCAAATATCTGGATTTCAAATTTCATGTACTAGGTTATGACTACAGATGCACTCGTTATGATTGCAACTATCTGGCTGATAAAATTTTAAAGCCTGTAAGTTTGAAGAAAATGCATGTCATCCTCTATTTTGTTTAAGATAACTTACAGATTCTTGATGTACTAGGTTATGTCTCCAAATATATGTGCTAGTAGCTTATATCATTGTATAAGGGGCAGGTTGAATGGGAATGTGTTTTATCTTCTACTTCATTCAAGTTACATATAGTACGATTTTTCGTTGTACTAGAATATGATTCCAAATATATGCACCAATAGCTTATATCATTGTATTAAGGGGAAGATTGAAAGGAAATGTGGTTCATCTTTTACTTCATTTAAGTTACATAGATTATAGATACTTTAGCAGTTTGTACCTGCAAATATCTGCAGTAATTGTGCCTCGGTTGTATAGCAGCCAGGCGAAAAAAAATGTGGTTCAATGATCTGTGAGCATTAAATGAGAGTTGAGATAAGGTAACCTAATTGTTCAGAAGATTGTTTCTATGAGTGTTTAGTTTTGAATTAAATTTCCTAAGTTTTGCTTGATTGTCTTTGTGTACAGACACACTGGTTATGACTGCAAATATTTATGTATTTGTGCCAAATGGTTAAAGAGAATGGAACTGATAAGTGCACGGCCATGTGGCACATGCTTATGAACATGGCAGTGTGTGAGGTCGATTGTACCACACTGGTCCTGACACCTCACACTACATTGCATTCTCCGGTGGTGTGCCATGGAAACCCTGGTTACCATTCTGTGTATGTGCATGGTGTGGTGTTAATTGTTTCATCTCTTATTTCAAAAAAATTATACACCTCACAGATTCTATCTGCAATAAGTTACGACTACAAATATATATTTCATTTTTGGCTAATACCATTAAATAGCAAGCAGGTTAAAAGGAAACATGTTCATCTTCTACTCTATATAAATTACACACCTGACAAATTCTATGCACAGTAGCTAATGAATGCAAATATCTGCTGTAATTGTGGCTCCTTTCATTGAATAGTGGGCAGGTTAAAATGAAATATGTTTAGCTGCTGCTTAGTTTAATTTACACTCCTTACAGATTCTTTGTTTGTAGGATGTCTTCAACTTGAAAGGAAATGGTTATTGCTTTTATTTTTTTGTTAATTTTTAAATTGGTCTAATTTCTGTTTGCAGGTGCGAGGTGAGCACTGACAGCAGGACAGAGGGTGGGAAATTAAAGAGAACACTGCTTGACAATGCGAGTAATTTTCTGACAAATTTTTTGAGTGGGAGTCGAATTGGGTCCATGCCAATAGCTGAAGGGGCAGTGTCTGATTTGTTTGGGAAGCCTCTGTTCGTTTCCTTGTATGATTGGTTTATTGAGGTCAGTTGACCTCCTTCGCTAATTTTTTCTTATACTGTGATTAGAAAAAAATACAATTCCTACACAGGTTCAGCTTTCGTTTTTGATCTAAAAATAGCTTTATTATGACCTAACTAAGACTTCAATGCCTTGAGTAAAGTTTGGATTGCACCCAAAGAAAGACAATCTTTACGAAGGAAAGACGAGTATTAATGTGGAGGAAATAAGAAACAGTTGTAATTAGGGACATCACATAGATAACAGCCACAACCTAACAAGGTATGAGACCAAAGTAACATAAGAGTAGTCATGATTAGTTGGGCTATGGTTGTGATTGAGTGGTAAGATAGGGCACTTATTGCAATGATGACTGACCTGTAATTAACATAGATAATCCATTACTAATCATCAACAAAAATCTTATTACATTCATAAACATTGAACAACTTTAGTCGATTTTGAAATCCACTCCTTTAGTGTTTGGTTTCAAAAACAGTCATATTCTGCTTGAAAATGAGTTGCGTAAGTGTTGTAACTTGTGTAAATGGTTGTATGCAAGAAATAAACAAGAAAAAGCTGCAAACATACAGAAAACAGAGCTCAACACAAAGAATGTTTACCTTGGAGAAACACAATATGAGAAAATTCCAAAAGAGTAAGGCCTTGCCTTCTCTTTCCACTATCTCCTCTGCAATATTACAAGCTTATTGCCTTCTTGAGGCCTCCAAGGATACCAACAACAGATTGATGGTATCCTTACAGCTCGCCATGCTCTACAACTTGTTTAAATTCACACTTCTCTTACTGCACTTTCATGAACTCCCTAGAACACTCAACCAATGATGAATGAATGATCTCTCAATGAATGAATGAATGGCAACGACACCTAGAGGGCTTACACAACCAAAAATCAGCAAGAACGAACTGAATGGTCAGTCCAAAACAGCAAATAAAATGAAGAGATACTGTTTCCACCTGCTATTCTTCTTTTCTGTCTGACATGGGTGAAACTGCCACATACATAAGGAAAAAACTGCGATTACACATTCTCAATTGCCATGACATGTCAAACCGCCATAGCACAAGTGGAACTGCCATGACACAAACACAACCGCCACCCTGCTACAGCTGGCATTTTTGTCACTGTACAAACTATTCTCCATTTCTGCTCTATTTCATGAACTTTCATCAGTTGTTTCTTGAACCCAACGCGTCCGGATCACCTTAGAACCATCCACAACATCTGTACCAATTTCGCTTACCCTGTTTTGGCTGGAATTCATCATTTTAGGAGCGATGAGAGTGTTTCAAGTTGCCTTAGTTGGTTTGACTAGTAAGTGTGATTAGTGGCTTAGTTAGGTGAACTCTTTCTAACTTCCACAGTCCAGTTGAGAACAATGATTCAATGTTAAATGGTATCTGTGTTAACAGGGCTTCTTTGACGTGGCAGATCTGGTTGCTTTCAACAAATTCTTAATCCAATGGCAGTATGATGAGGATATGCTGTGAGTTCAAGATGTCACCAGTTACATGACAGTAAAGGAAAATAAGAGCAAAGAAAAGAAGAAAAAGAAGATTAGATGAGAACACTGCCAAAGTGGAGTAAAGGATGGCTATGGCTGGCCTTTTGGTCTAACAATTTATCTTACAAATGTGTTATTTTGAATATATTAGGCGCATTGATTTCCGGAATCTGGACTTCATATGTAGATTATTACAGTCTGGTTGGAAAATACAAGTTGGATTGTGTTTCAAGGATTTCACAGTTCTCAAAGGGCTTGTTCCTTTGATCAGACCCAGGGACTTTACCAACCTGGTGGATCAGCCTTTTGTTGGGTAGGAGCCTCCAAAACTCTGGGAGTCATATACCTACCTTAGATCCATACACGTAGGGCTGTAAGTCTACTGGGATCACTGGGGTTTGAAATTTTTACCTATTCCTGCCTTAGATTCCTGTACGTAGGGATGTAAGCCAACTGGGATCCGTGGGGTTTGAATTTGGATCCCGTCTCAACTAATAGATCAATGAGCCAACGCCCAGTCGGGTAGGGCAAACCCTCTTGTCGGATACACAAAGGTTATAGTAATTATGGGTGGTACTGCGCATATGTTTCGGGTGCAGGGGGTGGATATCCCTGGTGTTTGTCCATGCGTTAAAGCATTCCCCGGACAATAGGATCATGAGTAGCTGAAACACGACCGCAGTGGTAGTGTATGTTTGGGGTTACCCCTGAACGCTTGAGGATCGAACTCAAAGGATGAATAAGTCAGCACATGCATTGTCCTTGAGTGTCACCTGCTCAAAATCAAATCCTGAAAAAATCTCTGAAGGGGATTTTTTATGGGTACAATTTGTCTAGTAAAACTCAAGAAACAGTACAGCAGCTGTAAACTACGACATTTACTCAGTCGAACAATATTCATTACAGCCAGCTCTAGCATTCAAAACTGCATTTATAATGGTCAAAACAATCAAAGAGTGTCAAGTTCACACCTGTCTGATATGCCCTTTTTGCACGGCTGATTTCTTCATGCTTACAGCATCACATACATCAAATGATTTACCAACATCATGCTAATGTCCCACTGTAGATTCACTGATATCAGCAGCTTGAATCCCATTGCAATATTCTTCTTCTGCTAAATCCCCTTAGCTACTAGGAGAGATAAAAGTGAGGGATATGGAAAGCATGAAGAAAATTAACAAATAGCTATATGTTCTATTCTAAATATATTATTTAGTAACTGCTAACCAGTCAGCAAATTCCTGCAAGTCTGCCCAGTGAGCATGAGAAATAATTTAAATCCAGAAATTCATGTTTCTATAAGTATTTTGTGTCAAATAATAATGTTGAGTTCATACTTATTTGATGATGATGTCTTGACCTCAATATTATTTGGTTTACATGCTTTTAGCCCTCAGCTGCTAATTAACTTCCATTCATTTGAAAATGCGATTTATTGCCTATGATGACATGACTACTTCCACATCTTCTTATTCCTTGATGTACTCCAAAGCTTTCGTTGTTGGCACTCTTGCATTGTTCCTCCCCATACAAGTTCTAATGCCACTACTTAGTATTGCACACAAGTGGTCTTTTGCCAACTATATGAGCCTTTGAATTTGCCATCACAATCATTGCATTGCCAATGAAAGCACCCACCACTTGGAAGCTGCTCTAACATTGTGACATGTCTCTCTAATTGTGAATTTGGATCGAATTTAAATCGAAATTTATTGAAAGAGTTAGAACTTGTTGCCATTGTAGCAGTATTCTATTTAGTTGTGCCTACAAGTTTAAAAACCAACACCATAAGGGAAGAAACAACGAATCCTAGGGCCTAGGGCATAACATGCATGTAGTTGACAACGTATTAAATAAATGATAAAAACATTTAAAAAATTTAAAACGAAACAATAAACTTCAAAACAATAATGAAGAAAGGCTAAACTTAAAAATTAAAAAACCTTACCTTTAATGGAATCCTCTTCCTTTCAACCAACAAGCTCTTCATTCACCTTGGCAGTGGATGGGCACTAGTTCTAGCATAGGGAAATGGTTATAATGATTGTTGATGACACATCAAACCTAAATGAACAATGACAACTTAGAGAGGCAAGTATGCAATGAGGGAATGAGAAGTAAGTGGTTTTGCTTTTGTTTCATAGCATTCTTGTCAGTTTTTAGGGTTTGTTGTGTTTTATATGTTTTATTTTTGCATTTTCTGTGCTAAATGTTGGAAAAAATTAAAAAAAAATCGTATTTTGCCGCAGATATGGTTGTATATGTTTGTAGACGTATACGACCATACATGTAATATCTCTTTTAGGGCAGATTAGCACAATTTTGGAATTCAGCTGAAACCCTTGTTCAAAATTGACAACAATCTGAAAAGGAACCAAAACCCCTATAGAAATTCACCAAATTTTTGAAATACACTTGCAAACACTTTTGGAAAATTATAAAATGAATTTATAACAAGTATAAGCATCACTCAACTTCAGATCTGATATTTATTTATTTATTTTCTAGGCTGTAAATTAAATAATTACAGCGGTACATATAATTGCAAATCAACAACAAATAACAAATTGCAGGAGAGATGATGCCCTTTCAAGCTCCCAGCACCACAACCCCTCAAAGTCACCTCCAAGGGTGACGTCAGCCTGTAGATCTGCCCTAATGTTGGTTGTTGCCCTCCCAAAACAGGTTGCTGCACCCGATGCTGCCCTCCATCTGCTGCGCCAACCTTCCAAGATGATGCGCTAGCCTTGATTCAATCTTCTTTCGCTCAGATGCGAGTGGCTTCCATGTGATGATGCCTTAGGGTGTTGGTGATGATGCCCTAGCTGTGATATGCCCAAGTGTGACTCCTTTGTGAAGCCACTAACAAAATATGAGGATTTTCGTCCCCAAATGAAAGATCCCAAACTCTTTTTGCCTAAATATATATTTGTTTTGTTTTGTTTTATATATTGCTCAAGCTTGGATCTGAACTGATAATGTCAAAAGAAACCATAGAACACCATACTCAAACTGCATAGATAAATTAAATAAAACAAACCCCGCAAACCGGGTGAATATAGAAAAGGCGCCTAAGGTTTAAACAGGCAGATTTCTTCATAAACAATTCAACCGTGTATTGAATAATGATTTCTGATGTTAAATATTTACGGCAAACAATTATAAATCTGCAGATAGTGTGATAACAAAAGATTGTCCAAAACCCATCCGTAAATGATTCAAACCAAATCGATTTGATATATAATTGATGCTAAAAGGTACAATAATTATCTAGCATGAAGAATACCTCAGATACTGCATAAAACAACTGTAGAATAAGTCGCCCCACTCAAGAAAAAGTTTGAATGCCCACTGCTGCAATTTATTTATCTTTGAATTGCTGAAATGATAAAAACCTCTGATTACAATGAAGATCCCGAATAGGAACTCCTCTCACTGCTCCCGGGGTTTCCGTTCACAAGAGAAATAATCCAGAGGGTTTTTGTCCTTGGATTTTGTCTGCAAAAGCTCAGAGCTAACTGCCGGGAAGAAAAATAATAATAATCTGCATAGTGCCGGCACAAGTCGCACTTTTCCCTTATAGCCAAAAAACCCTTCCAAAATGCAAGTCGCAATTTTTCCAAAAGGGCATAATTAATTTTTAATTAATTTATTCCCTCTCCAAAGCAAGTCGCAATTTTTGGTTTATTTAATTTCTCCCCAAAGCAAGTCGCACTTTTTGCCTAGGAAAGCACATTAAATAATTTATTCATTTATTTCCATGTACTTTCCTAAGTTGAAGTCACTTATTAAGTCAATTAATTCATTATATGTGCTTTAGTGATACTGTATTTTATTTTAAGCACTATAATAAAATTAATAAACCGAAGTCACCCTTGAAATCACCCTTTGGCCGTCGGGTAGACAAAAAGGGCCAAAGTTCTTTGATCGAACTATTCGAGAAAGATGGACATTACAGTCCTCCCTTCCCGAGATTGCTTGTCCCCAAGCAACTGTAAAGCTAGATGCTGTAATATAGACTCACCCTCCCATGTAGCATCCTCTATTGACAACTCTTTCCACCTCACTAGGAACTCCTGAATAACTCTATTCCTCAATCTCCTCTCTCGGCTATCCAAAATTTTCTCTGCCACTAAATCCAACCTCCCTTCCTCATCCAAAGGTGGTAACTCTGCAGAAGAAACAACGTGCTGCCCCAAAGCCTTTTTCAAGCAAGATACATGAAAGACATTGTGTATCTTACTCTCAGAAGGTAATTCCAGCTCATATGCCACTTCACCAACTCTCCTCAACACCCTGTATGGTCCTTAGAATCATGGCTTGAGCTTTTCAGCTCCACTCTTCTTGAGAGTATTCTGTTTGTAAGGCTGAAGACGTAGAAATACCATGTCTCCTACCTCAAATACTCTCTCTACCCTGTGCCTATCTGCATACATCTTCTGTTGATTCTGGGCCTACTGAATATTATCCTTAAGTACCTTAAGGATGTCCTGACTATCCTTTAAACTCTCCTGAGCCTTGGGAGCTCTACTGTCCCTAAACGCCAAATCAACAAAAGATCTTGCATCATATCCATAAAATGCTCGGAATGGAGTCAGACCAATAGACATATGGTAAGTGGTGTTATAGCAATACTCACATAAATACAACAACTTTACCCATGCCTTCTGCTGTCCTGTAACATAGTTACATAGATAACCCTCTATCCACCTGTTCACAATCTCTGTCTGCCCATCAGTCTGAGGGTGATAACTAGTGCTAGGAGTCAACTCTGTGTGAACCAAACAAAAAAGTTCCTGCCAAAATATGCTCATAAACCTGCTATCTCGATCACTAACGATATTCTTCGGAAGTCCATGCAACTTGAATACCTGACGGAAGAACAAAGCAGCCACATGAGGTGCCTTAAAGTTGGTAGGGACAGCAAAAAAGTGTGCATATTTTGTCAACCGATTAACTACCGCATAAATGCGATCATTCCCTTGCACCACGGGAAGACCTGTAATGAAATCCATCGAAATACTTTCCCACTTCTGCTCCGGAATTGGCAATGGCTGTAACAAACCTGCTGGGAAAGTATGCTCTGACTTGTTTTACTGACAAGTCATACACTTGTGGACATGGCGCAAGACATCATCTTTGAGACCCTTCCAAGAGAATCTCTCTCTAATTTTCCTGTATGTTTTAAAATATCCTAGATGTCCTGCAAGTGGTGCATCATGGAAAGCATGCATAATCTTCTCCTTAAGCTCAGATTCAGGAACTAGGTAAATTCTGCCCTTATACAAAAATCAAATCAGCTATTACCTTATATCGGCCATCCTGAATTTTTCCATCCATAATGTCATATGCCCAAGTATTTTTGGAATACTCAACTAACAGTTGAGATTTCCAATCTGCTGAAATCTCGCTCAAAGAACATAGGGCAACGAGATGGGGCTTTCTGGAAAGTACATCAGCCACTACATTCTTTGTCCCCTTGACATACTCAATGTCAAAATCATATGCTTGGATTCTGCTAACCCATTTTTGTTGCCTCTCATTGAGCTCCTGTTCTAGGAAGTATTTCAAGCTATTGTGGTCAGTTCTCACCACAAATTTCCCACCCACCAAATATTGTCTGAACTTTTCAAAAGCATGCATAATGGCAAGCATCTCCTTATCATAGGTGGAGTACAATCTCTTATTATCTCTCAACTTCCTACTTTCGTAGGCAATAGGATGGCGGTCCTGCATAAGAACTGCACCAATCCCCAATCCCGAAGCATCACATTCCAAAATGAAGGGTTGTGAGAAATCTGGAAGAGCCAAAACTGGACAGTTGCTCATAGTTACCTTGAGCCTCTCAAATATTACCTGTGCCTCATCTGTCCATCTGAATGCCCCCTTCCGTGTAAGATCTGTCAATGGAGCTATCAGCTGAGAATAGCCCTTCACGAACCTCCTGTAATAACTACATAACCCCAAGAATCCACGCAAGTTAGAGATATTTCTGGGTGGTGGCCAATCCTACATTGCCTGTATCTTCTCCTGATGAACCTTGACCCCATTGGCCCCAATGACGTGCCCAAGATACAATATCTCAGTAAGTCCATATTCGCATTTGGACATCTTAACAAATAAAGACTGTGTCTCCATTATGCTAAGTACCTCATCAAGATGCCTCAAATGCTCATCCCATGTCATGCTATATATTAGGATATCATCAAAGAAGACCAACACAAACTGTCTCAACTGCCTGTTGTGTGATGTCCATTTAAAACAACCCACTTGAGACCCAAGAAACAACCTAGGGTTAGTTAGAAAATTATGGAATAATTTTTGTTTTTATTAGAAGTGTCAACAACCAAGTTGAAAGACAATAGTTGACCCTATTGGGTTCCGGAATAAATCTAAAATTACTAAAACATATTTTTTTCTTTTATTAACAATCATTAGAGGTCACAAGGTTCAACATTTTAGGGTTAGAAGTTTCAATTAGGTTCAGGGAGAAATTTACCCCCATCACCCACTCTCTAACAGGCTCATATTTTCAACTTGATTTTTCTCATAATTAACGATTCCAAAATTTTCCCTAAATCATTTCAAATGGATAGTAAATTTTCGCACCTTTCTGGTGATTTAAATAAGTCCTCCTAATTCCTTTAGGAACTCAAGATATGAGCGAGGTGGAATTTAGGGGTAAAATTTTCCCCAAGGGGACATGTATTAAACATGAGTGAAGGGAAAAACACCTTTGGTGGATTGCAGTGGGTCACAGGTGTGGCATTTGGGAAAAATTTCCTTACCATGTGGCAGAAATTTCCTAAATTGCACCCATGCCTCTGTGGGTCCTCTGATGGACACATGGCGAGCCTCTGGTTCAAAGCGGGAAAAAGGTCCAGTGAAGGGCAGAATGGTGGCAGAAGAGATTTGGGGAACTTTGTTCCCCTTTATTGGGGGGAAGAAAACAAACAACTTCAACATCCATGCGCTCGCACTCGTGGGTCTGCATCAGGTGACACGTGATGCTCCATGATTTTCCATGGTCACAAAAAGAAAGGAGAGGGAGCAGTGTAGCGTAGCAATGTATGATCATATGCATAAATTCCATGCAGAAGGGGAGAACAAGGTGGATAAAATTATTCTTGCACGGGTCCACACGATTCACGGAAGGAACTTCTCCAAGGTGAGGGAGGAATCTGTGTAAGGGCAGCTTTTTGAAAGTTTCTAAAAATCTCTTTCCAAATGCCAAAACTTCAAAAGATAACATCTGCAAAGGTCCTGCTTCCCTCCGCAAGCACCATCTGTCCACGTGGCTAGCCTGTGATTGGCAATTCTGGGCCCAGTAGGGCCAAAAGGAATTTTTTTCAAAATTTTTCAAAAAGTCAAGGGCAAAAGAAAAATAGCCATTCACCTCCGAAACTGTCCCGTGAGGACATGTGGCAACCTATGATTGGATGTGGGCCAGATAGAGGATAAAGTATGAAGAATTATTCTCGAGCTAAGAATGTTTCAAAATATTTTCTAAGGTAATTTTGAAACAGGAAATTTTACACAAATGCGGGGCCCGTGAGGGAAAATTTTTCCCAAATTTTCTTGCCAAGGCAGAAAAACCTTCAAAGTTCCATAACTTTTTCTAAAAATGCTCAGTTTTGTGTAAAACGAAGGACTTTTTGGAAAAATATCGATGCACCTCTTTATACTTCATATCATAAAATTTATTTTTTGACCCTTAGAATTTTAAAGGGTTAAGTTAACAAAAATAATCTATCAGCATTTTAAAAAGCAACTGACAATTTCCAAGGTGGGCTTCTTCAATTTGATTAAATTGGATCTCCTCCTTCACTCAACATGTCAAACAGACATGGAGAATTGATCTAGGAAGGAGTTTAAAGTTATTTTAGGGAAGTTAAATTTGTTACAATTGATTCAAAAGTTGAATTTTTCCAAAAATGACATGAAAAATGACTGAGGAAGGGATTTGATTCAATTTTGCAATGGTTAGATTATTTTCTTAAGTTTTCTTTGTCAATTGAGTTCATTAACATAAGGATATCAACAGTGCTGAATTTTGAAGATCTCCAAGTTGATTGTTAAGTGCTGGTTATGAACTGACATTTTTATTAAAATTAATTGGACGGGCAGTTTTAAATTTGCAAAAGATTCACCTATTTCTTTTGCAATTCTGTATATCAATTTTATCATTTAAGTGTATGTATATTATTTCTAAACTAATCTAATACATTTATTTGTTGTAACAATTCATTTCAAAGCATAAATGCATAAGGTCTGAATTTCCAATTTATATATTTCTCAAAAGAAGACAATGCAATATAATTCCTTCATACGTATTTTTATTTCCTTTGCAATTAAACAGAGATTCCAATGACAATTTGATATTCCATACTCAATCACAATCAATGCAAAAGAGAGATAAACTTGCAATTCTTTATTTACTCCAAAAAAAAAACATTTTTACACTCTTTCATTCCTTGAATGCAATTAATAGAATTTTGAATTTCTTTCCAATAAACACAATCAGAATTTAAATGTCTTTTACAATTTGAAAGACTAACTTGTTTAATAAAATTACATACATCTTTCTTCACAAAATACAAATTCAATTTCATCCACAACAAGTGGGAAAGGATTACAATTTAATATGCTTTTCACAAGGGACTGGTCAAACTACATGTTTTTCCTTTTCCTCCAGGACAACAACATGCACATTATATTCTTTTTCTCCAAGTTGATCACAACAAAAAGAGGGGGAAAGACAATGCTCTCCACCCAACCAAGACATCTAATGAAAGGAGAATCCTTCCTTCATCATTGGCCCCCGAGCCCCAACCAAAATACAATAATAGATGCAATTCAACCCATGGCAAAAATTGAGCTTCCACAACACACAACATTATTTCACATACACATTTCTTCAAAAAAAATAATTTACAAAAAAATAACATAGATCAATAAAAAACAGACAGTTTACAACTGTTTGAAAACATATCAATCAAAACTCAGGCAATGATCATGCAAACCAAAGGAGCAAGGTATATGGTGGAAGATGACTTATGCCTCCCAATTGGGAATTGGGCATCCACACAGTAACAAACCTGCTAATATAATTAATCCCACATACATATCCTTATGCCCCCCACAAATCACTCCCTTATGCCCCCTACACAAATTTCCTTATGCCCTCCCACAAAGTAAGAAATGCAAGCTATTTCTTTTCCATGGTGGATCCCAAACCCAAACTCCGTCCTTAAAATGGGGCTGATGCCAATGGCATTCCGTATGCCCCCCACATGGATTCCCCCATAGCCTTCTCCTACACCTTCCCTAAGGTAGTCTACCCAACCAGCCAACAAATGAAACAAAGCATGCACCATTCACAAAACACAATAAGGAAATAAGCAACAAAAGAATGAGAGTTAAATGTCCTACCTCTCCATGGTCCACTTTTGTCTCCAAACAACAAGACTTTCAAATGTACAAAACATCAGTTCAAAATCAATGCAACTCCAAGCATGCAAATATTTCTCAAAAACTTCCTCCAAAAACAAGAGCTCCATCAAGAAAAAATGCGCCCCAAGAAGAATGCAAAAAGGTTCAACAACCCAAAAACAAGAGCAAGAGTTTGAATTAAATAGAAGAGGGAGAGAAGAGGATGATGTGGATCCATGTAGGATGCCACATCACACATCCTCCAATTCAAACACAAAAGACAAATTCCATTCTCCCAAGCACAATAAAGAGGTGGGTGAAAAATGACAAGTTACTTGCACACTCTAAAAAGCCCACACCTCAAGGGACAACAAATTAAATAAAATGTAAGAGAGTGCAATTAAAACCATGCAACAAGACTTAATAAAATTCATTATAAAAGTCACAAATCACCTTCCCAACCATAAGTATGGTTGGTAAATTAAATTTAGAGGCATGGGACAAGTAAACAAAAGTTTTACTTGTCCCACAAGCCTCCAAAAACAGCATCCCCAAGGACAAATTCGAATTTTTCATGGAGGTGGAGTATTTCATACTCCCAAAACTCCGACTTACACAAGCTCTTACACAACTTACACATCCCTTACAAAATTAAATTCAAAGCCAACAACTCCCATTATTACTTTCCCATATCCCAATCTTAATTTATTTAAATTTTAATCATATGATTCCACATTAATTGGGGGGTATCACAATTTAATTAATTAAAAGAAGGGAACACATTACTAATAAAACACATAAAACAATAATAAAAAGAACACATTAATAAAATAGATAATACCCATGGTCACATGTAAAGATGATCCCCCCATGGGAATCTCTAACAAAACAACACACAACACAATAAAACAAGTTGCCATGGTGACCTTGTCAATTCACTTAAAATTCCATTATGGTTGGTCTCCGATCCCTCAATCCTTTGTTGCCAGATATTTTTAACCTGGAAAATCCTGTCAAATACCTCCTTCGGCCTAGTGGCCATATCAGAACATCCAACGCGATATAAATGAAATCACAAAACCAACTACGTATAAATGAATCACAACAACATCAAAGCAACAACTACATCATTTGCATTTTTTTTTTAATCCACAACTATATCATCATCAAAATAATATCCATTTTCTAGATCTAAACTCATAATATCCAAAATCACATGTCCGAACAACATCCATAAAACATCCATGTCAATAATATATCATCATCCACATATAAGGTGTCTCTAATAATCATCATGCATCAAAATCAAATCAAGATCAACAATAATCCATGATCAATGTCTAACAACATACTAAATCAAAACATAATAATGTCTATAATGTAATCAACAATATCAACATAAGCATCAAATAGGTGTCAAAGGGAAGTGGGCACTACATCCCCCTCCCCTTAGACTCGACTTCCTCCTGGAAGTCACTGGAACAAATGTGGAAATCTAAACTCGTAATGAAGTAGCATCCTCCCATGTAGCTTTAGTCTCATCATATCTGTCCCACTGCACCTGAACCTGATCAACCTCTCTACCTCGAAGGCCCAGGGTCCTATCTCCATCTAAGATGCAAAATGGGCTCCACCATCACCTACCCCTGATCCTGCACCTACAATGATGTCCAATCTAACACATGAGACGGATCCTGTCAATATATCTCCTGAGAACTGAAACATGAAAAACATCATGTATGCGAGATAAGCTGGGTGGCAATGCTAGACGTAGGCCAAAGGGCCGATATGCTTCCAAGATCTCAAAAGGTCCAACGAATCTAGGAGCTAACTTAGAACCTTTTCCATAATAGAAGGGCTCTTGTGTGGCCTGACACGAAGGAACACCTTCATGCCCACATCAAAACTACGGTCAATCCTATGCTAATCTACATACTTCTTCTGCCTGTCCTGTGCCTCCTGCAATCTCTTCCTGATCAACACCACCTGACTACTCCATGTCCTGTAGAAGAGCTGGTCCAAGAGATACTCTTCCTATAACTTGTCCTAGCTAAGAGGTGTCCTGCACTCTCTACCATACAAAATCTTGAAAAGGAGCCATGCCTATAGAACTCTGAAAACTATTATTGTAGGAAAACTCCACTAAGTATAGGTACTCCTCCCACGTTTCCCAGTTTGCTGATCCATCAAGGATACATCCTGAGGATATCGCTCTAAAATTTGGGAACAGCCACTTGGCCTATCCATCTGTCTTAGAGTGATATGCTATGCTGGTCAAGTTGATTCCGTTTTGAGGACATACTTTGGTAGTCCAAAACAGAAGTGAAGTGTACAAAGGATCCTGGTCACAAATGATCTTCCACAGAATCCGGTGTAGATGTAGCTGCAAAAACTTGCATGTGCCAAATATACTTTGCCACTACTCTAGCTCCGTTTCAGGAAACATGTTTTGTTTTATCTAATAAGTGCATATTTTCTCGAGCCCAATAATAGAAATCCATGGATTGTGCACTTCCATTATAGTTAACATGAGGATAAAGAAAACCTTCTGGATGCTGATGCTTGGCCTTAACCCTCTAATAACTCCAAACATCATGACATGAACAAGGCCATTTCGACGAAGTTCGACCTCATACAACTGTCTTAGGTGACATGCACTTCTTCACCAATGGAATGACTTGGGTGCACGATGTGCCTCTATTATAAGCTTTTCCATCAGATCAGGGATCTTGTAGATACCTGACATGAAGGAACACCGTTTGGAGCCCATATGAAATCAATGAAATCCTGTGTTGATCCGCATACTTCTTCTACGTATCTTGTTCCTAAACCTCTGTCTGAAATTACTACCTTGCTTGTCCTATGTATTGGTCCAATAGATACAATGTCCTATAGCTTGTCCAGACTAAATGTCCTAATCGACAATTTCTTAACCGGCAGTAATAAATCTCGAAAAGGAGCCATGGCGTATTCAAACTCATGGAAAAATTAATGTGGGTATCAAAATCCACTAAGTGTAAGTACTCCTTCCATTAATACTGCTGATCCATCACATACATCCTGAGCATATCCTCTAAAAGTTACTAATTCACCCACTTGGTCTAATCCATCTGTATCAGGGTGATATGCTATGCTGAAGTTGATCCGTCGTCCCGAGGACATACTGCATGGTAGTCCAGAAATGTGAAGTGTACTAAAGGATTGCGGGACCACAAATGATCTTCCTGCGGAATCCTATGCAACCTGAACCAATCTCATCCAAATATAGGCTCATGCCACTAACTCTAGCTGTATAAGTGGTCTTCACCAGAGAAAAGTGAGCCACTTTTTTCAATTTATCAACCGTGACCATGATGGCGTCATGGTGATATCTCGACATCGAGTAGCCCAACAATGAAATCCATGGAAATGGTGTCCCACTTCCATTCTAGTATAGCATGAGGATAAAGAAGGCCAACTGGATGCTGATGCTTGGCCTTAACCCTATGGCACTCTAAACATCATGACACAAAATTGAGCCACGTCTCGACGAAGTCCTCTCTAATGGTACAACTGTCTCAAGGTGGTGTGCATCTTCTTCACCCCGGGATGGACTGAATAGGGTGCACGATGTGCCTCCACCAAGATGTCCTGCCTCAAGCCTCCATCTCTGGGAACATATATCCAACCTCTTGTGCCTGAGAAGACCATCTGCCTCTAAGGAAATACCATCAAACTTCCCTTCAAGGGGTCTCTGTGACTCGATCTCTAGCTCGTAACTGTAATGTAGAAGTTGTCAAGAGAGAAGCTGCTGAAGAATCCTGCTCCATAAATCTGTGCTCACTGAAGGTGGCCATAGCCACATGTCTCCGTCTGCTGAGAGAGTTTGCTACCACATTATCTTTCCCCTTCACATGCTCTATCTCCATGTCATACTCACAAAGCAACTCCATCCAACGCCGCTGACGAGCGTTGAGATTGGGTTACGTGAAGAGGTGGCGAAGACTCAAGTGATCTGTCCTGAGTGTGAATCTCCTGCCAAGAAGAAAATTCCTCCATCTAACCAAAGCATGCACATCTGCCACAAGCTCAAGATCATGGGTCATAATTAAGCTCATGATCTTTGAGTTTGCGAGACTCAAAAGCTACTACTCTTCTCTCCTGCATCAACACACCTCCAAGGCCTACCAACGAAGCATCTGTGAAAACAAAGAACTCACCCTGTGGATCCAACACTGCAAGAATAGGTGCTGTGGTAAGGCATTCCTTCAGTGTTCTCGAAGGCCTGCTCACATCTGTCCAACCAAACAAACTTCTTCCCTTTCCTCTGAAGGGAAGTGATAGGGTGCGCTAATCTGAGAGAAGTCCTGAACAAATCTCTGGTAGTAATCTGCTAATCCCATGAAGCTGCGCACCTTAGTCACTATAGTGGGTGCTGGCCAATCCATAATGGCTCTAATCTTGGAAGGATCGACTGACAATACCTTCCCTAGAAATGATATGACCCAAATACTGCACCTATGTTTGAAAGAAAGCACACTTCTCCAAGTTCCTCGTAAAGTTGCTGCTCATGAAGACACTGAAGAACCTGTCGAAGGTGCCCCTCATGTGCTCCTCATGTGTACGTGAGTATATCAAAATGTCATCTAGGAAGATGAGCATGAAGTGATCTAAGAAGGTCCTGAATACCCCATTCATCAAACTCATGAACACTGGGGGGGCATTAGTCAAACCAAAAGGCACCACTGTGAACTCATAGTGCCCATATCTCGTGCGAAAGGTGGTCTTATGAATGTCTGCCTCTGAAATCCTCAGCTGATGGTACCTTGACTTGAGATCAATCTTAGAGAAAATTGTGGCTCCCTTCATCTGATCAAACAAGTCATCAATACGAGGAAGAGGATAATGATTCTTGATTGTTACCTTGTTCAATTGGTGGTAATCAATACACAACCGTAAGGATCCATCCTTCTTCTTCACAAAGATCACCGGTGCACCCCAAGGGGATACACTAGGATGGATAAGGCCTTTCTCCAAAACACCCTCAAGCTGCAACTTGAGCTCACAGAGCTCTGGGGTGGTCATCCGAATAAGGTTCCCGTGAGATAGGCTCTGCTCCAGGAACTAGATCTATATGAAAATCAATCTCATGTGGGGGTGGTAACCCTGGTAGCTCCCCTGGAAAGACATCAAAAAACTCTCTCAAAATGGGATGATCATCTAGCGATGGTTCACTAGACCCATCCTCTGATCTGTCACTGACTGTAACAACATACATATGACAACCCCGTCGCACACACCGCTTAAGCTGCATAACGGAGATGGTGCGAATAGAAATGGGTCTCCTGACCCCTGAAATCACCGACTCAACTCCTAAATCATCTACACAAGATATAGTCTTGTGATAACAATCCATCCTGGCCCTATGTGTGCAGATAACCAATCCATACCCAAAATGACTCCATACGAGCCCAAAGGAAGGATACAGAGATCTGAGGTAGTGGTGAAAGGTCCCAAATCTAGCTACACACTCCTTGACTAAGGAGTCTACAGAGATCTTGGCTCTAGAAGCCATCTCGACATCCCAACTAAGACCCTACCTAACTGCCACCAGCCTGCATCGCTCTACTAAAGATGGTGCAATGAAAGAATCAGAATAACCAGAATCAAACAATACAGAGGTAGGAATACCACCAATGCTACCTATGGTCTCAATGACTGTGCTTTGATGCTCTACCTGGCAGTTCTCAACTGCTTGCATAAATCTTGTGGCTACGTCCCATGTCACCAATAGTCGGCTCTAAAATTTGTGCCTTACCCTTGTTGTTAGGGTTCTGTGGGTAATCTCTCCAAAAGTGTCCAGTAACTCCACAACCAAAACATCCTCCTGATCCTCCCCAATGAGTAGCACCTCCAGTAGGTGCCCTAGAATTCTGTGGTGTGGACCTGATGATCCAGCTTACGGTCTTACTAAGGTCTCTAATGGTGAGCTCCTACTGAATGAGCTCTAGGTCCACCCTGTGTCCTGATGGGACCCCTAGGAGGAGGCCCCATACTCCGACCTCTCTGTGCATCAGCTCTCTGTGGAGGTCTATGAGGTGGGTGGGACTACTGCTACTAATTATGGCCTAAAGGATGACTATGCTGTACCCTAGCCACCACGAGGAAGGGGTACTGACCCCCTCGATCTATCGTCCTACATCTGTTGTATGCGGCTCCGGACTCGGTCTCTAGCCTACTGGGTCTTACCCCAAGTATCCTTTGCAATATAGGCCTTCTCGACGGCCTCTGCTAATGTCTATGGGCAGTGGATCTGCACAACACCTCCAATATCTAAATTCAGGCCCGGATGAACCTGTGAATCCACACCTGCTCATCCTGCATATACTCTACATACTGGAGTAGATCCAGAAATCTACTCTCATACTTTGCTACCAAAAGAGAAGCCTGTCAGAGGTCATGGAACTCGTCGATCCTCTGCTGTATGAACCTCCGTGATAAGATACCTTCTCTTGAATCTCTCCTCAAAAATCTCCCAGGTCACTGTATCTCTGAATCTACATGGAGCTTCTACTCCTCTGTCCTCCACCATACTCCTACTCCATCCCTCAGTAGATGGATCGCAACACGAGCTTTCGTGTTGACTAGAACAAGGAAAAAGCTATTGAAGTAACCACTCAAGCTCAATAGCCAGGCCTCTACCTGAAATCTACCCATGTAACCTGAATAATGTGATGGCCAAAGCTTCAAGATCTCCCTGATCTGATCTACAACTATGTTCTGATAGCCTCTAGGTCTCTCTGCACGCTCATCCCTTAAGCCTAGGGCTCCGAGACCTCTCTCTATGCTCTGGAACTCTGTCACCCTGTCTCCTAGGTGGTGACTCTGCTCTGGCTGACTCCACATGGGAGTTCTCTCCTCTATGCACCTCGCTGAGTCGAGGAGATACCTGACCCTCGATAGAAGGGGCTTTGTCATGACTAGCTGTATGTCCTCCTTCTAATCCTCCACGTAGAGCAGCATTAACATCTTGAAGGGTTTGTAGAATTTTGAGGTAGGATAGCTGCTACACCTTGATCCGGTGGTGGTGGTGGTGGT
Organism: Taxus chinensis; assembly: GCA_019776745.2. Classification (NCBI taxonomy): domain Eukaryota; kingdom Viridiplantae; phylum Streptophyta; class Pinopsida; order Cupressales; family Taxaceae; genus Taxus; species Taxus chinensis. The sequence goes on along the minus strand of CM034152.1, from coordinate 734,526,744 downwards.
GAGTCTGAGTCTCTGCGAAGGTTCCTCTCGCTCCGTCTGAGCCTCCTGCACAGACCAAAGCGAGAGTTAGTTCATTTTGCTAAGTTTTACACAATTTCCATGTTTACTAAAATATACAAGTTCTAGCTAAGCTGTTTTCTAAATTTAAAAGTGTACTAGGTTTAAGTTTTCATGTCTCAAGTTTTCTAGTGTGCCCAATGGTCCAAGCTTTTGAACCACTGCTCTGATACCAAGTGTGATGCCTGTTTAAAACAACCCACTTGAGACCCAAGAAACAACCTAGGGTTAGTTAGAAAATTATGGGACACATCCATCCTAGTTCTAGTCCCTTTGCTTTTTCAGTTGTTTTGGTGAAGAAGAAGGATGGGACCATGAGGATGTGCATTGACTACCGTGCACTAAACAAGAAAACCGTAAAGAACAGGTATCCCATTCCTCACATAGATGAGCTTTTAGGCAAGTTGCATGGAGCTATCTATTTTTCGAAGATTGATCTTCAATCAGGATACCATCAGATTTTTGAAAAAAAAAAAAAACTACTGCTCTGATACCAAGTGTGATGCCTGTTTAAAACAACCCACTTGAGACCCAAGAAACAACATAGGGTAGTTAGAAAAATTAGGAATAAATTTTCTAACCAACCCTAGTTGTTTCTTGGGTCTCAAGTGGGTTGTTTTAACGGGCATCACACTATTGAAGAGATGTCTCATACATGACTGAAATGGTAGCAGTGTTGCATTGGTGAGTCCAAATGGATCACCAAGAACTCATAGTGCACGTAGTGACACCCTGAGGTTGTCTTGTGAATGTCCTCATCCACAACGCGAATCTGATGGTATACTGATTGAAGATCAATCTTCGAAAAATAGATAGCTCCAGGCAACTTGCCTAAAAGCTCATCTATGCGAGGAATGGGATACCTGTTCTTTACGGTTTTTCTTGTTTAAGTGCACGGTAGTCAATGCACATCCCTCATGGTCCCATCCTTCTCTTCACCAAAACAACTGAAGAGCAAAGGGACTAGAACTAGGACGGATGTGTCCCATCTCCAAGAGCTCTCTAATGGCCTTTCTATCTCATCCTTATATGTCTTAGGATGGTGATAAGGCCGTAGGTCCATTACAGGTTTAGCACCCTCCTCAAGTTCTATAACATGCTCAAACCCTCTATCTGGTGGTCTACCTGGAGGAATGTCACCAACACTGGGCCGTGCTTATCCAGTATGGACTGGATGTCTATATGAAAGGGCTTCTCACTATTTGAAGAAGATTTGGATGAAATGAAACATTGGGCTGCCCATGCAACCTCTCCATGTCTGACTATAGATTCCATCCTGCGTGCTGAAACAACTATAGGCCCCCCGTCATAAAGAGCCCGAAGCACAATCTTCTTCCTATCCACCATAAACTCCAATTCCATCATCCGAAAGTCCTGCACATATCTGCCAAGGGACTGCAACCACCGAATACCCAAGACTGTATCAATCTCACCAAGTCCAATAACATAGAAATCATCGGTCAATGTGTAGTCCTCCATTTGAATACTAAGCCGCGGAATCCTCTTACCTCTGCATCTGTATCTAGCGAGTGATCATCATCCTCATCTGAAATCACCTCAATGAGATGCACCTTGCCTTTACCAAGGGCAAACGATGTCCAGGCTCCCAATGATCTTTGCAATGAAAGCAAAGCTTCTTCCTCCTCAACTCATTACGAGACTCTTGATCCACCTTAGGAGGTGGTGCACTCTTCTGCTGAATGGTGGAGTGCTGAAATGGCCTGGAGCTCGTGGGAAACTTCTTATTGGGCTGATAAGAAGTGGGCTGGTAAGAAGTGGGGGATGTGTCCAAGTCCAATGTTGTCTAGATTGCATCATGCAATGTCCTAGGCTTAAGAGCCTTGACCAATCCTCTCATCCTGTCATGAAGGCCCTCTATGAATAGCATCACTACCCTCTTCTCAGGCATCTCTGGAACCATGACTGCTATACGATGAAATTCGTTGATGTATGAATCAACGTGTCCACTCTGTCGGAGCTGTGCCAAGTCCCTGTAATAAAGCTCCACATCCTTGCGATCAAAATTGCGCAATCAACCTCTCGCAGAAGTCCCTATATGATCGCAGAAGTCCGTGATTCTGTGTAACTAATCCATGGTGCCACCAATCATAAGCCACCCCCTCAAGATGCAAAGTAATGAACTGTATAGCCTCTTGTTTCCTCATTGGTTTGAGGGTAAGATAGGTGTCGAGCTTGTGAATCCAAGCCCTGGCATTGATCTTTCCGCTACCATCAAAAGTGGAGAGGGTTACCTTATTGGTAACCTGCTGCAATTCCTTGTTCTGCTGCGCTCTAGGCCTCCTGTCCTGTCCAGCCCTCATGCTATCTCTCCTCTGAGCACAATACTGTGGGAGGGGAAAGACATCCCTCACACGCTGTGGCAAACTCCTCCACTCATCACTAACTGCCATAATAGTATCCGGAAAAGCTACTTCTTCTGGCCGGACCTCAATTTCTAGTGGGTCATCTCTAGGCAGAAAGTTAGGCTGCATAGGCCTATCTGCATTCCGCGTAGTCCTTCTCTCATTTGTATGGGCGTGCCTCCTCTCACGGTGTGGCGATCCCCTGACACTTCCAATTTCCGAAGGTGATCTGCTGTGATCCCTGTAACCACTGGCAATTGATCCGTATCTATCCTTTCTGCCATGTTTGTCCCGTGGCCTATCCAATGCCAACCTGTCCAAGGTAGAGCCAATGCGTTCCATAGTCTGTAACAACTGCCTCTGAGTGGCTGTCAAATTCCAGCAAAGTTTAGGTCTTTTTGAGTGTCATATTTGCAAATTCCTAGCAAGAGAATTGTGTCCAATCCTTGTGTTTATACTTTTTTCTTAGGAAAATGATGTTTATTGGGTATGCCTAGACCCCTAAAATTCCCAGAACGAATCTGTATCTATGAAGAATTGGCTGACAGAGATGCTCCATTCCCTAAAGTAAATGGCCAAACTTCTACTTGGGTTTCTAGAATGGTCTCCACTGATTTTAATTCTGCTCTTGGAGTATTTTTGTCTTCCCCTATTATTTCTTTAATGGAAGATTTCTTTTTTTCTTGCTGATAGCCAGTCTTCGTTTCCCATACTTGTAAATTTTTAGGGATCGGATTTCTGCGAGAATGCATATATTGGTCTTCCTTTTTCATTTAATCTGTGAAGAGGTACTTGCTTTGGAAGGAAAGGTCACTAGCATTTGAGATTTACATTTTTTGCAATGTTATGTGGGGCCGCATGCCCTAGATTGGTGGCATCCCAAACATCCTAAACATTTCGGGGACTTGGGACTTGGAGGGGACATCCCCTACTTTTAATTTAAAAAAAAAAGGTTTGTGATGTTTTTACTTTTTAAAAGCTGTTATTCTTACCATTAACATTGAATTCTAACCTCAAAAGTGCCTAAAAACCATTAAAAACATTTAAATCCTTAAACTTTCATTGAATAAAGTTATAATATTTAAATATTAATATATATAATATATATATAGTATATTATATATATATATTATATTAATGGCCGTCCCCAAAATTTGGGAATTTTTTTGTCGTCCCGGAAACCCTGTCTCCTCATCCCCAAGAACTTAGGTAACTATGGTTTTTCTTGTTGAAGTGAGTTAGCAGGGGAAGCTGTGGATGAAGGGTTTTGCGAGCTGTTGTCCTAGGAATCTGTGAAAAACTCCATTTCTCTATTTCTATATTTGCCAGGGCAGGAAAAGGGTTCCTATGAAGGGTGGGATTTGCTTTATGGGGAGAAATTCTCCCTTTTCTAGCATAAGCTTATTGGAATTTGTTCTTGTTTGGCTTCTCAGTGTTCCCTTGGAGATGTGATTTGGACTGCTGGTGGGCTTGTTTGTTTCTGCTTTTGCTATTGATGATTATGATTCTGGGGTTCTTTAGGTGGTTTTGGATCTGCGTATCATTTGGCTGATATGTAGTTTCTTGTGAAGGGAAAACATGTGCTAAATGGGCATGTTCATGACAGGTCTGACATTGAAATGGAATGTTCTTGTAGTCAATGGATTGTTCCCATTCAACCTTGTCCATATCAAGGAGCAATCAATCAAGTAGGGATTCTTCAAGGTCCAAATTCAGATTGGCCCAAGCACAGTTGAGCACACTTAACTTTTTTCTAAAGTCTGAGGTAACAATATATTCTCCAATGGCCTTCCCGATCTTTTGCAAAACATTGTCTTGCTAGTATTCACTTGGAAGTAGGGGAAGAAAGACCCAAACAAGGATGGTTGAGGGGATATCTTCCATGGGATTGAATGCTAGAGCCTTGTGCTTCATGAAGAGTCACAATTTCCTCATAAACCAAGTATCCCCTTGGAAAAGTTGGTCTCTGTCTAGTTTGGAGGATAAGATGGCCACGAAGTAGCTTACCATTCCTTAGGCATCATCAAGATTTCCACTGAGCTCCATGTTCTCCAATTCTCATCAACCCGTGCTCTTAGAATTTTTGGACCAAGGAAGGCTCCCATGAACTCGCAGATTAGATCTTTCTCTTTTAGTGACCATTATATATGTTCCATTTTTCCCACTGTAAAGGTGACCAACTAGATCTAATCTGAGGTAACCGTCATTTTCCTTTTTAATGGGGGAGTTTGGCCTTGCAATGTGTAATATCCCCTTTTAGGATATTATTTAAATCTGCAAAAATTAATTAACCCGATCACCATAGGAAGATTAGATCTTCTTAGTTTGACCTCAAATAACCCAATGTCGGCAATAATACAACCTAAAATGGGGTTGGAGTATGCCAAAGTAGTGGGTTAGATGAGAAAACTAATTAGAATGCTAATATCACCCGGATCTGATTTTTAACAGCAGTTAATTAATTAAATAAATACCCAAACTGCTGCAATCTTCCAAAATTATTTCCCGCTTAACTGTTTAAGAAAAAATCTTCAAACTTTGGATCTTGGGTCAAAAAAATATGAAGAACAATGTCCCAAACCCAGTTTTTACACAACCAACATGAAACCGTAATTTTGCCCTAAAAAGTAGGTCGCCCAACACATTTAGGGCACCAAATCTACTCCAAAAATTATGAAATTGCTTTCTCCTTATCTCTCCTAATTTCTACAACCAGAACCAATATTAATCTGACCCCAAAATTGCAGATCTGAAATAAATATTAATTTATAACAACCAGAAAACTTGCAGACAGCTGAGAGTTTCTAAAATTCATAACTCCTTCAATACTTAGATTTTTTCCGTGAAACAAGATGCAAAATAAACTAGAAATTTAGGGCTTTCCATTGCATTAAGGATCCGAATTTTCAGAGCATTAAAACCTAGCCAAAACTGCCCCAAAAAACTGATTTCTAGTCGCTAAGGTTAGATAAAATTATATAAACTAATTCCAGCTCTTTCCTAGCCTTCAAATACACCAAAATATTAGCCCCTTGCTCTGAAATAATCAACACATGGCAGATTGTAGATCTAGCATTTATGGCATCAAAACATGATCAAATCATCACCAACCCAAGTCGCTACGGTAAGAATATTTGCAACAATAATAGAAGAAATTAAAGGAGCAATATCAAATGCTTTTCACACTCTAAACTTGGCGCCAAAACTGAAATAACTCGAACAATAATGGCAGATCTAAAATTCACTTGAGAGTCTTCAACAATAGATCCAAATGAGAGAGAGCAAAATGCAAGGACTAGGGCATACATTCCATGGGCATACATCCCAATACTCCAAGCATGGAGGGAAATCAAATGATCAATCAACACAACCCTCTAAGTAAATGTGACCTCCCTTTTTATAGAACTAAGGGGCGCAATATCCAATAAAGACCGACCTTTCCCTTTTGGAGGGAAAACATAAACTCTCATTAAAATATTTAATACTAAGACTATGTGCACTTTATTTATTTTTTAATTAAATAAATAAAAGTAACTAACCTATGTGCACATTAAACTAACTAAAGGGACTCCCACTTGTAGCGCTAGGCATGCCAAGGGGTTACAATGCAAATGAAAAATAAATATTAATAATGTCCCGAAAAAGGGGACATTACACAATGACTTTCCTTGCATGGAGTTACATAAATTTTGTCAGATCTTCTTTGCAGATTTGATCTATAACAATTGATACAGCTGATTTGAAATTTGGGGGTGAATCAGATGGGAAAGGGGGCTGGGAGGAGGCCATGGCCTCCCCAAACAGGAAACTTGAGATCCAATCAGCCTTTGGCAAGCCCATGGCTCACCTGAAAGAAATCTTGCTGGTTTGGTTAATGGAGGATGGAGCAGCTGGGGGGTAGAGGGGCATGGGGAAGAGGGAGCTGCTGTTGTAGGTGGAAATTTAATTATGATAGCATTGGAATAATTCATGCTTTATTAACTAGCAAAGGATCATCCAAAGTATTCTGAATCATAAAAAATGTAATTATTAAGTTCATATAAAGGTAGGTTCTTTATTTGTTTAGGGCATAGCTTGATTTTCATTTGTTTATATATAATTTTCAAGGGATGAACTTTTGTAGAATTGATTACATTTTGCAGTGTTTTTGCAAATCACGGTACCTCAAAGTTTACTGTTCTCCTTTCAAATATGTAATATATAACACTTTGATTCAATTTCTTAACTTAGCAACCATCTATCTATGGAATTGTTGCTCTTCGAAGAGGTGTTGGTGCTTTGCAAATTGTAAGTAGGTGCAAAAGCAGAGATGTTAACTCTCCTTGCCTTTGTGGTGATATTTTCTCTAAAACGCAACAAGTCTAATTAATTCTTTTGTATTTGATGAAGTAATATATGGTGCACTGTTTAGAAAAGAAGGAAAAACGAACAATACATTTATTACCTTAACGAGAGTTCCAATTTTTATTGTTTTGGCTACTCTGTAGAGTTGAAGTCATTGTTGATTTTGTAGACCATTCTTGTTTGAAGTCTATTATAACAGCATCAATGCAACTTTGCTACAACATGCTTGATCCTTTGTATCCTGTTTAAGTATTCTTTAGGGCATATTGTGGTTGACTATTCTACATTTCTGTACTCTTTAGATGGTAAACAGAAGCATGTCTTCATAAGTAAATAGATATTATTTTTGCAAATCCAGGAGAAAATATGAGACTGTTCTTCTGATGGGATTGGTATTGGCAGCATGGTTCTGTGTACAAGCTTGCATTTGGGCCAAAATCATTTCTGGTTGTTTCAGATCCAATAGTTGCTCGACACATTCTTCGGGAGAATGCATTTGTATATGACAAGGTCAGTACAAAATCCTGGAAACTGTTGATGCTCATTTTAAAAAACTAGTAAACATAAATAAAATGTTATTCAAATCCACTTGCTTGTAGGATGCTGCCATTATGTCTTTTGGGATGCTTGTGCAACCTATTAAACTTAAAAGGCATGACAACTTAAGTATTAAATATAAGTCAAAAGAAAGTATTTCAACCACATGTAACTTATGACAGGTAGATCTAAACATTCTAGACATGACTTTCCTGATTTTTTTTTCAATATTTTAACAATGGGACTGTGATTGCATTTACCTGCCAAGCACATGAAAAGAGTAAATAAAAGCAAATGCTTGAGCATAATTCTTCTTTAATTTGAGCCTGACTAAACAAGGACGACTTCCACTGTTGTACACTGTACTAAAAGAAAAAGTTTAGATCCGGTGCTCTCTTTGCTTGCAACTGTTTGTTGAATTGCTTTTAATAGTATCAAATTAGAGTATGTACAATGTTACTTGAAGGTCAGTGGTTACAACTTACAACTGTGTAATTCCACGTGGATCAGTTATGGACAATATTGGAACAACCCCGTTACAGTTCTGCCAATTGTTTTCAAACCCGCGCACTAGTAAGGTGTTGCCATCATGTCTTTTGCAACGCTTGTGCAACCTATTAAAAGTTTATCATGCAATGCATTTATATCATCTCTGATTTTCCCCTTCAAACCCTCTTGCTAGTAAGGTGCTGCCATCATGTCTTTGGATTGCTTGTGCAACCAATTAAACTTTAAACAACACAACTTAAATATTAAATCTAAGTCAAAAGAGAGTATTTCAACCACATGTAATTTATGATTAGTGGATCTAAACAATCTAGACATGAATTTCCTGAATTATTTGTTAGCAATGAGAGTGTGTTTGTATATACCTGCCAAGCACTTGAAAAGGGTAACATAAAAATAAAGGCTTAAGCATAATTCTTCTTTAATTTGAGCCTGACTGAACAAGTATGATTTCCACAGATGTACAATGTAAAAAAAGTTTAGATTCTGTGATCTCTCTGCTTGCAAAGGTTTATTGAATTGCCTTTAATTTTATCAAACCAGAGTGCATGCAATGTTACTTGGAGGTCAATGGTTACAACCATGTAACTCTGCATGGATCAGTTATGGATAATCTTGGAACAACCATGTTACAGTTCTGCCAATTGTTTTTCAAACCCACTCACTAGTAAGGTGCTGCTATCATGTCTTTTCCGATGCTTGTGCAAACTACAAAAAGTTTATCATGCAATGCATTTATATCTTCTCTGATTTTCCCAAACCTGCCTTTTAAATGCTTATCTCTATTTCACACAACCTACGATCTGGTAGGGAAACTGTCTGTTCATATAGGATCCCACAGATAGGAAATTATTGTGCCCATTAGAATCCTTCTTTACATCTGTGATAGTAGGCTGCAAGGATGCATATGTAAGTCTAGTCTGGAAGGTGTCAGAGCTTGATTGTGATAGACTTTCCAATAGGAATTTTAAATGGTAGTCAAAAAAATTTCTCACTTTTTCAAAAAGTTGCACACACGAACTTGTACACAGTCACATGCTTATTGATATATTCTTTACAGGATGCTGTAAAAAATGGCTGCTCTTTATATGGATATAAACAACCAAGTTTAACTGAAGATTGTACCTTGTAATAAACAGCATGGCAACTGAAGTATTAAATATAAGTCAAAAGAAAGTATTTCAACCCTGGGTAACTTAAGACTTGTGGATCTAAACAATCTAGAGTCTAGACATGAATTTCCTGAAAACTATTTTAGCAATAAGAGTTTGTTTGTTTATACCTGCCAAGCACAGGAAAAGAGTCAACTTAAAAGTAATTGCTTTAGCAGAATTCTTCTTTATTTTGAACCTTACTCAACAAAGAGGGTTTCCACAGATGTACGCTTTACAAGAAGTTACACGAATTCAGTGTTCTCTTTGTTTGCAAAGGTTTATTGAATTGCTTTAATATTAACTAACCAGAGTACATTGTATGTTACAATATTTATAGAATGTTACATGGGTGTCAACAGTTACAACCGTGTAACTTCCCATTGATCAGTTATGGAGAATATTGGAACAATACCTTACAGTTCTGGAAAATGTAAAAATAGTCTTGGTGCAACTATTTATCTTCCTATGCATTCCTGTTTTTGGCATCGAGTTGTTCTTGGCATAACTACAGTCATTGATGCAAAATTTGGTTGAGCCTCTGCATTAGTGTGGATTTCTTCAGCTGATGACAATTTCGGTATCAAATGTTGACATGTATCCATGTGCACCTTGATCTTCAATTCGGGTGTAAATCCAAAGTTCAGTGTTGTTGCATTTTGTTGCAAAATGTTTGTTGTAACCTACAAACCCAAAATTTGCAAATTCGGGGTCACTCCGCATCAAAATTTTAATGTGAACATATGAATAATTTAGCAAAAAAGATATCTCACAAGAGAGATTTCTGGTATATAATTTATGATTTTAAAATTTAATCCTCTTTGGATTCATGTTCATTATAATTTGATGATATTTTGATATGATTTTACCCCCTGTTGCTTTCTTCTGCTGTTTAAAGTTTGGAGTTTCTTTGCTTTACATTTTTGTCGGGTCTTTTATGTTCGAGGTCTGTAATACCTTGTTTAAAAAGCTATATGTTTCATTTTATTTAATCCACCTGATCAAAATGTTCCATTTGTTGCTTGCTCACTCTCTACTTCTCGGAGTTTTCCTTTGTTTTGTTTGATTGTTCATTGTTGAACATTCCCCAGAGCTAACAAGGACGTGCCAAATGACACACTCTCGTTTTATTTTACCCCAGGTGTCTTTGTTTTCCCAAGGCTCCCCTTTTATTTGTGTTGTTCTCTCAAAGGCGGCAAAACTATGTCAAGTGGCAATGCCTTGTTGAATTTTTCCCCATGTCATGTTTTAAATATGTTTAAAAATGTGCCTAGAGTTCATGAGCTAATGCCATATATCATGACCTCGTTCTTTGTTTTCCTAGGTTCACATCTTTATAAGGCTTTAAAGCCTTTCCTTTCTGTTTTCCCCAAGTGCACGAGATTTTTCCGTGTGATACCATTTTGTTGGGTCTAGTCCTAAAGCCTTTAAAGGAGTTGTGTCATCATTTTTTTAATTTCCCCTCCGAGTTAACAAGATATTGACAAGTTTCACTCACTCGGTGTCCCTTGAGCTCCTTCATGATTTGTTTTCTCTCAGTGTTTGATTCTGCTCCAAGTAAACAAGATCTTGACAAGTGTCATAAGCTCGTTCTCTTTCCCTATTTGTCAATTTGCTGCGTTCAATATCAATTTGTTTTGGGGTCCTATCTCCGTGTTTCATGTTGGCTGCTGATTTTCAAAGTTTCAAAGCCTCAAGCCTCATGTAGTGCTTTCAACCAATTTAGATGTCAGTTAAAGTGTACCCTGAAATATCTGGTTCATCGCTGCGATCTGATTTTGGCTCGGTTCAAATTCTTGTAGATCATGCCTGATTTGGAAAATAGGGCATACCTTGTAGTTTTGAGGATTGTGTATGCTAATCTGTTTGTTGGCATGAAAAACGTCAGTAGTCATTTTGTTTGACAACCCAAAAACAACTTGTCAACTTTTGAGAAATTTAGCAAATATTGCAAATTTTGCCCCTTTGTGAGTGTCAACTTGTGAATGGTCCTGTGTGATTTCAGGTGTCCTGTTTGCAATCACTAGAAATTTCTTGGAGTCTACTTTACATTGGTATACTCAGATTCAGATTATGGGAGCATTGGATATGTTAAGGGAACAAAAACCTTTCTAGTGCTTGTTATGGCACATGGTGTTTTGGTCCCAAAAGAAGAGTGATCTGGTACAGAGGATTGCGGGAGCTCCAGATGGATTCAGAAGCTCTACAAGCAGTCAAATGAAAGCTCATGGAGTCCCCTACATAATCCAAGCATTGGTTTCGATCTTGGTCGTCTCAATTTTTTGTGATAGCCAAAAACCTGCTGCTGCCTCTTTATGGTCATTTTGGCCATTTATAGGTTTTGGCCTAAAAATCAAAATATAAGCATTTTCAGCTCTTGAAAATATTGGGAATGGATTTTTTGGCCGTTTTCCAGTCAAAATCATATATTATCCCCATGAAGCTCCCATTTTTGATCCGGGAGGAGAAAAGCTACTTTTTGTTCTAATTCTTCGTTGGGATGTTGATGTCAACAACTTAAGTAGACCTACTTGATTGGTGCACCCTTTTTGTCACTCCCATGCCTTTGTTTGCATCTTGCACTTTGCATCTCCATACTCAAAAGTGCGCCTCTCTCTCGTTGGCCCATTTTGAGTTGACCAAAGTCAAATTGCAAAGCCTATCTCCTTGTTTTACTTGCTTTGCACTCCTTCCAAAGCATGAAGGACATTTTTGAACCCCTCTATGCTTGAGTGCACTATGGAATTGTCCAATGCAATCCAAATATGTGTCACTTTCCCCTTGGAGCGCATTTCCAACACCCTCCATGCAAAATATAAGCAGACTTCTCCTTTTGCACCTGCATTTCCAAATCTCCACAAGGCTTAAAGTCATTTTTCAAACTTGCCTTTCCTTTCCAAAGTTCCCAATGACAAAATAGAAAAAGGTAATAAAGGAATAGAACAAAAGTGCAGCCATTTTGCTCCAAAATCCATGAAGACGAACGTGTGCTCTAGCTCCATGAAACATATTTTTTCTCATTCTCAGTGATTCCATGGGCAAGACTCAGTCAAATTTTTTCCCTAAATGCTCCTCTCCAAAACATGCCTTCAAGGTGATTCTTAGCCTTGTATGAAACCATAAACTAATTTTTTTTGTAATCCATAAAATAAGCATTCAGTTGGAAAATTCATTTTTTGCTATAATTAGTTAAAAATTATTTTGTTCATTCTAAGAGACACCATAGACAAAAACTCATGTAATTTTCACTGAAGTTCCCTCTTCCAATCGAACTTCATTTAATTCCTCTCTTGAATGCTAAGATGAATTATTTTATTTGTTGTGATCAATTTTGTGTTGCATCCAAAAATTCATTGAAAATCCATTAGAAGCACTCAAAAAACTCTTTTTTTCCCCGTCCCTCAAGTGACTATCCATCTCACAACATTCCAATACAAAATTCCCCATCAATGAAGTTCAATTACTTCAATTACGAGACCATTTCATCTTTGATATCAAAATATCCAGATGTGGGAGATAGTAACACGTGGATAACATAGATTTTGAAGACTTGAGGATTACAGGATGGAGGAAGGAACTCAGAGTGCAATAGATGACAAAATTGATCTTAGCGGTCTTCATTAAGTTGCAAGATTCCCATTGTCTGTTCAAGACACAGGCTTTATTCATACTTGTATGCCCATACTTATGAACTGGATAGTCAGGCAATTACAGCAGATGACAGTTCCGACTGTGGCTAGAATATCTCCATAAGGGATGTGATTTTCTCCCATAAATGATCAATATATGTGAGGTTATCACTGTGTCAACTGAGAAGGTGCAAGATGTCTTCACCATAGTCAGAGATGAAATTGATCGTTGGAAGGAGCTCCTACCAATTATACAAGAAATAAGTCTTATTGATTCCAATTTATTGCGAAGCAAAAAGGTGTTTGTGAGTTTAGAAGATAATTATTGTAAGGCATGACTCTAAATAATTGATTGGAGGAGTGAGCACTCTGTGAGGCCTTGGAGGATTGTCCAACTCATATCAATAGAGGCCAACAAATCAAGGGAGAAATCAATGTTGACTTGAACAACATGAGGTGTCCATCATCGCATTCTAGTCAAACAACACTAGAAGAACTCCATAAACACTTTCAAAGTATTGTCAAAGGAGAGTTGTCAGATCCAAGCACCATTTTTGATGCAGCGATTCCAAAAGGGCTAGATCATTGCAGATCAATACAAGTTGCAACTGATCATTGGTTGGATATTTTGATGAACACCGTAATTCCACGCAAGAGAGAAATTCCGAATGCAATGTCAAGATTCAATTCAATAGTAAGAGGCCAGAAGGCTCCTCCAATGCAATGCATTCAAGGGTCTTCATCTTCCAGATTGCCATCCGCAGGATAACTTATTTCATTCCCTTCTTTCTTCCCCCCACCTTCTATTTCTTCATGAAGAAATCACATTTTTGTAAAGAGTGACTTTGCTCACTTAGTGATTTCTATTTCTTGATTGGGGGTGCTGTTTTTCCAAATTTGTCTTATTCACTTAAGTGATTTCATATCCCTCTATTGTAAAAGTACTTTTCTTAAAATAAGGAAATTTGTGTTAATTTAATCCGGAATATGAAAGGTCACATGGGAATATGAAAAGGCTTGTAATAGGGCTATATATTGGAATGACTTCCTCATTCCAAAGTATCGGTATTTACTCTCCCCATCAAACTGTATTCTTCTATTTCTGCATAATATTTTCTTCCATTTTTTCTCTTGATACTCAGCCGAGCATATTGCAAGTTTTATAAGGAAGCAAGGGCTTTGTACCTACTGAAATGAAATGAGAATCACTGGTTGAACTTTGTGTTAATCTGTGTTCTTGTTTCATGATCTTTATGTGATTACATATGTTTGCCTATTCTTCTAATTGAGCTGGTTATTGGTTAATGAATTTTGTATTTCTCTCATTGGCATAACTCCCCTCTTACTTTTCCCCTTCTTTTCCTATACTTATCTCCTTTCCTACTTGCAAACTCTTCCCTCTCTAATCTATCGTTGCAGTTACAACAAGGGCGTTCTTACACATTCCCCGACCTTTGATCACCCTCGAGGTTAGAATTAGTGTATATACTTTTCAGTTTTCAATAAATGGGAGCCGCCCCATTCAGTAGCGGAGAAACCTAGTCCTACGAGCATTGATGAAACCCATATTTTGCCCTCGACAAAATATTTTGCCAACACTGTTCAATGACAAGATACAATGTTTCTATTGCTAAAGATCAGGTTGCAAGTTCCAAGGCAAGAGTTGTATTTGACCCCCCATTTAGATGCGGCTTGTTGTCTTTTGGATGAGACAAAAATAAGGAGAGAATTAGCCCCTTCTTTGTCTTTATATGCACCCTTGTGGATTGTGGATTAGTAGCAATTGTATCCGAGATGGGACGAAGGAGTGCATATGCCTACCTCATTCCTTGGCCAAAAAAAGGACTGTGGCAACGATAGCTGACTATAAGGCCATTGGGAATGGGTGGTATAGTGAATTATGCTTCCCCGATTTGGACGTTATTGGCCTCCCAAATGTAGGCAAATGACACCACATCCAAATGGCTCCATATTTGGTGCAATGAAGAGGGTGGTGCACCTGATTGACTTAAAGCCTAATGGAGCAAAGAGAGGAATGGATCAGATTGGCTGCAAGGCCAATGATCTTATTTGAACAACCTTCGATTGCTAGCCAACTTTATCCTTTTGCTTTGCATGGTGGAGATGTACTTTTAAATATCTTTCTAGAGGAATATGGAGATATACAAGTCTAAGGTAACCTCTACCATATTCAGATTGTGTGTTTAGATTAAAACGAAAGATTTTTTAAAACCCCTTACCATGTCCATGCTAAAACATTGGACCGCAAAACTGGTACTAGAATGACATTTCCCAATGTGAAATCAACAAGTAGGGCTACACATTCCTGGTCTGGGTTGGGAGAAAGTGTGGCTGGCCTTTTAGAACAACATAGAAAATTTCATAAAGGTAAAGGTAAGTCCAAAGCTTGTTTTGTAGAGGCAAGGTCATTGACCTCTACATTCAAGAGAAAAGTCCAACTTGTGTTGAAGCAAAATCTCTGTTAAGGAATTTAAGCATGGAAAACAATCAACCTCCAACATGGTTTACTGGGAACACTGTAATTGTCCCAGGGGATTTGTATCCCTTGCCTAAGAATGCTGAGAAATACTTGCCCATATGAAAAAATGATGAAACTAGGACTGTCAAAGAACAGATGGCAGCCTTTCTTAGATTACTTAACATAGAACATGAAGATGTGGCTTGTAGGTTGTTTCCTCTTACCTTTGAAAGCTTGGTTTATGACTGGTATTTGAATCTAACAGGAGGATCAATTGTCAATTGGATTCAATTTGAGAATGCATTTATTTCTCAATTTGGTAATGCGATTGACCCAAGTATGTTGTTTAGATAGGTTCGCCTTCTAAAAAGGGAGGTCACTGAGCCAATTAAGAATTTTAGTGCAAGGTTTCAAAGGTTGTATAATAGAATTCCCCAAAATTGGAGGCCTGCACCTGAGATGACCTATGATACGTATTTTAATGTTTTAGATTCTATGACTTCCACTTTTGTAAGATCTCACACAAACAAGGTAACTGGTGTGTATCTTGAGGTTATTTTGGTTGAAAGGTAATTATCCTCCTAAAAAATGGCCTTGGTGCTCCACCTGACCCCTTTGCAAGTAATTATGCTTAATGCTAGGAACAATGTACTGGATGTCAACAACCACAGTCCATTGTTAGCTGATAACGATGTTTTGATCCCAACAATCCAAAGCAATTAGAATACAGGAACGAACCCCACAACATCTTCTAAATTAGAGAACATTTAGAAAGTAGTACAAAAACTAAGCAATGATTTCATTAATCTTCAAAGAAGCTTGAGGAGCAGCAATGTTGAGTCTACCAATACAAGTTACTCCAAAACAACTAGAACACAGGAACACTCTCCGCAACATCCTTTGAATTAGAGAACATTCAGAAAGTAGTGCAAAAACTGAATTATGATTTCATTAGTCTTCAAAGAAGAGTAGGGATCGGGAATGTCGAGTCGACCAATAGAAGTTACTCCTTCCAAAGAAACAATAGGGCATGACAGAGTAATAACAACAATGTAAGGTCCCCCTTTGGGATATTATGCAAATCAGCAAGAATTAATTATCCGGATCACCCTAGGAAGATTAGATCTTCTTAGTTTGACCTCAAATAACCCAATGTTGGCAATAATACAACCCAAAGTGGGGTTGGAGTATGCCAAGGTGGTGGGTTAGATGGGAAAACTAATTAGAAAAATAATATTACCCAGATCTGATTTTTAATAGCAGCAAATTAATTAAAATTAAAACCCCAACTGCTGCAATTTTCAAAAATTAATTCCCACTTAACTGTCCAGGCAAAAATCTTGAAACTTTGGATCTTGGGCCACAAAAATATGAAGAACAATGTTTCAAAACCAGTTTTTGCACAGCCAACATGAAACCCTAATTTTGCCTTAAAAATTAGGTCGCCCAACACATTTGGGGCATCGAATTCACTCCAAAAATTATGAAATCAATTTCTCCTTATTCCTCCTAATTTCTATAATCAAATCCAATATTAAAATGACCCCCAAACAACAAATCTGAAATAAATATTAATTTATAGCAACCAGAAAGCTTACAGACAACTGAAATCTTCCAAAATTGATATCTCACTCAAAACTCAATATTTCTTCACCAAATAAATTGCAAATTGTTCTATAAATTAAGGGATTTCCAAAGAGCTATCAATCTAATTTTTTGAAGCACTGTAACCCTTCCAAAACAGCCCCCAAAATCCTAAACGTAGTCGTTAGGGTTAGCATAAGTCATAAATTATTTCCAGCTCTTAGATTTCTTCAAAAACATTCAATTAATCAGCCCTTGCTCTGAAATAATTAATTAAACACAGCAACAAATAGATCTAGCATAAACAACCTTAAAATATGATAGATCAAACCCCAAACCAAGTCGATTTGCTAAATAACTTGCAGCAACAATAATAATTACCAAAGTACATCAAACCCTTCACAAAAATGCAGATTTATGCTTCAAACAAATATGCCCATACCCAAGACCAAGTCGCCAAAGCTAGAAAGGGAATCACCAACAAGTAGATTTGCAAATCTCATGAAAATACTTCAATTCATAACCAACTCAATAAACTCCCACGCAAGAGAGAGAAGGAAAACATCAATGGGCATGCATCCCAATTACTCCAAGCATGAAGTGAAATTAATAATTCATCCAACATAAATCTCCAAATGTACCCAAGCTCTCCTTTGAAAATAAGGAGGCACAACATTCGAAATCCCCAGGAGAGGGAAATTATTAAATAAAAGCAGTTTATTGTCCCTAGGTGTGGCGTCCCCTTTTAAAAGGGTGATTTTTAAAATTTAAAAGCCACCTAAATATTATTTAATTTATTCCCCTTTTTAATTTGCATTTTGGGAATTTAATTAAATAATTAAATACATTACTTGCTCCATAAATATTAAATAACTAAATAAATTTTGTTTTATAATGTCAAATGATTAAAATCATTCTCCAGGCAATATTATCTAATTATTTAATATAATTTTCCCCTTGCAACATCCCTAAAGCCCATGGGGAATGATAGGCTAAGGGTCTTCAAAAATGGGGACATTACAAACAATCAATCTTAGAATATTGATCGAAGCCCACCCTCCAATCCTGCTATTATTATTGATTTTGCAGACTTGCCTTATCCGATTGTTGTAGAGTCCACCAAACAACTCAGCATGGAGAAACTTATTGCCCAGAATTCTACACCACCTTCATGACAAGAGATGAAAAATAATGTTGTTGCTAATGGTTCCAAATCTTCTGATGAAGCAAGCACAAGTTCATCCAACAATGCTTCAGCACTAGCAGCCATGGTCTTGGAAACTATTGATTTTCCTACTAACGAAGACAATAAACTTAAGGCTAACATAAAAGAAGCGCATGCCTATCAACAAATGTAAAAAAAAGTTATGAGCTGAGAAGCAAAAATAAACCTTCAAATACTTCTTCAGGGCTACCGATGATAAAACAAGACCACCTGCTCCTGTTGAATATATAATGAACCATTCGGTTCTAGGCAGTTATAACCGATAACTATTTTGTAACTATGTAACCATCATCCCTACAATATAAACAATACTATGCTTGTGACATTTGAGAAGTGCAGTTTTGTGCATTCAGCCTTCTCTGAATTCTATCTTCTCTTTGCATATGCTAACATTGGTATCAGAGCGATTGGTTCACAGTTCGAGGAAGCCTTTTCAAGAGGCACGAACTAGAAGTTTGGGGAAGCCCTAGTAGGTCACAAACTGAAGAAGTTATTCCATCGCTTATTGCAGAAGATTCACGAAAAGGAAGACAGTCCTCCATTCGCGGCAGGACAAGCAAAAACCAGTCGTTTTTGTGAAAAATCGTGGTTCGAGGGTGCAAAATCGTGGTTCGAGGGTGTAAATTCATGGTTCAAGGGCAAAAACGAAGTCGTGTGGGCAAAACAGTCAAGGAAAACCGTGGCCCAGTTCGTGGCAGATACAGTCGTGTGAAGGAGAAATTGTGGGTAGTTCGAAGGATCCAGTCGCTAGGAGAAATCGTGGATAGTTCGAAGGCATATGCAGAGTCCTAAGGGAAGAATAATATCCCAGTCGACGGTGGTAAAGTCGTGGAGAAGGAAAAACATGACTAGTTTTCCACTTTCTGTAAATAGTCGTGTGCCCCTTGGAATTGGTAAGTAATAATATTTTTAATATATGCAAATATAGTTCGAAGGCAGTTTGAGGGGTTATTTGCATGTGAGTAATTAATTTAATACTAGTTGCTGGAATAAGTAATATTTTATTAGTGTGGGCAAAATATTATTTTATTATTTCTGTTACTTTGGAATAATAAAATGGCAAATATTTCACACTTGACTCTACCGAAGATGCAAAAATTATCGGGGACTAATTTCAATGTAAGGAGCCATAAGATTTTAACACTTGCGGAATTTCGTGATTGCGATAAAATAATCACGGGTAGTGAAGGTCGACCAATGACAAACTTTGAGGATTATGACAAACGTCATAAGGAAGCGTTATTACTTCTCAAGTTATCGGTGTCGGATGATATGATACTGGAAGTGCGGAATGCCACTGTGGAAAGTACATTGTGGGCCAATCTGAGGGATAAATATCATACGTCAGAGAAGATTAATAATTCTCGTATTGCATTGCATTCTGTATATTGCATTGGGTTGGTGTTTTCAGCAATGGACAATTGTTCTTATTTTGACTTTTCATGTCATTATATACTTTTGTCGTATGCTTAAATATTTAATAAGGACCGATGACGTAGATCACTGGCAATATGATGATACAAAAGTTGTTGCAATAAACTGGATGAAAGCTAGTTCTTTTCTTTCTGTCCGCATTCTTCTTCTATATCATTCTCCTATCAACGTTATTCTTCTAATTCACCTGGGGTATCTTGCCCCTACCATTTTCTTCTTTCCATCTCCTTCGTCTTTTCGATGGTCGATCGACCTCTTTCATCACCCCATCGACATTTGTGGGAGCATTCCTCACTCCGTTAATTTTTCCTCTTATCTCTTCAAAATTCATGTGTTTATACTTGTCTACTATCTTTGAAGTGGCGTCGCTTACGCCATCCCAAAGAGGGGCAAATGTAGACACCAATAATTTGGATCGAGCAATTTAAATACTTAAATTGCGCTAATTATACCTTTTCCCGCAAATTGACGACGTATCGTCAATAACACACATTTTCACTTCTATCACTGTTAAATAGTTACATTATGCTAACTAATCAACCCTTCTATCGCTCAAAACGCCGATTAACGACCTTCCGTTAGTTAGTATCCCTTTCTATCTAGATTAATTAATTATTCTTAATTAATTAACTTCCCCTTCTTTTTAATTAATAAGTCTTCATTTATTGGATTAAAACCCCCCTTATAACCCAGATCATGCTAACTTTCCTCTAAAAGGCTTCTATAAGCTACACCTACCTATTAATTAGTCCCTCGTGATTAATTAATACACCCCCCTCAACTCCCATGTATCACTAATGATATATTAATCTCCCCTAAAGCAAACTTAAAGTATGCTTATCCATTACTAACCTAGCTTTGCTATTATCCCACATACAATAGGATGCAAAGTTGCTTCAAACCAAAGGGTTATATAAAGAACCCTCCTCCTACCTTTCTTCTTACACCTTTGCATGCATATAGCATAAACTATAGGCATCTTCATCTTTGAGCATCTTTCATTAGTGTTGAGCTAGGTATCTTCATCTTGTATTCATCCATCCAAACTTTTGGGTCATATGTAGATAATCAAGAAAGTCTTGAAGCCATGTCTTGATTGAGACTCCATTCTCAAACCCTTGGGATCAAACAAACAATCACATTTTGATTGCTAAGGATCTACATAGGTCCATTTCTAGTTTAGCTTTCAAAGAGTAGGGGATAAATGTTTAACAAGTTAGTTTGATTTCCTTCAAAGTTCTAATGCATATTATTGATATTTAGTCTCTTTAAGCTCTTAGCATGATGATCATTGTTTAGTTAGCTTTGTTTTGGAACTATTAGGTGTTAGTTTCAATTCTCTTAGCTTAGCTAATTAATACATGGATACATTCACAGAGGACAAGATTGCTTCTTTTGAGAGGGAAGCTATGGAGGGAGAAGCACTAGTAGGACTCCGAGGAGATATTTGATTGGATGACATCTTTGGAGGTAATCTCCAACATGCAGCAGAGGAGCCACCACCACCACCATCTACTTCCAGGATCGAGCCAGAGTCGCAACCTTCTAGGAGGAGCGAGGAGACGTAGCCGAGTGTGGGGACTAGTAGAAGCACTAGACCCTCTCCCCAATTTTTCTCTAGATTGGGAAAGAGGAAAATGTAACTTATTGTATATTATAACTTGCATAGATATGAAATTTATGATGACATTTTTCAATATCAATCATCATAAATTCAGATTATTTATCAGCCGGCTGTTGTATTCGCATGATGATGTGATTTTGTATTGTATTTGTATTCAAATCTAATAGAAAACACTTCTCCAACATTTTATGGGCTTATTTGATACATTTTGTAGCTGTGTTGCTTAAAATTTATGTTTTTTAAAGAAATTCTAGTATTTTTAAGTTGCCAAGTATTCCCGAGTATTGCCGAGTTTTTGCCGAGTTAAATTTTTTTGGGTCTGCCGAGTATTTGCCGAGTACGAGTATGCGAACTATGGATCAGATCCTCCATCCTGTAGCACATTCGATTTTAAAATGAACCCATGATCCAACCACTTCATGTTGCCAAGGAAGTGGTCTGGATTTCTGATTATTCAAGGTCCAAAAGTTGTAAGGAAAAATACCACATAAAATTTGATTAGTAATGAAATCTTGCCGAAGATTGCCACCACGCTCCAAAATCTGGGTACCACCTCATTTCTTTGTCGTTTAAAGCACGGTGTTAAAATATTTCATACAATCTTACTGATAGGGTACATGCTCAAAATGTTCCTTCCCAATGCTTGCAAAGCAATGTCTCTTTGGCCCTTTTTCTGTGAACCATATAAGTTATTGCATAAAGGAGGGAAATTTGCATTTTTCCTAACAAGAGATCCAATCTTTGGTTTACAACAACCTTGAGCATGTAACCACACCTGGGTTCCATAAAGCAGCTAAACCTCTAGCCTGACCATCCGCACCCACCCCCATCATGGAAGCATTAAGCCAAAATTTTCTAATAAGTTATAACTCCCCCATAAGGAAGTTAAACAAGTCTCGTCTCCTGTAATATTACAATGTTGCTTTTTTCCTAATCTATCAAACCTTTTTGTTGCTATTTTTGAGCACCTCCTTCGCTCCAAAAATTACTCTAGAACTAGAGAACCTAAGCTTATAAGACTATGCCAAGAGGCAACCTCTCATTGCATTTTTCCCCAGGCATTTTTAAAAAATGTGCCTGGAGTTCATAATATCTTGATGAGTGCCATAATATCGCGATCTTTCCCTGTCTCAAATGTGGAATGCTTGTTGTAATTTCACTTAGTCTGTTTTTGGCATTCGCGACCTGTCTCTGTGATTCAAGTTGGTAGCGGGTATTCAAAGTTTCAAAGCTCAGGCTTGCACAGTGTTTTCTTTCACTTCAGATGTTACTTCATGTGTACCTTGATATCTTTGGTTCATTGGTGTGGTTTGATTCCGGCATGGTGCAAATGCTCATAGATTATCACTAATTTGGCAAATAGGGTGTATGTACCTTGTAGTTTCTCGGGCTTTGGATGCTAATCCGTTTCGTGGCAGGATACAATGTTTTCTATCAATAAAGATTAGGTTGCAGGTTCCAAGGCAAGAGCTGTATATGGCTACCCATTGTGATGATACTTGTCTTTTTGATGAGACACAAATAAGGTGATTATTTGTCCCCTTTCTCTTTGTATCGGTATAAACCCTGTGGGTTGTGGAATGGTAAGAATTGTTTCTGAGATGGAAATGAAAACAAACAGTTGGAGTGTGTACGTGAACTTCATTCCTTGGACGATAAAAAGGACTGTGGCAATGATAGTTGATTGTAAGGCCGTTGGGAATGAGTGGTACAAGGAAGACTGCTTCACTAGTTTGGATCCCAAAGGCCTCCCAGATGTAGGCAAACAATGCTGCATCTGGATGGCTCCAAGCCTGGTGCCATGAAGAGGGTGACCCAACAGACTAGGTACAAGCCTGATGGCTTGATGTGGGCGGTGCACCAGATTGACTTAAACCTTGGTGGTGTGAAGAGAGGAACAAATGGGATTGCTAAATTGTGAATGTAGTTTGATTTCTACATTGATTTAATTGTGTGAGGGTTCTTGAATTTGCATACACGTAAATCCCTTGGGTATGGCAAGTGGTGTAACATAGATCTATACTATGAAGTGATCCATGTATTATCATATGTTTTTTTCTAAACACCTTTGGGTTGTAGTTACCACTAATAAAAATTGACCCTCCTATTTCGCACAAGACAAAATGCATCAATAAACAATTCTATTAGATTGTCCAAGTAATGCTACTTCAAATTATTTCATGATTTAGTTGTCCTTTAGAATTGTTCTTTTGAAACTCTCAAAGTAAATAATTTTGTGCAATTTATAGGTTCCTTTTTTATATTTTCCTTTTCTACTTAAAAATGGCACGAGTAGACATAAAAAGACGAATGAATTATGCAATATGCAAGTTTTTAAACACCTCTCTTTAGTTTTACATAAACTATACTTTACTGAAGGGTATCCATTTTACTTAAGTGTTCCTTTATTTTCACAACATTAAACAAATGTCAAACAAGAAAATTATTTATTGAAAGTATGTATATCATGCATTTCAATAGTAAGAAAAATGCATCTCAAAGCAAGTACTAAGATTTTAGCTAACTTTTCAGGGAGTTCTTGCTGATATTTTGGAGCCAATAATGGGAAAAGGCCTTATCCCTGCTGATTTGGATACATGGAAGCCAAGAAGAAAAGGTAGCCTAATGAAGGAAAACTCATCTATTGAATAAAATCAAGCAATACTAGATTCTCTTACAGCCATAAGCTCCTCTTTGAAGTTGTACTTTATATCATCAATGCAAAGACTCAATTTTTTGCTCCAGTTCTCCTTTGATTATCCTGCCAATAAATATGAATTTACCTTATATACATTGTGGGTACCATTCTGTAGATTGTACCTTAAACTGATGCATTTTCTTAGAGACAGACTGACGGCGTTTATCTTTTCTTGGTAAACTCATTTTTTACCTCTTGAGATTTCAGTAGTTGTTTTCATCTCTACTCTTTCAGGGCTTGCTTTGGGACACACCCTTTATCAGATTGTTATTAATTGGCTGCAACTTCAAATCCCCTCGACATACTTCAATCATTTTTTAAGACTAATGAAATAAATATCTATCTTTTAATCTATGCATCATTTGATTGATCAATTTGTCTATCTGTATGTCTTTCTATTTATCCATTTGTCTATCTTTCTATCCGTCTGTCTATCTGCCTGCATGTAATCTGTCTGTTTATCTGTATAGGTATCTATCTATCTGTGTTTGAAAATATGATATCTTCGTTCATTTTTTTTTGTTTGAAGGACTTATGCTTGATGATTTCATGACCTTTTCACTGTAAAGATTTTTTATTGAAGCTTGTAAGATTGAAGCTGCATAAAGAGTCGACCATATCTCCCATCTCAAAGTGCCGATCAAATCTGTGATACTCTTGCTATTATTTCATAAAATTCATGGCAAGTGTAAACTTATTTTTGAAGGGAGAAAAAAAATCTTTCCACTTTCTTGAAGTAGGCTTGCTGTTGTAGGAAGTCTAAAATTTTGAATAACTCAATCTTTGGAAAAGGGTTCAAAACCATACAATGCTTTCAACGGAAAATTGGCAAACATTTTGTAAGGTGGACTCATTTCATTTTTGTTGTTGCTCACGGGGTACATGTTCAAATAACTTTCCATGCATTTATTAATAACCATTGCTTGTCCATTTGTTTGAGGGTATTGCATTGTAATCATGTTAACGATTATACTTGCCAGCTTAAATAATGTAAAATCCTAAAATAATAAAATAATTACTAATTTAAGAGATGCGGCCTTTCATCATGGATTTACATATGTATCGTGTATCTTTATTCAACATTTTTTTCTCTGTATCCTCGTGAATATTTAGACACTAAACCCAATGTGTGCATTACTAGTGGTATCACATCCTTTGTGCTCTTGATACCTTAACCGTGAGCATGATCCTTAGAAGGAAATCTGTTTACACAACTCTTTAATAGTCAGAGGAAAAGTACATGAATAAGTAAAAAACTAAAATAATTAAAGTTAAAATTATATACGTATATTAGCCCTAAAATATACACAATATACTCACTTTAAAAGTGGACGCATAAAGTCCTTGAAAAAATGTTGATACCTATTTGCCTTAAAAAAAGGAGCCACCATATTTTCCTTAAAAGCGGTCCCGCCATTTTATGTTAACAAAGTGAAGCTTCCTTTTAGTATAAATAAGTTCATTTGAGCTGCCTTTTGTTATAAACATGTCATTGAATTTTATTAAAAAGAAAACATAAAGCATAGAGTATATCAATAAAGAGGACATGACTTAAATCTAATGTAATGTCCCCTTTTGGGACAAGATGGAAAATGCCACAAATGGATAGAAATCAATTCAAGGAGTAAATCCTTTTGAATCAACCTCAAATAACCCAATGTCAGCGTAATTACAACCCAAAATGAGGCTGAAATTAGCCTAGGTGACGGGTTAATGGGAGAACCGATTGGAAACCCAAGTTTTTCTAGTTCATATTTTTATAACAGCAACTATCAATTTAAAATAGCTTGCAGACAGCTACAAACTTTTAAAATTCATATCTCAATCACTACTCCATTTTTTTTGCATGAAACCAAGTGCATAATAAACTAGAATTTTAGAGCTTTCCAATGCACTAACAATCAAATTTTTCTAAGCACCTAAAACCCACCAAAATAGCATTTAAAATTTCATATCTAGGCACTAGGGTTAGAAGAAATTAATAAAATATCTCCAGCACTTTTTCCGGCCTCCAAACACACCACAAAGTACCTCCCTTGCTCAGAAATAAATGAAAAACAAATCAGATTTGCAGATCTTGCTTTATGATCACCAAAAACATGCCAAATAATTCTGGAAATTATTTAAAAAGACCTTGTTTGCAGCATAATTTCAAAGATTCATATCTTTTGCTACAGAAGTCCAAATGAGCTCAAACTTTGGATCTTGAGCCAAAAAATATGAAGAATAATATTCCAAAATTGGTTTTCGCACAACAAACACAAAACCCTAATTTTTCCTTAAAAAATAGGTCGCCCAACACATTTAGGGTATCAAATCATCTCCAAAGATTATGAAATTAATTGCAAAACACGACAGATCTAAAAACCAACAAGTGTGCTCCCAAATCATGCAACAATAATCAAATTTGAAGGCACCATAAATAATTGCGTTAGGGCAAGAAAGCTCTCCAACACTAATGGATCCTTATCAAGATTAGATTTACTTCAACTCCAAATCGATGAGAACGAGAGCACAATGAAGAGCTAGGGCATACATCCCATTTCTCCAAGCATGGAGGGACATAAATGATCAAATCCAACATACCAAATGATGGCCATGCAACCTCCTTTTATAACATAAGGGTTAGAACATTCAAATGGCCAACCTTTTCCCTTTTGGAGGGAAAACAAATAAAACTTAATTAAAATATTAAAAGACTCACTTAATGTGCACTTTATTATTTTATAATTAAATAATAAAGAGTAACTGACCTATGTACACAATTTCAACTAACTAAAGACTCCCCCTTGTAGTGCAACGCATGTCAAGGGGCTACAATGCAGACAATAGACACCTTAGAACAATCCTCAAGCTCTATCATTAAACCCATGAGAGAAAATGGGTTGAGGTTCTTCAGTTCTTCACTTTTAAAAATGTCCCAAAAAGGGGACATTACAGTCCTCCCTTCCCAACATTGCTTGCCCTCAAGCAATAGCAAGCTCGTGGATCCATGTATCATACCGCAAAGAGAAGATGTGGGGTAGTAAATCCAAAGTCTCGATCCGGTGCCTGTCAAGTGGCGAAGTGTTGGAAAGAACATGTATCCTCCCCTCATGTCAACCCAAAAAGGTGGGTCCTCAACTCGGTAATCAGTGCCCCAAGTAATGGTGTCTTCAACATGGCATGGGGATTCATCAAAAGGAGATGAGCTTTGCTAAGCTCCAAGGCTGCACTTTCAATAATTCCCTCATGAAGTGAGTAGGATAGGACAGTGGTCTTTCTTCAAATGTCTTCAATCCTGCACATGAAGCAAATGCATTAGAAAAACAAGTGTTGAGAAACACTTTTCTTGCTTCTCTTTCAAGTCTCCAAGGCATGAATGGCTCACAACTCATCCTCATACATGGGTTGTTCCCAAACTTTGTCATGTTACCCCAAATGTTGTTGTAGTCGTGCATTTTCTTCCTAAAAATCATAACTAAAGTGGCTGGTATCCACCCCAAAGTAACCATGCATAAGTCAATAATAATCCCCAACAAGTCCATCAACTTCATGGCTAAAAACTCAACTGTAGAAGTGATAAGGGGGCTGAAAATAATGACAACTATGGAAATGATAGGACAACAACTATCATACTTCAAAAACTTTACCCCAACATGAAAGAACAACAAATTAGTGGAGGAAAATGACTTCAATATGACTGAAATTTCACCCCCGACTTTAGCCAACTAAAAAACACTCAAATACACAGCTGAAAGTGAGTAGCAAGCAACATACTTAGGATGTTGAATGAAAAATACCTCAAATGACCATGTGCTAAAAGTCCTCATAATTTCCAAATGGATAGAAAAAATTGCATGAGGTACTTTCCCATGATGCATGTATGAGACATCCTTATGATCCTCTTCAAGGCCTTGCATGACCCAAAACTGAAACTCATAATGATATAAGAACAATAGAATATTTAACTTGATCATTTCACAAGTGCATGGAATTAGTAATACAAATAATTCAAAGTTGTTACTTCATACGAGGTAACATGTGCATGATGATACCCCATTGCTTCTATTCCATCATTCATATAAGAAAAGGGAAAATCAAAAATATAACTCATGCAATGGATCTCATACCATTCATTGTGCCAATGGATTTCATTTATAAAAGAAAACAATACATCTGAAACAAATTTTCTTCTTCATGATTGGGGCTGCCCATCATACCTTTGTGCCATGGAACACCTTCATACTCCTTAGAATTTTCAAACAAAACATCACCTTCTAGATTGGAATCATGCAACCTTATTTGTGATTTGTGTGGGGCTTCCTTAAACTTCATTTTTGAGTGAATGAAGTCATTTATTTGCTCTCTAATGTCTGTTGTTATGCGCAGACCAGCCAGCTGAGAATGGTCTAAAGTACCCGGAAATGCTTCTACTCCATGGGTATAACATCTACCCATGTCATCCTCATGTTCCCTTAATTCAACTCTGAATTTTTCCCTTCTTTAATCGATGTCCTTGTCCATGCTTTCTTCTTGCCCTTCTGTCAGATTTAATTTTTCCTTGCAATCACCAAGTTCCATGCAAGCATAAGGATACGTTCTGCACAAGAGGGTTGATCCTATGTCAAATGGTCTACATAGGACTCATACCTTGGAGAGTACAGATGGTCCTTCACACAGCTTCATGGACGAGTTCCCTCCAGCTAACGGGGAGTATCATGGCTTCACCTTGCTTGAACGAGATTGAGTGCTTCCAAAATTCACATTTGGCTAAAGTATGAGTCAATACATGGTGGGGGAACTAGTGTGGTGGACTATGTCCTTGCCAGCCCGAACATCTCACCCCTCTTTTGCTCCTTTGTTTCCTCCATTCCCCTTGCCGACCATGCAGTCCTATCTTTCTCTCTGAGTCGCCAACTCTCCTACCACCACCGCCCCTCCTCCCCCTCCCCACTACCCACCTCGCATCTCCTTTCAGTTTGATAAAGGGGATTACGGATCTTACTCATCCCACATCCGCGACCTTCTCCCTGTCTGAGCCCCTATTCTCTAACATGCCTAGTGCGGGGGCCAAATACTCATGCCTCTCCTCTGCCATGTGGGAGACTGCCCTGAAATCCTTTCCCAACTCTACCACCCATCCCTCGGCCACTAGTACTACTAATTCTTGCCCCATGAACCAATGGTATGATGTAGAGTGCAAATCCCTTCACCGTCATCTTCACCAAGCTTTTACCCAGGCCCTCCCCTCCTTCCCCACTCTTAAGGTTGCCTACAGGTGCCTTCTCTGTCGTAAGAAGCGATCCTTCATTTCCCACCGCAGATATATGCTTTCCACCTCCCTTAGGACTAACCCTCAGTCCTTCTCGCGTACTGTATTCCCCCGCCACTCCCCCTCCTCCACAACGATCGATCCTATCTCCATTCTTTCCCACATCTCTGCCCTTTACGATGTTTCGGGGTAAAAGTCTACCTAGATTGGCATCCCACCGCGTGGTAATCCCTTCACTTACCGTAATATCAAAGAGGCAATAAGGATTTTGAACTGTAGCAAGGCAGCTGATGTGGACGATTTCCAGGCCAAGTTCTTCAAGCAGGGTTTTGAGGTTTTCGGTAACTATTTGACAGATCTTTTCAATCAGGTGGTTAGCGTGGGCTTCCCTCCTACCTAGTCTCATCATATCATTCACCCGATCCACAAAGTTGGGTCCATTTCTGATCCGAGCAACTACAGGACTATCATGATGGGCCATTCTTTCTCCAAACTCTATGCTACTGTCCTCCACAGGTTGTTGTCCGAGATTTTGGGGCAGAAGCAGCGTAGGGCCAGAGGTCAAGCTGGTTTTCGCCCTGGTTACCACACCATCGACCACATCTTCACCCTTCGGGCTATTATTGAGGAGGCTCGTCACCGCTCTTCGAAAGTTTATTGTTGTTTTGTAGAATTTTAAAAAGCTTTTGACTCCCTACATCGCATGGCCCTCTTCCACCGACTCCGAAACATTGGTATTTTTGAGATTCTTATTATCGCCATCATGCGTACCTCTATGAGTCCATCCTTGGTCATCTTCGTATTGCACACAGATTGTTTGATCTCATCAAGAGCACCATTGGGGTTAAACAGGGGTGCCCCCTGTCTCCTACCCTCTTTGGCATTTACATTGATGAGCTAGAATCTTTTCTTAGGGATCACATTCAGGAAGGGGATGGTTGCCTTCTTCACCACGTCTTGATTTCTATTCTCCTATTTGTCGACGATATTGTTGTACTCACCTCTTCTCCTGAGGGGCTTCAAAGACAGCTTGATGCACTTGCTTTATTCTGTGATCTTCGGCATTTAACGGTCAAGCTAGGTAAGACCAAGGTCATGGTCTTCAATGGGTTGAGGACATCACACCTCCATTTCTTCTTCAAGGGGCAAGAGGTTGAAATTACTAATACATACACCTACCTGGAATTCCAATTCTTAGGGCCTAGATTCAAGTATGAGGCATGCTCTTTAGCCGAGGGTGAATAAAAGGTATGGGTCTCTTGCCATTCTCGAGAGACAGTGTTTTCAGCACCACTTCCAGAAAATCTCCTACAAGATGTTTCTTATGAACTCCCTCATCCGCCCCATTGTCCTCTATGGCTCTGTTGTCTGGGGGCCCTCCCTTTTGGACACAGATTGGGCTTCTGCTGAGAGGATTCAGACTCTCCTCCTTCGCCGCTTCATCAGATGCAAACAGACGGTCCCCCAGCATATTATTTTAGCAGAGTTCGGAGCTCGACCTTTCTGTCTGGAGACTATATTTGACATATCAACCTTTCTTCACCGTATCAGGAGGTTTGGTGATCTCTCCGATGAGAAGGACAGGTATCCGTATCTTGCTTATTGTTCCTCTGTGAGTATTGCCCAGGCTGTGGGCCGTTGTTGGTTTTCCGAGACTTCTGCCTTGTTGGATTCAGTTGGTATCCAGATTGATCGTCTCCCCCCTTTCTAGTATTCCCTGAATGCTCCCAGTCATCTCTTGCCCACCAAGCAAGTGTTGAACAGGTCCATCCAGGAGGATATCTACAGGAGCTTCATTCAGACTACTTGGGTGAACCCTCCTGGGGGTTTGCGCCCTAAGATGTCTTTTATGCAGAGCACTTTCTTGAAATCAGAGATGGACTCATCATCCGCCCTCAGTACACCTCTCGTCACTGGGTGCATGCCCTCCGTATACCTCTGGGTCAGTTTCGAGTCGGCTCCCACAGACTTCGGTGCGAGATTGATCACCACATTGATCGGGAGGACAGACTTTGTAGGCTTTGTAGCCTTCAAGAGGTGGAGACCGAGACTCATTTCATCTTTCGCTGCCCCATATACTATGAGATCAGAGGATGATTTCACTATGCTTCTTCAGAGGGATTCAGACTCTCCCGCTCTTCTTCAAATATATTGACCAGCAGTGTCTTGCCCTCTACATCCGTGAGTCTTTGTTGTTCCGAGACCAGATTCTTCATCCCCCTCCGAGAGTCATCCCCACGCGACGAATTATAGCCTTCTTTCCGGTTCTACCCATAGGTGGAGAAACTAAACGACAGAGCCTTTCTGACCCAGCTACAGTGCATCGATCAGTTCGTCCCCAATTGGACCTTCACACTTCCCTCAATCACCGCCACCAGAATCGAATGCACACATGTACCAAAGGGCAGCCCAGCTCCATTCGTCCCCCTGGCCGTCGCGTCAATCTCAGATCTCAGCAGGGGAGGAGATTTTCGCCCCCCTCTTTGGGTTCTCATTCCATCAGGAGCTTCTTTTCGTTGGCCTCTAATGTTAGGAGGGGTGTGGCTACCATTCCTGAGTAGACCATTGGTCCTCGTTTGCCCCCCTCCTTCATTCTCTTCTTTGCTTCTCTCGTCTTTCTCCCCCGCTTGCTCCATTGCCCCCCGCCTGTGGGGGTATTGGCTTCGGGTTTCCTTTCTACTGTCTTTTCTCATTTTTATGTTTTTGGGAACTCGTTTTGAGTTGTCCCTGCTCGCACTTTGTATATCGTTTGGGGTAAAGTCCCATTGACCTACTTTGGTCATGGGTTGATATTAATATAATATTTTTCTTTCTTCCTTCATAGGAAGTCTCATTGCAAGAAGACAAGTTGTTTTTTTAGCTTTCAAGTGCTTGTTGGTTATTGTGAACACTAATAGTGAGAGTGATTGATTTGTGAGATGTCTCCATTTGTGAGTGACCAAAAAAGTGCTTCAAATCCATCAAATGTATATTCTCACATGCAACATGGAAGGTCAATTACCCTCCCTCATTCACAATAAGACTACAAGGGAAAATGCATGTTTCAAATACTTTTTACGTCTAGAGGATCTTTACGTTTGGAGAACCATTGGGAGGAATCGAGGATTACCTTGCCCCAAGATTTTTTTGTGGGGTCTTTCTTAGCCCATGCCATTTTCCTAAGTACATCATCAGACTCCATATCAACCCCGTTTTCAAATCCATCAAATGCATATTCTCATCATGCAACATGGAAGGTCAATTACCCTCCCTCATTCACAATAAGACTACTGGGGAAAATGCACGTTTCAAATACTCTTTATGTCTAGAGGATCTTTACGTGGTGGAGAACCACTGGGATGGCAAAATTGAGGATGTGATCCTTGTAATTTCACAAGATTGTTTAGTGGGGTCTTTCACGAGCTTCACATGCCACCTCATCATGCCTCAACATTACAGGTCTATCCAAATGAGTCACCATAAGAGCCCGTTTTGCTAATAATTCAATGAAGCCATCACCCGATTCTTCTACTTCATAACTTAGATGCAGATTATAGCAGCTTGTTTGTCAATGGTTAAGCTTTCCCTTGATCTTTACCAAGGATGTGAAGGATAGCAAGAGGCAATCTCTTTGACCAAGATGATGTTAAATTCTATGCATTTTCATTTTTCTTTCACTTGTTAACCCCATGGTTGGTCATACAATATGTATCCAGATTTGCAAACACAAACCCCATAAGATTTGTTTGTTAGTGAAAGATCCTTTCCCTTGACTCTACCACTGTGATGTCCCCTTGTTGAACAAGATAGAAAATGCCTCAACTACAATCACAAGATCGAAGTTAACGAATTTTGGATTAGATCCTTTTGACTCAACCTAAATGGTTGCCCGTTGTCAACCAATTACCGCCTCTCATTTAGTTTTATTGCTGGTCTAGGTGGTGAACTAGATTGGTGGAGACAATCAAATTTTTATTCTTTTCAGTTGTTTGATATTCTTTTAGCATTCGTCACTAGTTATTGTAACTTTGTACTCTAAGCAGTATGCTAGCATACTTTGGTCATTCTGTGGATAATTCATATATTTCGTTCTTTCACTACTCCATATTTTGTGCATGAAACCAAGTGCATAATTCACCACCCTCAACGTTTAGAGCTTCTCCAATGAATTCTATTAAGATCATATTTTTCTGAGCACAAACCCCTTCAGAACATAGCAGTTGGTATTCAGATGCAGATGCTGGCCTCTCTCAGACTTATTTTAATAACCATGAACTTCCCTTATTCCCTTTTCACTGTCACAAAACACACCATGAACTTCCGTTGATGCACTCATAAATCCTTCCAAGAACAGATCTGAATTGAAACCACATTATTTTTAATGCACAAATAGTGAATCACTTCCAACAATTCAACCCCGTGCTGCATGCCCCAAAGTGTAGTCGCAATTTGGTAAATTCAGAATGGATCTGTGCACAAACTATCCAACCAAAAACCATGGCCAATGCTTATCAGAAATTGGGCCACAAAAATATGAGTATCTTTGTCTAATTTGAATATTCCAATATTGGAGCTTTTTGTGTCATGGAAGTGACATATAGGCCAAAACCCTAGATCGCCTAGGGCACTAAATTTGGAAGTCAAGTCGACTAATATATGCAAATCAGCTATGGAAAACATCCCAAAAAATGCGCTAGGTCGACCATGCCAATAACTTGCCCAACAACCATTAGCAATCAATCCACCATTCAAGTCCTGCTCAAACCATGCAATAATAATCAGATTTACCATCAATAAATTCACAAGGGCAACGATTAGCTTAGGGTTATTTGAAGGTTGCCACACACTAAACCAGCATCAAGCACAAATGGATCCTTTAGATTGAGTATCTCAAAATCATATCACACTTCAATTCCAAGTGCATACTAAGAGAGAGCAAAATGAGAAGCTAGGGCATACATCCTCATTTGGTCCAAGCATGGAGACACATAAATTTTGATCAAATCAACGTCCCAAACAATGGCCATGCAACCTCCTTTTATAACTATAAGGGGTGCAACATTCAAATGCTCCGACCTTTTCCCTTTTGGAGGGAAAACAAATAAAACTTCATTAAAGGTATTAAAAGATTAACTTCAATGTGCACTTTATTATTTTCTAATTAAATAATAAAAATTAAGTAACCTATGTGCACATTTTTAAGACTAAATAAAGACTCCCACTTGTAGGTGGCTATAGGCATGCCAAGGGGTTATAATGCAGTGGACTTTCAAAAGAGACCTTTGAACCTTGATGCCTCAAGATTTATGCCGCCAACCCATGGGGACATTTTATTGGTACTGAGGTTGTCTTTAGCATGTTGACTTTGTAAAAGATGTCTAACGAACAAAGTGGACCGATTACATGGTCTTGCACAAATTTACATAACAAATAGCATTGGAGTCATTAACAGAGGTATTCTCTTTAGTATTTGGATCAAACATGCAAGTCTATGTTTACTAAAAGTGGCCGGCACAATGCATAAGGTGACCTTAGACAACCAAATCTAGCTTGTGCGGATATGTACGGATCTACAAATTTGAGATGTTCGCTAAAGAGGGCACTGATTTTATGGAATCCATAAAGGATTATACATTGCCAATCAATCTTGGGAGCTTCATAATGAAGATTTTGTGAAGCAGATGATGTACATGGAGACTTGATCATCGAGTGAATTTTGCTTAAACAATAAGATGCCACATGACTCAGCAAATTTTGTTCAGTGCTAAGCAATGTTAGTGGTTAGAACTTAGTAAGAAATGGTCTGCACAAGTACTGGTGCAATACATTATCTATTGATGTTCTGAGTCATTTTACTTATAAGCCGAGCTAATAGAGATGTCAAAAAACCTGGTTGAGGATGCATTGCACAAGTCTATCTCTCAGACTTGAGGCTTAATGACCCTCTTAATGATTTGGAAGGGAATATCGTACCAATGTACTAACTTCTGGGAGTGATTATCCTTTTAGATATGATGTCTTAGGAGCATCCAAGTTTCAAGGAAGAGAAGCGAGGAGGCTTATGCACTTCAGGTAAGCTACTGGGAGGGGGGTGCAATTCTTGGATGCTAAGTAGAACTCCATCATTAGCGACCTTTCTTGAAAACATGTCCAGTAGCTGTAGATCAGCTCCCGAAACTAAATTCCTGAAGATCAATAGAAGGTTGTACCACCTCCTTGATACCAAATTACAAACTACCCAAATCATGTATGGACTAACCCTCCATGAAACAACTTCCTGAGTGCTCCATCAGAAAAAAGTGTCGTGTCTTTACTAGGCACAAATGTTCATCCAAATCCAAAGGATACTGTGTTTGAATTGGCCAACTTAAGTCAAGCCATAAGGCTTGAGACTGCTCCCATTTTGAAGATGGTGCAATACCCCAAGTACATTAGGAATATTCTGTGACAAATAGTGCAATTTACCGCTGCATGAGAGATCAACTGCTAGAAGGACCATAAACCCTCTTTCGTACAACCTCTAAATAATGCAATTTCAGCTTCAATTTACAAGCCCAAAAATGTATCGTTTCACTCCAATGCTGAGGTGTGAGATGTAGTCATAGAATGGACCAGTTATCAATTTAGATGGAGTGTGAGTTCAAAACACATGAGCATTTAGTTGACCCAGTTAATGAATTAATTGAATGTGGCGCAGACTCGCTGCCAAGGACTTCCAAGCACCATTAATAACTTCCTTCACCACCCAATATCGTTGTTATCAAACCAATGGCAAAAGATTCTTGCATAGTGTGTGGTTGGAGATGTCCAAGTCGCTGTCGTATAGAACACAAAAATATGCATAAATAGATGGCATGCAACCTCAATCCTGACACAAATTGCTGCAATAGCTCTGTAGATGAAACCTTGATTACATAGTAAGCTTAAATGTATTGCCCAAGACAAGCTCAATACTACCAAAACATGCATAAGCAAGATCGCTGGCCAAGACTTCATCTTTTGTCATGCAAATAAAGTGCATTAATGCTCATCCAACTGAGTCGCTACATAGGAGGGAGATTAATTTGCTATAGTGTTTAGTTACCAAATGACCAAATTCAAACGAGCATCACAGTTAGATCCACAAACCAGTCGCTAGGGTTAGAATAAATTGCATAAATGATTTCAGGCACTTAATAACCTTCAATACACTCAAAGTAACCATGTTGCCTAAAATTTGCAAAAATAAGCCAACATAGGTTAGATCTTGAATATAAATGATTTACTCTTCAAAACATGCCAAATTACATGACCCAATCAAGTCGCCATAGTTAGAATAATTACAGCATTAGAAGTCCAACCATAAAGACATCTAAAAATCACCACTAAATAATGTGGGCATTCAAAATCATATTTCATTCTAATACAAGTCGCCAATGTTAGCAAGTATGAATCATGCAAAGAACATACTTCAACACAAGAGAACTCAACAAATGGAACAAGAGAGTACTTCAATAGATCCAAAACCAACTCCTAACTTCCTACGGCAGAGTAGAGATGAGAGAGAGAGAGAGAGAGAGAGAGAGAGAGAGAGCATTAATGGGCATACATCCCAACTCCAAGCATGGAGTATCAAATAAATATCATCATAACATAAGTCTAACAATGATCCTAGCACTTCTTTTATAAGTAAGCAGGCACAAAATTCGAAATCCCTAGGAGAGGGAAATTATTAAATAAAAACAATTTATTTTCCCTAGTGTGGCGTCCCCTTTTAAAAAGGGTGATTTTAATATTTAAAAGCCACCTAAATAGTTATTTAATTTGTATTTTGGGAATTTAATTTTAATATTTTGGGATATTACTTGCTAAATAAATATTAAATAATTAAATAAATATTGCTTTATAATGTCCAATGATTAAAATCACTCTCCAAGCAATATTATTTAATTATTTAATATAATTTTCCCCTTGCAACATCCCTAAAGCCCATGGAATAATGATAGGCTAAGGGTCTTAAAAAATGGGGATATTACATGAATTCAATTTCCTTTTAATATTGCTCCTCTCTCTTGGACAAGAGCCTCAATTTAGGGGGTTCCTTGGATGGTCTCGGACAGCTGCAAGGGTTTACTGGCATTACAACTAGGCTCGGCAGCAATCAGTTTTCTTTGGACGACAAGATGCCAAGCACATGAAACTCTTCAAGATGATACATCCCCAAAATCAGTATGAGGAAGTTGAGGCTTTTCAGACCAAGAGTATGAAATCTTTGATTGTACAAGCTAAGTTTGAGTGGTTTTGAGGAGATGTGAACTCTTTGCTCCAAAGAAAATGGGGTGCAAGCTTGAGTGCTCTCTTTCCTTACCTATATAGGGAGAGATTCTTCTTGTTAGCATTATGCTCAAGCTGATGTAACTATTTGTTCCTTGGAGTAATATAAGATGTGTTTTTTCAAAAAAAAAAAAAACAATACATTTATGGAGTAGGCATATAAATCTCATTTTTCTCCCTATATAGTCATTTCCAACTCAAGTGTTTTGAGAGCTGCAAAACTACAGATAGAGAAGGATACTTCCGAAAAAAGAGCATTTATTTCAAGGCAAAGAGCACCTATAGACAAGTATGTAGCATAAAGGTTTCTAACATTAGGGCACAAGATTCGAAGGAAAGAAGTTACAACTTCTAATAGAAATTTCCCAGGTGCCGTTGGATCTTCGCCACTCGTCATTGTGAGGCGCCGCGTGCAATTTGATGTCCTTCACATCCCTTAATCCTTAAGGGACATGAGGGACATGAAACTATGCCTCATCCCTGCTTAGCTTTATTTTGAATTTTTAAAATCCTTCCTGCTTCCCGCTTCTAACTTCTAACTTCTTCTTGTGCACAGCTTGCTAACTTCTAACCACCCCACCATTACTCTCGAACCCTCTTGTGCACAGCTTGCTCTGCAACTTCTCAATCACCACCACACCATTACTGAAGACTGAACCAACTTCCTCACAGTAGTGTTTTCCTCCACTCCATCACAACATACAGGTTTTAGAAGGTGTGATCAAACGAGGGAGATCACCAAGCGAAGAACGAAGAGTAGAAACAGAGAAATCCATCATGGCCGTGAAATAAAAATTCAAAGAGATCTTGCAAACTGGTGCATGGATTGACAAATCGTTTTTTGCTGTTTGTTCCTCTCCCAAAAACCATTCAAATCACACTTTCAAACCCTCCTTCTGCGGCACAGAACAACGAAGAAATCCTCTTTCCGCCCCAATGAAGAAAAAGTTCAGTTTCTCGTCAAACCAACAATTGGATCGAAGAGAAATTTCACCAGTGAGATAAGAAGAGAAAACCCATATCAAAAACATAATTTTCATCGCGAACGAAGGAGAAAACTAGACTTGCAATTTTCGAGGTCAATCAATGGCTGTCGTGTTCAGAAGTGTCACTAGGTCAAAAATTTAAAAGTTTAAAATCTCTGAAACTATTGATCCTTCAAAGCTCATGCAAAATCTCTGAAACTATTCCATCAGATTAAACCACTAGAAATTTCAGAGGGGCGATATTGGGCAAAAACCCATATTGGAGAACTTCGTTCTGCGGCATTCTAATCACCAGAAACCCACTTTTAAAAATAGCAGTTCTTCTACATAGAGGATTGTTATTTTGGGAAAGTCATCAATAGAAGAACCTGCGAAGGAGATGCTGAACACAGAGGATTATAATGCAGTTGAAAATTCATCAAAACAGGCATCTTAGTCTAAATTTGACACTTACTAAAAATAGTAAGTGGTCCCACAAACACTTGCCAAAAATAGAAAGTTGATCCAGAAGGTGAGAGAAACGCAGGGTGTAATGTCCCCAATTTTTGAAGACCCTTAACCTATCATTGCTCGTGGGCTTTAGGGATGTTGCAAGGGTAAAATTATATTAAATAATTAGATAATATTGTTTGGAGAGTGATTTTAATCATTTGACAATATAAAGCAATATTTATTTAATTATTTAATATTTATGGAGCAAGCAATGTATTTAATTAAATTCCTAGAATGCAAATTAAAAAGGGGAATTAATTAAATAATATTTAGGTGGCTTTTAAATATTAAAATCACCCTTTGAAAAGGGGACGCCACACCTAGGGAAAATAAACCACTTTTATTTAATAATTTCCCTCTCCTAGGGATTTTGAATTTTGTGCCTCCTTGCTTATAAAAGGAGTGCTAGGATCATTGGTAGACTTATGTTATGATAAGATTTATTTGATAATCCATGCTTGGAGTTGGGATGCATGCCCATTAATGCTTTCTCTCTCTCTCTCTCTCTTGCGTGGGAGGTTGTATTGAGCTGGTTTTGAGATTCAATTGAAGTATTTATTTGTGAGATCCATATTTTTTGGCTCTGGCAAATATTTCAGTTAAATTTGCAAGTGAATTTCTGCCTTTTCTACCGTAGCGAATCCCTGTAGCAGCTGAGTTTGTGTGATCAAATTAAAGTATTTTTGGTGTGCTTGCAAATCTAATTATTGGTGTATGTCTTCATTCCAGTTGTGGTGAGCTTCTTATTGTGATTATAGACTGATTTGTGTGCAAAAATCTTAAGCTTTAACCTTCAGCAGTTGCTAGTTTGTTTGCTAAACTAGATTGTGGACTTTTAAGAGAAGTTCGACCAGCTTGGGCATGATTTACAGTCCCTTTAGCTTCAGTGATTCCTTTTAACGTTTTATGAACTGTTTGGGGCCATAAGTGGGTGTGAATCGATCAAGTTTAATGTGTGACTTTGTGCCTTTTCTACAGTGATTCCTTTCATGGTTGTTTTTAGCATCAGTTAGAGTGGTTCGACTTAGATAAATGCATGATTTGATGAGATTTACAGTCCCTTTACTGCAGCGACCACCTTGGACAGTTACATGAATATTTTTATGCATGTTAATGCTCTAAATGTGCAGCGATTTGGAAGAGATTGATTGGCTAATTCCATGCGATGAGTATGGGCAGAGTTAGATACTCAATGAGCTGATATTTATTAATGAAATCTATTGTTCATGCCTGGCTCCAACGATCCAATTTGGAAGCTCATATTTGTGCACCAAAAATATAATTTT
The DNA here is from genome assembly GCA_019776745.2 of Taxus chinensis. Taxonomy (NCBI): domain Eukaryota; kingdom Viridiplantae; phylum Streptophyta; class Pinopsida; order Cupressales; family Taxaceae; genus Taxus; species Taxus chinensis. The sequence continues at coordinate 734,486,802 of CM034152.1, read as the reverse complement.
GAAGCTCATATTTGACTTATTCCTTACCCAACGATTTATATTATGCATGTTCTTGAGGTGTTCGAATGCTGCTGTTATTTTCCTTTGTCTAGCGCCAACTTAGAGAAGATTAAATCTAATTTAGGCGTGTTGGGAGCAGCGATCTGAGGAAGAGTATTTGCATTCACAACCCTACCTTTTCTTTATCATATACAACGAATAATAGTTCTTTTGCATTCATCAATAGACGGAATATATATAGAGGTTTGGGTGTGTATGAAAATAGGGAGCTTGGATCAAGTTACGGCACAGCTGGGTTGCACACTTTGTATGATTTCCTAAGTATTATTTGAGTTAAATACACAATGTATTGTTGGTTGTGGTAGTGCAAGTTCCTTTTTTATAGTGATCTTTGGATGAAGGAAAGGAATGGATGGAAGGAACATGCAATAGTTAGGTAAAAGTAGAGCCTAATATTGCATGGAGAAGAACAATAAATAACTAACACAAATAAAACGGAGTTTGCATCAGCTAAACAAGAATGAGTAAAAGGGAACACACGTGAGCAAGTAGATAATCAGAGCTTGATCACTGTGAACTAGAACAACATATTAGTAGCGTTGACAATAAGATCCAAGACAATATTTGCATGCAAGATTCAAACACTAACATCTAATGAACATAAGAACATCAAATGCTATAAGAGACAATGAATGGGACACAAAGTTCATATTTCATTAACTCCAAAATGTCTTCTCAAAAGAACACAAAGTTTCTTTCTTTGAAATAAAGCTTGCACACAAAAGTATTTTCTTCTCCTCTCTCAAAGTCACCCTTACAAATGAGCCCCTAACTTCCTTTTATAACCCAAAAGTTGGTTACAAAGTAGTTAGGGTTTTACATGAACATTAAATAGGGCATCTTAAGTGACTTTGACTTTTTCAACCAACTTTATTAAAAGCAACTAAAAATAGAAATCACTTAAGTTATCCAAAGTTTTCCAAAAGTGAGTTCAACAATAACATCATTTTAAAATACCACTTTTAAAACATACGACAAAAACCAGTGCCTTATCCATTGAAATGGGGTCCGCCTATCTCAATCATATGAGAAATGGACTCTCCCACCCATTAGAAAATATAGGAAATCACCCTACCATGTTGTTGGCGAAACAAGGATCTTGATTCTTCACCAATTCAAAAGATTTGAGCTTTTGCAATGTCCGGTGCATCTTCTCTTCCTCCGGAAAATAACTCGGAAGAAGACCAACCTCACAAAGTACCTGCATTTCGAGAATCTTACCTGGTATGGTATGCAGGTCTGCAACTTTAGATTGGATCTCTTCACAAAGGTGTTTGATCCTGAAACATTGATCCATAGAAGAAGTGGAAAAAACATCAACAGGAGTATACATTTCATGTATCAATTTTGTAAATTGTTCCACTAGATGTTGTACTGAATTCCTTTGGCTGTGTTCATTGACGAAGGTACAAGGAATCTCTTCGATGAAGGCTTGAATGGAAGAGAGCGCGGTATAAGCTTCATTGCACAAACTGTCAAACTGAATTACTAAGTCTTCCAGAATCATTTTCCTGGACTTAGCATGATTTAGCCATAGAATTCGTGTCATGCGATGATCAAACTCAAGTATTCCCTCTGAGGCTAAGAATGTAGATTCCATGTGGGCAAGATCCTGAAGACTTGGAAAAATCTGATCCAGTGTTATTAATTCTGTAATGAGGCATTCCTTGAATGGAAACACTGAATCAAGGTAGGCATAAATATTCTCAGATATTTTTATCACCTCATCAATTGTTCTCAACCCACCACTTTCTATCTCAGAAACCCATGACCTTAGAGTGTGCCCTAGAGTGATCACATCCTTTGATTGATTGAGAATTTCTTGATCTGGGATGGCCACCATCTCTGGAACAGGAAATGAAGACGCAATTGGGCTGATCAAATGTTGAACATATGAGATCAACTGATTCTTTTCTTCTTTGAGTTGGGAAATTTGAGATTTGTATCTCTCCAACCTTTTAAGCACATTGTTCATTGAATCCTTTGCCATAGCAACATCACTTTCAAAAGTGGTCTTTCCAAGGGCTATTTTGGATACTTCATAGTCAGTGACTGTCATGTCCCCACGATCCTTTTCAGTAGTTGGAACTACAATTTCTGCAAATTTATCTCCGCTATCATCAATCACTACTCTGGAGAAGACCTTAGGCTTTTTGGGCACAACTTTGTTGGAAAGGGCAGAAAGAGATTCCAAATCAATGTTGGCCACTTTGACCAATCTCTTCCTCTTTTTGATTTCAGAATCAACCCAGGTCGGTGTTTCATTCATTAATTCGACACAAAAAAGTCGAGAACTGGAAGAAATATCCTCTTTGCCTTTCTCATGACTAAAACCAGTAGGCAGTTGTTATGTGGCCTCAATCCTTGGTGAAGTAGCATCTGCAACACATTCTTGATTATCCTCATGTTCTTGTGAAATACCCTTATCACCTGGATGCTCGGAAGAATTAGATATATGTACCACTGGGATTTGCTTGGACTCTGGTGTATAACATTGATGACTTGGATCCTTAGTGGGCCTATTGGAACTCTCAGTGATGTGAACAGATGAGTTTGGGGTAGAAATACCTGAAACACGTTCTTTTCCTTCCCGAAGATGCACACTTTTTACCGACCCTTGAGACACTGCTTCTTTATTAGAGACAGTTTGGGTAACCACCGACTTTGCCTCTGAGATGCGTGTGATGATGTTGGTGGAGACTGGTGTGAAGAAGTTTGCACCACCTTTTTCTGTGTAAGTCCTCCCCTCATTGGCAGTTTTTGTATCTCAGACATATGTGCCTGAAATGGGAGAGGATTGGCCATCTGATTCTCATACCACATCATAGTCCTTTTCAACATAGGTTGATTCATGACATCTAGAGAAGTTTCATCTCCTTTACTCCAATCAATACCAGGGAGTGGAGTGAAAACTATCTGATCATAGGCAGGATCCATAAGATCAATTCCATTATCAGCAAGGGTCAAAGGAGGGTCCCTCAATCCGTAATTTGCTATCTGAGCCAGTGTGAGACAAGAAAATTGTCATCGTCTCACCTCCCTGTCATCCGCACATTCTGCCCAATAGTCTTCTATGTTTGCCTTGTGCCTATATCTTGCTCCTAGGGCTTTTTCCATGGATCCTTTAATATCAAATTGAGCCCTACTTGTGAAAGAATGTATAGTCATGAGGGAAAATTCTTTTTCCATAAGTTCTATGTGCTGCGGGAACTTGGACATTTGTATTCCCCAATCTGAATCGGGAAATGAATGCCTCCTTTACGTTTATCCACCAGTAGGCAATGGATTTTGAAAAGCTGACGTGAAAGTTCCATCAATGCCAATTTGTCACTGACATATTTAGGAAGTTTGTAAGGAGCTCCCACAAATCCATCAACTCGTATATAGGAGTAAGAGGGAAACTGGATATACCAAGTTCCCCATTGTTTTATCACTGCCTTGGCATCTTCTGAAAATCTTTCCTCTGGGTTTCTCCTTAGTGACCGGATTATATAGAAAAGGAAAGCATCGTTTACCCTCCGGAAATGGTGAGAACCGTTCTTGAACTCCAGCTGTGGGTAAAAGTGAAAAACACTATTCTTGCCAGGACCCATCGTACCTCTAGTTGTTAGCCCTGAAAATATCCTCCTTCTTGCTACAACATAGATCAAATATGAGGTCATGTAAAAATGACCTGTCATTCTTACCTCAATCAATTGCTTATGGAGAGTATTGCTAACGATACTTGCCCAATCAATGAACATCTTTGCATCAAGAATGATACAAATGAACTTGTACATCCAAGGATGAAAATTCTTAGCGGAAGGGAGACCAAAAACCCTGTTGAGGAGAGTAATCATATCTCCTATTTCTTCATGAAACTCTACCCGAAACAACTCTTTGGGAATTCTTGAAGTGTGAGTTTTTGGTTTGACCAACCAATTTTTATCAACCATCTTCGACCATCTCAAAGGGTTTTCATCCCAAAATTGTTGTGCCGATTCTTGCGTGATGTCAACATTTTCTTCATGAAGTGGCACTCTTAACAAATCTTCCATATGATCTGGAGAATTGAGTAGAAAAGGTTCATCTCTGTCATTAAAAACTCCTCGACGCTCAGGATCATAATGTTCGGCACAAGCTAGGACAAATTTGGGGCATTGTATGGCAACTGGAAATGCTGTTGCTTGAGGTAAGCCGCAACGATAGAGCCTTTTCGAAAAAACAGTCTTTCCTTCCCGCCTTACCTATCACAGAATTGGACCATATCCACGTGACCCATATCGGTATCTAAAATATTATCATACGTTGAATTTAAGGACGATGCTGGAACTAATCCTTGATATGTGTATTTTAGCGCCGATTTATTAGAGCGTTCACCCATTATGAATTTTAAAGCGGAAAGCAAAAAGAAAACATACACTGGGAAAGTGTCGGGTCTAAGTCTCTGGACCACCGTTTCCACAAGAAAAATACGACTCTTTTTTTTATTATTATTTATTTTAAAAATAAATAAAAAGAAAATAAGCGGTTCCGAATTCAAAATGATAATACAAATAAAATATGGAAACTAAGCTCAAATCACCACCCGGGTTAAAAATACTATGATTTTAGACCATTTTTATTATTTCCGGCAATGTGTTTTCCATCTCTTGAGTGCGTGTGCATGTGTTTTAAATCCTTCTCCTTTGGCAACGTGGATCTCACCTCTTTTGCATGGGCTACATGGATCTCAAAAAGAAACTTCTTATTTTTTATTATTATCTGCTTGGAAAAAGACCCTTTATTTATGCACATGCGTGGGCATCTTTGGTAGATCCTTGGAATGCGTGTGGGCTCTGTGAATGGCTGTGTGGATATCTCAAAAACAGATACATGAGAAATTTTCCAAGGATTGAGTGCGTAGACAACCTCTTCCTCTAGCATGTGAGCCTGCTATTTTGGACCCAATGCGTGGGCATTTTGACTTGTCTTTGGCCTATTCAAACTTGCTAAGTGTGGCCTCCTTTTTCTTCCAAACAGCTGGGTGTGTAGAATGGTTTCACCTTTCCTTTGGCGTGGGAAGATTTTTGTGTGTGGGCCCCTTTTCTCCTAATGCATGGATCTACTTTGGTATTGCCTCCCTTGGTACTGCTTCCTTGTGATTGCATGTAGACTCTCCCCAATGCGTGGGCATTAATTGCTTTTACCCACTTGGATCTTCCATTTTTGGCAGCATATGGGTATTTTGTATGTTGGGATGTTGAAATTCTTCCTCTCAAACTTCTAACAGCTCCTCCCTTTGACAAATGCATGGAATACTCTTGGCTGAGATGTGATTTTCTCTCTCTATGCTGGTGCATTGAATTTTCTTCCACGTTTGGCGTGAATCCTTTCCCATGGAGCTCTGTCTGAAGCTTTCTTGGGTCCTGCGTGATCTCTTTATTCCTTTGCTTAGCGTGGGAACGATGGCTTGGTATTGTGTGCTCAATCTTGGCACAATACAACAAAAGAAATAGCTTAAATAAAAATAAATGCAGAGTGCAGAGAAGATAAAACTTCTGATTTTTTTTTAAATATTTGAATTCGAGACAAAATTATTACGCCATACGAATCAGGCATGTTGCACAGAGCATGGAGGGTCTAGAGCAAATGGAGAAGGATGGCCTCTTGTAACCATGTGATTCTGAAATGGAGACAGCTACCTGGAACTCTCAAGGTTGCCTAGCTCTAGCTAATGCCCATGCCAGGTTTCCGTGTGAAAGCCGAGGAGTGTCTGTAGAATGAGATTTTCCTTCTTCTGGATGTCTGCAATATTTCCTTGTTTCTCCTTCTTCCCAATCTTCTCCCGCTTCTGCAACCTCTTGTAACCGTCTCCTTCCCAATTTCCTGGATGATAGAAGCAAAATTGAAATTGTCCACGGCAATTGGAAGCGGAAAAATAATTGCCCCCACAATTGCTCACGACAGTTACGACAATTAAAAAAAAAGAAAAATTCTCCCAAGTTTGTTGAACAACTTTCATGAGTATTAAATTAATATTTATTAATTAAAAACCCTAAAATTTAATAAATTTAATTTTATTAAATAACAAGGTAAATATTAATTAAATAATTAAAACACAATTTGCGTCGTAGCGGGAGAAGGGTTTATTCAAAATGGATGAAACGAAAACCAAAATGACCATGAGAATAAGATGATCGCGATGAGGGTGATAAATCACGTGAAAGAACACTTTGTTTTTTTTTTAAATTTTCACGTTTATTAATTTTGCGAAGTCAAAATTAGTTGATAAGCATCATCTACAAATATTTTTTGCATGCACTTTAGAGCCAATTCCTAGTTTGAACGACTAGGGTTTGATGGTGTTTGAGTGCCTTCTAGGGAACAAATTACAGATCTGATTTTTATATTTTGATTTGACATATTTTATAAAGCTGGAATCTCCACTTTGGTGATTTTTCGAATGGTTTTTTAGATTTATCTACTCATTTAAAGATTTCGGGATCAATTTTGAGAGGGTTTTAATAGTTGGAAAATTATGATATTGGTCTCATTTGATTGATGGTATTTTTATGGTCATTTTGAGGTATTCATTTGTGTGGAGACTCCTTGTATTCCCGGAGTTATTGAATTTATAAGTTTCAGCTGTTTTTGTGCCATAATAAAATTCCATAATTCCGAGTTTGATGATTTGATCACATTTTCTGGGTTCTAAAATCAAGGGCAATCCAAGGAAATCACTTCTCATAATTGTTGAATGTTTCTACAGTGGATTTCTCTCTCTCTCTCTCTCTCTCTCTCTCCTAGTCGCTAGGGTTTGAGAGTGCTTTCTGGTCCTTTATTAATTGCTGTCATAAAAATCAGACTTGCTTATTTTGGAGGTTTGAGTTAATTTCCTTAATTTTCAGTTTTGTCCCCAAAAGGTGATATTTCAGATTGCTTGGAATTCTGAAGCTAAACTCATTACATCACCATTTTTCAGCTCAAACTCGAACAACTTCAATTGCAATTGTATGAATTTTATTTCTAAATGGGAATCATATAAATGTTTCCACTTCTGTAGTGCTTCCTATGTTGTGTCACACACTTGTATGTGATGAAACACTTCACCATCAACTGAGGCCCTTATTAAAGGGAATGCCTTGGAATATTTATGCTTCTAGATTTGCAATTATCACTTTGTTGTTGGTTCAGTTGGTTGTGTGTCTCCACCACAAATGTCAAGCCCCAAATCATTGAATATGAGAGTAATTTTTAACTTGCCTTGACCATTCTAACTAGGTTTCCTTCCCGGTTAGTGTTGTACCAATAATTGATGCAATTGAATGCATTTTGCTGAGAAATAAAAATGGATGGGTTCCTTATCACTCCAATAGGTTTCCCTTTCTATATACCACTAGACTGATATACCAAACCTCTTTATATGCTCGCCTTTCTTACATACTTGTCGGTACTTGGAAGAAACTTGTCCTTTCTATATACTTGGTGGTATGTGAAAAAGACGTTATAACACGTAAGAGTAGAGTGGTACGTGTTACTTAAGTACATGAAAATGATTAGTCTTGTCAACGACACTTGATTTGCGGGAAATACTTGTACTTGGGTGTAGCTTCCCTATATACTTGGAATTTCCAAGTGTCAGCGATTTACGTCTAGTGATAGTGGTGAATGAGTAACTAAGGGAAAGGAAAATGAAAGTTTTATCCTTATTTCTCCTTGGCAATTTATAGGGTCAAAGCTTCAGATGCCGCTGTTGTAGCTATGTTAGGCGTTGGATGCATTAGTTTAAGCGTGACTACATCACTCGTAAATGTGAACTAGAGACATCACTTATCTTGAACACTGTAATTTGGTTTGCAATTTTTTTTATCTTTTAGAATTTTTTTAGTTAAAAGATACTCTTTATAAAAACAAAACAATATTTATAGAGAACTGTACAAAGAATGGATTGGTATTGTCATGTCCCTTTTTCAAGATAATTCCGTTTGAAGACCTTGACCCATTTTTCTTCCTCATGGGTCCAAGGGAACAAGCTAGAGGAAGCCAACAATGTCATCATGTACTTAATTTTGTGTTTGTTTCTTTTATTGGCATTGTGTTTGTTGGCGAGCCTAATGCTCGACAATAAATTAAAAAATAAAAAGATATTGGTGAGCATGTAGGCTCTAAAAGGTAAAAATAAAAATAATAATAAAGCAAGTCTAATTGTGATCGGCCTCATTTGAGTGCCCCAAGACTTGGCACCACCCTCTTATTATAAATAGAGGTTGTTGGCATTAGTTTGGGATATGCTGATTTTATGAATTTTATGTCTTGGTGAAGGTTGGCTAGTATAGCCCCTTTTACTATCTCTCTCAAGGACGAAACCCCTTGATTGAGGGCTTGTGTGGAGGACGAAAACCCTCTCACAAGGGTGGTGAGGATGAAAACCCTCTCCCACGATTGCATTTTGCAAAGAGGCATTCAAGGAGTAATATATTTATCATTCTTTGCTGGTATTTCTTTGAGTTTGCTGGTTATCTTCCCTTTTTGAGTGGAGCGACCCACCTTGGAGGGAAAAGTGGTATGTGCTGGTGGTAAATTGGTTAATTTAAGTGTATTATCCTATTCTCCATATTTTTAAGAGCCAAGTTGTCAAGTTTCATGAATTTGGGTGGTGATTTGCTATTTTCCAATCTTGTGAAAGATCCCAAACCCTTTTTACCTGAATATTTTATTTTTATTTTTTATATAATGCTCATATGTGGAGCTAAACTGATAACATCAAGCAAATCCATGGAACAACATTCCCATACTGCATAAACAAATTAAATAATGCAAACCCCGCAAACCGGGTGAATATATATAAAGGTGCCTAGGGTTTAATGGCAGATTTCTTCATAAATAATGTAGCCGTATATTCAATATTGATTTCTGATGATAACTTATTAGGGTAAACACATATAGAAATCTGCAGATGAAATGATAACAAATATTGTCTAGAATCCACTTGTAAATGATCCAACCCAAGGCGATTTGATATATATTTGTGGATGAAATTTACAACAATAAACTAGCATGAAAAATACCTCAAACACTGCATAAATCAACTGTAGAATAAGTCGCCCCACTCTGGAAGCTGTATAAATGCTCACTGCTGCAATTTATTCCTTCTTCTGAAACTGCTGAAATGATAAATAACCTGTGTAAACAATGAAGATCCCTGAGTGGAAACTTCTCTCACTGCTCCTGGGGTTTCCGTCTGCAATAGGAATAATCCAAAGGGTTTCTGTCCTTGGATTTTGTTTGCAAAAGCTCAGAGCTAACTGCTGGGAGAAATTAATAATAATTTGAATACCTTTTCCCCAAGTCGCATTTTTTCCTTATAGCCAAAAAACCCTCCAAAGATGCAAGTCGCACTTTTTCCCAAATCAACATAATTAATTATTTCCTTCACCAAGCAAGTCGCATTTTTGGTTTATTTGACCCTTCCCCAAGGCAAGTCGCATTTTTTGCCTAGGAAGACACATTAAATAATTTATTAATTTATTTAAATGCACTTTCTTAAGTCAAAGTCACTTAAACAGTCTATTAATTCATTATATGTGCTTTAATGATATTTTACTTTATTTTGAGCACAAAATAATAAAATTAATAAACCGAAGTCACCCTTGAAAACACCCTTTGGCCGTCGGGTAGACAAAATGGGCCAAAGGTCTTCGACCGAATTATTCGAGAAAGAGGGACATTACAGATTGCATTTTGCAAAGAGGCATTCAAGGAGTAATATATTTATCATTCTCTGCTGTTATTTCTTTGAGTTTGCTAGTTATCTTCCCTTTTTGAGTGGAGCGACCCACCTTGGAGGGAAAAGTGGTATGTGCTGGTGGTAAATTGGTTAATTTAAGTGTATTCACTTATTCTCCATATTTTTAAGAGCCAAGTTCTCAAGTTTCATGAATTTGGGTGGTGATTTGCTATTTTCCAAGCTCGTGGAAGTTAGTTGCAGTTTTGGAATATTAATTTCATTCTGCAGTTGAGGGTTTTATCATAAAAATCAGATCTCTCATTTCCAAGCTTATAAGAATCCGTTTTCTTGCATGATATGATTGTTGGTAATATTTAATAATTTTAGAGACTGAAAGCTAGCTGATTTCAAGGGTTTTGAGGGCACAAAAGTGGGTTTGAAACCCCAAAAAGGGTCACTTCCCTAGAAGGGTGTTTGCTGGCAGAAGTCAAGGGTTTTTATACATTTATTTCAGTCACTAACAACCTACAAAAAATCTAACAAAGTCTTGTTAATCATCAGATTTGCATAGTTTCCTGTGAGTCCCCAAAAAGGGACATTATAGGTATATACATGAGAATCGTAACCTCATCCTAAGAGCAACAATGGCTGAAATAAAACCATATCACAATGTGGGGTCCAAGGCATGGACATCTTTGATCAGCAGAGCTCCTTTAGCAAGAAGCTGATGGTGTACCTCGTCCCTCCACATAGAACAAAAGGTAGACAAAGAGCTGCCCTCATGAGCGAGCAAAGACATTCTCACACCTTATTCTCTAGAGAACAAATAAGGCTGAGATCCCAATGCAGTGCCATATCCCAGCAAATGCTGGACGAACCTGAGAGTGACAATCTCCAAACAAAGTAGAGCGCGAATGCAAAAATGACTTATTTTTTTGAAATTAAATAAGTCAAAGTGAACTATTGTACCAAAATGAATATAGTACCAAATAAAATATTCTTTTTTTTTTCCTTTTCTTTTCGATCCTTTTTGTTTTTCTAGGTGACTACATCCAATAAAGTATATCTAATGTTCGAAAAAATGAAAATAAAACTCGCTAAATTTGGAAATTGAGGTGAAATTGGTGGCCCTTATGGGCAGCAAAGAAGAGGTCGGCACTGAGGAGCAAGATTTAGCCAAATAATCTCTAGCAAGAGCATATACTAATCCATATATTCTGAGTTTATTATCTTCAAGTTTTGTTTTTGTGGCTGCTCCAACCTTGATGACAATCCCTCCAGATAGCTTTGCAATTCTTTGAGACAATTTTTCTGTATCATAGACAGAATCAGATGAAGCTAATTCAGTTAGAACACCTTTGACAGGTAGGAAGAGGTCTGTGAGGGAATGACTAGGCAGCAATCTGGAGAATAGCCTCAAACAGCAGTGCTGAGATGAACAAAAGTGGAAATATGATCAGGCGGTAAAGAGCACGGGGATGTGCCACAGTTTTGCATGTTAAGAATATATGGGAGCTGGGACCCTAGAGATGCAAGAATTGGAGGATGAAAAATATTTTGGAAAAAAGCCCGTGCTTTAATACCAATCTCAGGCCAGGAATGGACTGCATAAATAGAAAATGAAATTGGTGCTAACCAAAATTGTGCTCATGTACATTGTACAAATAAATAACCGCGAATGTGGTTGTTCAGTTCATCTTCAGGATGGCTGTTCAGATTCCACATGGGAACAAATAAACACTATACCTAGGATTATGTACAATAATATTATAGTTTTTTCCCTGGCGTTCCAAGTGAGCTTTCTCACCAATTATCACCAATTCTACTGCAGATGACGAGTTGCCAATTGTCTCTCTGCTGATGGAGGATAGCTCACTTGAAATGTCAAGACAAAAACTTGATTGCAGTTGATCTAGAAACACTAAAATAGAACATATGTTTGTTGTTTTCCTACCAGTCTTAAGTGTGCCACAATTGCATGCTTTCATCATACAATATTCCAAAGCTTCAATATTATTAAGAAAATGACAAAGCAAGTTAAGACAATGTAAAAAATCATCAAAATGCACTCAGAATAGTGAAATCTCCCAGTGTATAACCTTATCGACTTCCTCACTATGGTAAGAATAACGAAACACCAAATACATCAAAGACAAGACATCATTAATTGTATTGGTCCTATTGGAGACTCAAATTTCTTTATTTATTTTAATTTTAATTTCAGAAAGATATATAAAATAAAAGAAAAGAAAACATCTACAAATTTCACATCCAATTCCTTTCTAAAAAATACCAACGATATATATATATGTGTGTGTGTGTGTGTGTGTGTGTGTGTGTGTGTGTGTGTGTGTGTGTGTAATTGGTATCTTTTCCCTTCAACTGTGAGGGTTTTACTTGGTTAAATTTGTTTCCTAGGGCAGCATGTCATTGAAATAATCTAGGTCAAGCATGTCCTAGAAGTCATAATTTCATTTTCATATACATTGTTATACTTTATTAAACTTTTGTGTTGTTCATACTTTGTCATCAGCAATTGTACCGGGTTTTCATGCTGCATTCTTGGAAGCAATGGTGAAGGTATTTGGTGATTGTTCTGAGCGAACAGTAAAAAAGCTAGAAGCAATGCTTCTGACAACACAAGATGATAAAACTAAACACATTGAGATTGACATGGAGGCAGAATTTTCAAGTTTGGCACTTGATATTATAGGACTGTGCGTCTTCAACTATGATTTTGGATCTGTTACTCGAGAATCCCCAGTAATTAAGGTTTGCCTAGTCAATATAATTATTTATGTACATTTGTTTGCTTTTGCCGATCTGTTTTCATGCATAAATAGAAAAGTAGGAAACTTATCTATATTGTATTATTTTCTCACCATTTGTCATATGATCTATAGCATTGTTTGTATCTGCTACTTAATTGTTCTCAAATGTTCAAGTATTCAAGCATTCGACTGCAAATATCTTGTATAATAGGTTTCTATTTGCATCTCAATATCAACTATATGATTTTTTCAAGTACTCTTTAGCTTTCTATTGTTTTAGCATAGAAATCTTGTCTGATTGTTAACTCCAAAACATGAAAATCTCTCTGATGAGCTTTCAGAACATAATCTGTATATTATTTTAGATTTACTTGGTAAATGAATTATTTACAATATACTTTTAGATTTTTAATATTCCTGCATTTTTTCAGTCTTTAATCAATTGGTGAAATGAAAGTAAGATTGAAGTACATGACTGAACGTGAGTTTGTAGAAATTTAAATAAACCAGTGCAATCAGGCAATGCAATGCTAATAATGCAAGTGCATTCTAAATAGAACTGGTATTGGGCATGAATTCCATAGAACTGTATTGTGCACTCAGTTTTTTGTTTACATGTGCTTCTTGGCATCAATTTGACATGCAATCTTATGCAGTAAAAATTAAGGACCAAATAAAGACAAAATAACCAAGCCCAATATGTTCATTTGATTTATTTCTTTTACTCTTGCCTTTTATCCATGTCAATAATAGATGAATGTCAACTAACAAGTGTATTAATCTTATCCGTAGTTGTAGTTGTGTAGTTTTTTTAATATTGAATAAATGCTTCATATATTAGCAAAAAACAATATTTACAACAAAGGTTGTACAAAAGAATAAAAACTGTAAAAAAAAAATACAGATTAGTTTGTAAAGCAATCAGAATACCCAGAAAATCAAAATAACTTTGAAGTTCCAACTTCTTTGCCTCGCTGTGAAGCAGAAAACCTTTTGCAAGTAGTTGCAATTGAATTTCACCTTTCCAACAGTAAAAAAAATCATCAAGAGAGCATACCTTATTTCGGAAGACACAAGTACATCTAAGCTTCCATATAATAAACAAGGTTGCAAGTCGTATACAATGCCAATTACTCTTAAAAAAGGATGACAAATAATAGTATTGGAATCTCCTAGCAAGGTTGCTTGGAAATGTAAATGTCCTTGAAAGAGAGCTGGTAGACGAGAATGAACTACCAATAACATTTGGCATAAGAGAAATCCCACAACAGATGCTTAGCAGTTTCGAATTTTGAGCAATGGAGATAGAAAACGTCAATAAAGCCACTCTTAGACATTCACGCTTTTGAAGCATGTCCTTACTGTATCACAAGCCAACAAAAAACTCGAACTTTATAATAGACTCTTATTGTCCACACACTGGGAAGACAATGGATCCGCATTGATTCTGTATCTAAAGAAGCCCATTTGACATTGAGAATAGGTGCAAGGGCTAGTTTATGATGTAAAAAATGATAAAGACAATGTGTGTCATATTGTTTAAATTGGCCCTTGCATGGTCAAATTCATCTTAAACAAGTCATCTTGGGGGGTAAGATCCTGGAGTTCTTTAATAATAGACTTGTCTTTGGAAAGTAAAGCATACTCACGAGCTAAGGATTGCCAGTCCTTCCAAGTACATGTATTGCTGTCCCACAAATCTTTCCACAAAAAGATAATTTTTTTGCTGAACCTATGAGCCTGAAAGCATTGGATAGTAGAGAGACACATCCTAAAGTTTCCAAGTCCATATAGTTATGTTGGCTAGATCCCATTTAGTTCAGCTGCCTAAAAATCTCCATGTGATCAATCCTGTAATTTTTGCCAAACTGTCCAAATACTTTCAAGAACACATGACCCAACAATCTGCAAATTTGTAGAATCAACAATGTCATCACAAAGGCTGAAGGAACCATTGATCTTGTTCAAATGATGGACAATTAAAAGTCGATGCCTCGTAAAAATATGCCACACAGACCCTTCCAAACAACAGATCACCCATCTGGCTGCCTAAATACACCCGTATGAAAATATCTCGTAAACCCAATCCTCCTTCCTTGGGCATAAATAAAAACAACCCAAGGCACTAAAGGGAGACCTCAAACACCACCATATTTTGACCGGAGTTATGTATGCAAAATGCATTCTAGCTGAATAAATTGAGTCTTTGATGCCAGCCAACATGAGACACAATAAACATGGAATGTTTGTAAAATTCTGCTCACCACAATTAATCTACCTGCAGCGAGAGATCCTTGTTTTGCCAATAAAGAAGCTTAGTCTGAATTCGTTGAAGAACCCACTCTCACATGCTCACCGGAGAAAGATGAAGACCAAAAGGAATTCCTAAATATCTAACAATAGTACCTGGTGGAACAAATACCCACTTTGAAGGAATCCAAGAGGGGACATTATCCCAACCAACTGTCATGACCCCTTTTTCAAATAAAGTAAAAATAATAAAGTTAATATTTTTAAGTTGTCAAGTAACTCACTTTTTATTAAAAAGTGACAACTTAATATTTACTTTATTATTATAAATAAAAAATAAAGGTGACTTTCCAAGTTAAGCAAGTCAATATCAGATTAGAAGATGGAAAATTACTTTTGGGGCTTTTCTTTGGGAAAAGTGTCAAGTGAACTTATAAAAAGGCGTCGGGGTTCATTTGGAAGTGTCTTTCGGCTATTATCTATTTTTACATTGAGAGTTTGAGCTGCTGCTTCAACTTTTGCTTTTGAGTACGAAAACCTTCATTGCAATCAGATTTGTGGACGAAAACCCTCTAATCTTCAGTGGTAACTCCCTCTAGGAGTTGCATTTATGCATCCAATCGGATTTACATATTTCAGCTAGGGCATCATCAAATTTACAGATTCTAGGTAGGGCATCATCAAATTTATAGATTTTAGCTAGGGCATCATCAAATTTATAGATTTCAGCTAGGGCATCCTTAGATTTATAGATCTTAGCTAGGGCATCACTTTTTGAAGGCTGACATCTCATTTTGGGGGCATTCTAGGGCTGACATCATCATTTCCAACCATTTCTAGCTTGGATGCCACCCTTCGGAATTTCAGTTGTTCGCCATCCGACATCTAGGGCATCTTTCGGTTGGTTTTTGTCTAGTTTTCTGTTAATTAGCTAGGGCTTCTTTTTATTGATTTTTAAAAAAAAATCTAGCTAGAGTTTTAGTGTGGAAAAATTCTCTAAATTGTACTTGGTTGTTTGCAAATTAAATAAAATTCTGGGGTGCTACCATAAATTGTGTTGTGTAGAAAATAAAAAATTGAGGGTACGTCTAGTATTTTATTTCTGGTGGTAAGATTTTTTTGTGAATCATCACCACAACCAACAGGGTACCCAGTTGGGTAAAATCTCAGGTGAGTTATGATTGTCTTGACTTTTTTCAGCCCTCACACCATGTATTTTGAACTCTACTTGGGAAGGTGTTCATTGCAACCCCTCTAAAGAAGCCATAGGATCTTGCAAGTTGGATCACAAAGCTCGAATGAGTGTCCTGAATTCTCCATCACATGGGAAGAACCAAGGTGTGCAACAAAAGCTCAATGGTAAAGATTATATGGCAACTATGGGTCTTGTGTGGGCTCGGGAATATTTTCATGCAATGTCAAATAGAGGAAGAGCATTGTGAGAATGAATTGTATCCACTCATGATTGTCGAATTGTCTCCTTTGATGCAAGGGTCATTCGTAATCATTGTGGAGAATCGATTTGGGAGTTGTATTGATTGGCAGGAGTCATCCCACTTAACAGGTACAAGATCTAGATTACATGGACATTTCAGTTTGATTCATCGCCTTGGTATCGTGATACTTGAGCACCTTGGTATTTGTAGGCCAGCCTTGCTTGAGGAAAAACAAATTTGGGGAGGGAAGACTGCAATGTCCTCTTTTCTAAATTAGAAATACTTAATAAGTTTTAAAGTTTTAGCCCAGATAACTCTCTATTTATGGGCAACTTAATAGTATTATCATTAAAAAGTAAATGTTTTTTTAAATACTAAAGCATAAAGAAGACTCTTGGCCTATTTTCATTATTCTCAGTCGACTAAAAGGGGGGAAAGGAAGGAAGTAAATTAATAATTTAATTGTAAGTGCTAAAGTAATTTTAATTATTGGCACTTTAATTAAATTGTTAAAAAGAGGGAAAAGTGCATTTAATTAATTATTTTTAGATGTCCCAGTGGAGCGTCCCAAAAGGAGAACTAAAAAGGTGGAAAGTAAATGGTAAAAAAGAAATAAAGGGTCCCATATGGTGTGCTCAATAAGGAAAAATAAAGAAAAGGCTATACATGCAAATGTTGGGCCTCATTGTAAGCACCATCTGGTGAATTTGATACTACTCTTTGGAAATTAGAGCATTCAACTCTCATTTTCAGCCTTTGAGGAGGAAAACTCTCATTGGATCCTATTGGGGACGAAAACCCTCAATAGTCACAACACTTGGGGACAAAAATCCTCATTTGTTGCATTGGTGGCTTCATACGGGAGTCACAAGTGAGCTTAAAATTCAGAATTTCAAAATGATTAGGGTTTCCATCTATTCTAGGGCACAAATTCCAGAAAGGGCACACTCTTTTTGGGTTGCCACATTCATTTCAAACTAGGGCAACCCATTTTGAGATTTTAGGACAACATTTCAAGGGGTTTTTGTTGTTGGAAAAATCTGATCTTAATTTTGTTTGATAGTTACCATTTTGTGGTCATTTTGAGCTATCATTTGCATTTTATCTCCAAGGATTTCTAAAGATACAAATTTTCGAAGTTTCAGTTGTTTTTGAGCGATAATTAATTCCAGCAGTCTGTATTTTGTTGTTGATACATTTATTTTGCATGATTTCTTCAAGGGTTTCATGTTGTTGATGTATTTTTGAAGATTTGTGTGTGGGAAATACTAACCCTCTTTATTTTACCTAGGTCGCTTAGGGTTTTGGAGAACAAAAACAGGTCATTAATCCTCGTTCGCTCTAATTTCTATGTGGCTGTCATAAAAAATCAGGTTTATGCATGTTGCTCCAGCAATGTTCCATTAAGGTTTTGTGGAAAATCCACGTTCCTCAAATTCGAACCCAAAGAGGATATTACATTTTGTCTTTGTTGCTGATGTATGCTTGAAGTGACTTGCTTTCAAATATTACATTACATTACATTTTGTCTTTTTTTTTGTTGCTGATGTGTATGCTTGAAGTGACTTGATGAAGGTTTATTAGGATAATGATGTGAATTCCGCTAGTCTGGTTATATGACAAAGAAATGCAGGAGATAAGGTTCATCTGTTTTTAGATCGGGAAAGAGGCTTAGGTCTCGACAAAGAAATGCAGGAGATAAGGTCATCTGTTTTTAATTTGGCTTTGTAGCTCTCTATAGACAATCATCAAGAAAGATTATAAACAAAAAAATTCTTAGGTGTGACTAATGTCAAAATTTGTTTGGATATTGTGTCGTTGCATTGCTTGTTGTGAGTTGATCTTCCTCATGAGGTAAGTGTCGTATTATGTGATCTTTGTCAGAAAGTGAGTTGTGTTTATTTAGCCAATTCTTTTAACACTAATAGATAGGCATACATACAATAACATAATAATCTACGATTGAATTGCACAAGATTTTCTATTTTAGTTGTAAATTTTTGTATTAGTTGCTGGAGTGCTTTTGGCTCTCCTAATTTGTGTTTGAATAAGGCAAATTGCAACCAAAAGATAAAATTCTTATTACATTACGATACCAACAATTGGTCTTGAGGATCTCTTTTAAATACACATATGCTAAGTTAAGGATTTAACCAGCACACTAAATTTAGATTTTAAAATAGCTTTCAGTATTTGATTGCCTTAATAAAAACTCTATCTAGAACTTTCTCATTAACTATTCTATATAATTGGAGTTGACCCAATAGACTTCTATAAATCCTTCTCTGAATGTTGACATGGGTTAGTCCTGCTCCGAGATAATGAAAAAGTGAGTATGATAATGAGAGGATTGCATTGGATTTTTTTAAGATGGAAGCGATCATTGAGAGTGGTCACAAAAAAATGAGAAATATGCTTTTCATCTCAAAACTTATATGGCATAGGCTTTGAATGTTTTTTTTCTTTGTCACATATGGTAAAATCTTCGAAGAGAGTCCAAAATAGGTTATTCTCATCCAAGTAAAAGGAGTCCTTTTACAATTTCGTTTTCATATTCTAATGTGACATCTAATTGAATAGTAAATTTATCAATAACACTATCAAATACATTTAAAATTCCTTTCACAACTGTATGCCTACCGTTTCTTGAAATATCTCTTATAATATTTTTTTAACATTTTTTCTGGACTTGTGTTTTGAGGATAAAAGTAGTCTGTGTTTTGGCACACAACACCATATCATCCAGCTGCTTCAAAGGGTCAATTACCCCATGTCAATGACAATCTAGCTTTAGATAGATTGAAAGAAATCCTGATACGTACAGCATATTTTATCCTCCATTCGCACTTTTATTATGCCAATATAAAATCAGAAACTCCAATGCTGGATAGAAGATCATCAAACATCACTTTTCAGACCAGTAGAAGGCATCCTTGAATTTCTTCATACTCTTTTGTTGCTGCCATTAAATAATTTATGGCAACAAAAATGACAATGGCGGAACAGTTAGACATGCAAAATTTCTAATTAATTTACGGCAACAGAAATGACAGTGGCGAACAGTTAGACAAGCAAAATTTCTGCAGCTATGATTTTAAAATAGTTTACAGGCGGCAATAACTTTCTCCTTCCAGCTTTGATCTGAAATTTCTTGATATGTGTGTTTCCTTTGCCTTAAACAGTTTTCAGAAGAAAATGTTTCAGCACACGAAGGAAAGACAAATGGTTAATGCACACATATGAAAAATAATCTTACACTCATCCACCACTGACACACCCTTCCTTCGTGTTTCCAATTTACTATAATCCAAAATTCAGAAGCTTGTCAATGATTTTTAAAGAGGTAAAAAGATACACAATATCTTCTTCTTCCTCGTTCCGGCTAACTGGCATCTTCATCACAAGCATATTATCATATGTGGTGCTGATACCACTGTTAGATTTAGCCAGTTACCAAAAGATATAACTGTTATTTCATTGAAATACTAACAATTGGACTCAAGGACCTCTTTTAAATACAAACACGCTAAGTGAAGTATTTAACCAACACACTCAACTTATATTTTAAGACGGCCTTTTGATCTGATCGCTAGCTAGAACTTTCTCACTAACTACTTGACATTGACGGATGTGACCTAAAATTTTCGTAGGTGATATGCTCCATTTTATTTATTTAATATTGAAATAAAACCTATAAACTTTGGATTATGACTAACAATTGGCTATTGTGGCTTGGGTCCCAATGGTGTACATTGGTCATTTGTGGATATTATTCTAATTTCTTTAATTCCATCTATAGGGGACATTGAAACCTATCAATGCTCAGTTAAATAAAAAATAACTTCTTTTGGAGCTTCATTTCATATCATTTCCCACAAGTTAACTTGAATTTGGATGTACCCAGCATTCTATCTATAAGTACTTCCACTGGGACCTAACCATTCATGCTTCCGATGGGTTACATTGATTTGGAATCTAACAAAATCATGTTCCAAAGTGTTACCATTCCTTATCCTTTGGAGATTCCTTCAGATGGACAAGAACAGGAATACTGATGGGCAACTTGACTAGGACTTAACCAACCCGACAAGTACATGATCTTATGTGAAGTGTAATCTTCATTTATGCCACCCCTGCTACTTATCACTAGCATGTATTCACAGCCAACAAAGTTAATTAGATAAAAGAATAAGTTCAACATTCAACAACAGTTCTCTGGTAAGTTCAGCCTATAGCAGAAATAAGATCTGTACCTTTCAAGATCTTTTCAATTGTCCTATAGCAGAGAGGCCTACACAGCAGCGATCTTATTTTTAAGAGCAATATAAGTTCTACCTTATCAAGGAAAAAAAACATGGTAGACTCAGGGACTGGAACCTTTGTGATCCTATCCCAGATAGGTGGGGGCCCATTCAATCCCTTGTGTAATTGATTAAAAACAATAGTAGATTCCCTTCAACACATGCAGCATGTTCTGGCTAATGTAACATGTTCTGGCTGATGCAACATGTTCTGCACAACATCGATCAAAGAGTCACGCAGGTTCTCAGTCAACTCTTTTTATAAGCTTATTGATGCGACAGTCCACTCTGCTGATGCCAGCAATATGGCATACCCTGCTAATCTCCGTTCTAGGGAGGGAGAGACGAAGGGAGAGAGGTGTTTTTTAAGAGATTTTCTTATTACATCAAACTTAACTGACATCCTTGTTTTTTGATCATGATTTTTATTTTATTCTCAGTTATATAGCCTGTAACAATAATGGAGAATATTCTCATTATTTACCATTTTTTACATTTCCCGTTTTTCACGTGCTTGCTGGCTATTGCGTTATATGTTGTGTAGCGTTTATGACAATTAAATATAGAAGCGATTTTTTTCCCTTTGTTTTTATGTTGGTGATGGGTATATGATATTCATTCTGTCACGGTTGAGACCTTTGTAACAAGATGGTTTTGGCCACAGGGGATTATCAATGTCACTGTGATCAGTGCTTTGCTCATATTCACTAATGAAAATGTTGGTCGCTGTGCATTACATGTGAAGGGTCCCTTGTTGAGAATTATATGGTTTTCCTGAACTGGAAGAGTCCCTTGAGAGCAATTATATAGTGAGCAAGAATACTTGTAATTTTCATTCATTGGAGTAATTGTTTGTAGGAACTAGGAAACAGAAAATGAATTGCTCTATGGTGTGGAGGATGTTGTCTTGCCGTTTTGTTAGAAATTAGATAATAGATAATTCTGTGTTCAGGAATGAAAAGATGATGTTATAGTACACGTATTAAATATTCTTGCTTTCATGCTGCCATCCTAGTTCAGAAATAATCTTTTTTTAAGTTTGACAGTAATATAGCGTAAAATACATTATGGTACCTTAAGGGATGAATATATTCCTGCCGATAACAACAATTCCTATTGGCTGCCTGCTTGAGAGAGTACTTTGAATTCGCCGCGAAAAATGTAGGGTTCATCCCCTATTGATTTTGTATGTTTCTATAGTCTGCCTTCAAAGCCAATAGGCTGCAGACAGTGCTGGATGAGAAACAAGGAAAGAAATTATGTAAATGTCTACAGATGACTGAAAGAATCAATTAATCTGCTGGCATTGAGTGCATCAGGTTTTACTAAACTCAGGTATGGCTGCAAAAACATTTTCCAGTACACCAAATCCAATGTGAACATCACACAGAGTGGGCATGAGATAATTTGTTTGTAAGGTCGGTTGAGCCAATGAACTGGTGTAATGTCCCCTTCTCTAGGATAGTTCGTTTGAAGACCTTAGGCCCATTCCACGTCCTGTGGGCTTAAAGGCAATGGGCAAGGGACGTTAATGTCATGATTTTCAATTGTTTTTGAGCATTAATTAATTTCAATAATATGTATTTTGTTGTAGAAGCATTTATTTTGCATGATTTCATCAAGGGTTTCATGTTGATGTATTTATGAAGATTTGTGTGAAAAATGCTAAAATCTAAATTTTACCTCTGTCGCTTAGGGTTTTGGGGACCTAAAACAGGTCACTGCGCTAATTTTTGCATCAAATTAGATTGTTGTCTTAAAAAATTAGATTTATTCAGGTGGCTGTCATAAATTTCAGCTATGTTCCATCAGGCTTTTGGGGGCAATCCAAATTCCTAAAATTTGAGCCCGAAAGGGACATTACACACCTGTACAAAGATGGCTGGAAATAAAGGATTCCAAGTCCCAAATTAAAGTCCAAATATAGATTCCAGCTGCTAAAAATTGGAGAAACACAATGATGGTTGAGTTTGATGTTTCTTTTCCCTAGAAGACCCCAAATGCCACCTTAGGACATGTCACCACCCTTGGAGAGTGTTGGAAATGCCTTCAAAACTTAAAATAACTCCTTATGGGATTACCTTGTTGCAAGCTTGAGGGGTTTCTTCCTCAAACCAGCCCACTATTGAGAGGTTTCGTTCTCAATAAGTTTTCCAAGAAGGTTTTCATCCTCAATGGAAGAGAGAAAAAAAACATGGTCCAACTCCAAGAGAAATAATATCCAAAAGATGCATAACCTCTTCCAAGCCAAGCGACCCCTTTTTTATAGCTTGATGTGGTGCCAAAGATCAATTAGAATGCTTCTAAAGAGGACTGACCTCATACTAGTTCCTTTTCTCTTCTATTTTTCATTTATCTTTTCTCCTTTTCCCAACCGACTTGACTTTACTTAGAAATCTACTAAAAAAGAATGCAAAGCTCGCGCAAACAACTGAAAAACATGACATTAGCTTCCCTTGCTCATTCCCTTTTTGCCCACGAGAAGTGGAATGGGCTCAAGGTCTTCAAAGAGGACTAGCGTTGAGAAGAGGACATTACATGTGTTTTAATACATACTTTGTTTTCAAGCCTGAAGAAAAACACAGTCACACAACCTACATCTTACCTTGTATTCTTTTTTGGTCGTAAATTTATAGAAAATATACTTATGCATTCTCTACATTCATTTTTCATGTCATTTAACAATGTTTTATATTTTATTTAAGATTATTTTATTAATTTATATGTTTTTTAAAGTAGTGATAAGGTTGTCAAGTAATGGCGAGTAATTGCCAAGAAATTCTTGAGTCTTGAGTATGATTCAAAATTTTGGGCTGTTGAGTACAAGTTTTAAAACTATGGTTAGGAACACAAGTTAATTACATCATAGTAATAAACCACTAGTAGTTTTCATGTTCATGAAAACTATTCTTTGTGGGTTTGTTGGGTTGTTAAGAACCAACGTACACTAGATGGGTTTGTTGGGATGCTAATCTGTTGGAGAATTAAGCATCATTAGAATAGAGAAAAGATAAAGGTGATAGACTATTTTGTAGGGGCTATTGTGGGAAACTCTAATGCATAAATAAACTTATGTTGTAAGGAAAAATTAAGTGCACAAACAATTTTTTTGTGCTCCATTTTGCAAATTCGTGCACTTCAACATATAACTTGTAGTTGACACCTCTAGAATGCAAGATATGTCTAACTATCTCAGCGATGGTCCTTTTTATCCCAGCCAAAACATCTTGTTTAGTGTAGTGTAGTTACGAATAGTCTATTGAGATATTAGAATACTAACAAACATAAACATACATAGAACAGTAATTGAAGCACATACACAAAAACTATAGAATAATAACAACTTTGTATTCCTTCAAAGATAAGTTCTATTACCTTTAGTTTAGGGAGGACCTGATACAAGCGTCCTTACCCCCACATTCTGTATGCTTTATGCTAGATAAAGGGCAAGGCCTAGAGGTTGACAGTTAACACAACTGTTGCAACTGACATAGGGGTCGATAGAGGTCGATGATGAGTTCATGAATTCTGCGTTGAGAAGTGAGCAAAATGGATGTTTCCTTGTTGTCCAAAGCATTGTAACCCAACTGGAAATTGGTGGTATGATTGTAAGGAATATAAGTCGTGTTTTATGGGTTTTAAGACACAATGTCATAAAAAAATGTACTATTGCTCTTTTTTTAGCTTGCTCATCATTGTACTTGCAGCCATACAAGTAGTCTCAGGCATACATTGGAGTAATGTTCAGTTTATTGATGTTGTTGAAGCATGTCCGGTAACTATATGGTTGATTCCAATCCCTCTATCACTGACATTTCTGAGTTTGGTGAAAAAATTGAATTATGACAGTCATTATCCTATCCTTTTTGCTGCTGTCCGCATCAGAACCAGCCCCTTAATACTTTTTATGACAGTCACAAAAATGTTTTCAGTCACAAGGTGGACGGATTTTCCACCTACCATCAATGAGGGATTGTTTATCGCTGTTTTAGAAGAGTTTTCAGCTACCACAATGCTGATTTTGAGTGAGAAATTGCAATGGTACAGCTACAACCATGTTTGGGGCAGCAAGAATGGACCCTTGGAAGTTCATCTCAGGAATGAGAATTATGAAAGGGATGTAGGCATGTAGTATCCCCTTTAGGGATATTATCCAAATATGCAAATTAATTTATTGAATCGACTCTAGAAGGACTAAACCCTCCTAGTTCGACCTCAAATAATCCAATGTTAGCTTTAATACAACCCAAATAGGGTTGGAGTGAGCCAAGGTGGTGGATTAGATGGGAGAACCAGTTAGGAAATTAATCATTTCAAATCTGAAATTAATTACAGCAGTAATTAATTAATAAATGCACTAGACTGCTGCAAACTTCAAAAATTAATAACTCCTTCACTATCCAATGTTTTTCTATCGAACCAATGCCAAAAGATTCTTCATATTTTTAGCTTTCCAACAAGCTATAGATCACAATTTTTGGATAAGTAGAAGGTATGCAAATCAACCCACGAAATCTGAAACTGTGTAGATAAAACCCTGGCCTAATAATTAAATGTTGCTCACAGACAACTGAAACTTGGAAAATTCATAACTTGCTCAATACTTCGTCTTTTGCCATGAAATAAAGTGCAGAACTAATCTATAATTCAAGAGCTTTCCAAAGATATTAAAATCTGAATTTTTATGACAGCTGAAACCCCTCCAAAACAGCCCCCTAAATCCCCAAACCAGTCGCTAGGGTTAGCATAAAACATGTCAATTATTTCCAGCTCTCAGAACCCTTTAAAAACATCCCAAAATGACTACTCACACTCAGAAAAATAAGCCAACTCAGACCAAATTACAAATATAGCTTGTTCACCTTAAAACATGCCAAAAGATGCTCAATTCAAGTTGCCATAGTTAGAATAAAACCAATGCACATTAATAGCCAGCAGATCTAAAGCACCATAAAACCCTTCACCATATTCAATAACATGCAGATTTTTCTCTCAATAAAATGTGCCAATATTCTAGACAAGTCGCCAAAGCTAGGAGGCATAAATCATGCACAAAGACACTTCAACACAATGAAACACAATGAATGGAACAAGAGAGTCTTCAATGTCTTCAACAATGGCTTCCAAATGAGAGAGAGCAAAATGCAAGAACTAGGGCATACATCCCAATGCTCCAAGCATGGAGTGAAATCAAATGATCATCCAACATAACCCTCTAAGGAAATGCGACCTCCCTTTTTATAGAACTAAGGGGTGTAATATCCAATAAAGACCGACCTTTACCTTTTGGAGGGAAAACATAAACTCTCATTAAAATATTTAATACTAAGACTATGTGCACTTTATTTATTTTTTTAATTAAATAAATAAAAGTAACTAACCTATGTGCACATTAAACTAACTAAAGAGACTCCCATTTGCAGCGCTAGGCATGCCAAGGGGTTACAATGCAAATGAAAAATAAATATTAATAATGTCCCGAAAAAAGGGGACATTATTGTCCTCCCCTTGAAAATTGCTTGCCCTCAAGCAATAGCAAGCTCATAGATCCATGCATCATGCCCCAAAGAGAAGATGTGGGGCGGTGCATCCAAAGTCCTCGATCCAATGTGCTGTCAAGTGGTGAAAAGTTGGAAAGAACAAATTTTTTCCCTCATGTCAACCCAAAAAGATGGGTCATCAACGCCATAACATGTGCTCCAAGAGATGGTGTCCTCAACATGGCATAGAGAGTCATCAAAATGATGAGCTTTGTTAAGCTCTAAGGCTGCCCACTCAAAAATGCCCTCATGAAATGAATAGGACAACAGTCTTCCATCACATGTCTTCAATCTTGCACATGAAGCAAACTCATTAGAAAAACAAGTGTTGAGAAACACTTTTCCTGTTTCTTCTTCATGTCTCCAAGGCATGGAGAGCTCCCAAATCTTCCTCATGTATGGGTTACTCCCAAAATCTGTTATGTGGCTCCCAACACTGATGTAATCATGCATTCTTTCTTCAAAAATCAGAATTAGGATGGCTGGTTTCCACCCCCAAATAGTCACCCATGAGCCAAAATCAAGCACCAACAACCATGTCACCAAATGTATGTAAAAAATCTGAATTTTGGAAGTGATAGTGGAGTTGGTCCTAATAGTATTATCCATAAAAATGAGAGGACAACAACTAGCATAATTCAGAATTTTTTTCCCAACATGAATGATCATCAACGTAGTGAATAAAAATGGCTCCCATATAGCTGAAATTTCATCCTCAATCATAACAAACTGAAAATTATCCACATGCACAGCTGAAAATGAAATGGCTTGAGAAAATTTCATACCACGTTCCTTCAAACTTCTCATACTTTTCATTGAAGCCCAAAAGATTGTGGCCATGCAAACAACATCAACCAAACATTCCCAATACCTTTCCTTGGTTGATTTTTCCTTGGAAGCATATCAATCAAACACTCAAATGGACGACATAACTGTAGCTCAAAATATGAAAATGAACTTCTTACCATGCAAAGTGTAGTCCATGTGATCCATCCTTCTTTCAAGTCTTCCAAAGAGATAGGAGTTAACATCATTTGACAAAGGAAATGAAATGATATCCCTGTATCCAAATCAAACTTGCAAAACCCAAATCCTTTTATCACCATACCACATGAAGCAATATGTGCAAGATGACACCACAAATTTCCTCTTCTTCTATACTCAAAAAGAAAGGAGAGCTGAAATATAATGCATGCATTTATGAATATTATCATAGAGAAATCAAGGAACCTTGTACCTTACTTTGTTCCCAATGACTTTCCCTTATGATAGGGGAAAAACACATGAAATCACCATACCTTTGTGTCTTCTAATGATGAATTCCTCATACGGACCAGCAAGCTTATTGTTATGGCTTCCATCATTGGGAAGAGTGATAATCACTCTTTCTCCTTTTCCATCATGCTCCATATGCACCCAAATGTTAAGAGCAAAAGTACCAACAAAAATGCAACCAATATACTCCATGTTGCACCTCATATCCATCTCCCTATCATGCTCGAAATCATACCCATCAAAACTCAACATATGAGGAGGAATAAAACAAGAAATATCATACCTTGGGCTGCTCCCAACATTTACAAAACTCAGAATTTCTGAGTTTGGAACAACACTTAGTTCCTCACTACTTTCCTTGTCTAAAACCCCTTTGTCCTCCCCACAAGCATTCATACTTGGTGGGTAATGACTTGGGACATCCATGAGACTCATGCTTGGGTGACAAACCTCATTCAATTTCCCATTAAAACCTGTTGTTCAGAAAATTACAACGAACTACAAATTACCATAAACATTCCATGATGTCCTTCCTTCATAAGCATACCTCTTCACAAGCCCATCTTCATAGTCCTCTTAAAAACCTGCTCCTTTTGCACTCATGTTCAACTTGATGCAATTAGTAGGCACTAATAATTTGTCAAACATCAAAAGATTATTACCATGCAATGAATGCTTCAAGATTTCTTCTTTTTGCCACATAGAAGTAGACACAAATGATGTATTATATGAATGAGTATACCCTTCTATGGTGAGGTCATTGACCATGCCTTCTCCTTGCCCTTCAAATGGCTTGTGGTGGGGTTGAACAACTCCCCTCAAATCTGATTTTTCCATCATATGTTCCCTTGCCATCATTTCTCCTTGATCATGCATATGCTTGACACTAATATCCTCTTCATGCTCATCAACCAAATCTGATTTCTCCTTGCACCCATTTAAACCCATGCAATCATTAGATGCCAAAAATTTATCATCAAAAACAAAAGTGCTCATACCTTGGATGCATGTCTTTACTTTGCATGCACATTGATTTACAACTCTTCTTGCTAAGGAGTGAGCAAGACATGACTCCTTTTGTTCCAATCCTTCCACAAGTATGGATAGCAAAGGTTGTGGAGGTTCTTCATACTCATTCAACATTAGGGACATTATTGTTTGCATAGCATCCATTATTCATGTGAATGTTCCTCATGTATAACATCAAAGAAAACCTCAAACATGTGCAAAATGAGGTCATTACAATCAAGATCTAACATTGGAATGCAAGAACCTTACCTTAGCCATGTTCTTCAAGATCTTAACCCTCTTATCAAAGTGAGGGTTTGTGATGTCCCAAAGCTTTTGAAAGCTTCCAATCATGAGCTCATATACCTCCTTCATAGTAGTATCATCATATGACAAACTTGGGGTTGTTATCCGTGTGATCTCACTAATGCATGTGATGACCAAAAGTCTCACATCCACCTCGGCATGTCTCAACAAGCTAGATCTAGCCAAGTGTGTTACCAAAGGAGCTACAACTGAAAACATAGAGCTATAATCAAATTGTCTCTATCAAACATAAACAACTTACTATCTTTTCAAGAGTGTGGAGCAATACACTCTTCTCAAATGAAGGCTTCTTGAGCCTTTTCCCAATCTTATAAAGCTTGGTCCTCAAACCTCCATCACTGGCAAGCTCCATGATTTATTCTGCAAACAAACTCACAAGGATGGAAGGAAGTTGCTCCGATTCACCTCAAACAAATTGCAATAAGTCTGAATTTTTTTCCCCAATCTCGATATGCAAAATAGAAATTTTTGTAAATTTGAAAATTGGAGACTTACTATAAATAGTAAGTTCGTCACTATCCTTAGCTGAATTTAGAAAAATTGCATATCTTGCTCAAAACACCCCGGAATTGAATGAAACTTTCAGGAATGATAGATAATATTATGGAGCGACCTTTCCAAAAGGAATTTTATGAAAATAATTGAAATATGATTTTTAAAACCCAAAATACTACAGAAACCTAATATATTACAACTTCAAAAATCCATATCTTTGGCTAAGGAAGTCTAAAAGAGTTGAAATTTTAGGATCTTGGGCCACAAAAATATGAGGAACAATATCCCAAAACCATATTTTGCATAGCCAACACCAAACCCTAATTTTTGCCTAAAAAATAGGTCGCCAACACATTTAGGGCACCAATTCAACTCCAAAATTTATGAAATTAGTTTCTCCTTATTCCTCCTTGTTTTTGCCACAAAAACCCCCACAAGAGTAGATGAAAGAAGCGTTGATACCACTGTAAGTATCCCCTTTTGGGAAATTATCCAAATATACAAATTAATTTATTGAATCGACTCTAGAAGGACTAAACCCTCTTAGTTCGACCTCAAATAATCAATGTTAGCTTCAATACAACCCAAATAGGGTTGGAGTGAGCCAAGGTGGTGGATTAGATGGGAGAACCAGTTAGGAAATTAATCACTTCAAATCTGAAATTAATTACATCAGTAATTAATTAATTAATGCACTAGACTGCTGCAAACTTAAAAAATTAATAACTCCACTATCCAATGTTTTTCTATCAAACCAATCCCAAAAGATTCTTCATATTTTTAGCTTTCCAACAAGCTATATATCACAATTTTTGGATAAGTAGAAGGTATGCAAATCAACCCACAAAATCTGAAATTGTGTAGATAAAACCCTGGTCCAATAATTAAATATTGCTCACAGACAGCTGAAACTCGGAATATTCATAACTTGCTCAATACTTTGTCTTTTGCCGTGAAATAAAGTGCAGACTAATCTATAATTCAAGAGCTTTCCAAAGATATTAAAATCTGAATTTTATGACGACTGAAACCCCTCCAACACAGCCCCCTAAATCCCCAAACTAGTCACTAGGGTTAGCATAAAACATGTCAATTATTTTCAGCTCTCAGAACCCTTCAAAAACATCCCAAAATGACTACTCACACTTAGAAAAATAAGCCAACTTAGATCAGATTACAAATATAGCTTGTTCACCCTTAAAACATGCCAAAAGATGCTGAATTCAAGTTGCCATAGTTAGAATAAAACTAACAATAACCAATAGATCTAAAGCGCCATAAGACCCTTCACTATATTCAATAACATGCAAATTTTTCTCTCAATAAAATGCGCCAATACTCTAGACAAGTCACCGAAGCTAGGAGTTATAAATCATGCACAAAGACACTTCAACACAATGAAACACAATGAATGGAACAAGAGAGTCTTCAATGTCTTCAACAATGGCTTCTAAATGAGAGAGAGCAAAATGCAAGAACTAGGGCATACATCCAATGGGCATACATCCCAATACTCCAAGCATGGAGTGAAATCAAATGATCATCCAACATAACCCTCTAAGGAAATACGACCTCCCTTTTTATAGAACTAAGGGGTGCAATATCCAATAAAGACTGACGACCTTTCCCTTTTGGAGGGAAAACATAAACTCTCATTAAAATATTTAATACTAAGACTATGTGCATTTTATTTATTTATTTAATTAAATAAATAAAAGTAACTAACCTATGTGCACATTAAACTAACTAAAAAGACTCCCACTTGTAGCGCTAGGCATGCCAAGGGGTTACAATGCAAATGAAAAATAAATATTAATAATGTTCTGAAAAAGGGGACATTACAAGGCATGGGAAGAGAGTTAAATAACATGCCTATGAGGCATGATGGAGAGGTTGTCGGAACATTGGTGGAAGCTCTTGTTTTCCTTAATAAGTTTGTTCCATGTGCAAGTGTAGGTAATAAATAAGGAAGAGTGACTGAGTTTGTTTTCCACTCAAGCAAATGGTGGAGCATATGGGATTGCATCTTAAGATGGAGAGCTTCCAATCCTTGTATACCTACCGCTTCTACATCAATCACATTACTGAATCTTGCAGGGGTTTGTCATATTTATATCATTTCTATATTGTTAGTCATAATATTTTCAATCATGAGCAACTGTACACATGTGCAATTTAAGAGTGTTTCCATGCATGGTAATGTTAGTGGAGGGGCTCCACTTTTGAAGACAATCGTCCATTGTAATGCTGATTTGGATGGAATTCCAAGCGACTTGTGACTGTTTTGACTTGTTTCCAACTTATATGCAAGCTGTGTTGTGCCATGCTTTGAGGGGATCAGCCCACAGTAACGTAATGGGACCCATTGGAGTCAAGGCTATAGTCATGAAGCAAGTGTATGGGATCCTTCATTGCAAGAGAAAAGCAAATGGGTACCTCGAGAACACGGTAGTGAGCACTCGGGGAAGCCCTTGGCCTTAGGGGAATGTATAGAAAATGTTCTCATGCTTTGGGTAGAAGGCTTCGTTGGGAGAGCATATAGATGTGTGTGATGAATGGAGTAGACACCATGGTAATTATTGGCGGAGGTTGTTCCACTTGACAACTATGGGATTGAGATGTTTTGGTAGTATGATGGTATTTGCGCATATGAGCTTGTTTTGGTAAGAGCACTTTCGCTTGAAAGGTACAAGATCTAGATTATTGGAGCATCCAAACTTGCAATTGCTTGAGGGAAAACAATTTTGGGAGGGGAAGACTGTAATGTCCCCTTCTCAATGCTAGTCCTCTTTGAAGACCTTGAGCCCATTCCACTTCTTGTGGGAAAAAAGGGAATGAGCAAAGGAAGTTTATGTCATATTTTTTAGTTGATTTTGTGAGTTTTGCATTCATTATAACTAGTTTTCTAAGTATAGTCACGTCGGTTGGGAAAGAAGAAAAATCCTATTGAAAAATAGAAGGAAAGAGGAACCGTTATTTCCCCAAGAAGGTTGGCCATCTTAGAGGGTTCTATTTGGCTTTTGGCGCCACATCTAGCTATAAATAGGGATCGCATGGCTTGGAGAAGGTTATGCATCTTTTGGAAATTATTTCTCTTGGAGTTGGGAGCATGTTTGCTTTCTCTCTTCCACTGAGGACGAAAACCCTCTTGGAAAACCTATTGAGAACGAAATCTCTCAATAGTGGGGCTGGTTTGAGGCTGAAACCCCTCAGGCTTGCAACAAGGTGATCTCATAAGGAGTTATTTTTAGTTTTGAAGGCATATCCAGCCCCTCCAAGGGTGGCGACTTTCCCTAAGGTGGCATTCGAGGTCTTCTAGGGCACGAAAAATATCAAACTCAACCATCATTGTGTTTCTCCTATTTTTAGCAGTTGGAATCTACATTTGGACTTCAATTTGGGGCTTGGAATCCTTCATTTCCAGCCATCTTTGTAAGTGTGTTCACTGTTATTAAATTTAATTAAATAAATTGTAGTTGGGGTTTGAAGGCTTATTTCTTGGTTTATATTTGTTCTAAAACATTTCTAAGGTTCCCTACATGCTTTGGATTGTGTAAATGATGCATTTTTGGACAGATATTGCATGTTTTGATTTATCTCGTAAAAAAATCATGTTTTTTCAAAGCATTTCCCTGTTTATCCACACAATTGTGCTAGGATTCTATTCTCTCACTATTCTTTAGGACATTGTGTAGAAGCCTAGATAGAACACTCGAATTAGGGATTATGGACCCTATTTTCATCTATTGTTTTATTGATGGTTATCAGAGAAGCAAATATTCCTCTCACAACAAGTATGGTTGTGTCAATGTGTTGGCTAGATTTTCTGCATCGCTGAAAACCTAGGCAGTCATGAGATAAATCTCCCTCATTTACCGGTGAGGCTCCCGTGTCAGATTTGTCAATAACAATATTCTAGTATTTATATGGGGGTTTTATTTTAACTATTCAGCTCATGAACCATAGATGTATAGTTTTGCAGCAAGTAAGCAGCTGTTTGAGGAATGAAATATTTATAGAAGGAAATAAGAAAACACAGGGAAGAAATGGGGAAGATGTGCAACCCAATTAATAGATAACAGAGTTGATTGCATGCACATAGAAGAGACCAATAGATATCAACACACAGAATTATAAGCAAACGCAACTCCAGATCTAGATCTAAAATAACACAGTTTATTAGAAGATCTAAGATAGAAAGCTAAAAACAAAATGCACCGTGACACAAAGTTCTCTGGAAACCTGCTCCTTTATATTCCTTTGCTTCAAGTGGTTATCAGGGGTTTTAGCACAAAGTCTGGAACACAAGAATGCTGCTTACAAATTCTGATCCTTTAACCCGTAGGTTCTTCCTCTACTTATAGCATGTAGAGGGGAAATTACAAATAGGAAGCTTTTAGTTGAACTGACACATGTGGAAGTCGGAAAGGAAACAACTGACAATCTCCCTCCTGGAATTCCTCTTTGCATGACATGCATGATTTGTAACTGAAAATAAAACCTTCTATTTTGCATGTCTACCACCTATCTCCAAGTAGTTGACTTCTTCAAGTAATGACTTTTAAACCAATCACTTAAGTTTTATAATTTAATTGATCGCTCAATTACTTTGTTGGAGGAAAGAAGAAGAAGAAGAGGAAAGCTGCAGTCTTGTTCTTTTTCATATTCTGCATGCAGCTGATTCTTTTGCCTTTGATTCTCACCAAACTGGATCTGGGAGTAGCTGGATCTAGAAGCGGCTGGATCTGGAAACTTGCTTACAGGTGTTGCCTTTGCCTTGTCTTCCCTCTTATCCTTGAAGCTTTTGCAGTTCTTCTGCTGTACATGCATCAGTGCAATGTCTGCCGTAAATAACTCATCATTTTTATTTTTAATTGCATCTGAGCAATTAAAAATTCTGGAAAGCACTCCGGGTTAATGCAACTTCAATGAAGGCTTCAACTGGAAGATTGGGAGTACATGCACAAGATCCTGGAAGAAATTTTCCACGCACTGACTTCTACACGGGCTGCATTAGAAACAAGAGGATGAATTTTTGTCGGAAGTTTTTGCAATTATGAGATCTGGATCTGAATCTGGATCTGGATCTGGGCCTGGATTTGTGTCTCCGATGTTAGCAAATCTGGAAGTAATGCATGATCCCGCTGAGCTTTCTCATTCATCCCACTTTGCCATGGCTGGAGCAATCTTTGTTTGAACAATTCTTTTCCTCTTTATTCGGCCGAAATTCTTCACAACCGGTGCAGATCTGGATAATTCTTTAGATTCGGAGGATATGTTCAATGTATTGGATATTAATTTAAGCTCCCTTTCTCTTATAAAAGCACCGGTGATGAATCTCTGAGCACCTAATTTACTACTATGCAGACAATTATTATGACACAAATCAACCTCCTTCAACCTTGGCGCCAAATTTGGAAGCTTCCAGCATTAATTACACCTTCTGAGCAAAATTCCTCTCCAAATGGGGCGCACTTTTTGTCTGGGCTGCACTTCTCTGCTTTTGAATTAATTAATTCATCCTTATGGCAGCCCCTGCTTATATAATCCTCATAATTCTATAATTAATTAATGTCTCTTCTATTCCTAGCATTTAATTAATTATTTAATAAGCTTTACTCTTCAAATGGGGCGCCTATTTTGTGCATGCTCATGGCTGCCATTAAATAAACTAAATTTATTTAATTTTAGCTCTCTGCTTCCAGTTAACTCAAGCCTCATAGTATGCTTTGACCTCAGCCACTGAAAATAGGAATTAATTAAATCAATTAATACTTAAAAAAGTATTATTCCTCTCCCAAATGGGGCGCACTTTTTGACATGAAGGGGCTGCATTAAATAAATAATATTTATTTAATTTTAGAACTTCTAATTCTAACTTCCTTTGTCCACTTTCCCTTTGTTGACTTTTCCACAAGCCTGGGCGCCAAAATTGGAGAAGAAATTAATTAATTTAATGTATTTAAAGCTGCCCTTCTTTCCCTAAAGGGGTCACACTTTTTGATATGAAGAATTTCTATTTTTAAAAGTCAATTGACAATGGGACTATTTACCCTGCGAGGCAGCTCTGAAAATGCCATGATTCACTTAAGCTGTTTGACTTTCATAATGGGATTATTTACCCTGCAAGGCAGGTAATAAAATGCCATCAATGCCTTAAGTGATTTTTCTTTTATTCCACAATGGGAATTTTTACCCTGCAAGGCAGGTAAGAAATTTCCACCTGCCTGCTGCCTCTAATTTTCCCATTGTGACTTAAGTGGCGTTGCTTTCATAGGAAAAAGTACCCTGCTAGGCAGGTACAAAATTCCCACCTGCCTACTACTTCCAAAAATCCCATGTTCACTTCAAACCCTCTTTTTCCAAAAATGCGGTCAGCCTAGAAGAAGTTTTTTTGTGCACGACTTGTCTTTTCTGAGAGAACCAGACCTCTGATGGTGAATTCCTTCTGGCACAACGTGCATAGGTGACCTCCAGATACTTCAGGCAAAGAATTAGGCCAAACCGGCAAAGGAATTGACCTAGAGAAATTTCACAGAAAACAAAACGGGAAAACACCAAAAACGCAAAACGTTGCCAAAAGTCACAGATAAAGCCCAGGATTCATTCCTAGTTAAAACCCTACTGGTATATGAGAATAATGATATGTACGATCACAACAGAGTTAAACCGGAGCACAATTTGCCTCAAACGGGGCTCAAAATAATTAATTACAAATTTTTCTGCAGGCAAACCCCAACGACAGAATATAACAATTTTGGGCACCTGGGTATTTGGCGAAAATGGCTAATATGGCTCCTTGGGAATATCTTGACACATTACAAAAACTTTCTGGCAATAAAAACACAAAACGACCCATTATTTTAAAAGAATGAATTTTTTTAACATGGGGTAGTCTCAGATTTCAGGGTGAAATCTGGGGACACCACACATGGTTTCAATAAGGGGTTGGTTTCAAGCTGACTCCCACGAGTATTGTAAGGATTCTCCTTCTTTACCTGGGGATTGGATTCCATTACAGCAGTGGAGTCACATTTTAGACCTTGGGAATGAGACTAAAACTTAGAAAGAGCTCGACAATGACTTTCTTTTTCTAATTTTATCCAGGACTCTTTTCATTTACTTTAAAATTCACTTTGTCATTAATGGCAAAT
The DNA here is from genome assembly GCA_019776745.2 of Taxus chinensis. Classification (NCBI taxonomy): domain Eukaryota; kingdom Viridiplantae; phylum Streptophyta; class Pinopsida; order Cupressales; family Taxaceae; genus Taxus; species Taxus chinensis. Next base: position 734,450,497 of record CM034152.1, on the reverse strand, counting down.
TAATAAAGTGCTTATAATAATATTTTATAATGCACTTCCATGATTAATTTACTATGACTTAGTTTCCACTTGAAACTCATCCCTTAGCCGTCGGGAAATGCACATGTAAGGGCCCCAATGAAGGATATTCGAACCGAGAAGGGGATACCTATACAATCCTCCCTTCCGACAACCAATTGCTTGCCCTCAAGCAATTGAAATATCTTATGCCTAGATCTGCCATATGCAATAGATAAATGGCGACTATGTTGTAGAGATGAACAACCTTCAAATCTTGATCCTATACCTGTTAAATGAGAGAGGTCTTGGCCAAAATAATCAGAATTAACTTATGCATGTATGAATACGTAGACATTTAATTTTTTGATCCAAAATAAGTGCTTCAAATTTATTAAAAATCTGCATATTGTACAACTTGCAAAATGGCTCAGAACTTATCATGCTTCTCATGACCCAAATCCACTTAAATGAAGCTGAATATGGCCTCCAACAATTATCACATAAGACATATGGTGATCAGATTCCTTTCATACCTTGCCCTAGAATGTTATTAAACTCTTCATTTCCTCTTGTCTTTATGATAACCCTAGATCATGTTTCTGAATCTCATGGTAGAAAAATGCCCCAACACTCTGAATATACAAACCCTAGTTGTAAATAAGATATAAATCTATCAACTTTGACTTTCATACACTGTTGTAATGTCATCAAGATCTTCATTTCCTCCAAACTTTATGGATATCTTAGGTCATGCTTAGCTCATGCAGGAAAATAAATCTGAATATACAACAATAAATAAGACATGTATCATTTCTTTCATACCTTGTAGAACAACTGTCATTGAGATCTTGCATTTCCTCTGAGTCTTTATGACTATCATCGACTTTGCTCCACCATATGTTCTCATCATGTCTTTGTGGCTCTTACTGATAGGCGGGATATCCATCATGAAGGACTGCTGAAATAAAAAAGTGTTACCTTGGATTGTATGCTCTCTCCACATATCTTTCTCATTCCTGTGACAATATGCCTTCTTTTGAAATATCTCTCCAAACTCTTGGTTGCCACACTTTGATGGAGTACTATTCCTGGATACCTTAGTCAAGGGAACTACTCTTGGCAATGGTGATGGGGGCTTGCTCACTGGCTACAAATGAGTTTCTCCTCATTGAGAAGTCATTTACCTTTTTCCATTGAAGCCCTTACTATCTCCTTCAAATTGCATGATGGAATCCTCTTTTGTCAGCTCGAACAGGGTCCCTCACCTTATAACCGAGAGGGGGTTATATCTTCAAACTTCATGCCTCTATGACTTCTCCATCACTTGGTAGCTGATCCTCTACATGCAACTTGGACTGTGCTTCTTTCACAATGGAGGGCTTTCTTCCCTCTGAATGATTGAGACCTGCCATGGCCTTTTGATGGATGTTCTTGACATTATGCCCTATGTCCTTACTATTCTTCAACTTGCAAAAATCACTAAAAGACAACATATCCCTCGCCTTCAAATTAAGGGCTGCATATTCTTCACCCCATGCCTCTATATCTTCAACATCACTTCGAGGGTCTAGCTCAATTGGTTGTTCCTGGCTCCTTTTGGAGAAACTTGGCCCTGAATAGTGGAGGCTTGATGGATGTCTTTGCTGGTCTAGATGAACTTCCTTCACCATTGTTAGTTGCACCTTGGTTGCTAGATTTATTATGCCTTTATATAACCTTAGCATGGTCCTTGATTGAGCTTGTCAATATATCACACATTTCCCTTTGAGATTCCCTTATAGACTGGTGCAACTCTCTTTCACTCCTTATAATCACTTATTGCATGAAGCTCAACTTATCAGTAGGAGGAGCGATCATGCTCATTCATTGCCCCTTTCTGCATTCAAATCTGTTTTTTTTTAATATATATCTCCCACAGCTGGCAAGAATCGCCGCTTTGATACCACTGTAATGTTCCCAATGAACAAATTTCTAGCCCTAAATGGAATAGCCGTAAATCCAATCCAAAATAGCAATTTATAGAAGAGATGCTTGAAACAAATGATGCAGATCTGAATTTTATATAGAAAAATGCGACTTACTCTAGAAGTGAAAATCATTCAAAACTGAAGTAAAATCACTCTTATATTATCCCAAACAGACCAACAATATTTATAAGGAAAACACATTAGAAAAATACCATATTTGAATCAACTGAAGGCTGAAATTTATATATTAGAATCTTGAGATGAACGACTCTCAGACAAGACTGAAAACACAATTTCTTGGACCCATAAAATATGCAACTTAGTTGGATTTTGGCCTCTAAAAATATGACAAAGATGTTGGTGATGAGATCCGGGACAACCATGTCCTAAAATATATCAAACTCCACCCACATGGGTGTAGATAACCCTAGATCTGACTGAATCTGAAGGTAGAGATCTGATTGAATCTGAAGGTAGAAATCTGCCCCAACACTCATGTCTTCAAACCCTAACTAGAAACAAATGATGCAGATCTGAAGTTTATATAGAAAAATTCGACTTGCTCTAGGAGTGAAAATCATTCAAAATTGAAGTAAAATCACTCTTTTAGTATCCCAAACAGATCAACAATATTTATAAGGACAAAAACATTAGAAAAATACCATATTTGGATCAACTGAAGGATGAAATTTATTTATTAAAATCTGCAGATGAACAACTCTCAGACAAGACTGAAAACACAATTTCTTAGACCCAAATAATATGCAACTTAGCTGATTTTTGCCTTCAAAAATATGACAAAGATGTTGGCGATGTGATCCGGGATAGCCTTGTCCTAGAATGTATCAAAATCCACCCACATGGGTGTAGATAACCCTAGATCTGGTTGAATCTGAAGGTAGAAATTTGCCCCAACACTTGTGTCTTCAAACCCTAGCTGAAAATGATATAAATTTGCAACTTTGACCTTCAAACAATGTTAGAATTCAGAAATAAATCCGTGAAATTCAATCGAACTCTTGAATAGAGTATCCTCACACAAAGGATGAAGAGTTTTCGTTCTTCAACCTTAACGATAGACGTGGTGTCCCCAAATTTCACCCTGAAATCTGGGACAACCCATTTAATTTTTTTTTTGTTCTTTTGAAATAGCGGGTCTTTTTGTGTTTTTATTGCCAGAAGATGTTTGTATTATTTTAGGATATTCCCAGTGTATCATATGAGCCAATTTCGACAAATACCCAGATGCCCAAACTCATTTTATCCCTTCGTCAAGTTTTGTCTGTGGGAAATTTTTATTTAATTATTTATTGAATAAATAATGTATCGTTTGAAGTAAATTGGTTGCTCCTGTGTGAATCCTGTTGAGTTTTGCAATGCTAGATGATTCCACTCATTCTCCATTAGGGTTTTCACCAGGAAATGAATTCAGGGATTGTCTAAACTTCTGGGAATGTTTTTCGCTTTTATTTTATTTTCCATTTTTTCTTTGGTTTTCTCCTCGGTTTTCTCTGTGAATTCCCCTAGGTCATTCTATTTGGCAAATATATTCGTCTGTTTTATTGCCTGAGAGCATCGAAGATCATCTACCAGCAAACACTGGAAGGAATTAGCCGCAAAATGCAAATATGCTACAAAAATGAATGAAGTCATGCACAATAAAGCCTTTCCCAGGCAAGTTCGCATTTTAATTTGGAAATTAGTGAGTGTAAGCTGCAATGGGATTTTTGGTAGCTGCAGGACAGGTGGGAATTTTATTACTGCCTTGCAAGGTATTTTTCCATGAAGTCAAAGGTCATTTAAGCTGCGATGGAACATTAGAGGAGCTAGCGGCGGGAATTCCATAACTGCTTGCAGGGTGAAAATTCCATTATAGAATAAAGAAAAATACTTAAAGCACCGATGAGAAATTATTTGCTGCCTGCCAGCAGGCCAACTATCTTTCCCCATTGGAAGGTTTTATTCACCATCAAGTCGCACTTTTTCAAAAGAAGCTATTTTCAATACAGTCGACCTCTTTTGGGAATAACGTTAAGCTGCAGTGGAAATTGGAGGATGGCAGGCAGGTTGGGAATTTATATTGCTTTGCAGGTAAAACTATTCCGCATCAGTATTCCCAGTCACATCTCAGTTGCCCGAATTTTTCATGGAGTGGTGCGAGATCATATCATCCTCTTTCCGAATAATCCGGGTGCTGGGGCGGGGAAAGACAATTATTTAGTCTGATGCATAGTTTATCAATTTTTTGTCTGTAGATCCGACACTAAACGGTGTTATTGCATCAGCATGTTGGATGCAGGTAACAGATGAGAGAAACCAAAGTAGATGGCGTGGCATAATGAACACCTATATTGAAATCACCCCAGTTCTCATCAAAGGTTTCCCGAGAACTCTTCCGCGATCCAACTTGGTTAGTATGTGATGATATCACTAAAAAATGCTTTGCAGATAGTGGAGAAGCCAATCTCCCAACCGTATGAACCGTTTTCTTCTCATTGATGTAGGCTTTCGTATTTACCTATCTAGGTTCGACACATATCTGAGATTCCGATAATCTGACTATGGAAACGAAAGAGGAAACAATCAATTGGGAAGAGATCATTAGTTTGAGCTAACTTCAGAGTTGATGCGGATTCCAGCTCAAAAGTGGACTTCATACCTGGTATTTTCCACAGCCTCACAGTCATATATTTTTCAAATGGATAGAACTAGGCGTACTAGCGAAAGATCCTAATCTTTGTGATTGCTATCACACATTGCCGTCAACTTGAGGTACACAAGATTACAGTCCACCGGGTATCAAACGAGTTCGGTTCTTCCTAGGTGTTCACCTCATCAGGGTCTGCCTAACACAACACATCTGCTGGGATGGGTGTGGACATCGAAAGACCAACAATTGTACAGCGTGGCTGCAATAAGACTGGAGTTGTCGCTCACATGGCTGCATTGTGCTCCAGTTTGCAGACTTCACCTATATCAAGGGACTACTTTCGGGAGAACCAATAAAGTTGCCAGATAATTTCCACGATAAGTGGTCATCAATGGAGTTGCAAACAACTTGTGGAGATGCCATGACTTTCAACTAATTCAAAGCGGCACCAGCATATAGGTTTCTTTCCAGTCATAGTAGGTTACCATAGCTCCTATAGCATCCCAAGCTAAAGGAGTCAGTTAAATGTGGCTTAGTATACCTTGAGTTCTTCCGAGCACGACTAGACTTTGCCCATATGGAGTACGGGCAACAATCTCCCAGATACTCACATGTGCCTGCGTTGGACTGTGGTCAGTGCAGGACGAGTTTGAAGTCAGAAGAAAGACTTTAGCAGGTTATAATCGGCGCAACTATAGTGTTTGATTAAGGTTTTGCACGGATACCTGCAATCTCTCCGCCACTGAATGGGCATTGATCCTTGACTCGTATCATCAAATTGGAGGAGATAGGCTCTCTTCAGGAGAAACGTTGGTGCTGCCAGACATTGAAGAAAGATCGTCCCCAGTTCGGGTTAACACTTCGAACTGGTTGAACTGACAAGGGGTATTTCCTTGATGAACATTGATGAACTAGATCACAGGCAACTTTAAAAAGCCCCGTAGACATCGCATAGAGGAAGCACGAAGGTAAAGCAGCAAAGGTCGAAACGCTTAAAGTCACAAGAAGGTCCCATACGAGAAGGACAAATCCTACGGCATCGTTCCAGTTTCCGCTCTCCCAACATCAACTCATAGCCTTCACAGCCTCTGAACCTTAGAGACTCTTGTGTGTTCCTCCTTTGCAAATCCAACTCATTGTATTTTCTCCTCACCACTCAGGTCTTCACTTATTCAATGGGAGAAGTTGAACATAGATGACGGAGGTTTGAAAAGGCATTATCTTTGGATAATTCAGAGGGTAGCACTCATAACACGGTGGAAAATTCTGATAGAGCGGAGTCAGAGCATGAGATGGTGGTGCACTCGGCGGTTTCTCATTCCCCAAGAAGGAACTTTTCATCATGGTTAGCTTTGCAGATGATCCCAGAATCCTGAGAGGAGATCAATCTAGAAGAGCATGACTTTCAGCTGCTCCTGAGTTTGGGAGGAAGAGATAGAAGACCTAAAGTCGCCAAAACGACTTCTAGGTTGATTATTGAGGAATCGGGACAAAAGTTCGTTGAGTTATCTGTTCCAGCAGAAGGAAAGCACAAGGGGGAGCTCACGGCAGCTAATATAGCAGTGACCAAAGTGCCAATAGGTGAAACTACCACAGAAGGGTTAAAGCAGGATACACAGACGCTAATGAATGCTTTATTCCTTAAGCTTGACAAAGAGAAGGCTGAGAGATCTAAGCTTCAGAAGCAGGTATTCTAGTTGTGCGAGATCATTGCTAAGGTTGCCAAACCTTCCTCTCAGCCCATTTTAGCACATGAGCAGGTGAGTAATCATCTGATGCAGGAGGTGGAAGATGCAGGGGATCAAGTCAGAGCTATTGCCCACTGGAAGGAGCAAATCAGTCACCAGGCCTCAGAGCAATTCAAACCAATACCGGCTGAATTAGAGAACATGCACATGGCAGTGTCTCAGCAAAAGGATTTGATGACACAGATAAAAGATGAGAACATAGTGGCTGAAAGTCATCTGGATACTTCGGCTAAGATACACTCGTTGCCAAAGGATGTGCTGATTGCAGAACAGATTGTGCCTGACGGATTGGTGGAAAAGGGGAAGCAGTTAGAGATTTCAGTTTCCTTCTGTGTAGATATCCTCAAGCTCATGTTGAAGAGGATGCAGTTGCTGGAGAGTAAGATGGGAGAAGTGCCGGGGAGCATCCCAGATGAATTACCTGCTTCCCATGAGGAATTTATGCTAGTTGTTCAGAAAGAAGTTGATGAGGCCACCATACCTTTCACGATGGATTTGATTGGTAGACTCATAAAGCTTCAGACAGATATTGAGGGATATGGGCTTGGTTTAGAGAAAGTGAAAGGCTAACACTGTTGCTTTGTCCAAAGGGTTGTTACAGTTCAAAACCGAAAGAGATGCTATTGTTAAAATAGATGGGAAGATGATGAATTACATGTTTGACAAGTATATTCAATATCAGAACAAGAATAAAGTATAAGTGTTACAGCTGGTAGATCTTCTTCCTTCTCTTATTTCTTATGTTCTCGGATGAAAATGTAAAATTAAAGCTATTGGTTAAAAAACCATGGCTTTAAGTTATGTGGGAAGATTCTTTAAGATAGGTGACAGATATGCACAATTTTGACCTAGACTCCTGATGCATGTCACTAGGAGAGGAATTTTAGGAAGATAACTGCCAAATGTTCCCTTTACTACTTCATCATGTTCTAGTTCAGTTGTAGTTTTCCATTTGTAATTTCTCCTCTACACATTATAAGTAGAGGAAGAACCCATGGGTTAAAGGATCGGAATTTGTAATCAACATTCTTGTGTTCCAGACTTTGAGCTGAAACCCCTGATTTCTGCAAGCAGAGGAATAGAGAAGAGATTTCCGGAGAACTTTGTGTCAACGGTGCATTTTGCTTCGTACTTTCTTTCTAGATCTATTCATAAACTTTGTGTTATTATAGATCTAGATCTTAAAGTTTCCTTTTCTTTGAATTTTGTGCTTAATGATTTATTTGTTTTAATCTATGTGCACACAATCAACTCTGTAAACTATTGCTTGGGTTGCACATCCTCTTTACTTTCTTTCGTTTCCTATTAAATTCCTCTTTTGCAGATTTTTTCCTTTCTTTTACAGTTGCTTACTTGTTGCAAAACCGTATAGCTATGGTTCATGAGCTACACGGTTAAAGTAATACCAACAGATAGATATTAGGACATATAAACTGACAAAATCTTACACGGGAGCCTCACCGGTAAGTGAGGGAGATTTATCTCATGACTGCCTAGGTTTTCAGCTATGCAGAAAATCTAGCCAACAAGACGGTTTTCGTCCTTTAATGCAAACACTTCAAAGGGTTTTCGTCCTTTGAGGTAAAAATGGAAAGCAAATAGCTCAACCAAATTTCAGGTATGAAAATATGTAAAAAAGTGATGCCTTCTCTAAGTGTGGCGACTTCTTTTAGAATTTATCTTGGTGTATTAGCCACACAAAGGACCAATCAGCTCTCTTTACTTTATTTAATATTTTTCCCTTGCTTTATTTCATCCCCGTATGGGTTGCATTTTTCCACTAGGGGAAATAAAAATAAAGTAATTTTTTCTTTTGTTATTTTATCACTAATAAATTATTAAACTACTTATAATAAAATTATTATGCACTTTTAATTGACTTATTAGAATTAGTTTCCCTTTTTTTTTCCATTGCCATACCTATCGGGAAACCAAGAATAGGCTAAGAGTTTTCAAGTTGTTATGTTCGAGAAGGGGATATTACAACACACATATGTACAAAGAAGTAAATAATGTGACATTGAATGTTTGAACTTGAAGTTTGTAATGTCCTTTTCGAGACTCTTAACTGAAAACAAAGGGAAATTGCACAAACCCTAATAGATAGTAAATTGAAAATTATGACAAGGTGCAACAGTCTGATTTTTTATAACAGCCATAAGGAAAATGCAATATCTCTTCACAATGCATCATTCACACCATCCAAAACATGTAGGGCAACTTAAAAATATTTTAGAACAATTATTAACCAAGAAATATGTCTTCAAACCCCAGCTGGAATTTATTTAATTAAATTAAATGACAGCAGTGAACACCCTTACAAAAGTGGCTGGAAATGAAGGATTCCAAGCCCAAAAATCAAGTCCAAATGTAGATTCTGTCTGCTAAAAATGTGAGAAATACAATGATGGATGAGTTGGATGTTGTCGTGGCCTAGAAACCCCAAAGCTCATCCACAAGGTGGGTTGCTTCCATAGGAGGGCCTGAAAATCGTTGTAGAACCAAACCCTAGCTAAAAAATTGCAAAATTAATCTTATTGAAGCTCTTTGGAAACCCTGGGATGGAGAATCCTCAATGAATTGAAGAGTTTTTGTTCTTTAATCAAATAAGGAAGATTTTCGTCCTCCTTGCACGCAAGAGGGTTTTTGTCCTCAAGTGGAAGTAACTGAGCAGTCAATCCAAAAACCACGCAAAGTTATTATTAGATAAGATGATGACCCACAAATGAGCCAAACGACCTCTTCTTATACCTTGTTGTGGCACCAAAAGCAATTAAAATGCCCCAAAATAGAACCGACCTCGTAAGGGATCCTTCTCTTCTATTTTCACTTGGCTTTCACCTTCTTAACCTAGCCGACCTAACTTTATATAGAAAACTACTAAAGAAGAATGCAGTACTTGGGTACCCTGCTGGCTGTGTTGATGATTCCCTTCAGCCGAGCCATTTTTTCCCAGTTCTTCCACCTCAAAAGCTCCCATAAAGCGTGCCAACTTGCAGTTGTTCATGACTGATAACAACTACCCCAACAACATATCTATGGTGTAATAGTAGTAGAACTAGTTTCTTCTTGCACAACTTAAAGGTGTAAAGGCTGGAAACTGCCCCATATTAGCTAAAAATACTATAACAGAGGCAACGAAATGGAAATTCCTCTATCTTCTGGGTGCGGTAGCCATGCTTGGAACTCCATTCAATCTACCTTGAAGTATTGCCTCTTTCCCTTTATCTTTGAATTCCAACACAAGATATAAATAATGCATGACAACACCTATGCTCACCTCTTTTGGATTGTTGTCATGATGATTACCTTGGCCTCCAAAAGATGCTTCCAAGCTGCCCCAAACTAATCTCTTCAAAATTTGATTCGGATTAGAATTTATGAGTGCTGGTGCGTAAGTATAACAGTCATATTTTGCCCTGAATTTCTTCCCAAACAATACCAAATATGTTGGGACATTGACCTTAATTGATCTCAATGAGTGAACCCTCTTATACACAATATTAAATGAAAAGAATGTCTTCAAACCTGCCCATCTATTGCTGTCCAAAGAAGATACACACAGTCCAACACATGAAATAATGAAGAACATCCCATCATGGCTATAGCATTGCATTTCATTATTCAAAATTGGGATTGTGGTGGCTGAAAGCCATCTTCTGCCAGATTCAAACACCTCATCAATTACCTTGGGTGGGAAATGCATCTCTTGTGATTAACAATTCTTTTATAGTTTCCACTAGAATGTGGGGAGAGTTAGAAATGTAGGTAACAACCGTCCTAAAATTGGAGGTAGTTTTCATAATGATCCATGGATCACAACTCTTGTTACCCAAATTCATACCATGTTAAATTGGTAACACAAACAAAAGATCCCTTTTACCCATGTCTCACCCTTCCTTTCAACGACAAGCATCTTGTTGTCCCAACAACTGTGATCTTCTCCTTAACCTTGCCTTTACGTTTAGAAATTGGCTCCACAGAGTGACATATGAATTGTGAGTGTTGGTCCTTCACCACTTTGTTAGAATTCACAATATGCAAGTTTCTTTCTATCCTAACGCATAAGATGGTGAACTTACCAGCAATAATGATCATCATTTTCCTCAAGCTGAAAGCTCCCGCAATGCTTAATAGGAGTATGGAATCATGGCTTCCAAGCCAAGTTTCCTTACTCAAAATCAAGAGTGCAAATGTTGAGACCCACCTAGCAAATATCTCATTTATTACAAGAAGTGGGATATGCATTTTCATAATTTTTCTTCCATTCCAAATGCAAGAGAGGACATTTACCTTGATCCTCCGAGGACCACCCATGCCAACGCAATCTTGGCCTTGAATAGAAAGAGCAACATACCCATAACATGGGTTGCCCACAAGGAGCTCACCCTTCTTTGCATTCGTGGCCATACAGTTCGCTGCCCTGGGAAATAGAAAATCAAGTTCATCGCTAGGGCTAAGTGGTGATATTGTTGGCTGCATGAATTCCTTTGTTGTCATAAATATTCAGATTTCTCTTTATTGCTAATGCCATTTTCAATTTGTTCCTCTAAGGTTAAAGTGATTGACTGGTGGCTATAATAAAAATCAGAAGTTGTCATTTGGGTTTGAGCCAAACCCATTATTTTCAGTTTCAGCCCTAGAGAGGGACATTACAGTGGTATCAGAGCATCGATCATCCCAGCCTAAGGGTATTTGTGCAAGATGGTGACCAAGAATATAGACATGGATTGGCGACCCAGGTTCTTACCAAAGAAAGAAGTCATTCCAGAGGCGAAAGCACAACATTCAGTGGGTCACAACATTGTGGCTAACTATGAAGAAATAGGGCTCTTCCAAATGAGATCCGCGATGTTGTTTTTCTTACCGAATTCATAAGGGTAAGCTAGGGTAGGTCAAGGCCCAAGCCTAGACCTCAAGTGCCACAGGAGGATCTTCAACATGCCTTGGGGAAGGTGATGTTGTCCACATTTGATGGTTCCAACAAGGGGACAGTTGGAGCATGGATGAAGATGCTAGGGTTAAACCTTAGACCACAAGAAAGCGCCAAAGAGTCAAACCCAAAGGGGTTTCTCTTGAAAGAAGAAAAAGAAAAATCAGATTTGCAAGAGGGTTTTGAGGTGGAGTCTCAAGAAGATTATGTTGAAGGACATGGAGAGGTGTTGCTAGATGAAGAACCAAAAAGTGTTTTTGATGCAATAGAATCTCCAAAGAAAAAGGTAAAAGTACCCATCACTCTTTCCAAGGACGAGCCATTGACTGATTTGAAACAACAATATGAAGGGTCAAGGGTTTGATGAAATCTTGAAGCACGAGCTAGGATAGAGAAGGAAGTCCTTGTTGAATTCAATATTGCTACTCTATGCATATGGTTAAAAATAAATTTTATGAAGGATTGTTTTGACCTTGTTATGTATCCTAACAAAGTTGTGAAGGATTTACTCCTGGAGTGTTCTTTGAAGCCAAGTTCTACAATCCAAGGGAAGGTTATCAAGATAATCAGAGTTTCCGCAACAAGAAGCTTGGTGTGGGAAAATGGTAAGATGGTCGTTCTGAATTCAATTTTGGATGGATGGTACTCTCCTTGGATAGTTGTAGATTGTCATATATGATGAAGCTCTTTGGGTTTAACATGATGTGTGAAAGGGATTTCAAGTATTGCGGCTGTTGCATCTTTCCTATATTACTAATATCAACTATGGTAAAACTTCACAGAAGTACCTAAAACAATGGCTATAACTGCAATAGTTGAGATGTGTTTGGGTAATGTAGGATCAAAAAACACAATGGCAGCATCTCCACTAGCAAGTAAGACTAATGCAGGAATAATAAGAGAAACCCCAAAGGAATTTGAACTTCCAGACTTGAAGGGAGCTAGTAATAGCTGGAATTCTAGTCCAGTTATGTGATTTGTTATTATTTATGTTAATAATTGGACATTGTAACATTTGGAGTTTGAACAATGTACTTGTTCGAAGTTCAATCAATGAATATCATGACAAAATGCATTGAATTATTAATACTTTAATTGGCTATTTCACTAAATTAATAATTTGTTTACTCTATTCATGTATAAGGCTGAATTTTTGTTTATTTGGCTATATATTTAATATATATATATATATATATATATTGTACGACTGTACCTAAGTGCCGTACTCGGCCCCCCAAAAAAATTGTCGTACCAGCGTACCGGATCCCCGTACCCGTACCCATACCGTACTCTTGTACCGGCTACCTAGGTTGTAATAAAAATTAGAAGTTGTCATTTGGGTTTGAGCCAAACCCTTTATTTTTAGTTTTAGCCATAGAAAGGGACGTTACATTAGGAAACAAAATTTTATCTCTTCGTAAAAGATATCTTGGTTGATACTAAAATGTTTTCATATTGTTGGTCGATACTGTTGGAAGAATGAAGGAAACAATAATTAATTTTGTTTATGTAGTCATATGTGGTGTACGGATCAATATAGGTGTCCCAAACATCTTTTTTAGACATTTTTCATCTTTTAGTGCTTTTCCACCCTTGAAAGCATTATGTTGATTGGAGTTGTTTGTATTAATTTATTAAATGGTTTCCAATATTGTATAATTGGGATATTATTCAATCCTATTCAAGTACATGAGTATGTGAAATCACATTGTAATTAGTGAGAAAAAGCTATAACAACTTATAATGAAAGAGATTGTTATGAATATGATATATGAATGTTGTGTTATGAGTACAAGCTTTGTTAATTTTTCATGAGAATGGGTTGTTTCCGACAGGTGTGGTTGTTTCCCAACTACTGTACCCATTCTTGTAGGAATCCATATGGATGGATTGAACACAGGATTACCAACATGTATTTCCATCGAGTGCATCATAGTCCGGATTTGTACAAAATATGCGATAGTAATGGCGAACACTCTAATTCCATATTTCACATTGTGTTTTGATTGTTATCTATGATGGGTTATCACTCTGTGTTTGTACACACGTGGTGTGTGGATGCATGTAGATGTGCGCACAGACACTTGTGTGTATGTGTGTGCCCACATCCTACATTCTCTTTGTTCATTTTGGGCGCTTCCCCTTTTACTACTCCCTTTTTTGCATAAATCTTAAAAGCTCAAGATAGAAGTGCATCTATCACATTGTGTAATGGCCCTTTTTCCCACCTAAGAGCTGGAAATCGGTCTTCTTGCCATCCCTTCTCCATGGCAAAGAAGAAAAAACGAAGGAGAAGACTGTTGAGCACTTAATAATATATTTTATCTAATAATATAATGTTTTCTTTAGTGTTCTTTTGTTATATACAGGTCGGCCTTGCCTAATTATGTTTTGGCACCAAAGGAAAGATATAAAAGGAGAAGAGAGAGTTCACTTGCATCTAGCTTGGGTATTTTCTCTGTACTTTGGTGAAGAGAGCTTGTTGCTCCTTAGTCTACCACTTGGGGATGAAAACCCTCATGTGAGGTCTCTTGAAGGACGAAAACCCTTCATCACCATTTTGCATTGAAGAAGGAAGTTGATTTGAAGACCCTTTTGGCATTTCCAGCAGTGATACTATTTTTCTAGGGTGGAGCGACCTACCTAGGGTAGGGTTTGAGAACATTGGCAAGGAATTGAACAAATCTGGTTTTGGAATCTTATTTGCCATATTTTTAAAGGCCGGAATATTGAATTGCATGATTTTTGGAGACTTCTATATCTATATTTCATAATTAATTCGTAGCTGCAATTTCCAGTGTTCATTTCATTTCCAGTAGTGTGTTTTCAGTTTGTGTTGATTGTATTTGCTTCTAAAAATGATTAAAAAACATATAAAAAATATTGGTGAGCTGTTTGGGTGTGTTTCATGGTAATTTTGGCATTTTTTTGAGCTAATATAAGTTGCTGGTTTTTTATCTACAGTCTGCTGCAATTTTCAGTTTCAGATTTGCATTTAAAATATTTGGCCAAAACCCTCAAAAGGGTTATTACACATTGTGGGTGTTGTCCATGGATTAGAATCTTGAAAGATGTGATATTCTGGGACTACAACTGCAAAACCATCATTTCCCCACATAAAGATACATTGGCTTGAATTGCACACAATGTCCAAGAGGATCAAGCTGTGTTACATAAATATGCATACATGTACATCTGATTCAAATAGAACAAATATTTCCAAAACCTTGGACTGGAATACAATGTATATTGAAAATATAATCTATCACTTTGGAAGAATATGTGAAAAGAGAGAATTCTTATTCATATTTGGACATCAGAAGGAAGAGATTGCAACCCAATATATTAGCCAAAAATACTATTTTTCTATAGCCAAGTAAGCCTCAACTTTTCTCCCGAACAAGCTCTGCAGCATAAAAGACGGCAGCAAAACACTCCAAATATAAGCTCAAAGGAGATGGTATGTGTGAAAATAAAGGTGTTTTACCTCTATGAGGGTTTTCAGTTTCTTTTTCTTTTGAATTTTTATTGGATATGACTAGGATTTTGTACCAGCTGTATTTTATACTCTTGTGGCATGTATGAATATGGACCAATTATGTATCTGGGTAGAATCCAATCCCAACAGACATGAGATATAAAGAAATGTAGTGAGGAGATATATCCAGTAAAATAGGGCTCAAGAAAATCGACAAAACTATGCTGCTATTAGCTATATTCAACAGATATAGATGATAATACTAAAGCCATTTCTGGTGGATATTCAGTTTCATCACTGCCCAAATCTGTTCTTGTGTTCTGCTCAGTATAGTTTTTGTTTCCTTAGAATGGCCTCATCTTCCAAATCATTATTAGTTGTGTGCAATTTAGACTATGGAACTGAAGTGCATTTATGCTTAAATTTTTTATTTGGGTGGTTCTTTTACTCATAAAATCTGTGACTTTAGCTACTAGAATTTTTGATATTGTTTTCTATTTTTTCATTGAACGAATTTTAGAGCTGTTTTGAGATTGCACCATATCTGGTTAGCATTAGTTGGGTGTTTCTTAATCAAGTTGCATTAGCTATCATAACTTGCCATTCTTTTATCATAATGTGCTTGGACATGCAGGCAGTCTATGGTACACTATTTGAGGCTGAACACAGATCAACCTTTTACATCCCATACTGGAAATTTCCTCTCGCAAGATGGTTAGTTCCTCGACAGCGAAAGTTCCATGAAGACTTAAAGGTCATAAATGAGTGTCTTGATAACCTCATAACGACAGCCAAGGCCACAAGACAGGTATGCATGTGAATTCATATATTCCATACCATAGGACAAGGACAATTTGTTTCTCTTGTGACAGAGTGGGCATTGCCAAATTAAGCAGATTTGTATATACGATTTGTTTCAATAAGAAATAATGGATGGTCCAAATAAATTAGTACTTTAGAAAGAGCATGTGCCTCCTTCAGTGGAGCAAACATTGATTTCTGAGTACCAATCTAATATGCAGATAGAGAAACAAGATAGGGTCAGTTAATATCATCTATTTTGGATACTCTTATGAGGTATTAATTCTTGGATAAATGACTCTAATCCTTTTTCCGTTGATATTTTCTACAACTTCCCATTATTACATAAAGACAGCTTCTTTGTTTTTGGTAAAGTTACCTGTAAAAATATTTAGCATGCTTATTATCTGGTAAAAAATGTATTGTTCGAAGGGGGCAATGTATTATTTTCACAGAAATATTTTGTGTTGAAAGAATCATTTTAGGTCATTCAGACCCAATGTACCTCTCATCCAAAGCTCTTGGTGTCAATTTTTTTTATGTATACTAGTATGGGATTCCACTCCAGAATATGCCTCAAGAAAGTGCATAAAAGAATATCTCTCCTTATATGTAATTTTCCCTTTCTAGGGATGAAGCACAAAAACAATGAAATCACACACAAACTCAAACAGAAATATATTCTGATTTTTATATACCAGCCAACTGAAAAATGGAACAGCAGTGCACAACGAACTGATTTTTAGAACAGCAGCTATGAAAGAGCAATAATTTATCAAAACATTACCATTAACATCATCTACAACATGTAAACGCCGTAGGAATATTTTTGGGCAATTATCACTCAAAAATCTCAATCACAAACACAACTCGAAATTAATTAATTAATAACAGAAGTACAAACTCTCGAAAGTGACTGAAAATGAGGTCTCCAAACCGCAATAAATACCAAAAAAGTGATAGATTAGCCTTATAAATTTGGAGAAGTCTGAATATCAACTTGAAATGCCAAAATGATCCCTGTAAGGCCCCCAAACACCCTCCCACCCCAAGTCGCTACCCTAGGAGAGGGTGTCAAAGTGATGAAAAACCCTTGATATTATTCTCCTTCAATGCCCTAGCTGCCCAACCAGCAAGATGGTCTTCTTAGAAGTCCTTAACACCACCAAATTGGAGAGTTTTCGTTTGTCAACCTTCAACAAGGAAGGGTTTCGTTCTCTTTACTTGCCACACTAATGGATTTTCGCTCCTTAGTGGATTGGAATAGAGCAACCAGCGCTAGAACCAAAGAGATAAAATGATATTAGCTAAAAACATGCCCAAAATGAGCCTATGCGACCCCTTATATATCCTTAAGGTGGCGCTAAGAGTCTTAAAGGAGGAATTCCCCAAGACCGAGCTCTTTAGAAGCTTATTTCATCTTTTAAGCTTATATTAAAAGCTCTCCAACGCAGCCGACCTACTTAAGAAGGGAAATACAAAAAAAAATATAATTATTAATTAAAGAAAGACTAAATATAATCCAAGGGCTTCCCTTGTTCATCTTCTTCTTCAATTTGATCAATTCGAAAAAGGAGAAATTACATTATATATTTACTTCTTGCAGTCAAGACGAGGAAAATAGTTGCTTAATCGTGGCTTTGTTTGCCCTTCATTGTTTTGATCTTTTGACCCCTACTAGTTTGTTTTGTAAAGGCCTAATCTATTAGGTTTAGTTTTAGTGTGTTGATTCATCATCTAAAATAATTTAATTTAAGTAATTAATATTACTATAAGTCAATAGTTTGTTAGGACATAGTTGTGATATACTTTTGGGACTAGTGTCGTTCTTATTTTTAGTACCTGAGTTTGTTGTGCAATATCTATAAATATTGCAATTATGTTGTTTATTTGTGAATGAATATAGATAATCAATTTTGAGTTTTGCATCTTGCTTTTGTGTGTTTAATCAGAATCTGTAATGTAAGCTATTGATTGAGTGAGGAGAGAGAAAGGAGAGCAAATTTGCGATCTCTGAGAAGATCTGAAAAAAATCAATTTTCGAACAATTTTTTTTAGGAAGTGGAGGAACATCAGACACTCCCCACTCCAAAGCTCATCATTTTCAGTTGTTTTTCAGTTTTGCAAGTGCAATCTGGTATTGGAGGTGTCAATGTTGTTGGTCAAGTTGCATTCCTCCTTTGTACTACTGAGCTCACCTTGAGCTCATTCTCCTCCTACTTGAGCTCCATTCTTCCCACATAGTTCGTGCATTTGAGCTTTCCATTGATTTGGTTTACACATACCCACTATCAATTTTGAGCTCCTCTAGGAAGCCAAGTCACCCACCTACTCGACAACTCGATCTGAGAGCCAGCTTGGTTAATCTACCTATCTTTGCCAACTCGGTGCATAACTCAACTAGATCAACTCTACTTTATCTAATCAAGTAAGCTCTCCTAGCTCGGTCAGACCTTCACTACAACAAGTTAGCTTGACTCATAATGTCCCCCTTTTTTTATTAAAAATTAAAAAGAAGAGAAAATCGATTTGCACAAGTAAATTAAAATAAAATATATTTTTAATGTGCAAATCAAAAATAAAGGAGAAAATTGATTTCACCTTGAGATAATAAATTCATATTTTAAAGGTGAATTGAGTGACTAAGTCGCATTTTTTTTGGGGAATTATTTAAATATTAAATATTTAAAATAAAATGATTTCTTCTAGGCATGGGTCGATCCATATAGACCCCTTTTTGATTTAAATCCGTATGCATTTAATATTTGTTTTTGAGTGTGACTTTCAGGCATGTTTTAAATAAGATTCCCTCTTAGATTATGACGCCAAAGATGGAGAAGAACGTTAGAGGATGTGTAAGGCAAAAGATATAAAAGAAGATGTGAATACTCCTTTTTGGTATGTTGACGGTTTATGAAACTTATCTTTATGCTTGAAGAAGGGATGTATGCCCACTTATGATAAAAAATAAAAAGTGTTCTTCAACACCACCCATTTGTGAAGTGTGTGCCTATATGAGCTTGAATTAATAAGTTTTGAATCACTTCTCTATGTATATGTAAG
The DNA here is from genome assembly GCA_019776745.2 of Taxus chinensis. Classification (NCBI taxonomy): domain Eukaryota; kingdom Viridiplantae; phylum Streptophyta; class Pinopsida; order Cupressales; family Taxaceae; genus Taxus; species Taxus chinensis. The sequence continues at coordinate 734,431,857 of CM034152.1, read as the reverse complement.
TCACCATTTTTGGGAGAAGACATAAACTTGCTTTGAGAGTTTGGAGTGTGATTTATGGTGAATATCATTTATTATATGTTGTTTTCCCTTGATGAAATCGACTTGCCTAGGGCAATTTTAGAGCTGGTTTGGAGGTGTTTTTATGCCCAAATACTTGCTGTTTATTTCCAGAATTTTGTAAGCTCAAATCGACTTGGTATGAAGCATTTTTGGTATGGTTTTATGAGGTTGTATATGGAGGTTACAATCTGATTTATTTATGCTTCTAATTGGGGCATTTTGTGGCCATTTTCATGCTAGTTTGGTTTATTTACACTACTGAAATTTATTTAATACAAGTCGACTTCCCTGGGCATGTATTAACAGTGTTTTTGAAGGATTTAAAGTGTTATTAAATCTACTGTTATAGATCTATTGATTGAAGATCTGAAAACTGCATTTATTGACTTTTAGAGTGAAGGAAAAGTGTTGGAATTACTTTGCATATTTTATCCTAACCCCAACGACTTGAACTGCAGATTTGGGGGCTGTTTTGAGTGGGTTTCAGTGGGTGAAAAATTCTGATGTTGGTTGCATTTAAAAGCTCATAATTTTATCTTTCTACTGCAGTTTGTTTCAAGCTAAAAGAGTTAATTTTGTGGGAGTTATTAATTTCCAAAGTTTTCAGTCGATTTCAACAAATGTAATTTATTATTTTACTTCTGCAAAGTTCATTGGTTAAAGGAGTGTAAATTCCAACTAGATAGCCCATCTGAACCCTTACCTTGGCTCATTCCAACCCTATTTGGGTTGTATTGAAGCCGGCACTCGGGTTAGTTTGAGGTGAACCTAGAAGGGTTTTTCTTCTAAGTTTGCTTCTTTTACAAGTAAATTAATAATAATTAATTAATATCCCCCATAAGGGGATATTACACTCGTAGCTAGCCAAAGGAACACAAAGATCTCCCACTCGCTCCAAATCTCTGCATCCATCAACAATTTATTTTTGCGAAGGCTTTGATTGCCTCTATGAGATCTCCTACCAAAATGGTGGCACACAAAGCGTGGGGGAAGCAAAGCAGCATTGGGGAAGCAAATGAGCGATGGAGCCATTGCTAAAAACAACAAAATCTGCATTGCCCCTATTCAAGATCTCTCCCAAGAACTCAAATTCACAAAGCCATGTTGTGGCCAACCCAAGAACTCAAATTCACTCTAGAGGTAGCCATTAGAGTGAGCCCTAGCTTGCCTTACCTGCAAATTAAGCAACAATAGATTGACGCATCAAAGCAAAGCCAAATGCACAACGACGGAGCTCCTTTGCACAATGGCATAAATGTTAAGCAAACAAATAAGTAACCTAACTCTAACGTATCAGCATTTGCACGGGCGTGCTTTCTTTTTTTTAAGAAAAAGGCATAACTTTAAATATTGTTGGTTATATTGAATATTGTTTAACACATTTCAAAACCGCTTGTTCAGCTCATTGGCTAGCTCGATTGTGTTAAGGCTCTAGTTCACACTAGGTCACGGGTTCAAATCTCCCGACCAAGGACCATTGTAACCCTTATACATATGGTTTTAAAACATTAAATACAGCCCCGCCTCACTATATATTCAGAGAAGCTATCTCGTCTAAGCGGCTAGCTTGGAAGTGTAGAAGCTTAGGTATCAGTGTTGTCAGGGAATCAAGCCTACTCCCTATACTTTTTGCTAGGAAGTGTTTAAAAGGGCTTGTTGAAACACAGGCAAGGGAAAAAAATTAATGAACCAAACCAAGTGATTTTTTTCCAAAGGGATGATAACCTCTATTCCAAAGGTTTTTTTTTTCCGAAGAGAAATTATTTTAAAATCCATATTTTTGCAAACTATAAAACCGGGGGGGAGGGTTCAAGGGAGAGGCGGGGTATCTGGGCCAATAAAGCCCAAAACAAAAACAAAAAATTGCATGTTTTCTCCAAAAACCCAAAGGGGGGTCAATCTTGCTTCTATGAGAAAAAGGAGCAATCGCCTTCAAAACCAAAAAATTGCGTGAAATTCAATTTTTCCCTTGGGGGTGGCATTTTTTCAAAACTGCAATTATTTTTTGCAAAATTTTGTACTAATTTATAGGTTGCCATAAAACTGCAAAACTATTATGCATGCAAAAACTACAAAATTGGTTTCTACAACATGTTGGCTAGATTTTTTGCATAGTTGATAACCTAGGCAGTCATGAGATAAATCTCCCTCATTTACCGGTGAGGCTTCCATGTAAGATTTGTCAATTAAATATGCTAGTATCTATTTAGGGGTTTTACTTTAACCATGTAGCTCATGAACCATAGTTGTATAATTTTGCAGCAAGTAAGCAACTGTTAAAGAAAGGAAATATCTAATGAAGAAGGAAAATAATAAAAATAGGAAAGAAAGAGGGAAGATGTGCAACCCAATCAATAGATTACAGAGTTGATTGCATGCACATAGCCAGAACCAATAGATATTAACACAGAATTATAAGCAAAGACAACTTTCAGATCTAGTCTGGAATAACACAAAGTTTATAAGTAGATTTAAGACAAAAAGTCAGAAACAAAATGCATCGTGACACAAAGTTATCCGGAAAAACTGTTCCTTTCTATTCCTTTGCTTCAAATAGCTATCAGGGGTTTTAGCAAAAAGTCTAGAACACAAGAATGTTGCTTACAAATTCTTATCCTTTAACCCATAGGTTCTTCCTTTACTTATAGAATGTAGAGGGGAAATTACAAGTCGGAAGTTTTTAGTGAACTGAGCACATGTGGAAGTCGGAAAGGAAACTACTGACAATCTCCCTCCTGGAATTCCTCTTTGCATGACATGCATGATTTGCAACTGAAGATAGAACCTTCTATTTTGCATGTCTGCCTCCTATTTTCAAGTAGTTGACTTCTTCAAGTAATGGCTTTTAAACCAATCACTTAGGTTTTATAATTTAATTGATTGCTCAATTACTTTGTCGGAGGAAAAATAAGAAGAAAGAAGAAAGCTGCAGTCTTGTTCCTTTTTCCATATTCTGCATGCAGTTGATTCTTTAGCTTTTGATTCTCACCAAATCTAGATCTGAAAGCAGCTGAATCTGGAATTTTACTTACAGTGTGTTGCCTTTGACTTGTCTTCCCTCTTATCCTTGAAGCTTTTGCAATTCTTCTCCTAGTACATGTATCAGTGCAATGTTTGCCATAAATCATTCACAAAACTCATCACCTTTTATTATTCTTTAATTGCATATGAGCAATTAAATTTTCTGAAAAGCACTCTGGGTGAAGGAAAGTATAGGTAACTTCAATGGAGGCTTCAACTGGAAGATCTGGGAGCACATGCACAAGATCTTGGAAGGAATTCTCCACGCACTGACTTCTACACGGGTTGCGTCAGAAACAAGAGGATGAAGCCTGAAGCCTTTACAATTATCGATTTATGCAGATTTGACATTAAATCAGGATAGGTGCTGGACCTGTGTCTGTATCATTGGAAATCTAGAATGCTATGCATGATTCTGCAGAGCCTACCCTTTCATCATGCTTTGCCATGACTAGAGCAATCTTTGTTGAGCAACTCTTTTTCTTTTTATTCGGCCAGAATTCTTTACAATTGGTGCAGATATGGGGATTTCTTCAGATTTCGGAAGATATATTCAATGTATCTGGGAAATTGATTTAAGCACCCTTTCAATGATGAAGCACCTATAATTTGCAATTAATTCAGACAAAGATGGAATCCATGAGCATGATTACTTGATTTTTATCACCAAAATCTGCATATAAAGTCTGCTGCCCTAAAATTTAAGGTTCTGCTTGCATGCAAAGCAAGCATGAAATACTATTGTCAACTTCACCTAGAGCACTTGTACCACATGCAGAAAATTAATTAGACTTAAATCAAGATCCTTCAAACCTAGGCGCTAAACTTTGAAGCTTTCTGGCAGTAAAAACACCTATCTCTGAGCAAAATTCCTCCTCCTTTGGGTGCCAAAATTGCCTGGGCTGCACTTCCTTGCTAAAGAATTAATTACTTCATTAATATGGCAGCCTATGCTTATATAACCTCAATCATTCTATAATTAATTATTGCCCCTTCTATTCCTGACAATCAATTAATTAATAAACATGTTTTTCTCTTTAATTTGAGCACCTATTTTGTGCATGCTCATGGCTGCCATTAAATAAATTAAATTTATTTAATTTTAGCATTCTACTTTCAGTCCACTTTGACTTCACAATGTGCTTTGACCTCATGCGCCAAAAATAAGAATTAAATCCATCAATAAATACTTTAAAAAGTATTATTATTCCTCTAGGTGGGTCGCGCTTTTATGCATGGCTAATTTCTATTTTTAAAAGTCAATTTCTAATGGGATTATTCACCATGCACCGTAGCTCCAAAAATCCCATAATTCACTTAAGTTGTTTGACTTTCATAATGAGATTTTTTACCCAGCAAGCAAGGCAGGTAAGTGGTGTCCCCAGATTTCATCCTGAAATCTGTGACTACCCTATCCGAAAAAATTTCGTACTTTTAAAATAATGGGTCGTTTTGTGTTTTTATTGCCAGAAAGTTCTTGTATTGCGTCAAGATATTCCCAAAGAGCCATATTAGCCATTTTCGCCAAATACCCAGATGCCCAAAATTGTTATATTCTGTCGTCAGGATTTGTCTGCGGGAAATTTGTATTTAATTATTTTGAGCCCCGTTTGAGGCAATTTGCGCTCCAATTTAACCCTGTTGTGATCGAACATATCATTATTCCTATATACCAGAAGGGTTTTAACTAGGAATAAGTTTTGGGCTTTATTTGTGACTTTTGACAATTTTTTGTGTTTTTGTGTTTTCCCGTTTCGTTTTCTGTGAAATTTCTCTAGATCAATTCCTTTGCCGGTTTGGCCTGATTCTTGGCCTGGAGTAACTGGGGATCACATACGCACGTTGTGCCAGAAGGAAGTCGCCATCGGAGGTCTGGTTCACTGGGAAAAGACGAAGTCGTGCACCAAAAAGCCTCTTCTGGGCTGGCCGCATTTTTGGAAAACAAAGAATTAGAGTGGATAATGGGAAAATTAGAAGCAGCAGGCAGGTGGGAATTTTGTACCTGCCTTGCAGGGTACTTTTTCCCATGATAGAAAATGCACTTAAGTGCAATGGGAAAATTAGAGGCAGCAGGCAGGCGGGAATTTATTACCTGCCTTGCAGGGTAAAAATTCCCATTGTGGAATAAAAAAAAGTCACTTAAGTGAATCATGGGATTTTATTGCCTGCCTTGCAGGGTAAATAATCCCATTATGAAAGTCAAATGACTTAAGTGAATCATGGGATTTTCAGGGCTGCCTTGCAGGGTAAAAATTCCATTGTCATGTGATTTTAAAAATAGAATTCTTTATGTCAAAAAGTGCGCCCCCTTTGGAGAAGTAAAGGCATTTTAAATTGATTAATTTAATTAATTATTCACCCAAAATAGGCGCCCAGGCTTGTGGAAAAGTCAACAAAGGCAAAGGACAAAAGGAAATTGAAAATAGATTGTTCTAAAATTAAATAAATTAATTTATTTAATGCAGCCCCTTCATGTCAAAAAGTGCGCCCCTTTTGAGAAAGAAATAATACTTTTTAAAGTATTAAATGATTAAATTAATTCCTATTTTCAGTGGCTAAGGTTAAAGCACACTGTGAAGCTTAAGTGGAGTGAAGAGTGGATGATTAAATTGATTAAATTTAATTTATTGGATGGTTGTCCTTAAACATGCAATTTTAGCACATCAGTTAAAGAGAAAAACATGATTTTTAATTAATTAATTGCCAGGAATAGGAAGGGCAATTATTAATTATAGAATTATGAGGGTTATATAAGCATGGGCTGCCATAAGGATGAATTAATTAATTCACAGGTAAAGAAGTGCAGCCCAGAGGAAAAGTGCGCCCCATTTGAAGAGGATTTTTGCTCAGAAGAAGGTGGATTTAATGCTAAAAGCTTCCAATTTTGGCGCATGCATTGAAGGAGGTTGATTTGTGTTTGCATAATTGTTTGCATAAGTGATACAGGTGCTCAGGTGAAGTTGGAAAAATTCATGCTCACTTTGCATGCAAATAAAACATCAATTTTTGGGGCAGCAGGCTTGAATAGTGCAGATTTTTATGATTAAAATTCACTGTTCATGTTCGGTTGCCATCTTTGTCTGAATTAATTGCAGGAATTCATTACAGGTGCTTTACAAAAGAAAATGAGCTTTAATCAATGTCCAATACATTGAATATATCCTCCGAATCTGAAGAATTATCCAGATCTGCACCAGTTTTGAAGAATTCCGGCCGAATAAGAAGAAAAAGAATTGTTCAGACAAAGATAGACAAAGCCATGGCAAAGAAGGATGAAAAAGAGAGCACAACGGAGTCATGCATCACTTCTAAATTTGCAGACATTGGAGACACAGATCTAGGTCCAGAACCTCTTTCCGAATTGATTGACAGATCCAGAGTTGGAAAGACTTCCCTCATGCGTGCAGTCAAAAGCAGTGGAATCATTCGAGCTGCAGCATTTCCATTCACATCCCAGCTGCCAGAATTCGTTATGGAGTGTGCTAGATCCATAGATCCAGATCCAGATCCATAATTGCAAAGGCTTCATCCTCTTGTTTCAAATGCAGCCCGTGAAGAAGTCAGTGCGTGGAAAATTCCTTCCAGGATCTTGTGCATGTGCTCCCAATCTTCCAGTTGAAGCCTTCATTGAAGTTGCATTCACCCGGAGTGCTTTCCAGAATTTTTAATTGTTCATATGCAATTAAAAATAAAGAGAGTTATGGCAAACATTGCACTGATGCATGTACTGGAGAAGAACTGCAAAAGCTTCAAGGATAAAAGAGAAGACAAGGCGAAGGCAAAATCCAGCTCGCTTCCGGATCCAGCTTGTTGTTTCCAGATAGTCATTTCCAGATCTTGTTTCCAGATTCCAGCCGTTTCCAATTCCAGCTGCTTTCCAGATCCAGCTTGCTTCCAGATCCAGCTACTCCCAGATCCAGTTTGGTGAGAATCAAAGGCAAAAGAATCAGCTGCATGCAGACATGAAAAAGGACAAGACTGCAGCTTTCCTCTTCCTTCTTTCCTTCGACAAAGTAATTGAGCGATCAATTAAATTATACAACTTAAGTGATTGGTTTAAAAGCCATTACTTGAAGAAGTCAACTACTTGGAGATAGGTGGCAGACGTGCAAAATAGAAGGTTCTATTTTCAGTTGCAAATCATACATGTCATGCAAAGAGGAATTCCAGGAGGGAGATTGCCAGTTGTTTCCTTTCCGACTTCCACATGTGCTAGTTCAACTAAAAGCTTCCGACTTGTAATTGCCCCTCTACATTCTATAAGTAGAGGAAGAACCTTCGGGTTAATGATCAGAATTTGTAAGCAACAACCTTGTGTTCCAGACTTTGTGCTGAAACCCTTGAGAGCCACTTGAAGCAAAGGAATATACAGGAGCAGATTTCCGGAGAACTTTGTGTCACGGTGTATTGTGTTTCTAGCTTTTTATATCTTAGATCTTTTAATAGACTTTGTGTTATTTCAGATCTAGATCTAGAGCTACCTTTGCTTAGAATTCTGTGTTTATATCTATTGGTTTCTTCTATGTGCATGCAATCAACTCTGCTATCTATTGATTGGGATGCACATCTTCCCCATTTCTTCTCTGTGTTTATATAATTCCCTTTCCCTTCTTCTATAAATATTTCCTTTCTTTTAAACAGCTGCTTACTTGCTGCAGAACTGTTCAGTTATGGTTCATGAACTGAGTAGTTAAAGTAAAACCCCATTTAGATATTAGCATACTTTAATTGAACAAATCTGACACAGGGAGCCTCACCGGTAAATGAGGGAGATTTATTTCATGACTACCTAGGTTTTGTGCTATGCAGAAAATCTAGCCAACAATAAGAAATTCCCATCAATGCCTTAAGTGATTTTCTTTTATTTCACAATGGGAATTTTCACCCTGCAAGGCAGGTGAGAAATTCCCGCCTGCCTGCTACCTCTAATTTTCCCATTATGACTTAAGTGACTTTGTTTCCATGGAAAAAAGTACCCTGCTAGGTAGCTAGGCAGGTACAAAATTCCCACATGCCTGTTGCTACCAAAAATCTCATGATTCACTTAAAACCTTCCATTCCCAAAAATGTGACTTGCCTAAAAGAGGCCTTTTCTGTGCATGACTTCGTCTTTTTAGAGAGAACCGAACTTCCTGTGGTAAATTCTTTCTGGCATGACGTCCGTAGACGACCTCCATATACTCCAGGCAAGAAAACAGACTGAACTGGCAAATGAATTGACCTAGAGAAATTTCACAGAAAACAAAATGAGAAAATACCAAAAACGCAAAACGTTGCCAGAAGTCATAGATAAAGCCCAGGATTCATTCCTGGTGGAAACCCTACTGGTATATGAGAATATTGACATGTAAAACCTCAACAGAGTTAAACCAAAGCACAATTTACTTCAAACGGGGCTTAAAATAATTAAATAAAAATTTCACGTAGGCAAACCCCAACGGCAAAATCTAACAAGTTTGGGCATTTGGGTATTTGGCGAAATTGGCTTATATGACTATCTGGGAATATCTTGACATAATACAAACATTTTATGGCAATTAAAACACAAAACGACCCATTATTTTAAAAGTACGATTTTTTTTAACATGGGGTAGTCTCAGATTTCAGAGTGAAATCTGGGGACACCAGTCGGCTCTGGGAATATCTTGACGCAATATAGATATTTTTTGGCGATAAAAGCACAAAACGACCCATTATTTTAGAAGTACGAATTTTTTTAACATGGGGTAATCTCAGATTTCAGAGTGAAATCTGGGGACACCACAACACAATCATAAGATATTTAATCTCTTCGCAACATTCAATATTAGCAGTGCCCTTGGATCACACTTACGAGTAACACCGTCATGCTTTGATCTACTACATCTAACGCCTAATATAGTTACAACAACGGCGTTTGTGGTATCGTCCCTATAAATCGTTACAGAGTAATAAGGTTTACATCCATTTCCCATCTGCCGTGATCGCTAGGTGCAAATCCTGAAATTGGGAAAATATGAGTATATCAGGACTTGTCGCCCATGTACAAGCATCTCCCTTTAAGCAGGTTTCATTGATCATATGGATCCCTTAACGTATTGTCTAAGTACCATGTACCACTTTGTTGTCATGTGCATTAACTTCTCTCTCACTTATAGCTGCGCATAACGAGAGGATGTGCTTCTTCCACATACTGACGGGTATATAGGAAGGGCATGCATATAGAGAAGTTTGGTATATTGGACTAATGGTATATAGAGAGGGAAACTTTTTCGGAGTTATAAGGCACTGATCCATTTCCCACATTATAATTCAACTTTAGCACAATGGAAAAGGGTCCTAAGTTCTTTTTGCCAGATTCACAGCTCCTAAGAGGAGACAATTATGCTGCATGGAAAACCAAATTGAATACTTGTATTCTATTGGGAATGGCTCTGTAATATCCCCTTCCAAATATGCAAATTAATTTATTGAATCGACTCTAGAAGGACTAAACCCTCCTAATTCGACCTCAAATAATCCGACGTTCGCTTCAATACAACCCAAATAGGGTTGACGTGAGCCAAGGTGGTGGATTAGATGGGAGAACCAGTTAGGAAATTAATAACTTCAAATCTGAAATTAATTACAACATTAATTAATTAATAAATGCACTAATCTGCTGCAAACTTCAAAAATTAATAACTCCTGCACCATCCATTATTTTTCTATCAAACCAATGCCGAAAGATTCTTAATATTTTTAGCTTTCCAATAAGCTATAGATCACAATTTTTGGATAAGTAGAAGACATGCAAACCAACCCACCAAATATGAAACTGTGTAGATAAAACCCTGACACAAACAACTGAAACTTGGAAAATTCATAACTTGCTCAATACTTCATCTTTTTCCGTGAAGTAAAGTGCAGACTAATCTATAATTCAAGATCTTTCCAAAGAACTAAAGCTCTGAATTTTTATCCCACCAAAACCCCTCCAAAACAGCCCCCAAAATCCTAAACTCAGTCGTTAGGGTTAGCATAAAATATGTGTAATGTCCCCCTTTTAAAATGAAAATTAAAAAATATAAAATATATCGATTTGCACATGTGAGAAAGGAGGAATTTAATAAATATTTTTATGTGCAAATCAATAATTAAAATTGGTGTCCCCAGATTTCACCCTAAAATCTGGGACTACTTTATGTAAAAAAAAATCGTACTTTTAAAATAATGGGTTGTTTTGTGTGTTAATTGCCAGAAAATGTCTGTATTGTGTCAAGATATTCCCAGAGAGTCATATTAGCCAATTTCGCTAAATACTCAGATGCCCGAAATCGTTATATTCTGTTGCCGGGGTTTGCCTGCGAGAAATTTTTATTTAATTATTTTAAGCCTCGTTTGAGGCAAATTGTGCTCTGGTTTAACCCTGTTGTGGTCTTACATGTCAATATTCTCATATACCAGTAGGGTTTTAACCAGGAATGAATCTTGGGCTTTATATGCGACTTCTGGCAACGTTTTGCATTTTTGGTGTTTTCCCGTTTTGTTTTCTGTGAAATTTCTCTAGGTCAATTCCTTTGTCGGTTTAGTCTGATTTCTTGCCTGGAGTATCTGGAGATCATCTATGGACGTTATGCCAGAAAGAATTTGCCACAGGAGGTCTGATTCTCTCTAAAAAGACGAAGTCATGCACGAAAAAGCTTCTTCTGGGCAGGTTGCATTTTTGGGAAAAAAAGTTTTAAGCTACAATGAGATTTTTGGTAGTAGCAGACAAGTGGGAATTTTGTACCTGCCTAACAGGATACTTTTTCCCATGGAAGCAACGCCACTTAAGTCACAATGGGAAAATTAGAGGCAGCAGGCAGGCGAAAATTTCTTACCTGCCTTACAGGGTGAAAATTCCCATTGTGAAATAAAAGAAAATCACTGAATTTCTTACCTGCCTTGCAGAATAAAAAATCCCATTATGAAAGTCGAACAATTTAAGTGGATCATGGGATTTTTGGAGCTACGGTGCAGGTTGAATAATCCTATTAGAAATTGACTTTTAAAAATAGAATTCACCCTTGCCAAAAAGTGCGACCCACCTTGGGTGAATAATATTGCATTTTATAATATTTATTAATATTTATTCACCCAATTTTGGTGCCCAAGCATGAGGAAAAGTCAACGCATGATGAAAGGATAAAAAAAAATTGGAAATAGAATTTTAAACTGAAATAAATTTAATTTATTTAATGCAGCCCCCTATCATACAAAAAAGTGCGACCCATATTGAGGAGAAATAATACTTTTTAAAGTATTAATTAATGGAATTAATTCCTATTTTTGGTGCATAAGGTCAAAGCACACTGTGAAGTCAATGTGGACTGGAAGTAGAAAGCCAAAATTAAATAAATTTAGTTTATTTAATGGCAGCCATGAGCATGCACAAATTAGGCACCCAAATTGAAGAGAAAAGCATGTTAATTAATTAATTAATTGCCAGGAATAGGAGAGACAATTATTAATTATAGAATGGTGAAGGTTATATAAGAAGGGGCTGTCATAATGATGAATTAATTAATTATTTAGCAAGGAAGTGCAGCCCACACAATTTTGACGCCCAATTGAGGAATTTTGCATAGAAAAAGGTGTTTTCACTGTCGGAAAGCTTCGAAATTTGGCACCTAAGTTCGAAAGAGCTTGAATTAAGTGTAATTAATTGTCTGCATAGTGGTACAGGTGCTCAGATGAAGTTGACAAAATTCATATTTGCTTTGCATGCAAACAAAACATCAAATTTTGGGGCACTAGGCTTGATACATGCAGATTTTTATAATTAAAATCAAGTGTTCATGCTCCAGATTCCGTCTTTGTGTTTCTTCCCTGTGTTTTATTATTCCCTTCTTTAAATATTTCATTTCTTTAATAGCTGCTTACTTGCTGCAAAACTATACAGCTATGGTTCATGAGCTGCATGGTTAAAGTAATACCCCCAAATAAATACTAACATATTTAATTGAAAAATCTTACATGGGAGCCTCACCGGTAAATGATGGAGATTTATCTCATGACTGCCTAGGTTTTTAGCTATGCAGAAAATCTAGCCAACAAAAATAAAAGAGTAAGTCGACTTCACCTTAGGTTAATAAATGCATTTTAAAATGGTGAATCAAGTGACTAAGTAAGTCGCATTTTTCTGGGAGACTTTTTAATATTTAATATTTAAAAATAAAGTGATCCCTTCTACGCATGGGTCAATTTATATGGGTCTCATTTGTTTTAAAATCTCTATATATTTAATGTTGGATGTTGGATATGATTTTTAGGCATATTTTTAATAAGATCCCCTCCTATAGTATGGCACCAAAAATGGAGAAGAGCTTAAGAGGATGTGCAAGACAAAGTTAAAAAAGAAGATGTGGATACTCCTTTTTGGGCATGTTGACGGTTTATGAAACTTATCTTCATGCTTGAAGAAGGGATGTATGCCCACTTGTGATAAAAAAACAAAAGGTGTTCATTAAGACTACCATTTGTGAAGTGTGCCCATTTGAGCTTGAAGTAATAAGTTTTTGCAATCATTTCTCTATATCTGTATAAGGCGCCATTTTTGGAGAAGACATAAGTTTGCTTTGAGGGTTTTAGAATGTGATTTATGGTGAATATATTTTATTATATGCTGCTAGTTTTTACTTGATGAAATCGACTTGTTTGGGCATGTTTTAAGAGTGTTTTGAGGGATTTTAAAGTGATTATCAAGTTGTTTTAGATTTATTAATTGCAAATCTAAAACTGCATTTATTGACTCTAAAGTGAAGGGAAAAAGTGCTGGAATTAATTTGCAAATTTTACCCTAACCCTAGCAACTGGGTTTGGGATTTCAAGGGTTGATTTGAGTGGTTTCTAGTGCCTGCAAAGATCTGATATTTATTTTGATGAGAAACTCATAATTTTCCCTTTCTACTATATTTGGTTTCCAATTAAAAGAGTTAGTATTTTGGGAGTTATTAATTTCCAAAGTTTCAACTAATTTTCAATAGTTATTATTTATTATTTTTACTTTTACAAATTGTATTGGATAAATGAGTGTAAATACCAACTGGATTGCCCATCAAACGCTCACCTTGGCTCACTCTAACCCTATTTGGGTTGTATTGAAGCTGACACTAGGGTTCGTTGAGGTAAACCTAGGAAGGTTTATCTTCAAAGTGTTTATTTTTGCAAGTATTTAATAATAATATATTAATATCCTACAAGGGGATATTACAATATGTAAATTATTTCCAGCTCTTAGAAATCTTCAAAAACACCCCCCAATGGCTGCCCACACTCAGAAAATTAAGCCAACTCAAATCAGATTACAAATATCGCTTATTCACTCTTAAAACATGCCAAAAGATGCTCAAATCAAGTTGCCATAATTAGAATAAAATCAACAATAACCAACAAATTATAAAGCACCATAAAACCCTTCACAATATTCAATAACATGCAGATTTTAATCTCAATAAAATGCGCCAATACTCTAGACAAGTCGCCAAAGCTAGAAAGGGAATCACCAACAAGTAGATTTGCAAATCTCATGAAAATATTTCAATTGAATATCAAACTAACACAATAACTCCCACGCAAGAGAGAGAGAACATTAATGGGCATGCATCCCAACTCCAAGCATGGAATGAAAATCAAATGATCAATTCAACATCCCCTCTAAAGAAATGCGACCTCCCTTTTATAGAACTAAGGGGTGCAATATCCAATAAAGACCGATATTTCCCTTTTGGAGGGAAAACATAAATTCTCATTAAAATATTTAATACTAAGACTATGTGCACTTTATTTATTTTTTAATTAAATAAATAAAAGTAACTAACATATGTGCACATTAAACTAACTAAAGAGACTCCCACTTGTAGCGCTAGGCATGCCAAGAGGTTATAATGCAAATGAAAAATAAATATTAATAATGTCTTGAAAAAGGGGACATTATAGTCCTCCCCTCTCGGAAATTGCTTTCCTTCAAGCAATAACAAGCTCATAGATCCATGCATCATGCCACAAAGAGAAGATGTGGGGTGGTGCATCTAAAGCCTCGATCCAGTGCCTGTTAAGTGGTGAAGAGTTGGAAAGAACAAATTTCTTTTCCTCATGTCGACCCAAAAAGATTGGTCATCAGCTCCATAGCATGTGCTCTGAGAGATGGTGTCCTCAACATGGCATAGAGAGTCATCAATATGATGAGCTTTGCTAAGCTCCAAGACTGCCCATTCAAAAATGCCCTCATGAAATGAATAAGACAACAATCTTCCATCACATGTGTTCAATCCTGCACATGAAACAAACTCATTAGAAAAACAAGTGTTGATAAACACTTTTCCTGTTTCTTCTTCATGCCTCAAAGGCATAGAAAGCTCCCAATTCTTCCTCATATATGGGTTGTCTCCAAAATCTGTTATGTGACTCCCAACACTGCTGTAATCATGCATTCTTCCTTCAAAAATCAGAATTAGGATGGCTGGTTTCCACCCCCAAATATTCACCCATGAGCCAAAATCAAGCACCAACAACCATATCATCAAATGCATAGCAAAAATCTGAATTATAGAAGCGATAGAGAGGTTGGTCATAGTGATGTCAATCATAAAAATGATGGGGCAACAACTAGTATGTTTCAAAATCTTTTCCCCGACATGAAAGAACATCAATCTAGTGAATACAAGTGGCTCTCATATAACTGAATTTTCATCCTCAACTATAATCAACTGAAAATTATCCATATGTACAACTGAAAATGAAATGCTTTGAGAAGAGTTCATACCATGTTCCTTCACCTTTCCCAAACTTTCCATTGAAGACCAAATGTAAGCAACAACCAAACATTTCCAACATATAACTTTTGGAAGCACATCAATCAAACATTCAATTGGAAGACATAACTGTAGCTCAAAATCTGAAAATGAACTTCTTACCATGCAAAGTGTAGTCCATGTGATCCACCCTTCTTTCAAGTCTTCCAAAGAAATAGGAGTTAGCATCATTTGACAAAGGAAATGAAATGATACCCTTGTATCCAAACCGAACTTACAAAACTCAAATCCTTTTATTCTTATTCCACATGGAGCAATATGTGCAAGAAGATACCCCAAATTTCCTCTTTTTCTCTGCTCATGAGAAGAGGAGAAAACTGAAATATAGTGCATGCATGTATGAATAGAGACC
This sequence comes from Taxus chinensis, assembly GCA_019776745.2. NCBI lineage: Eukaryota > Viridiplantae > Streptophyta > Pinopsida > Cupressales > Taxaceae > Taxus > Taxus chinensis. The sequence continues at coordinate 734,416,611 of CM034152.1, read as the reverse complement.
AAGGAACTTTGTACCTTTCTTTGTGCAAATGACTTTCCCTTATGAGAGAAGGAGAAACATAGGAATCCATTATACCTTTGTGTCCTTTAATGATGATTTCTTCATATGGAGCAACGAGCTTACTATTATGGCTTTCTTCATTGGGATGAGTGATAGTCACTCTTTCTTTTCTTCTATCATGCACCCAATTGTTAGGAGCAAAAGTACCAATAAGAATGTGATCATTATACCCCATGTTACACACCATATCCATCTCCCTATCATGCTCAAAATCATACCCATCAAAACTCAATATGGAAGGAGAAATTGTGATGTGCCAAAATCCCCGATATGATATTGGTTTTAATTTTTTTTATTAAATTAAAATATATATTTATCATGAGTACTTTGGAATATTGATGTGTAACTTTAAAATTAAAAAAAATGAGAAGGTTTAATTAGAGAGGAACTTGTCGGGACATTATTATTTACATTAAACTAATTGTAAATTTGTAATTTGGAAGTTACCGTTGTAACCTTTGGTAATGAAACCGAATTGGAAAAAGTAATATTTAAATGGCTTGTAAGACTTCTTGAGGATCCGGGAGGGAAAATGGAAGGCAAAAAAAAAAAAAAAGATCTTTGGAAATTTCAAAGAATTTGTGGAAATTTTCTAGGAAAGCTAGGTTTGTAAGCAGGGTTGTGGGCAGGAGGGAGGGGCTCTTGAGGAGTCCTAATCAGGGGTACAGAGTACAACCCTGGATGGTTCCTGGCCAGGGCATCGGTTTGTGCTTTTAAGCATATTTTCTTCCCCTCGTTAATGTGGCCATGATTCTGGTGCTTACATCCAAGTGGACCGGGAATTGAGTATAGCAAAGTTCATTGCCAAATTGAGATAAGTTCCTTCTCTGTAAATTTTGGAAAGAAATTAAATAAAAGAGTAAATTATTATGGTTCTTTTATTTATTTTGCTGGAATATATATTTAATTTAATTATGATATTAAACTATATTAATTGATTTCCAAAATAAATAAATAAATAAATTTACATAGGTATTTTGTGGTTGGTTGATTTAAAATAAATAAAATTTTATATTAAAATCAAACATTTACTTGAGTGGAAAATTATTAACTCTTGTTTTATTTAATTTTACTAAGTTGGAAAATTATTAACTCTTGTTTTGTTTATTTTTACCTGTATAGTAAAATTAAATAAAATTCATGCATTTTCCGAGAAAAATAATATGGTTTTATTAATAAATGTCTTTGGAAAAGGTTTAATATTTTTTTATTTTTATTTTTAAAAAATATGTATATTAAAATACTATTATCAAATAGTTGAAGAGAATTTATTTAATATTTAATACTTGTGTTTATTATATTCATATTTATATGTAAATAGTTTGTTTTAGTGCTGGAAACACCTAGGGAAAACATCCAGCGAATTTAATTTACATAAGGTAAAATAATAATAATTTACCATGTCTTGAAAATACCCCTTTAAATAAACTTGATTTGATTTATGTTGGAATAAAGTATTCTTATGTCTAACCTATGCCCCTTCTAATTTTCTATTGCAAATCCTAAAAACTATATGTTTTAATGATACTACTCTGTGTATTATTGGCCCCATTTATTCTTCCATTTCTTTTATGCATATTAAATTCTATATTTAAATATTAATACTTATGTGTTATACCATATTAATTCCTAACTTAAATTTATAACTTAAGTAGTTAATTAAATTAGAATAAACTACCACATACTTTCTAAACGTTTTAAAAGACATGTTGTATTAAATACTATAGTTATAAAACTATACCTAAAACTCTATCACATTTCCCTTCTCATATTATAATATTTAATAATTTTTTTTTCTAACAATACCATGTCATGTTCTAAACCTCAACTTATGTATATACTATACTATATACTATAACTTAAGATAGTAATGAATTATATAATGTTTTAATATGGTTTGTCTATTGTGATGGCTAGTTTGACCTGTACATGTAATTATATAAATTAAAAATTATAACCTATATATATATGTGTGTGTTTGGGTTGGTGGCCTAAGTACTAAACCTTACAAAGTTTAAACCTAAATTTTAACTACCTAATCCTAACTGCTATACAAATTTAAACATTATCCTTACTCATATTTAAGACCTATATATGGTTAAATAAATTAAAATTTCAACTTTTAAACTAAAGTACTTATGTTGGAGTTATTCAAACATATAATGTTTTATTTATTATTATTAAAAAAAAGTATTCTTTATCTTTTTAGTTTAGCATTATATTAATATAATTTTTTTTGTTTTAATGTTTTTATATTTATAAAGATAATGGATATAATTTGAGGAATATGTGTAGTAGATATAAATATAATTAAACAGGTAGTTAATGCAAGTGTTATAATACATTAGTAGGATTTGTTATATGGTAATATGTCATCGTTTCTTTTATGTGGAAAATCTTTTTACCTTGTATAATTTGGTGTAGGAAGTATTGTTTTGTGTATGATTGTTTGTCGATATGATAAATGGTGTCAGCGGCCCTTTTCCTGGTGCGGGGGAAAGAGGTGTTTACAGAAATAAAATATAAAATATCATACCTTGGGCTGCTCCCAACATCTACAAAACTCAAAATTTCTGAGTTTGGAACAACACTCTTTCCTTTACCATTTTCTTCATCCAAAGTCCCTTTTTCTTCCTCACAAGCTTTCATACTTGGTGGGTGATGGCTTGGGATATTCATAAGACTCATGCTTGGGTGAAACACCTCATTCATTTGCCCATTAGGGCCTGCTGTTTGGAAAATTACAGCGAACTAAAAATTACCATAAGCATCCCATGGTGTCCTCCCTTCATAAGCATACCTTTTTACAAGCCCATCTTCATAGTCCTTTTGAAAACTTGCTCCTTTTGCACTTGTGTTCAACTTGATGCAATTAATAGACACTAATAATTTGAAAAATATCAAAAGATTATTACCATGCAATGAATGTTTCAAGAGTTCTTCTTTTTGCTACATAGAAGTACACACAAATGATGTATTATATGAATTAATATACCTTTCTATGGTGAGGTCATTGACCATGCCTTCGCCTTGCCCTTCAAATGGCTTGTGGTGGGGTTGAACAACTCCCCTCAAATATGATTTTTCCACCATATGTTCCCTTGCCATCATTTCTCCTTGATCATGCATATGCTTGACACTAATATCCTCTTCATGCTCAACCAAATCTGATTTCTCCTTGCACCCATTCAAACCCATGCAATCATTACATGCCAAAAATTTATCATCAAAAACAAAAGTGCTCATACTTTGGATGCTTGTCTTTACTTTGCATGCACATTGATTTACAACTCTTCTTACTAAGGAGTGAGCAAGACATGACTCCTTTTGTTCCAATCCTTCCACAAGTATGGATAGCAAAGGTTGTGGAGGTTCTTCATACTTATTCAACATTAGGGACATTATTGTTTGCATAGCATCCATTATATCATGTGAATGTTCCTCATGTATAACATCAAAGAAAACCTCAAACATGTGCAAAATGAGGTCATTACAATCAAGATTTAACATTGGAATGCAAAACCGTACCTTAGCCATGTTCTTCAAGATCTTAACTCTCTTATCAAAGTGAGGGTTTGTGATGTCCCAAAGCTTTTAAAAGCTTCCAATCATGAGCTCATATACCTCCTTCATAGTAGTATCATCATATGACAAACTTGGGGCTTCTATCCGTGTGATCTCACTAATGCATGTGATGACCAAAAGTCTCGCATCCGCCTCGGCATGTCTCAACAAGCTAGATCTAGCCAAGTGTGTCACCAAAGGAGCTACAACTGAAAAACATAGAGCTATAACCAGATTGCTTAATCAAACATAAAGAATTCGCTATCTCTTTAAGAGTGTGGAGCAAACACTCTTCTCAAATGGAAACTTTTTGAGCCGTTTCCCAAGCTTATAGAGTTTGGTTCTCAAACCTCCATGATTGACAATCTCCATAATCTGCAAAACAATACCCTCTGGAAAAGAAGAAAACTGCTCTGATTTACGTCAAACAAATTGCAATAATTCTGAAATATTTTTTCCAATCTGAATATGCAAAAACAGAATTTTTTGTAAATCTGAAAATGGGAGACTTACTATAAATAGTAAGTTCGTCACTATCCATAGCTGAATTTAGAAAAATTGCATAACTTACTCAAAACACCTCGGAATTGCATGAAACTTTGGGGAATGGTTGATAATATTATGGAGCAACTTTTCCAAAAGGAATCTTCTGAAAATAATTAAAATCTGATTTTTAAAAACCCAAAATACTGTAGAAAAAATGTAGCAACTTCAAAAATTCGTACCTTTGGCTAGGGAAGTCCAAAAGAGCTGAAATTTTTGATCTTGGGTCACAAAATTATGAGGAACGATATTCCAAAACTAGATTTTGCATAGCCAACACCAAACCCTAATTTTTGCCCAAAAAATAGGTCGCCCAACACATTTAGGGAACCAATTCAACTCCAAAATTTATGAAATTAATTTCTCCTTATTCCTCTTTGTTTTGGCCACTCAAACCCCCACAAGAGTAGAGAAAAGAAGCTCTGATACCACTGTAATATCCCGTTTTGGGATATTATCCAAATATGCAAATTAATTTATTGAATCGACTCCAGTAAGACTAAACCCTCCTAGTTTGACCTCAAATAATCTAATGTTAGCTTCAATACAACCCAAATAAGATTGGAGTGAGCCAAGGTGGTGGATTAGATGGGAGAACCAGTTAGGAAATTTATCACTTCTAATCTAAAATTAATTACAACAATAATTAATTAATAAATGCACTAGTCTACTGTAAACTTCAAAAATTAATAACTCCTTCACCATCCATTATTTTTCTATCAAACCAATGCCAAAAGTTTCTTAATATTTTTAGCTTTCCAATAAGCTATAAATCACAATTTTTGGATAAGTAGAAGACATGCAAATCAACCCACAAAATCTGAAACTGTGTAGATAAAACCCTGGCACAAACAGTTGAAACTTGGAAAATTCATAACTTGCTCAATATTTCATCTTTTTCCGTGAAGTAAAGTGCAGACTAATCTATAATTCAAGAGCTTTCCAAAGAACTAAATATCTAAATTTTTATCCCACCAGAAACCCTCCAAAACTGCCCCCAAAATCTTAAACCCAGTCGCTAGGGTTAACATAAAATATGTAAATTATTTCCAGCTCTTAGAAATCTTCAAAAACATCCAACAATGGCTGCCCACACTCAGAAAATTAATCCAACTCAAATCAGATTACAAATATCGCTTATTCACTCTTAAAACATTCAAAAAGATGCTCAAATCAAGTCGCCATAATTAGAATAAAATCAGCAATAACCAACAAATTATAAAGCACCATAAAACCCTTCACAATATTCAATAACATGCAGATTTTAATCTCACTAAAATGCGCTAATACTTTAGACAAGTCGCCAAAGCTAGAAAGGGAATCACCAACAAGTAGATTTGCAAATCTCATGAAAATACTTCAATTGAATATCAAACTAGCACAATAACTCCCACGTAAGAGAGAGAGAACATTAATGGGCATGCATCCCAACTCCAAGCATGGAGTGAAAATCAAATGATCAATTCAACATCCCCTCTAAATAAATGCGACCTCCCTTTTATAGAACTAAGGGGTGCAATATCCAATAAAGACTGACCTTTCTCTTTTGGAGGGAAAACATAAACTCTCATTAAAATATTTAATACTAGGACTATGTGCACTTTGTTTATTTTTTAATTAAATAAATAAAAGTAACTAACCTATGTGCACATTAAACTAACTAAAGAGACTCCCACTTGCAGCGCAAGGCATGCCAAAGGGTTATAATGCAAATGAAAAATAAATATTAATGTCTCGAAAAAGGGGACATTACAGGCTCTTTTCTTTGACATGCAAATGTTGTTGATCAACAACGAAAGTTTGACAAGGAGAATAAAAAAGCCAAGCTCATCATCATGTTCAAAGTCACAGATGAGGTACAATCCCACATAAGAGATGCCAACACCGTCAAAGAAATGTGGGACAAGCTCAATACTATCTTTGAGGCAAAGAATTGGAATACCATTCTCCATTTACAGAGGCTAATGCACAGTTCAAACTTGAAATCCTTAGAATCCGTAGAAGTCTTTTTGCAGAGAATTGCAACATTGAGGGCCTCCTTATTAGCACTAAGAGAAGTGTCAGGAAAGTCTCTCATACCCATTGTCTTGATAGGTGTTCCATCCTCATTCAAAACGTTTGTGACAACACGTAATGTCACAGTACAAAAAAATGACATTCCAAAAGTTGGTTAACTTGTTGCAACAAGATGAGTCCATGCAACGTGAAGCAAATGATGATGCCCATGCACTTCCTTCATACTACAAGGGGAAAAACAAACATATGTTCAATAAGAAGCAACGTTCCAATCAAAATCAGAATGCCCAAGCACCTAAAAGCAAACCAAAATGTGTTATTTGCAATAAGGGGCATGAAACCAAGAATTACTAGTATAATGGGTTGACTAACAAGTCAAAGGATTCCAAGCCCAACCAACAACTGCAGTCCAACAAGAAGTAGTCCTCTAACAAGTAATCCCATGGACAAAATAATAATTGGAAGAAGCGGCAACATAATGGCAATGTCGCTGATGAAGATGAAACCTCCGATGGGGATAATGTCTTAGCTGCACAATGGAAGAAACCACAACACGAAATTCTATTTGGTATGTAGACTCGGGCACAACTAGGCATATGACAGAACGAAAGGATTAGTTCTATACAATTATTGCATCTCCCACCAAAAACTCGGTTTCATTAAGGTATGATACTTCCTACAAGGTCTAGGTTATTGGAGATATACGGTTGCCTCCTAGAAATAAGCACTGCACACTCACTAATGTCTTATATGTACTAGAACGAACAAATAATCTTCAACCAGTTAGTCATCTATTGGATCACAATCTCAAAGTTGGGCTTGACTACACAAGTGGCAAGAAAGAATGCCTCATTCGTGATAAAGCCAAGTAGTCCAAAATTATTGCTCATGCGTCAAGAATCAACAAGATGTTTCAGTTGGACTTTGTGTCGCATGATAGTCAAGCACTCACTACTAAGCACACCAATTTTGCCCAATTGTGGCACCCAAGATTGTAATGTCCCCATTTCTGAAGACCCTTAGCCTATACTTCTCCGTGGGCTTCGGGATGTTGCAAGGGGAACATCTTTATTAAATAATTAAATATTATTGCCTGAAGCAATAGTTATTTAATTATTTAATTTAATTCCCAAAATATAAAAATTAAATGGAGAGTTAATTAAATAAACATTTAGGTGGCTTTTATTGATAAAATTACCCTTTGAAAAGGGGACGCCACACCTAGGGAAAACAAACTACCTTTATTTAATAATTTCCCTCTCCTAGAGATTTCGAATTTTGTGCCTCCTTGCTTATAAAAGGAGTGCTAGGATCACTATTATTATTATGTTATGGATGAATTTGATTTGACTCCATGTTTGGAGTAGGGATGTATGCCCACCCTTGATACTTGTTCTCTCTTGCATGGGAGATCTTATTGTAGCTGGATATTGAAGATCAAATTGAAGAACTTATTTGTGAGATCCACGTTTTTGGCCTTGGCAAATATTTTGGTTAAATTTGCAAGTGAAAATCTGTATTTTCTACTGTAGCGACGTCACTGTAGCAGCTGGTTTTTGGTTATCAAGTTGAAGTGTTTTGTGAGTGCTTTGCAAATCGATTTGGTGTATGATCTCCCTAAACCCTAGGCGACTTCTTCTATGATGTTTGTGGACTGTTATTAGAGCATTCTTTGATGTGACTAGGTCAGATTTATACATGTTTTATGCCCTTGCTACAGCGATTTCCTTTAGACAGGTTTGGCGCTGAAAATTGATGTATTTTGGTATGGTTGTGATCTGGTTTGGGTATGAATGAAGCTGTTGTTCTTTCCTTGATATCAGCGACTGTATGGTATTGTTTATTTGCTCCTAGCTGCTATTTTCATGGTGTCTTGAGCCATTTAAGGCAGCGATTTGGATATGTTTGTTTGGGATAAAATATTGAATGCTTTGACAGCGGAAATACATGTTCTTTTGCCTTCCTTATAGCTGTTGTTCCTCCATAAATTCAGCGACTTCAGTATGTGGTTTATTTAGCTTTGGGATGCATGGTTCTAAGCCTCATATGATCTGTGATTTGTAGGATATTTTGCACACACCCCAGCGAATTCTTTTTGGTGTGTAAGTGTTGGTTTTTGACAGTGATTTTGATTGAAATAAATATACAGACTAGTGGTTGTTATCCAGGGTTGGTGTCTTCCTTTAATGCTCAAATTGGTTTGGCAACAATTACATATCTCTGAATGCAGCAATCAGGATTATTGCATGCTTACTAATAATTTTGAATTTCCTTTTAAGGAGATTTGGGTGACTGTTTGTAGCTGGTTGAACAAGGCTGAGTTTAATGGTATCTTAGAGTTCTAGAACAGCAGAAGTAATCTGAGTTGAAGTTGAAGTACGTTGAATGTTGAATGTTGTGAGTAATTCCAGTATTCATTTACAGCAGTTGCATTACTTGTTTGAGGTGCAATACAACGATTGCATTAAAACTTTAGATCCGACTTTTGCGTTGGTGAGTTGTTGTTAGTGACCATTAAACCCCTATTATTTGGGTTTATTGAGCCATCTACTCAACCGGTTCTAGGGGATTTGATTACCATTTTGCTATTAAAGTATTGAAGGGGTTGTTGATTCGCATATTTTCTATTGATCCCGGAAGTGGGATATTACAGTAGTATCAGAGCTTCCTTCCTCTATTTGTGTGGGTCATTTGTGAATGCAGGATTTGTATTTTCATATTTGTATGCAGAGATAAGAGGCTGAATGGAACCATGGAGTTAATGAGTGAAGGTGGTTTGAAGGAAAGGATCATTAGGGTTGGGAAGAAGCTTAAGCATCCACATCATTCCGAAGATGCCTTGCTTAAAGACTTGGAGGAAACAGCAAATTGTTTGGCCATGGTCGAACAATCAGATAAGTACATGATTCATTCATTGATGTTTCAGTTGATTAAGCCTAGGATCCTTTGGCATGAAGATGTGAGAGTGAAAATTATGGTTGTTACTTGCATTGCTAAAGTCACAAGGGTCACAGCCCCTAATCTGCCCTACAGTGACGATATCATGAGAGACATTTTCAAACACATGGTTGAAACTTTTCAAAGCCTTTGGAACGTCACAAGCCCTTATTACAGCAAGAGGGTAAAAATCCTGGAAATTGTGGCAAAGGTAAAGTCTTGTGTATTGATGTTAGATCTTGGTTGTAATGATCTTATCCTTCATATATTCGAGGTATTCTTTGGGGTCATACATGATAACCGTTCAGAAAATGTAATAGTTGCAATACAAAGTATCATGTCTACAGTGATAAATGAATATGATGATGTTTCTCAACAATTGTTGAATGTGCTTAAGGAAGAATTGAGACAGGAGGCATCATGCATTTCTCACACCTTGGCAAAAGGTGTCATGAATCAAATCAAGGTGAAGACATATATGGCAGCCAAGTCTTCAGAAAAGGATATGGGAATGGATCCTCAAGGTATGAGTTCTTTGATGCATAATAATGAACTTTTTGTATCTAATACTTGCACCAAATGTGAAGGCACAGAAAAATCAGATGCTAAGGTAATGGATTATTCAGAATCTGATTTGGCTAATGAGGATGAGGAAGTTGTTGATGAACATGGGAAGCTCGGCGGTGCTTTGAAGAAAGATGTGTTTCATCTTGTTGATTCTCTTGTTTCTTCTCACCGTTGGGAAAAACAATATTCAGCCATTCACTTTGGGGAGTTCAAGACATAAGTGGTAATCATAAAGACATTCTAAAATAAGGGAATTACATGGACCACATATATGGTAAGAAATTCACTTTCAGTTTTCGTACAGTAGTTATATCTTGGTAAATTTCAACTCTTGTGGATTGTGTATGGTTTAAATTTTAATCATGATGAGGGTTTTTACCTAGGTAATGTCATCCCTCAAAGGTATGAAGTCATTCTTCACAGTATTGAGGTCCGTTTAGAGTCATTTCATGCACTTTATCTTGCTATTATGAAATTTGTACACGATGGACTGTCACTTGAACATTTGATTCTTGTGTTTTCAAAAAGAAATTTGGTAAAAGAAATGTGTGGGATGGATCTTGTTGACATTGCTTGCATGACTACAAATTTTAAGGCTTCTACAAAGGGTTTGAAGGAGAAGAAGGGCCATGGTATAAGGTCTTCACATGATCCATATTATATGATTCTCATGGCAGCTAAAGAAGAAGAACAAGGGGCAGCCCTGCATGGGAGAAGTGACCTTCTAAATGACTTGGTAAGTGATAAGGTAAAGCTAAATCATGTGTTGCCTATCATTTTACTTGCTAATGAGATTAGGAGATGACATAAGGATACGAACATGGATTCTATCATCATGAGGGTTATGTCATTTCTTCACATGAATGTTTTGATGTCTTCCACATTGGGATCAAATCTTCTATTTTCCCTATGCCATGGTAATTTACAACTTATAGCTTTTGAAAGAAGTGTTGGGAGCATAGAGTTTATTTTGGGATATAAACAAGGGGAATGTCATCTTGCTGTCCCAAGTAAGAAAAAACAGGAGCACATTGAGTACTTGCTAGAAAATGACAAAAAAATTGAATATGTATTGTTGGAGTTGTTTCCCATACAAGATGGGGTTGTATCCAATATTTTTAGTTTCATAGTTTCTAAAATTGTTGCCCAACACACAAGAATTGATATTGGGATGATGACATGGAAGACTAACTGCTGCCCCATCATTTTGGTATCTAACATTGTCATGATCAGCCCCTTAATTCCTTTTACAGTTCAGATTTTTGATGTACACATGATGATATGGTTATGGGTGTTGGTTTGTAACTCATACATGATTGATTGGGAAGGGCTAAGTCTGATTTTTGATGAGAAATGGCATGACTACATCAGAGTATGGGACTGCATAGCAGTTTGTGGGGACAACCCATGCATGAAATGAAGTTGGGCACTATCCAAGCCATGGAGATACCAAGGAGAAGCAAGAGGAGTGTTCTTCAACACTCATTTTTCTAACTGGTTTGTTTCATGTGCAGGTTTGATGAATAAATTGCAGCAGTTTTCACTCCTCACTTTTAGGAGGATGAAACAACCAAAGATCTTACAAATGCTACTCCACTTGAGTGGCATGGAAATCCGGTTCTTGGAGTGCTACCATGGTGGTACCCAGAGGCATGAGCTTGCTATTGCTTGAGGGGCAAACAATCTTGGGAAGGGAGGACTGTAATGTCCCCATTTCTGAAGACCCTTAGCCTATACTTCCCCGTGGGCTTTGGGATGTTGCAAGGGAAACATCTTTATTAAATAATTAAATATTATTGCCTGGAGCAATAATTATTTAATTATGAAAATTATTTAATTTAATTCCCAAAATATAAAAATTAAATGGGAATTAATTAAATAAACATTTAGGTGGCTTTTATTAATAAAATCACCCTTTGAAAAGGGGACGCCACACCTAGGGAAAACAAACTACCTTTATTTAATAATTTTCCTCTCCTAGAGATTTCGAATTTTGTGCCTCCTTGCTTATAAAAGGAGTGCTAGGATCACTATTATTATTATGTTATGGATGAATTTGATTTGACTCCATGCTTGGAGTAGGGATGTATGCCCACCCTTGATACTTGTTCTCTCTTGCATGGGAGATTTTATTGTAGTTGGATATTGAAGATCAAATTGAAGAACTTATTTGTGAGATCCACGTTTTTGGCCTTGGCAAATATTTTGGTTAAATTTGCAAGTGAAAATCTGTATTTTCTACTGTAGCGACGTCACTGTAGCAGCTGGTTTTTGGTTATCAAGTTGAAGTGTTTTGTGAGTGCTTTGCAAATCGATTTGGTGTATGATCTCCCTAAACCCTAGGCGACTTCTTCTATGATGTTTGTGGACTGTTATTAGAGCATTCTTTGATGTGACTAGGTCAGATTTATACATATTTTATGCCAATGCTACATCGATTTCTTTTAGACAGGTTTGGCGCTGAACCTTGATGAATTTTGGTATGGTTGTGATCTGGTTTGGGTATGAATGAAGCTGCTGTTCTTTCCTTGATATCAGCGACTGTATGGTATTGTTTATTTGCTCCTAGCTGCTATTTTCATGGTGTCTTGAGCAATTTAAGGCAGTGATCTGGATATGTTTGTTTGGGATAAAATATTGAATGCTTTGACAGTGGAAATACATGTTCTTTTGCCTTCCTTATAGCTGTTGTTCCTCCATAAATTCAGCGACTTCAGTATGTGGTTTATTTAGCTTTGGGATGCATGGTTCTAAGCCTCATATGATCTGCGATTTGTAGGATATTTTGCACACACCCCAGCAACTTCTTTTTGGTGTGTAAGTGTTGGTTTTTGACAGTGATTTTGATTGGAATAAATATACAGACTAGTGGCTGTTGTTATTCAGTGTTGGTGTCTTCCTTTAATGCGCAAATTGGTGTGGCAACAATTACATATCTCTGAATGCAGCGATCAGGATTATTGCATGCTTACTAATAATTTTGAATTTCCTTTTAAGGAGATTTGGGTGACTGCTTGTAGCTGGTTGAACAAGGCTGAGTTTAATGGTATCTTAGAGTTCTAGAACAGCAGAAGTAATCTGAGTTGAAGTACGTTGAATGTTGAATGTTGTGAGTAATTCCAGTATTCATTTACAGCAGTTGCATTACTTGTTTGAGGTGCAATACAGCAATTGCATTAGAACTTTAGATCTGACTTTTGCGTGGGTGAATTGTTGTTAGTGACCATTAAACCCCTATTATTTGGGTTTATTGAGCCATCTACTCATCCGGTTCTAGGGGATTTGATTACAATTTTGCTATTAAAGTATTGAAGGGGTTGTTGATTTGCATATTTTCTATTGATCCCGGAAGTGGGATATTACAAAGATACGGGCATGGAAGGTTTGGGTGCTTAGTAAATCTCAGCAAACACCAAATGGTTTGAGGCTTATCACCATTGAAGAAACATATGGATATTTGTCCCAGTTGTCTTATAGGGAAACAACATCGAGCACCCTTTCTAAAGAATCTGTATACAGCCACAGGGAAGTTAGACTTGGTTCATACCGATCTTTGCAGGAAAATGATATAAACTAAATGTGGTTATCAATACTTCTAGCTCTTTGTTGATGATTATTCTAGGAAAATGTGGATCTACTTGCTGTAGACAAAAGATCAAGCATTCCAAGCATTCAAAGAGTTCAAAGCTCTCGTGGAGTAACAAACTAGACGTCCCATCAAGGTCCTTTGCTCAGATTGAGGGGAGAATTCACTCGCAAAAGGTACATGGAATTCGTCGTCAAATGAATGTACCCTACACTCCACAGCAGAATGGTGTTGCAGAATAGCGAAAGCGCACAATCATGGAAATGGTGTGGTGCATGGTCAGGGATGTAGGCTTGGATGTAACGTACTAGGTAGAGGCAACCAAAACAACAGTATATCTACTTAACAAGTCACCAACAGTTCCTCGTGACAACATGACTCCATGGGAAGCATGGTCAAGAAAGAAACCCTCAATTGCTCATCTCTGAGTTTTTGGAAATCAAAGCTCATATGCTGGTCCCTAAACAGAAAAAGGACAAAGTCGGACAAAAAGTCTACTTCATACATCTTCATCGGATATAGTGAAGATTCATAGGTTAACAGATTCGAAGAACAAGAAAGTTGTTATAAGAAAGGATGTTCAATTTGATAAGACAGGTGCTTCAAGTCAACCGTCCGCAAACTCACAAACAAAAAATTCAGAAGAAAGACCTATAATGATTGAAGAAGATGAAGAAAATGGTGACTGTAATAATGGGAAAATTGGAGTTGATCAAGCTCCACAACCCACAGCTCAATGTATGCCAAGTAGGTGTACGAATCTGTTTAGAGATGCTAAATCGGATGGAATCCAAACACATCCACTACTGGACCAAGGACTTGCAGTATGACTCGAAGAGATGTTAATTTGGCCTTAACGAGTATAGTTCTTGAATCTCATGAACCCACAACAATCTAGGAAGTCCTAGAGTCTCAACCTTGGAAACAAGCCATGGAAGTTGAATACTAATTACTGATGAAGAAAAAGACATGGCAGCTTGTAGATCTTCCACTAGGGAAGAAGCCAATCAGGTGCACATGGATTTTCAAGATAAAGTACACCGCAGATGGTAGGATTGATAAATACAAGGCACAACTCATCACAAAGGGTTATGCCCAGAGGGAAGGAATAGAATATGAGGAAACAATTTGTCCCCTAACCAAGATAAACACAATGAGGATGAATTTTTCCCTAGCTGCTCAATTTGGTTGGAAAGTTCATCAAATGGATGTCACGTCAACCTTCTCAATGGAGACCTAAATGAAGTTGTCTACATGACTCCATCGGAAGGTTTTGTCGCACCTAACCAAGAAGAAAATATTAAAATTTAAGGCTTAGTTATTAGTGATAGTTTAATATTAGTTGAATATTAATTAATAAATGTTTGAAACTACTTCAACCATTGTGTAACCATCTTTCACATAATAACATTCCGAACACACAATGACAATGTATGCATTCCGCTTTCTCTTCATTTCTTCCTTGTGCACGTTTTCGAACATTGGTATCAGAGCAAATACTACTCAAAGAGCCAAAAAACTCAGGACGTAAAAGGAGAAAACAGAAGAATTCCATATTTTGATTTTAGACAGATCGAGTTTATTTTGGACTCAAAAATGCAAGTTTCAGGTTAAAGAGAATATATAGCATTGAACAACGTTGAACTTGAAACTAGGTCGTGAGGGCCTGGAAGAGATCGAAAATCCACTCTACACCAAAAATGAGGTCAAAATATTGCTGGAAAGATTTCGAAATTCCACTCTACGCCAAAAACAAGGTCAAAATACTACTCGTGAATATTACATTGCAAATCCTATCGAACCGGGGCATGAATACAATCACACTCGCTAAAAGGGTTTCCGCCATTTACTAGTTCAGTCCTGACTTATGTTAGGGCATTTGATTCAAGATTTATTTTTGCAGTCGTGAATTCAAAATGAATTTCAAGGGAAAAGCAAGGAATAAAGACAAATAGTCACAAATTCTGATTTGAAAGGGGACGCAAATTCTAGTACAAAAATTCCAGTCATAAATCTCAACTAGGGCACAAATTCAAAGTAAATGAACTCTCTTATTTCTTTGCATTTTTTTGCAAGCAAATCCAAACCCTAGTTATTTTTTTAGAATGTAGATTTCCTTAGCAATAGACATACTCTGGTTTCAATTTCCACACTTGGAAAGTTAAAGTCCAGGTGCAATTAATGAACAAAAATTTGTGGAGTATAGTTAATTGAAAAGAAAAACCACCCATTGATGTTGCTAAATTGTTAGAGTGGGAAAACTGCGATGTAAAGTGAAAGCTATAATTGGGATTTTACTCTTTTTGACTCTGAACTCCATATAGATTTAGATAAATCGTCTAAAGAAATCCGGGATAGCTTGAGTAAATTGTTTGGGGCAAAAGTAGTGAATGCTAAATTTCCTTTAAAGCTTCAAATGTTTCAATTCAAAATGGCTAATGATGTTACTATGTCCAGTCATAGAAACAATCCGAGATCTCTTCTTAGACAAATAGCCGAGGTTAAAGCGCCGGTAGATGACGAAGACTCTAAAGCCATTATGTTAAACAATTTGCCCTTTTCATATAGTAATGTCATTTTTACTCTCAATCAAATGCCTTCGCAAAGCTTGGAAGGTATGATTCAAGCTCTATTGGTTGAAGAAAATAGAACTGCAAATATACAAAAGGTAACCCTTCACATGAAAGTGCACTATACTCCCGCATGAAAAATAATAACAAAAAATCAAATAATGACACCAAGCAAGTTGAGTGTTATTGTTATAAGAAAAGAGCTCATACAGCTTGGAATTGTCGCATTCGAGCTAATGATGTTTTCAAAGGAAAACTCAAAGATAATCTGAAAGAAGCAAATGTGGCATTTGTTGACAGTCCACTAAATGGTGAAGATGTTATTGATGAAGATGTATATGTACTCTAAGAAGTTAGTATTTTGAATACAGTAAGAGATCCAGTGTAGGTAAAACTCAGCATGGATGGTTGTCCAAATAGTTCGAGAGCCTGTGGATTTCAGGAATTTACCCTTACAAGGTTCACAAGACAATCTAATAGAGCATTGTGGGAGTAGCTCAACATGGAGGGTTGTCCAAAAATTTGGGAGATTCTATAATTCGGGAGTTCGAGGAGGTGGAATCCAGGAACTCCGGATTTCAGCTTGGGAACTACACCTTTACGAGGATTAGGGAGACAACTTGATGGAGTTTTACCTGGTCCTAGAATTGTTCAAAACAAAATCTTTTGAAGATAGTAATTCCATCTTTTTTCAGTGTAAGCCTTAAGAGGGGGTATTAAAATACATGGCTTAGTTATTAGTGATAGTTTAATATTAGTTGAATATTAACTAATAAACGGTTGAAACTACTTCAACCATTTTGTAACCATCTTTTACATAATAAAATGTTAGACACAATAACAATGTATGCATTCTGCTTTCTCTTCATTTCTTCCTTGTGCACGTTTTCCAACAAAATGTGTAGGCTCACAAAGTCATTGTATGGACTCAAGAAGGCTCCTAGAGCATGGAACAACAAAATAGATGTGCATCTCTTTGATAATGGATTCAATAGGAGTCCATATGATCCTAATCTCTACCTATAATAGCAAGGAGGGGAATTGGTGATCATAGTTGTCTATATTGGCAATCCGGTACTTTTAGGCAGTTTAATGCAGGTGATAGAAGACGCAAAGAAAAATCTGAAACAGGCGTTCGACATGACAGATCTCAGGCTACTTCACTATTGTCTTGGACAGGAAGTATAGAAAAAGTAGAATCACATCTTTGTTAGCCAGATAAAATACGCCAAGATATTGTTCAAGAAATTTTGGATGATGGACTACAAGCTTATTGCTACACCCATGGGGGAAAAGGCTCAGTTGTCTCAAACAAATCCATCGCCGCAGGTAGATGCAACCCTCTATCAACTGTTGATCGGGAGTCTCAGCTATTTATCCTACACTAGGCCAGACATAAGCTATTTACTAAGTTGCCTATCAAGATTCATGCAAGAATCAAAAGTCAATCATTGGAAAGCAGCGAAGAGAATTCTAAGATACATTAAAGAAACCACAAACTTTGGCCTAGAGTACAAGAAGAACAATCAATTCTTCTTGACAGATTACTCAGATTTAAATCATGCAGGTAACATTGATGACAAAATATCCACTTTTGGCTTCATATTTTCATTGGGATTCGGATCGATATCATGGAGGAACAAGAAGGAAAGTGTTGTTTCACGATCTTCAATTGAAGCAGAATATTGTGCTGCATGAGGAGTTGTCTATGAAGCGATATGGCCACGTTTCATACTTGAGGGATTAGGAGTACCACAAAAGCAACCAACCACCCTATATGTTAACAATGATAATGTTCTTAAACTTGTTCACAATCTAGTGTTTCACGAACGAACAAAGCACATTGAAGTACATGTACATTTTATACGCAAACATGTTCTTCAACACAACATCCGACTCAAATTCTGCTCTGTAGAAAAACAACGTGGCGATGTCTTTCGCTAAGCCACTTGCACAGGAAAAATTTGAGGCATTTAGAGAATCTCTCTCTTGTTCACTTAGGATCTTGCTGAATTAAGGGGGGGAATGTATTAGAGTATAAGGCTTCATATAAGGCTTATAAATTAGCATTATATTAATATTAGTTGTGTTAACTAATAAATGGTTGTAACCACTTCAACCATTTTGTAACCATCTCTCACATAATAAAAGAACGAACACACAATGAATAATGTGTGCATTCCGGTTACTCGTCATTTGTTCTTTGTACATTCTATTCTTTCTCTCCACATATTTTAACATTGGTATAAGAGTAGGGAAAGCAAGGAGAAAGAGAAGGGAAGAGACTCAAACCAGTCTTGTTAGGGCATGAAAGAGCAAAAAACTAGTTCAAACACTAAATGCAAGAGCAATATCGTAGGACAATGAGCAATAATGTAGGGCAAAAAAATGGTCATCAGAAACGGTAGAAAATGACCCAATTTCAGTTCAAGAGCACTTACAGAGAATATAACCACACAATTGATGCCATTGCAAAGGTGCCGAAAAAAATCATGAAATCACTCTTCGAGGGCATTTTGGCTGTGTTTTCAGACAAATTTTAGGCAATTTTGAAGTGCTAGGGCACACAAATAGGAATTTTCCATTTTGAAGAATTTGTGGGGCTATTTGTGTAATCGGGGCACAAAAAATAAGGCATTTTCAAGGCAAAACGTGACAAGTAGTATGCAGCAGAGAAAAACGTGATTAAGGCCATGTTTTTTTGCAGAAAACACAATCCAAAATCGCAAGGAAAAAAACATGATTTTCAAAGGTAGCTAGTGCAAAACGAATAAAATACAGTAATAGATTTCCAGATTTGCAATTTTTCAAGGGTCATTCACTGCTAGGGCACACAGTTTCTCAATTTTCAGTCATAGACAGTCGTTTAGGGCACAAACCTGTCTGGTATACTTTCCTTTCTTTCCTATTAAAAAAATTGTTTTTAAAATCTTTCTACATTAACTTGTGGGACATTTTATATTTTGAGAAAGGGTTGTTTTTTGAGGTATTTCATCTGAGAATGAAAATTTCATTAAACAAATATTCTAGCCTCAACTTTCGTAGTTGGAAAGTAAAAATCCAGATGAAAAACATGAAATGAAGTTAAAGTAGCCATTGTTGAAAATCCACCAAATGTTGAAAGTGATGAACTCACTGATAGAGAATATGTATCTTAAAATAAGCCTCACACTTTGAAAACAATAAGGGATCTAGTGATGGTAAAATTCGGCATGGATGACTGCCAGATAGTTTGGCAGTCTGTGGATCTCCCGAATTTACCCTTGGGAGGGTCATGAGACAAGTTGATGGAGCACTATGGGAGTAGCTCAGTATGAATGGTTGTCCAAAAATCCGGGAGATTCTATTATTCAGGGACGTGAATCTGGGAACTCAGGAATTCAGCTCGGGAACTACACCCTTGAGAGGGTCAGGGAGGTAGCTTGATGGAGTTCTACCTAGTCAAAGCATTGTGGTCAAAGAAGAAGCTTCTGAAGAATGTGTGATCTTATTTGGTTCTATTACCTTAATCTTTTTTTAGTATGTTCTATAATGTAAGCTTTAAGAGGGGGTATTAGAATATAGGAGGGTCATGAGACAAGTTGATGGAGCACTATGGGAGTAGCTCAATATGAATGGTTGTCCAACAATTCGGGAGATTTTATAATTCAGGGATGTGGAATCCGGAGCTCTGGAACTACACCTTTGAGAGGGTGAGGGTGGTAGCTTGATGGAGTTCTACCTGGTAAAAGCACTGTGTTTAAAGAAGAATTTTTTGAAGAATGTATGATCTTATTTGGCTCTATTACCTTAATCTTTTGTCAGTATGTTCTATGGTGTGAGCCTTAAGAGGGGGTATTAGAATATAAATCTTATAAAATAGCATTATGTTAACATTAGTTAAAAGTTAACTAACAAACCATTGTAACCACTTCAACCATTTTGTAACTATGTCTCACATAATAAAAGGACAAACACAATGAATAACGTGTGCATTCCAGTTACTCTTCATTTGTTCTTTGTATATTCTATTCTTTATCTCTCCACATATTCTAACAAAATGTTAGGTTTAGTTTTAGTGTGTTAATTCATCATTTAAAATAATGTAATGTAAGTAATTAATATTAATTAAGTCAATAGTTTCTAGGGCATAGTTCTGATATATTGTTTGGACTAGTGTTGTTCCTATGTTTAGTACTTGAGTTGGTTGTGCAATATCTATAAATATTGCAACCATGTTTATTTGTGAATGAATAAAGATAATCAGTCTTAAGTCTTGCATCTTGATTCTGTATGTTTATCACGATCTTAATCTAATTGTTAGCTCTCTTGCATTCCTTATTGACCAAGGCCTGGGAAAATGTAAATACTTCTCTTTTTAAATAAAATTTGAACTTTGGTCTCACTCAAATTTCACCCTGAAATCTGAGACCACCCTATCCGAAAAATTTTCGTACTTTTAAAATAATGGGTCGTTTTGTGTTTTTATTGCCTGAAAGTTCTTGTCTTGCGTCAAGATAATTTTAAAGAGCCATACTAGCCTTTTTCGCCAAATACCCAGATGCCCAAAATTGTTTTATTCTGTCGTCAGGATTTTTCTGCGGGAAATTTGTATTTAATTATTTTGAGCCCCGTATGAGGCTATTTGCGCTCTGTTTTAACTCTATTATGAGCGAATATGTTATTATTCCTATGTGCCAGAAGGGTTTTAACTTATTTTAAGTTTTGGGCTTTATTTGTAACTTTTGACAATTTTTCGTGTTTTTTGTGGTGTCCCGTTTCGTTTTCTGTGAAATTTCTCTGGAGCAATTCCTTTGCCGGGTAAGCCCAATTTTTGGCTTGGAGCAGCTGGAAAACATATACGCACATTATGCCCGGAGGAAGTCGCCATCGGAGGTCCGGATCACTGGGAAAAAGCGAAATCGTGCACAGAAAAGCCCCTGCGGGGATGGGCGCATTTTTGGAAAACAAAGGATTTAAGCTGCAATGGGAAAAATATAAGCCGCAGGCAGGGTGGGAATTTTATACCTGCCTGACAGGGTACTTTTTCCCGTGTTATAAAAGTCACTTAAGCTGCAGTGGGAAAAATAGAGGCTGCAGGCAGGTGGGAATTTATTGCCTGCCTTGTAGGGTAAAAATTCCCATGATATAATAAAAGGAAAGTGACTTAAGTGAAATCATGGGATTTTAGTGCCTGTCTTGCAGGGTAAATAATCCCATTGTCAAAGTCAAATCACTTAAGTGGATCACGGGATTTTGGTGCCTGCCTTGCAGGGTAAAGAATCCTATTATGAAAAAATTCTTAAAAATAGAATTACATGTGCAAAAAAAGTGCGCCCCCTTTGGTGAGAGAATAAAATGATTAAATTGATTATTTTAATTAATCTTTCATCTCAAAAAGTGCGCCCAAGCTTGGAGGAGGTCAACAAGTCAAAGATGGAATAAAAGAAAGGAATTAAATTCATTAAATTTAATTTATTTAGTGGCTGCCCTCTTCCTCTCAAAAAGTGCGCCCCATTTGGGTATTATTTAATGTTTTTTAAGCCATTAAAACATTAAATTAATTTCTATTTTCAGTGGCTATGATCAAAGCACACTGTGAAGCTTAAGTGAAGTGCT
This sequence comes from Taxus chinensis, assembly GCA_019776745.2. Taxonomy (NCBI): domain Eukaryota; kingdom Viridiplantae; phylum Streptophyta; class Pinopsida; order Cupressales; family Taxaceae; genus Taxus; species Taxus chinensis. The sequence goes on along the minus strand of CM034152.1, from coordinate 734,395,170 downwards.
GTGTGAAGGATTAAATTGGATTAATTTAATTTATTGGATGGCTGTCCTTAAACATGCTATTTTTAAAAGAGAAAAACATGATTTTTAATTAATTAATTGCCTTTAATTGTTAGGGCAATTATTAATTATAGAATTATGAAGGTTATATAAGCATGGACAGCTATATGGGTGAATTATTTAATTCACAGGTAAAGAATTGCAGCCAAGAGGAAAAGTGCGCCCCCATTAAAGGAAGGATTTTGTTCAGAAAAAGTGCTAACAAGGCTAAAAGTTTCCAGATTTGGCGCATGCATTAGAGGAGGTTGATCTTTGTCTGCATAATTGTTTCCACAAGTGTTACAGGAGCTCAGGTGTTGATTGAAAGGAATTCATGCTCTCTTTATGTGCAAATTAAACACCAATTTTTGGGGCAGCAGGCTTGAAAAGTGCAGATTTTTATAATTTAAATTCACTATTCATGCTCCGGTGGCCATTTTTGTCTGAATAAATTGCAGGAATTCATTATAGGTGCTTTACAAAAGAAAAGAAGTTTTTATCAATGTCAAATACATTGCAAATATCCTCCGAATCTGAAGAATTGTCCAGATCTGCACCAGTATTGAAGAAATCCGACCAAGTTAGAAGAAAAAGAATTATTCAGACGAAGATAGACAAAGCCATGGCGAAGGGAGATGAAAAAGAAAGCACGATGGAGTCATGCATTGCTTCCAAACTTGCAGACATAGGAGACACAGATATGGGCCTAGAACCTCTTGCCGATTTGATTGATAGATCCAGAGCGGGAAAGACTTCACTCATGCGTGCGGTCAAAAGCAGTGGAATTATCCGAGCTGTAGCTTTCCCATGTACAGCCCAATTGCCAGAGTTTGTGATGGAGTGTGCTAGATCTTATCATCCTTCATCCAGATTAGTGCGTGATGCTTTGGGAAAGACAATAATTCGTTTGGACGCAGAGTTCATCAATTATTGTTTGAAGATTCCAGTGCGAAAGGTGGTGACTTCTATTAGCATTCAGGGTGCTGACAGTAGATGGGAGAAACATAGAGCTGATTGTGTGAGCATCATGAATAGCCGGTTCATGAAGAAGCCTAGATCCCCTTCAAAGTTTCCGAGAACTCTTCCTCGGTCCAATTTGGTGCAGGAGGTAGATGATGTCGTCAAATTGCTATGCAGGATGAATGGCGAAGCGAATGCCTACACTTTCCATATATGGATGTATGCTTTCATCAGGACCATTGAAATCAACAAGGTTGATTCTATAATCAATTGGTCGGAAATTATTAGCAGCAACATCGGTGAGCAACTTCGGAACGTGAAGCGTACTTTCAGCTTCAAGATGACTTCATACTTGGTGTATGCTGCAGCTTCACAAGGTGTCTTTTCCAAGCTAGATAGATGTGGTGTTCTTTCCAAGGACCCCATTTTCGAGTGCTACCCGCAGCTTATTGCACCTACAGGGGAAAAAGACTTCAAAGTGATCAACGATGACTTCTTCTACGATTTCATCTGCAGGTTAGACAAAGACTTGAAGGCCAACAAGGTAAGCAAGGAAGCGTGGGAAGCCGTGTCCAAGATTGGCAGTCTATTCATTCAATTTGCAGATTTCACATACCTCAGGGTTACGGGCTTTTCTGGAGAACCAATAAAGATGCCCAGGTATCCGAATGATAGATTGATCGCCATGGAGCTGAGCAGGCAACTTGTGGAGTTACACGACTTACAGTCAAAGCGGCACAAGTCTACAGGGCTTCTTCCCAATCACTGTGGGATATTACAGTTGCATCAGCATTCACAGAGCTCGAGGGATGGAAGCGCAAATGTTATCCGAGTATGAGCAAGAGTTCTTCCCTGCACCGTTGAACTTCGATCCATTTGGAGTAGCCAGGAAGACAATCTCCTAGCAGTACGCACATGTGCCTTCGTTAGAAGATTTCTAGATGAAGTGCGGAAGTGAGTACGAGGTTAGAAAGAGAGATTTCAGCAGGCTGTCAACAAAGCAAGTGTTCGACTTTGGACTAGCGCGAATACCTGCGGATCTTAAAGATGATGGGAATGTGGTACTTGACACTTACCATCAAATGGGAGGAGATAAAGCCATACTGCAGAATAACATGGGAGGCTGCAACACAATTGAAGAAAGGTCGAGAGCTGTGTTGGTGAATAATTCAAACTGGTTGCTGACGAAGGGATATTGCCTTGATGAAACATTGATGAATCAAATCACGGGCAACTTTGGCACAAGAGATTCCCTCAAGTGAAAGCATGAAGGAGAAAGCAGCAGAAGGTCCGAGAAGTTGAAAGTACACAGAAGATCTCAAGAGAAAGAGAAGATCACTGCTATGACCATAGCTTTGACTCCGGCTTCTCCAGTGCCTAGTACTTTACCAACTATTGCATCGCAGCAGCAGGACGTTTCCATGCCTTCATTGAACCCGGCGACGTTCGTCTTCTCTCCTCAGCCACTTCGTTCATCACCCATTCCAGAGGAGATGTTGAAGCTACAGATGGCAGAGTTCGAAAGAGCTTTGTCCTTGGATGATTCAGAGGATGGCAGTCATAACATTGTGGCACTTTCTGACGGAGAGGATGCAGAGCGGGAGATGGTAGTGCACTCAGCGACTTCTCACTCTCCGAGAAGTAATTTCTCGGAATGGTTGGCCTTGCAGTTGGTTCCAGAAGCGAGGGTGGAGATAAACTTAGAGGAGTAGGACTTGCAGCTACTCCAGTATCTGAGCAGAAGAGACAGAAGGCCTAAAGTTGCTAAAACAACTTCTAGGTTGATCATTGAGAATTCGGGAGAAAAGTTTGCTGAGATATCAATTCCGGCAGAAGGAAAGATAGAGGAGGAGCTCACGGCGGAAGATGTGACAGTGACCAAAGTACCACTCGGTCAAGCCACCACTGAAGGATTGAAGCAGGACACGCAGACATTGATGGACGCTTTATTCCTTAGGCTTGACAGTGAAAAGGCAGAGAAAGAAGAGCTGCAAAAGCAAGTATCTCAATTATGTGAGATCATAGCCAAGGTTGCTAAACCTTCCATTCAGCCCATTTCAGAGCAGGTGAGTGATCATCTTATGCAGGAAAAGGAGGATGCAAGCAATAAAGTAAAGGCTATTGACGAATAGAAGGATCGGATTATTCGTCAAGCTTCTGTACAACTTGGGGAAGTGCCAGCCCGCCTAAAGGTTATGAACGATGCAACAAATCAACTAAAGCAATTGATGGAAAACATAGAAGGCATGAATACAGTTGCAGAGAGTAACCTGAGTATTTTGGCTGAGATCAACAAGCTGCCGGGAGATGTATTGATTGCGGAGCAGATTGTACTGGATGGATTAGTTGAGAAGGGGAAGCAGTTAGAATTTGCAGTATCTTTCCGTTTGGAAATCTGCAGAGTTTTGTTGAAAAGGATGCAGGCACTTGAAAGTAGGACGTCAGATCCTTACCCGACAGTATAATTTCTTTCACTGAGGAAAGATGTGGTCGGAGGTGTTACTTCTTACGTGCGGATTGTTTCTAATGAGGTGCCTAATTCCCTGGAAGGGTCTCTCCTGATGGTACAAAAGAGAATTGATAAAGCTATCAAGCCTTTCACGATGAATTCTATCAGTAGATTGGTGGCGTTGCAGGCAGACATTGCGAGGTTTGGGCAGAGTTTGGAAGATGTGGAAGTGTGCAACAAAGTGTTGAATGAAGGGTTGCTGCAATTCAGGACAGAGAAAGAAGCAGTGGCTAAAATAGATGGAAGGATGCTAAATTATATGTTCGACAAGTATATCAGATATCAGAATAAGAAGAAGACATAGACATGTTACAGCTGGCATGACTTTTTTTATTCTTTCTTCTTTTATTTTCTATGTTCCCGGATGAAATTGTAAAACTTCTAAGTTATTGGTTTTGACAACCATTACTTGAATTCATGTGGAACCATTCTATTAGTTAAGTGATACATGTGTCACTTAAGAAGAAGTTAGTTGAGGATGATTGCCAAATGTCATCTTTACTTGTTCATGCTTTAGTTCAGTTTGAGTTTTCCATTTGTACTTTCCCTCCTACATTCTATAAGTAGGAGAAGAACCTCAGGGTTAATGATCGATCAGAATTTGTAAGCAGCAATCCTGTGTTCTAGACTTTGTGCTGAACCCCTGAGAGCAACTTGGAGCAAAGGAATACAAAGGAGTAGGTTTCCGGAGAACTTTGTGTCACGGTGTACTTTGTTTCTTGCTTTTAATCTTAGATCTCTTTGATAAACTTTGTGTTATTATAGATCTACATCTAGAGCTGCCTTTGTTTTATAATTCTGTGTGTTCATATCTATTGAGTTTCTTCTATGTGCATGCAATTAGCTCTGCTATCTACTAATTGGGATGCACATCTTCCCTATTTCTTCTCTGTATTTCCTTTACTTCCTTCTTCCATAATTTTCCTTTCTTAAACAGCTACTTACGTGCTGCAGAACTTCTTAGTTATGGTTCATGAACTAAGTGGTTAAAGTAAAACCCCTGATAGGTAATAACAAATTTTTATTGGCAAATCTGACACGGGAGCCTCACCGGTTAAATGAGGGAGATTTATCTCATGACTGCCTAGGTTTGATGCTATGCAGAAAATCTAGCCAACAAAAAGTTAATGTAACTGCTCCTAGGCAAAAACACATGGTAGGATCAGGGCCGTATACCGTCATGAGATTTCTCTGACCAATCTGCAGTGGTTTATGAACATGTGCATTTTTGTAATGCCCCTTTCTGTGTTTTAATTGGATTTCTGAGTACGTGTACCTTGTTCATATTGTATCATACCCTAAAATTATGTCTGTGTTTGACTGTAAGTGTATGAATATACCCAAGTGTAGAATTTATGACCTAGATGAATGCCCAACAATCTGATTTTTTTATAACATGCAGCAAGGAAAATGCACTATGGCTCAAAAGAAAAGCATGTGTTCTTGTGCAATCTAAAGCATGTATGAAAATTTGTAGGAGTGTTTTAGGATGCTTAATAGCTGGCCACCTTGAAGAACCTACGACCTTTCAAACTCCAGGAAGGTATTTGTTTACTGGTGGCAATACATGGCAGCAGCAAGAAAAACAACTCTAGCAATAGATAGAAACCTATAGTAGATGATTCCTAGGCCCAGTAGTACAAATGCAGTATAAGAGACAACCAAGTAAAAAAATTGTAAGTAACCCAGATATCAACAAGAATACAAGCAAGTGTCGTGCACTTAAGGCATAAAGCCACAAACATGGGACACCCGTGGTGTCACAAGACAAGTCAAGGCACTAGTAGAGGGTTTACAAATAAGAGCAAGTAATGAACAAATTTTCCAAGCTACACTTAACATCACTCAAACATGGGACACTCCGTATGGTGATCACCAATGAAGAGATCATGGCACATAGGCCACAATTGAAGTGGAAACAGGATTTTCATCCTCAATTGCAAGAGAGCAATTTCATGCTTCACCTCCAAGCAAGTAAATGCCATGATTGATGTCTACCTAGTGTCCAAGACAAGTGCCCCCCCTAATATAGATAAACGTAGCACCCAAACTCAAAAGGATGAAATCCCAAAGAGGATGTCGACGCTACATTGGGCAGATACATGTGTCCTAGTCTTTGTCTTCCAGCTCTCTTTAATAATCTTTTTATGTCGGCATTGCAATATATGGAATCAAACATAATTAAAAAGTGTAAAAGCTGACATATAATAATGAATACACTAAATACTTGGATGTAGTTAAAAATAGATGCCATCTTAGTAATAATATTAGGAAGTTTGGGTAAAGGGGGTTGACTAATCACCTTTCATTGTGCTCAACGCTGATGAATTTATGATTCTACATCATGCTCAAAATACCTAATGTGAACATTGCATGTGAATGTATGACAGTCACCGTAAAAATCTGATTTTTTATGAGAGGTGCTAGTACACAACACCCTGATGGAAACAAGATGCGGTATGTAGATACCAGTGTATGTGTAGATGTATAACACGATGTTAGTATGTTATCCAATGCATTATTGATGTGGAACGATTTGCACTTGTAGAGTTTGAGTTGATGAAGTCGCATTTTCCCCAGCCGTCAAGGTCCATCCACCCACAATGTAGTTTCAATAAATGTGCAATCCTTTGCATGAGAATATTTCAAAATCAACAAGTGGATAAATACTTGGAATGGCTGCTTAGGCTCTACAAAGACCACAAGGATGAGATCCTAACAAATGCAATTTTATGACCACTGAGATGTTAATGAATGGCTGCAACGATATGACTGGAGTGTGCACTATCTTTGATGGGAAAATCTTCATAGGTTGTATGAGTTGAACCCTGGAAATGACCTGTTCATAGTGCACACGATTGTAGCTTAGGATGCTAAGCATGAGGCAATTGCCGTCTTTAGTGCTGCTGATGTGCATGTTTTTTGCAAGGGATCTTGTGTGCATGTTTGTGGTTGCTTCTGCGAATGGAGCACGGTTCCGAAGGTTACACCCATTGAAATAGTGACTGGTATGTGAAGCGTTGTTGAGGTGCTCGCACATCTTCTTCATCTTTCCCGAAGAGGTGCAAGAATGAGGAACATTGTGCACAAGTGGAAACACTTGGACCATGTGACGTAAAGTATGATGTTGAAGCAATGCACATGCTCGATTTCGCGGGAAGAAGTGTATGAAACCTTCTTTCCTTGAGTTGCAATTGGTGTAACCAAGACCAATCTTTAGGAGCATTTTCCTCTTCGCTTGGAAGGGATTGGCGATGCACTTTGTGCCTATCTTGGCTTAGCCTTGGCCTTCATAACCCATTTGCTTCAGCAGCTTGGAGACCAAATTGTGGGAAATTGCAGTGGGGCTTACCAAATTCTCATCTAAATACATTTTTTGCACGTTACAATTTTCAACTGAGCATGTGAGAAGTAGCATTGATGGCCACTGGTTTAAAGGCACTCAGAACTAGTGTGCATTCAGCTGCGAGGCAATGCTAGTTTTGTAAAAAGCTCGTGCTGAATATTTGCATAGTTTGATTACATCTCTCCTCGGATTGAACAAAAGTTATCAAGGACAGGGTTTGGGAGACAATTACTCTTGGGCATAAGGTTTACAATCTTCCCCAAGGGGAGACTGAGGGTTTTGTCCAATGAGTGGAGTGTGTCTATGCAGATAATGATTCTAATGTTGGAGATGTTTGATCGCCATTACACATAGCTCTTGTTCTCATCTATTGATTTTGAATGGGATCTTTCATATAGGGGCTATTGCATGTTCCTATATGTTTTTTCCATGACTATAATAACAAAGAGTTGAGCGTGCATTTGAGTGACCAAAATCTCTTAACTTAATGCAAAGAATTAGACAAGCGCGGCGTGCATACAGACTGTGTATTTTCTGTGGTACCAATAATCCACACCCAACCCATGAGATTGTGCAGAGGAAAATGCTACATTACTATTTGTGTGGGTCTAGACGGATATTCAAACAGAGCTGCAAAGATGTAGGACATACAATGGAATAATCAATACAAGATGTCATATTCTAAATGGCAACCATTACACATTCAAACACATGAAAATGTGGGTTGCAAAATAGTGTCACTTCTATTTATCATAGTTACCAGGTTCAGAAATCCGATTAAATTCGGAAGGGCAAAAAAATCCGAAAATACGGAGTTCTCGAAAAAAATCCGAAAAAATACGGAAAAATCCGGTTCAGAATATATATACATATATTATTATAAATTTATATTATTGTATACTTATATCATTATATATAGACAAATCATACAAAATCAAGCAAAAATGTACCCATCTACCATCAATCATCATCATAAGAGCATATAATTAAAGCTCGTAGAATTGAGAAATGCAAAAGAGCTTGAAATTTGAATAAGATTAAAAGAGTGGCATGGTTTCGAGCCTAAGCTCCACATTGAAATGAAACTTAGATAGTTTCAAATATTTGCAACATCAAAAGCTGCTTCAACATCAAAGACTTCTTCAAAATCAAAAGTAGCACTAGCACCATCATTTAATCCATGTTCATCATCACTATCAATAATTTCTTGAATTTCTTCGAACGATAATTCTCTAAAGTGAGACTCGCCATCTTTTTTTGCAAGATTGTTTTCAAGCAAACATGCAAATTGCTGTGGACAAACACAAGATTTGAGAGTTTTTTTAGCTCCCAGTCGATTCCTCTTGTTGGTGTGGATCAAATCATGTGTACTCTAATTTCTTTTACACGTTGAAGGACTCGACACATTGGTTGTTGAATACACACGACAATTTTTTTGAAGCTTTGAAGTAGAAGAACCATAAATTTGCCACCATAAATGGGGATCCATGCAGTGGATGTCTTCTTGTGCCTTCTTACGAGAAAACATGCCCTCTTGGTTCTTGAATATAATGAGTTTTCTTCTCACCTTAGCCTTCCTCATTGGTGTGCTCCAAAGCTGACTTCTCCTCACATGTTGGGAGAGGTCTAGCTCTAATAGTACTGTAATATGCCTTTATAGGACAAACCTATAAAATTTTGGTTTGCCCTGAAACGCTAATGACAAAACATTGAAAACTTCAATTCCATGTTCTGCTGTGCAGTCTAGGCCTCCTGTCTATCCATCCCTCATGCTATCTCTCCTCTGAGCACAATACTGTGGGAGGGGGAAAGACGTCCCTCAATGCTGCGGAAAACTCCACTCCTCCACTCTCATCACTGACTACCATAATAGTATCCGGAAAAGCTACTTCTTCAGGCCGCACCTCAATCTATGGTGGATCATCTCTAGGCAGGAAGTTAGGCTACATAGGCCTATCTGTAGTCCGCGTAGTCCCTCTCATTGTATGAGTGTGCCTCCTCTCACGGCGTGGTAATCCCCTAACACTTCCAATTTCTGAAGGTGATCTGTTGTGATCCTTGTAACCACTAGCAACTGATACGGATCTATCCCTTCTGCCATGTCTGTCCCGCGGCCTATCCAATGCCAACCTATCCAAGGTAGAGCCCATGCGCTCCATAGTCTATAACAACTACCTCTGAGTGGCTGCCATATCCCTAATGAAGTCTCTATCTTGATTTTCATGCTCATGCTCATCTCGAGGAGGACTCTCTTGTCTATCAGCCATAAAATACATTCTGTCACCTCCTACAATACCAGCTTTGAGTCGTGCCCACCTACGGGTGTAGTATCTGTGTGGACCGACCTCTCTATGCTGCATTCAAAGGTGATTTTTTTATTTTTTTAATACTCTTCTTTTCCCACACAAGCTTGGGAGGATACACTACTTTGATACCATTGAAAGATCCCAAACCCCGTTGCCTGAATTTTTTCTTTTTTTTTTTTTTATAGATTGCTTAGGTGTTGGAACTATACCGGTAATGTTAAAAGAAACCATAGAACACCATTCTCATACTGCAAACTGCACCAACAAATTAAATAAAACAAACCCTCAGATACTGCATAAAACAACTGCAGAACAAGTTGCCCCACTCTAAAATTTATCTGAATGCTCACTGCTGCAATTTATTTCTTTCTTTCTGATACTGCTAGAATGATAAATAACCTGTGAATACAATGGACGTGTTATTCACCCTAATTGTGGTGACACCCTCTTGTCTGGCATGGTTTATGAGGCTATGGACCACTGTAACGAATCCATTCAGAAAGCATTCAATGATGTGGAGGTAGATTACAAAGAAATATGAGATGTCATTGATGTAATATGGAAAATGATGCACACACCCTTACATTCAACAGCTTGTTATCTGGAGCCTAGGATCTTTCATATAGATAGAGAAAGTGATTCTGAAGTCGTGGGTGAGCTTTAAGAAGCCATTGACAAGCTTGTTCTAAATCCTGAACTTGCAAGGATAATTAGGCACCAAACAAGGCCATTTCGAGTAGAAGGGGTATTTTCAACACGAGGAGCCAAGGATGATAGGTCACTTTTTGAGGGATGCAAATGGTGGAAATATTATGGATCAGGTGAAAAATAACTATAACACTTTGCTCTTCAAATTTTGAGTTAAGGAGCAAGTGTATCAAGGTGTGAAAGGAATTGGAGTTGTTTTGATCACATTCAATCTAAAAAAAGAAACAAGTTAATGTCGGGAAAGTTGGGAGATCTTGTTTATGTTTGCAATAATTTGCGGATGTGCATGAAAATATGGAAAAAAAATCTTCTTCACAATCCCAACCGGTTGCAGAAGACTTGGAGGATGCATCTTATCCTAACTTCCTTTTTGATGAATCTAGTGATGATGATAGTGTTGATGAGCCAAGTGCTCTTGATGATATGGAACTTTTTGATGTAGCAACTATCCTATAAGGCTATAGAGTATGCTCGCTTTTTTATGATATGGAATTTTTTGATGTAGCAAGCATCCTATAAGACTATTGAGTATGTTCGCTCTTTGATGATGTGGAACATTTTAATGTAACAAGTAGCCTCTAAGGCTATAACAGGGTTAGTATGAAGTCTAAAAACTTAATATTGCTTGTTTAAGATTGTGGTTTGACATAATTTCATAGGTTTTTATGTTTTTCTATGTATCGAACTTTATGGCAATTTTTTTTTTAACTTTATCCATTGATCGAACTTGAACCGAATTTTATCCTTGTCGAACTCGAACTCGAACTTGAACTTTGTGACTTAGGACATAGGATTTCTTAACACAAAAATAGGAGAAGTTTATTGATAATGTTAAAATCAGATTATAGACACAAGATATGGCAACAATTCTTATAGGAATTGTACTGCCTTATCAAATCTACATAAGGTGTATGAGATATCTCCCAAATACTGGAAAATATGCAAAAATAGCATATTTCCCCAAACTAACCCTAAATGCTTATACAAGAATGCATCCGAGAAACAACATTCCAACAATACGACAACTACCCACATAATTAGGGATTATGACAACTAAGCTAAAAGGACAAACTAATAAAGTAATTAAAATTTCCATGGTGAATTAAGTCCTAGGCTAATCTTAACACCCGCCCCCTTAATTCAGCATGGTCTCAAGTGAACAAGAGAGAATTTCTCTGAAGCCTTCAAAATTTTCCTTTGCAGGTGACTTTGTGAAGACATCTGCACATTTTTTATTTGTTGGAAAATGTTGAGGTTGGATGTTGTTATTTTGAGCATGTTCGTGAATGAAATGTACTTGCCCTTCAATATTCTATGTATGCTCATGAAACAAAGGACTGCGAACAAGCCTTTACTACTCCTTCATTATCAACATGTAGGATAGTCAGATGTTTCTGTGGTACACCCAATCCTTCAAGTATACGACAGAAGGATATCTCTTCACAGACAACTCCTATTGCACGATATTTTGATTCTTTTGGAGGATCTTGAAACACAATTTTGCTTCTAACTCCCCCATGATATCAACCCAAATCCCAAAAAGAATACAAAACCCTGAAGTGGATTTCCTGGCATCTATGTTCCCTGCATGATCCAAATTTGAATATCCCGTCAAGAAGAACTTATCATTCTTTTTGTAGTCTATGCCAAAATCCATGGTTCCTCTGATGGTTATTCGCTTTGTTGCTTTCTAGTGACAAACCCTGAGTTCTTGCATGAACTGTGAAAGATAGTTGACGACATTGCTAATATCCGGCCTAGTGTAGGTTAAGTAGATGATACTCCCCAATCAATTGCCCAATAGAGAGTTGCAGTTACTTATGGTGATGGATCTGTTTGAGACAATTGAAGTCTTGTCTCTATAGGTGGGGCAATTGGCTTACAATCCATCATACAAAATTTCTTGAATGTTGTTTTGGGCGTATTTCACCTATTATACAAAGAGATAAATTCTCTTTGCCAAACTTCCAAACCAAGGTCCAATAATGCAAAACCCCGAGATCTATCATGCGAATGATCGATTTATATCTTTCTTTGTTAACTCAATCGTCTTCACTAAACTACTATTGATTACTAGATCATCGACATAAACCACAATGATTACCATCTCCCCCCTTGTTGTTTAAGGTAGAGATTAGGATCCGTATGGACTTCGGTTAAATCCATGATGTACAAGATGCTCTTGAGTTTTTATGTACCATGCTCTGAGAGCTTGTTTGAGACCATACAAGGACTTGATGAGTCTACTCCTCTTTTCCAAGTATGACAAAACCCTTCTGGTTGAGTCATGTAGACTTCTTCCTACAAATCTCCATTAAGAAAGACACTTTTCACATCCATTTGGTGGATTTTCCAACCAAGCTGTAATGTCCCCTAAATGGGACATAATGAGAATTGCATTCATATTTCTTCTAATTCCCATTATGTTTTTGTTTTTGGTCAATATTGGCTCAATGGATGATGAATTCAACTTGATGTAATGGCATAAAAATATTTTTAAATACTTTAGTGGCGAGTTGGGCATGAAGGCCTCTCTTAATTGGTTTGAAAATGGTGGAAGGACTTCTAATCCTTATGGATCGGCCTTGATTGGAGAGCCTACATAGAGGATAATGAAGAAATAGAATTGCTTGGAGGTCGGTCTATGCATTGGGCTTCTATTTTGATGTTGGCACCACTTGAGGATATATAAAGGCATGAAAGTTCATTTGAAAAGGTTATGCAAGTTTATTTTGAAGATTGATATCTTGAGTTTGTTCATACTATGCCGTACTCTCCACTTAAGACGAAACCTTTAGTGTGGCTCAACTTTGGGGACGAAAACCTCCATTGTTGGAAGATTGAGGAACGAAAAACTCCTCAAGCTTGAGGGGAATCCCATATGGGGGTTTCCAAAGTGCTTCAAAGTGGTTTATTGTTACTTTTCCCCCTTCTTACCCTAGGCGACTTGCATGGGTGGAGGGTTTGATCTGGTCAGTTTATGATAGTCGGTAAACATCTTTTCTCCGTTTTCAGCCCAAAAAGGGACATTACAGTGGTATCAGAGCTTCAGTCTTCCCAGCTTGAGGGTTTCCCTACAAGAAGATAAAACAACAGATTGAATTCTTGGCGATGGTGGAAGGAAGGCTTCAAAGGAAGTCAATAATACTTGGCCATCAAAGTAGACAACATTGTTACATGGTATGAGGAGTATAGGGCTCTTTCAAAAGTTATTCATGATGGCCTACCATTTTCCTAGTTTGTAGGATGGAGGAAAGATAGTGGGCATTTGAACTTGGTCCAAGCCCCAAGCCATGCACAAGGGTCATGGCAAGAATATCTCAACCCTAGAGGAGAAGAGTCCCATCTTGTTGGAAAAGCAAGAAGAGGTTTTAGAGCTTGGTGAAGAGGCCATGGTGAAATTCAAAGGTGCAAATGGTGACAAAGAGAGTCATCCTTCTAAGGCTAAGAAAGGAAAAAATCTATCCCAGCAGCTGGTTACCAAGAGGGAATGCATAGACCACTTATATGATGCAGAATTTGAGGAGGAAAAATCAGATCTGCGGGAGGTTTATGAGGAAGGGACCTCACAAGACACTTGGGTGGATTTTCAGCCTGCTGTAAATTCCAAAACAGCAGCTGAGGGTAAACCACTTGATTTATTTTATGATCATAGCATGGGTATATTTCATCACACTAGGTTATTACATTGTTTTGATCATCATGAGGGCTATTCTAATAATGGTGAGAAGATGAAGGAAAATAAATGGGAAAAGGATCTTCCAAGCATTCCCTATAAGTTGGATTTTCATGGCATCCAAAGGTATGATGATCATTCTCCATTTTCAATGCTCCATACTCAGGCATTTTCGGATTTGTGTCAAGAGGGGCGGCTCCCTAATTTCAGTCTAAGGTATGGGTATACTTCAGATTTGTTGCTTCCATTTATGTCATATCAAGATATGGGTCATTATGGAAGGCTTCCTAGAATGATGGATGTGACTTACAACATAAGGCATGTTGACCTCTTGATGCAGATTCAGATTTGTGTGTGCATAAGGGTCTAGGATCTTGGTCATATTTTGAAGAATAGAGTTTCTAACGTCAAAGCTACTATTGCGAGCTCCTTCATCATCTCATACCAATGGGAAGGAAAGAATTCAGAACTGGTCCTCGAAGAACATAAGGAAAATATTGGCTTGACAAATGGCATTCCATCCGTTGCTACAGCCAACATGATGAGAAGTGATTTTGAAGATAAGCTCATGGAAAGCAAATCACTATTTCTGGACAGCCATCTCTTGTTGAGTATCCTCAGATTTTAAGGCTTGCACATGATCCTGGAGGAAACATTCCAAAGATAGAAGTCGAATTTATGTGCTCTATGTCGAGACTTGAGCCAATTGGGTTCAATCTTGCCACCCAAAGAAAAGAAGGTATGACTATGAATGTTGCAAAAATTGATTTTTGGGATTTTGAGCTTGTTGATATCAACTATTTCAGTTTGCCCTACATTATGTTTCTGGTCATCAATAAGAGGACAGCCATGAGAAGAGATAGTTTCCAAATTTACAAAGCATTTTCAGCCATCAGGGATTGGTCCCTTCTCACCTCATTCATCATTGTGAGGGCAACAAGGTGTTTGACACGGAAAAATGGTAAGCATAGTAAAAATCATTAATGGTTCTTGTCAAACAACTTCCACTGTCACAAGACCTCGAGCAAAGTGCTACATTGCCAAATTAAAATACTAGTAGAAATGGAATCACATTCCATGAAAATAACACAATATAAATAGAATAATAGCTTTTATTCACCAAGATAGTGTAGAATACAATGCAATGCTTGGGTACAACGAGGATCTTTCACATTTGTGCCCTTACCTGACTTTTCATATTACTATTTATTAGACCAAATGGTTGTGAATTAAAGCATAACATTCAATCTGTAATGTCCCTTTTTGGGACTTAAACTGAAAAAAAGGAAATCAAACAAACCCCAATAATATTAATTCTGATTTTTGGACCAGCAAACTGAAAATTAAATCAGTATGGAACAGCGATCACATTTTTATAACAATAAGAAAAACTCAAGATTTCACCCAAATATCACCCAATAATGCATCCATCCACAAATTTTGTGAACCCTTTTAGAATATTTTAGAACCATTTCCACCACAAAAATGAAGCTAGTACTCAACTAGAAATTTATTTATTAATAGCAGAAGTACAACTCAAAGAAAATTGTGAAATGAGGGTTTCCAAACCCCAAACTCCACAAAATATAGATATTTCCAGCCTTATAAATGATATCAAATCTGAATATGAAATAAAATAGAAGTTATGTGCCCTAGAAGGCACCAAATGACACCCTAACACAAGTCGCTCCAACTACGAGAGGCTTATCAATGCATGCAAATGATTGTAGATGACTTCCTTTCCTTTTCAATGCCCAAATTTGCAAGATGACTTCACTTCAATCAAGGATGGATGGTTTTTGTCCCCCAACCAACCACAAGAAGGGTTTTCGTCCTTTTTGGAAACAACCACACAATTGGATTTTCGCCCAAAAGTGGAGAGAACTAAGAGCAATCAGCCCAAAGATCAATTTAGAATAAATTTGCCAAAGTAGATGTCCACAAATGAAGCCATAACACTCCTTAAATACCCCAACCTTGGTGCCAAAGACCAAACATGCATGACCGACCTCCTTTTGGGATTATTTAATCTTTTATTTTTCCTTTAATATCCTCCAAGCCAGCCTACCTACTAAAATGAAGAAAACACTAAAAAGAAACATTAAAAATTAGAAAAGAAAGATGCAATGAGAACCCAATTCCTTTCCTAGCTCATCCAACTTCGTTTCCACAAAAAGGGAATGGCAAGAATTCCATAATTAGGCTCTCATATAAAAAAGGGGACATTACAGTCCTCCCTTCCCAAAATTGCTTGTCTCCAAGCAATTGGAAACTCATATGCCCAAGCATCATCATGTCAAGGTGAAGGAACATGTTATAGTGCTCCCATAATCTGGACCATGTGCATGTTAGACGAATGAGTTTCAACCCAAACGAACTCATACCTCTATTGCCCATTTCTTTGCTCATCATCTTCTCATAATTTTTATTGAATTGA
Source organism: Taxus chinensis (assembly GCA_019776745.2). NCBI lineage: Eukaryota > Viridiplantae > Streptophyta > Pinopsida > Cupressales > Taxaceae > Taxus > Taxus chinensis. The sequence goes on along the minus strand of CM034152.1, from coordinate 734,379,192 downwards.
ATGCTTTCCAATACTTAAGTAGTTTTGTCCCAACAACAGTTGTAAGCATGCATTTTTCTCTCAAAAATCAAAATGTAGGTGGTTGGAAACAAGGTATAACAGTCATAAAGTACCTAATTTCCCCCCAATTTGGATTACTATGTTAGTTGAAGGAGTTGATTGTGCTTGTTGGATAGTTCTGCGACTATGTTCTCAATAATTTAGTTGCCTCAAAATGATTTGTCTTAGCAGCTGTTCAAGTCCAGATGGGAAGACGCTAATGAGTACTGTATGATCTAACGAGATATGGAAAACCCCCATCGCGAAGGCCTGGAAGGCAACTTCAAAACTATCTCCTTGGTAAACTAGCCATTGTGAATCACGTCATATTGATTAATGTCCCTTTTTCCCACTTGAGAGCTGAATTTAACTGCTTAATGCCATTCTTTTAATGAGCAAAGATAGCAATCAACATGAAGGTTAGATTTGAATACTGAGCTTATTTATAGAGCTCGATTTCTAGCTAACATTTATAGAGATCAATTTGGATGTTGCAAGTCTTGGCCATAGATATCATGTTTCGCAGATGCTCAATTGATTTGGCGCCAAAAAGGAGGATATAAAAGGAGATTACAAGCATCATTTGAATCTAGTCTTGGCGCATTTTATTTATACTTGGGCATAGAGAGCTAGATGCTCCTTGTTCATCCACTTGAGGATGAAAACCCTCTTGTGAGGCTATCATTGAAGGATGAAAACCCTTCATGTGGCTTCAAGGTGAAGTCCAACAAAATATCGCTTGCGGTTTTTATTGTAATTGAGTCTTGAAAAGGGAGTTGATTTGAAGATATTATTTGTAATTTCCAGCTTTCAAGTTAATTGAATTATTTAGGGTGGAACAACCTACCTATCTAGGGTTTGGGGATATTGGTGAAGAATTTGAGCCCAATCTGGTTTCATAGTTCTATTTGTAATATTTTTCCAAAGCCGTAATAAGTTCTAGATGAATTTAGACAGTTTGTAGACCATCCCATATTTCATATTTAGTGGCTCGCAATTTCCAGTGATATTCTATCCTTTTGAGCAGTGTAATGTCTTTAGTATTTCCTTGGTTGATGCATGGCGTCTAATGCATTCCATAAAATACATTAAATTATTGGCGATAATTGATTGCAGTGGCGTTTTATGATATTTTGACATTTTTTTGGTGATAGTACAAGTCACTGATTTTACATCTTTGAAACAAGTCTGTTGCAAGTTTTGAATTTCAGACCAAGCATTTAGAATATTTGATTGAGAACCCTCAAATGGGTTATTACACTATCAATGGTATTTGTCTAGTTTGAGAATGCTTCTCCAAGTACTTAGGGTTTCAATGGACACTTGAGATGTCATTTGGTGATAAGTTTAAGCGACTTTCTAACAATTTAGAATATTAGTCCTAGGGTTTCTTTTAATGTCACCAAGGTGGTAGCTATCATTTGTAGGAGTATCTTTAAAAAAAAAAGATCCGTGATAATCTTTAGCAAGTTTAATTCAGAATCTCATATACTTGGAAACATATATTTGGGGCATTGGAATCACTCGGTCCAAGCCCCGTGGCATTTGAATAAGGGTGTTATCCTTGAAAATTTGCTATTTTTCAAGTTTTGAACATAATTAACATTCCAGAATGGCAGAAGCAAGGCTGACCTATGGAACTTGGTTGAAGTATTGTTCTAGAACATATTGCCAACGGTTCCCTAAATGGGAGTGGTAATGGTGGATGAACTATTTCACTGGACAGACTATTAGGCTTTGTCGGAAGTTAAAAAACATGAGTCATTGAGACATGTCTGCTGCCATAAATTTCAGTTGGTTAACAAACCTAATTATTTGCCAGACTTGATCAATATGAGGATGTAACAATATGACCTTATGTGACAACAAGGGTTTATAGCCCGAAGTTGTGGAACACTAGCCATTGTAAGGAGGAAGCATTAGATAGTTGCCTAGATATTGGGTATTCATGAAGAATGATAAAGATACCTAAATTCATCTAGGACTATGTGTCATCATTGTGAAGTACATGTATGAATGAAGATCTGGGTTCGTGACTAAAGAATATTTGTAGTTATGTGCATTGCTGGAATTTGAAGACATGACATTCAGGGGGTTGTGAACAAGATTGCAGGCTATCTATGTAGGAACGGATAGCACAATCTTCCTAAGTGAATATCATGATGCAATTCAATGTTGCTAGCTCGAGTTTATAACAACGGAGTAAAGAGCAACATACGTTCATGTCAAACATTTGGTAATGAGCCACTAGATATCCCAAGTACATGTAACTAATTTGATGTTAAGATTGTGCAAGGAGGATATCTCTTCGAAGAGGATTGTGACATGTTGCAAGTCTTCGAATACATTTCAATTTATTGGTTCACAATCAATTGAGCAGATCATGGTGGTACAAAAGAGTGGGCATAAACTGAATGCAATAGCTGCCAGCCATATATTAATGGACTCATGTACATATCTCGCTCAAAGATTGATATTAGCCAAGTCAGTAGCCTTATCCACTATATGTTAGAAGTGATTCTCATTCAATGCAGAATCTAAATTTATAAGCAACATCTTCTTGAAGGTTAGTTAGGATACCATCAAAACTCCAAGCTATATTAATTCAGAAACGGGTTTAGTACAAGATCTGACCATGTCAAGCATGGAAGCTATTAGCCATATGGGAGTAGCCTTATAAACTATACTAGTTGTTAATATTCCTGATTTTCATTATAGCAGAATCTTTTTTTTTTTTTGAATTATAAGAATTGGTTTAAATTTAATATATCCTAATATTTTCACAGCAACATTCTTGAATCTTAGTAGACCACCATTATTCTACAGGGCAGGTGCAACACCATTATTCTACATAAAGTCCATAGCAAAGGATAACAAAGTCATGTGTTGTCAAGGGACAGATTGAAATTATGAATGTATGAATAGTTTGTTGTGGCCAAGCTTCGCTAATCCATCTTATATATTTTTTAATTTTTATATAGTTTTTGTACAACGCCGTATTAAAAGTCAAATTTGCCGTTTCCGCGTGTCTCCGAGGGTAATATCCATAACCTCAATGAATTGAATTCACAAGGTTTATTCTGCTGGAAGTTTGAATGCTGCTTCAACTTCTGAATTTGATCAATTTCCTTTGCAAGCCACCAATTAGGAGGATAACCATTATTAGATTTGCTTAGTAAATTTCATCATGATTTTTGAGTCAGATTGAACCTTGATCTTTTGCCATCCTATTTTGATAGCTTCTTGCAAAGGATCCTCTTCGAATGGCTCTAATTTTTGCCAGATTATTCGTTGAGATGCCCAGATTTTCCGCAAAGATGAAGCATACCTCTCCTTGTCCATTACGCCCAACTCCTCCCATAGTTGTTCTCCAGGATTACCCCTAGAAGCACCATCAGTATTGAGAATACCATGATAATCAGTCAGTATCCCTTTCTAAACTATATTTTTTGTTGTGCTCTTAGCATGAAAGCGAGGCATAGTGGCCTCCTTAGGGTCTAAAGAGAGTTGTTTGTATATATGGTCCCATTGTTGAGTTGATTGAACTGGAAGTGAGACCTTATGTTTAAGGCTTTCTGTGAATTGACCTTTGATTCTTTCCCAAACATATATAGCTTCTTTGTCTGGTTTGTCGGAATTTTCTATAGTTTCTTTTTCCACGTATTCCATAATAGAAGGGAAATGCCACTCCACATAGCTGGGCATCAGATTTTGTCCTTTAGTGTATGGCTTCCTTCCATGTGCCTGTAATATGTGCTAGGGATCCATAACTGTTTCATTGAAACTTAAATCTCTAAAGCCAAGTTGGTGGTGTGAAGGTCATGCATTTCTGGAAGACCATTAGCCTATGTTTTCCCGTGGGCTTTGCAATGTGCAAGGGCATCAATTTTAGTAGAAGACATATCAAAGGTTTTGGCATTGTTTGGAGCCCCTAAATCTGTAATTATTTAATTATTTAATTATGAAGACCCTTTAACCTATCATTCCCCGTAGGCTTTTGGGATGTTGCAAATGGGGAATTAATTATATTAAATTGTAATGTCTTCAGATCCCCATATTGCCTGGAGACCCTTAGCCGATACTTCCCCGTAATCCTTTGACATGTATACAAAGGGAATATTTATATTAATTATTTAATATTGCCTGGAGCAAGTAATTTATTTAATTATTTAATTATGAAGATTATTTAATTTAATTCCCACAATGCAAAATTAAAAAGGGAATTAATTAAATAACTATTTGGGTGGCTTTTAATATGTTAAAATCACCCTTAGAAAGGGGACGCCACACCTAGGGAGGATAAACTATTTTTATTTAATGATTTCCCTATCCTACGGATTTCGAATGTTGTGCCTCCTTGCTTATAAAAGGAGAGCTAGGATCATTATTGAGACTTATGCTATGATAAAGTTAATTTGATACTCCATGTTTGGAGTTGGGATGCATGCCCATTGATATTCTCTCTCTCTCTTGTGTGGGAGGTTATTGAGCTGGTTTGATCTTCAATTGAAGTATTTTTGGTGTGTTTGCAAATGTAATTATTGGGGTATGTCTCCATTCCAGTTTTGGTGAGCTTCTTAGGGAGATTATAGACTGATTTGTATGCAAAAATCTTATGCTTTAACCTTCAGCAGTTGCTAGTTTATTTGTTAACTGGATTGTGGTTTTTTTAAGAGTAGTTCGACCAGCCTGGGCATGATTTACAGTCCCTCTAGCTCCAGCGACTCTTCTTAGTATTTATGAACTGTTCTGGGTCATTATTGGGTGTAAATCGACTAAGTTTATTGCATGATTTGATTCCTTTATTGCAGCGACCAGCCTGGGCATGTTTTGTGACTGTTTGGGGCATTTTTAGAAGCAAATCGATTGGTATTCACGGTCTTATTGCAGCAGTTGATTTGAGGTCTGTTGGGTAGTAAAAATATTGTGATCAATGATCTAATTTTTGCCTTTAATATCCTGCTGTTGCAAGACTAGTTTTGGCGTCTGGTTTTGGGAGTGTTTTGGATATTTGTTACATGTATTTGACCCCAAAAAATCTGCGAACTGGTTATGGCATTATTGGCTGGAAATGGCGACTTGTTTTTAGCTGTTATTTTCATGTGTTTGGGTCCCTTTAGGACAGCGACCTGGGTATGATTATTTGAGTTAAAGTATTAAATTCCTTGATAGCAAAATCAGTGTCTTGGGACTGCCATCTTCCTCTCAACCAGTGACTTCATCATTGGATAAAGATGTACACATAAAGTGATCTATATTTCATGGAACCAAAAGTTTTTGAAGTCCCTCATGGCAGCGTTTGATGTGACTGTTAACTCTGCGTGTGATGGTTTAATTAATGCATGGTATTTGATGATCTTGCACATGATCTATATATGAAAAATTAGATCATATCCCATATATGTTTCAGTGACTGATCTTACAAGTTTAAATTTGGGTTGGTACTCTGAATGGACATGCATGGCTGAGGGTTGTATGAAGGATTTTTGAGAATGTTTGAGAAAATTCATTACAGCTGTGTTATTACTTGTTTGATGTTCAACAATAGTGGATTACATTGATCATTAGTTCAGCTGAGGAATAATTGTGTGAGTTGTGTGATAGAGGCCATTAAACCCCTATCTTTGGGTTTATTGAGTCATCTTCTCAACTGGTTCAAGTAGTTCTTGATTGAGTTTTTCTATTTTCAGTTGATAGGTGTATTGAAGGAGTTGTTGATTGCATGTTTCCCATTGATCCCAGAGTTGGGACATTACAGAATCACTACACACTTTACGAACATATCTACAAACTGTCTAGCCTAGATAGGTTCATCGGCCCAGAACACGTCCATCCGACAAACATGTCCCACATGCTACGAACCTATCCCTTGTACTTGTAACAGTCATATTTTCAAATGCACAATTTAACTTCATCCACCTCAGTGATATTTTGGGTCAATTGAGCGGGAAATCATTCGAATTATCACCTATATAAACACATCCACCCTAACTCCTTAGAGGCATCTAGCGATCTCATATCATAGGCACACTCTAACAAGGACATGAGCAAGCATTGAAGAACCTATTCCTTAGAGCACCATTACAGCAAGCTACTCAAATTCTAAACACATCATATTGCTTCCCTAGATCACAAATCTATGAGCTACAGTTAAGCCAAGTGTCTATTGCCAAGTGTAAGGTCCAAATCGAGAGCTCCGTCTTGTTTACAATCTTTAATACTCTCCATCTCATCATAGGATTGGTAGAACTTGACGTTTTTTTGCAGATTTGATCCCTCTGCAGGGTAGAGAATTGGTACGCACTGCAACACTCATCATATCAGTGGGGGTGTGGTCAGGTCAGTCCAACTCAAATCATGACTAGGTGCCCCTTTAGTAGGGCTAACAGCAATAGGACGATAATACCCAATCATAGTGTTGCAGACATCCATTGATTTAGACAAAGATTCCATATCTCTAAACATGAGGCAAAGCAGATCCCATTTAGTCATAATTCAGTTTATAGCATCAAGGGACAGATTTGTAGCCCCTCAAACAAGTTCAGCCACCAACCTGTCCTCAGTCAGATAAACCTATCCTGCACATGCTTTCAGGTCTCCAGATTTTACAAGCAGCTTGACGAAGCAATCTGCCCAGCTTCTACATACTAGTTTTCAGCATATTGTCACACATTCTAAGCTTCGTGCACAGTGACAACTTTCTAACCTTAAATCCTAACTGATTTTGCTTTCCCCTTGGCATATCGATTGGCATGATCTTTTTCCATAATTTTAGGACTGTTAGGATTGTTATTTTGCATATGTCCTGAATTATATTTAGAGATCACAAGTAACATGACTATATTAGGCCCTTAAAATCTAAAGTTTCATGTTAATAGGATAATTGCCAACTAGATGAACCGTATGCCTTAGTAGCCTTCATTGACAGGCGAGAAGTTCAGTAAACAGGCAGGGGGCATCAAGCTCAAAGGGATTAGTTTAATAAAGAAGCCGGCTGGATGAACTGCAAACCATAGTAGCCCAATGAGTGACAAGCACTAACCATTGCAGTTCATAGGTCATTATGACACGTGGACTAATTTGGATGAGTACGAACCAAAAGCATATAAAATAAAAAAAGCTGCATCAACCATTTTATAGCATTTGCAAGGAAGATCTAATATATTCCGATAATTAGATGGAGATACATTCCAAATTTTGAAAATTAGCAATGAGACTTCACAACAGATATTAGCATATAAAGAAATCGTAATACCTGCCTGTTCTACAAAGTGAGATGTATTAGATGAGGAATCCAGTGTGTTTATGAACATCATATGGCAACAGATATGACATTGTCTATGAGATAGCCAGATATGAACCCTACTTGGGCACAATCGCAAGTACCTGAGACATGAAAACATGTTTAAAATAAGTGCAGAAACCGGCATGTTAATTTATTTTAACAAGAACTACATTTATATTTTATTCAAATGGTTGTTACATTTATAAGCTAAAATTAGAAAACATCTAATATTCAACAGTATGAAATTATGCAAGAAATCCTAGTGTTAAAAAAAACTGAAGTGCTTCCAATACCTGAGGCACATAACTAACATAAACATATTAATATCATGATCCTCAAGAAATAGGAGAACCAATTGCAATCTGAACTTTGCAACATAAATAAATTATGAGGCTTGCATGCATTTAATCAATTGCTTTCTGCAGGGCTACAGTTGATATTTTCATGTTACCACAGTAGCCAGCCAAAACTTTCTCCTTGACTCATTTGCAATGCAAATGCAACGATGTTGCAAGGGTGAGCAAAAGGGTCTTGGTTGGTAAATTGCATCTAACTTGCCACTTTTAATTACCCTATTCTGACATGCCGGTTTTTACTTAGAAACTTCATATTCTTGGACATAATAATCTGAAAACTTCCTATGGCATACAAATGATCTATTAGGATAAACCTCTGTTTCAAAAATCAGGATTTATCGGCGATAAATCGTTTGCCTTCATCAAAACAATTAAACTTCTGAAAAATCACGATTTTTGTTCATAACCGATAAATCCCGATTAATCGCTATAAAATACCCTGCAAAATCGTTAAAAAAATCGATGGCTAAAATCGGCTTGAAAATCATGGGGGGAAAACATGGCTTATGGTTAAATACAAAAATAGACCAAATCGATTTGTTTTTTATCCTGTTTTCTCTTCCCACGAACTCGTTTTTGCTACTGGACTTGCATTTACTCAATCCGTGTTCATTCGAAAGTCGGTACGAGGGCAATTCGACGTGGGTAGGACTCAGGAGGGCATGCAAGTTCAGTTCGCGGCAGGTTCGTGGCAGGGTTGTGGCCATTTCGTGCCCATTTTCCAACAGTTTGTATTCAATTTTGTGCCCATTTCGTGCTCATTTCCAACAGTTATTAGGCATCGTGCCCTAGCAGGTATTAATAGTAAATACTAAATACAGTAATAGTAAACTAAAAATACTAGTAATATTAAATTATTACGGTTAAAAATATGCATAAATATGGTAGTATTAGAGTATTAATATTGTATAATAGTATATTAATATTAATGTCGGCATATTTTATGAATTTAAATGTTTTTCAAAAGCAGCGATAAAGTTGCCGATTAATGCCGATTTTTTGATGATTCCCGATTTTCGATTCAAAATATAAGTACGATTAATCCCGATTTACGATTTTTTGAACTATGGGAAAAACAATAAATCTCAAGAAAGAATATTTTAGCCACTAAACTATATTTCAGTAAATGGAAGACCTCAAACCCAAGGAGGAATATTTTAGATTCATTTAGCAAAGTAGATGCCCATTTGACGAAAGTAAAAAAGTTTTTTCCAAGAGTCCCACTCCATAGAGGACATCTGACAAACAACAATGCAGCATCCAGTTTAATTTTGTACCAAGAATGTTCACCACCAAAGCTACCTAGATCGGTACTTGCTTAGAAGGACTGCATTTGATGAGTGTTATCCTTCCTCTTGTTGACTCCCACTAGAGTTTGAAAATTGCCCGATGCTGTGGAGAGTTCTGTTGACAAAACTGGTCTGCTAATGCATTGCTTCGTGACTGCCCTTAGTTTCTAGGGGATACAGGATTACGGAAATATTTCAACATGGAAAAGATGGTCAGTCTTTCAAGTTCTGCATATTGGAGAGTATGCAGGATTCGTAGGTCTTCTTTTCCTCTCCAAATCATCCAAGCTCTAAGTATCCTTTTCAAAACATCTGCCTCGGTAATAGGGCAGCACTGTCCCCTATCATGTATCTACCTAATCTTCAATTGTAGCAGAAGGAAAAAGTTAGGATGATCTTATTCATCCCTTAAGCGTTCAAGCTCACAAAATACCACAGAACAACTCATAGAGGAATCACTGAAGCTTTACTACATAACAGGATCAGTAGTTAACATGGCTGTAACCACATTGCAAACTCCATTAATTATTTCTCCTAAGCCTGATGGATTCAGGTTGCCCAGACATTCGATAGCGAAGGAGTGCAATTTCAAATAGACAAAGGAGACTTAGGTAGATCAAGTCTCAAGCAACTTATAGCAATTTGTAGCATTAACATATGTTGAAAGAGAGCCATTTGTGTCAGATATCCTTCTAAAGCACCCAACACTAGCAAATCGATATTATGTAAGTTGTCCCATTGAGTCCAGGTTACAGGGATCTAAGCCAGAACCAGTTCCTCGACTTTACTTAGAAAGCTCCAGCCACAACGCCTCTTTAAGATTGGAAACCTTTAAGTTGAAACGAATCAAATGAAACATTGACTCAGTTCCTTCCTTTGTGAATGGTCCATTGAATGTAAAATTTCCTAAGCACCTATTTATCTGATAATATATATGTCTTCCTGGAACAGAATGGTCAATTAATATTTTGGGATACAACTCGCAGCTCAATAGTGCCTGGACTAATACAATGCCACGCAAATCATTTCATAACCTCCTGTTATTATCTTGTCCAAACCAACAATGTACATCAAGAAATAAAGATACGAAAAATCCAGAAATAGCTTCTATTTCTACTTGTCGTTAAGAATGATTTGCTTCTGACCACACATGTGAATCAAGTACTTATTGTAGCATGGTCATTCGCTAAGTCCACACTTCCTTCAAGCTACCTGGTTCATACAAAGGGATTTAATAATTGTCCCACAAAAGTCTTGAAAGAATTCTATAGGATATGTATATGTCCCCAATGGGGATATGCCTTTATGCAGAATTGGAATTCCCCAAAAACTATCAATTTAAAAATTCATCCTCAGCAACAAGAAGTTGGATCTTATTGTCCACTTAGCAAGCTCTTGGGTGATATGCTGTCAGGAACTCCACAATACTTTGCAAAATCTGGAAAAGACCCTAAATAGTCCCAACTTGCGATTGGATCAGGTTTTTTGAGGGCCTTGAACTCAGTCGACCTTTCTGGTCCTACCATTCAGATTTGAACACAACTCATAGCTCCTGGCTCAATGGAAACCCATAGAGTGAGTGGTTTAATGAGCTCTCAACTCAATAAACCCAGATTTATGGAAGAAGGTTTAATGGCTGTCTAAATACTTTCAAATAAATTGTGTAAAAATAGATGGACAAGTTAGCAGCAATAATATAGACTAAGATCACATTTCAAATATCACCAAAAATAATTCTGGAAATTATTTAAAAACCAACTGTCTACAATATAACTTCAAAAATTCATAACTTTTGGCTAGAGAAGTCCAAATGAGCTGAAACTTTGGATCTTGGGCCACAAAAATATGAAGAATAATATTCCATAATTAGTTTTCGCACAGCAAATACGAAACCCTAATTTTGACCTAAAAAGTAGGTCGCCCAACACATTTAGGGAAAATTATAGAATCTCCTTCTCCTTATTTCTCCTAATTGCTACAATCACATTCAATATTAAATTGATCCTGGTGTCCCCCCAGATTTCATCCTTAAATTTGCGACTACCCTATCTGAAAATTTTTCGTACTTTTAAAATAATGGGTCGTTTTGCGTTTTTATTGCCTGAAAGTTCTTGTATTGCGTCAAGATATTCCCAAAGAGCCATATTAGCCTTTTTTGCCAAATACCCAGATGCCCAAAATTGTTATATTCTGTCGTCGGGATTTGTCTGCGGGAAATTTGTATTTAATTATTTTGAGCCCCATTTGAGGCTATTTGCGCTCCGTTTTAACTCTGTTATGATCGAACATATCATTATTCCTATTTACTAGAAGGGTTTTAACAAGGAATAAGTTCTGGGCTTTATTTATGACTTTTGGCAATTTTTCGTGTTTTTGTGTTGTCCCGTTTCGTTTTCTGTGAAATTTCTCTGGATCAATTCCTTTGTCGGGTAAGCCCGATTCTTGGCCTGGAGCAGCTGGAAAACATATACGCACGTTATGCCCGGAGGAAGTCGCCATCGGAGGTCTGGTTCACTGGGAAATGGCGAAGTCGTGCACTGAAAAGCCCCTGCGGGGTTGGGCACATTTTTGGAAAACAAAGGATTTAAGCTGCAGTGGGAAAAATAGAAGCAGCAGGCAAGGTGGGAATTTTGTACCTGCCTAGCAGGGTACTTTTTCCCATGATATAAAATTCACTTAAGCTACAGTGGGAAAGTTAGAGGCAGTAGGCAGGCGAGAATTTATTGCCTGCCTTGCAGGGTAAAAATTCCCATGGTGAAATAAAAGAAAAGTGACTTAAGTGAAATCATGGGATTTTATTGCCTGCCTTGCAGGGTAAATAATCCCATTGTCAAAGTCAAATCACTTAAGTGGATCATGGGATTTCCGGGGCTGCCTTGCAGGGTAAAGAATCCCATTGTCATAAATTCTTAAAAATAGAATTCTATTATGCAAAAAAGTGCGCTCCCTTTGGTGAGAAGATGGCAGCCTTAAAGTGGATTAAATTAATTAATTTTTCTTCTAAAAAGGGCGCCCAAGCATGGAAGAAAGTCAACAAAGCCAAAGGGAATAAAAGAAATAGAATTGAATGGATTAAAGTGATTAAATTTAATTTATTTAAAGGCTGCCCCCTTCATGTCAAAAAGTGCGCCCCATTTAGGATAGATTTAATGTTTTTTGAAGCATTAAATCATTAAATAAATTCCTATTTTCAGTGGCTATGATCAAAGCACACTGTGAAGCTTAAGTGAAGTGAAGTGTGGATGATTAAATTGAATTAATTTAATTTATTGGATGGCTGTCCTTAAACATGCTATTTTTACACATCAGTTAAAGAGAAGAGCATGATTTTTAATTAATTAATTGCCAGGAATAAGAAGGGCAATTATTAATTATAGAATTATGAGGGTTATATAAGCATGGGCTGCCATAAGGGTGAATTATTTAATTCACAGGTAAAGAATTGCAGCCAAGAGGAAAAGTGCGCCCCATTTGAAGAAGGATTTTGCTCAGGCAAAGGTGAAACTAAGGCTAAAAGCTTCCAATTTTGGCGCATGCATTGAAGGAGGTTGATTTTTGTCTGCATAATTGTTTGCATAAGTATTACAGGTGCTCAGGTGAAGTTGGAAAGATTCATGCTCTCTTTGCATGCAAATTAAACATCAATTTTTGGGGCAGCAGGCTTGAAAAGTGCAGATTTTTACAATTAAAATTCACTATTCATGCTCCGGTGGCCATTTTTGTCTGAATTAATTGCAGGAATTCATTACAGATGCTTTACAAAGGAAAATGAACTTTAATCAATGTCCAATACATTGCATATATCCTCCGAATCTGAAGAATTATCCAGATCTGCACCAGTTTTGAAGAAATCCGGCCAAATAAGAAGAAAAAGAATTATTTAGACAAAGATAGACAAAGCCATGGCAAAGAGAGAGGAAAAAGAAAGCACAACGGAGTCATGCATCGCTTCCAAACTTGCAGACATAGGAGACACAGATCTAGGTCCGGAACCTCTTTCCGAATTGATTGATAGATCTAGAGCGGGAAAGACTTCACTCATGCGTGCGGTTAAAAGCAGTGGAATTATTCGAGCTGCAGCCTTTCCATGCACAGCCCAGTTGCCGGAGTTTATTATGGAGTGCGCTAGATCTTACCATCCTTCATCCAGATCAGTGCGAGATGCTACGGGGAAAACAATAATTCGGCTGGACGCAGAGTTCATCAATTATTGTTTGAAGATTCCGGTACGAAAGGTGGTGACTTCCATTAGCCTTCAGGATGCCCGGCAGCAGGTGGGAGAAGCATAGAGCTGATTGCGTGAGCATAATGAATAGCAGATACATGAAGAAGCCTAGATCTCCTTCTAAGTTCCCAAGAACTCTTCCACGATCCCATTTGGTGCAGGAGGTAGATGATGTTGTCAAATTGCTATGCAGGATTAATGGCGAGGCGAATGCTTACACTTTCCGAACATGGATGTATGCTTTCATCAGGACCATTGAAGTCAACAAGGTTGATTCCATAATCAATTGGTCGGAAATTATTAGCAACAACATTGGTGAGCAACTCCGAAACGTGAAGCGTACTTTCAGCTTCAAAATGACTTCCTACTTGGTGTATGCTGCAGCTTCACAAGGCGTCTTTTCCAAGCTGGATAGATGTGGCGTTCTTTCTAAGGACCCCATTTTCGAGTGCTACCCACAGCTTACTGTACCTGCGTGCGAGAAGGATTTCAAAGTGGTCAATGATGGATTCTTCTACGATTTCATTTGCAGGCTAGACAAGGACCTAAAGGTCAACAGGGTAAGCAAAGAAGTGTGGGAAGCCGTATCCAGGATTGGTAGTCTATTCATTCAGTTTGCAGATTTCACATACCTCAGGGTTACAGGCTTTTCTGGAGAACCAATAAAGATGCCCAGATATCCGAATGATAGATGGATCGCCATGGAGCTAAGCAGGCAACTTGTGGAGATACACGACCTTCAGTCGAAACGGCACAAGTCTACGGACTTCTTTCCAATCACTGTCGGACATTATTGCTGCCAGAGCATTCATAGAGCTCGAGGGATGGAGGCGCAGATGTTATCTGTGTATGAGCAAGAGTTCTTCACGACACGGTTGAACTTCGATCCATTTGGAGTAGCCGAGAAGACGATCTCCCAGGAGTACGCACATGTGCCTTCATTGGAAGATTTCTGGATGAAGTGCAGAAGTGAGTACGAGGTTAGAAAGAGGGATTTCAGCAGGCTATCAGCAAAGCAAGTGTTTGACTTTGGACTAGCGCAGATACCTGCGGATCTTAAAGATGATGGGAATGTGTTACTTGACACTTACCATCAGATGGGAGGAGATAGAGCCGTACTGCAGGATAACGTAGGAGGCTGCCATACAATTGAGGAAAGATCTGGAGCTGTGCTAGTGAATACTTCAAACTGGTTGCTGACGAAGGGATATTGCCTTGATAAAGCATTGATGAATCAAGTCACGGGCAACTTCGGCGCAGGAGATTCCCTGAAGAGGAAGCACGCAGGAGAAAGCAGTAGAAGGTCCGAGAAGTTGAAGGTGCATAGAAGATCTCAATCAAAGGAGAAGATCACTTCCACGGTCATGACTTTAGCTCCGGCTTCTCCAGCACCCAGTACTTCACCAGTTATTGCACTGCAGCAGGACACTTGCAAGCCTCCATTGGATTCAGCGACACTTCCGAGGCCTCCATTGGATCCAGCGACATTCATCTTCTCTCCTCAGCCACTCCGTTCATCACCTGTTCCAGAAGAGATGTTAAAGCTGCAGATGGCGGAGTTCGAAAGGGCTTTGTCCTTGGACGATTCAGAGGATGGCAGCCATAACACTGTGGCACTTTCTGATGGAGAGGATGCAGAGCGGGAGATGGTAGTGCACTCAGCGATTTCTCATTCTCCGAGAAGTAACTTCTCGGAATGGTTGGCTTCGCAGTTGGTTCCAGAAGCGAGAGTGGAGATGAACTTGGAGGAACACGACTTGCAGCTACTCCAGGGCCTAGGCAAAAAAGACAGAAGGCCTAAAGTTGCTAAAACAACTTCTAGGTTGATCATCGAGGAATCAGGGCAGAAGTTTGCTGAGATATCAATTCCGGCAGAAGGAAAGGGAGGAGGAGCTCACGGCAGAAGATGTTACAGTAACCAAAGTACCCCTCGGTCAAGCCACCATAGAAGGATTGAAGCAGGACACGCAAACATTGATAGATGCTCTATTCATTAGGCTTGACAGTGAAAAGGCGGAGAAAGAAGAGTTGCAAAAGCAAGTATCTTAATTGTGCGAGATCATAGCCAAGGTTGTTAAGCCTTCCATTCAGCCCATTTCAGAGCAGTTGAGTGATCATCTTATGCAGGAAATGGAGGATGCAAGCAATCAAGTAAAAGCTATTGACGAATGGAAGGATTTGATTATGTCGTCAAGCTTCTGTACAACTTGGAGAGGTGTCAGCCCGCCTAAAGGTTATGAATGATGCGGCAAATCAGCTGCAGCAACTGGTGACGAGCATAGTGGACATGAACACAGTTGCTGAGAGTAACCTGAGTACTTTGGCCGAGATCAACAAGCTGCCGGGAGATGTATTGGTTGCAGAACAAATGTGTACCGGATGGATCAGTTGAGAAGGGGAAGGAGCTAGAGTTTGCAGTATCTTTCCGTTTGGAGATCTGCAGAGTTTTGCTGAAGAGGATGCAGGCACTTGAGAGTAGGACATCATCCTTACCAGACAGTATCATTTCTTTCACTGAGGAGGACGTGGTCGGAGGTGTTACTTCATACGTGCGGATCGTTCCTAGCAAGGTGCCTAATTCCCTGGAAGGGTCTCTTCTGATGGTACAAAAGAGAATTGATAAAGCTACTAAGCCTTTCACGATGAATTCTATTAGTAGACTGGTGGCGCTGTAGGCAGATATTGCGAGGTTTGGGCCGAGCTTGGAAGATGTGGAGGCGTGCATCAAAGTGTTGAATGAAGGATTGTTGCAGTTTAGGACAGAGAAGGAAGCAGTGGCTAAAACAGATGGGAAGATGCTGAATCACATGTTCGACAAGTATATCCGATATCAGAACAAAAAGAAGACATAAATGTTACAGACTGGCATGACTTCTTCTTCTATTTCTTTTCTTCTTCTATTTTCTATGTTCCTGGATGAAATTGTAAAACTTTAAGTTATTGGTTTTGCAACCATTACTTAAAAAGTCATGTGGAACAATTCTATTAGTTAAGTGATACATGTGTCACTTAAGGAGAAGTTAGTTGAGGATGATTGCCAAATGTCATCTTTACTTGTTTATGTTTTAGTTCAGTTAGACTTCCCATTTGTACTTTCCCTCCTACATTCTATAAGTAGGAGAAGAACCTCCGGGTTAATGATCAGAATTTGTAAGCAGCAATCTTGTGTTCTAGACTTTTGTGTTGAACCCCTGAGAGCCACTTGGAGCAAAGGAATACAAAGGAGCAGGTTTCCGGAGAACTTTGTGTCACGGTGTACTGTGTTTCTTGCTTTTAATCTTAGATCTCTTAATAAACTGTGTTATTTTAGATCTGGATCTAGAGTTGCCTTTGTTTTAGAATTATGTGTTTATATCTATTGGATTCTTCTATGTGCATGCAATCAGCTCTGCCATCTACTGATTGGGATGCACATCTTCCCCATTTCTTCTATGATGTTTATGTAATTACGTTTTTTTCTATAACTTTTCCTTTCTTTAAACAGACTGCTTACTTGCTGCAAAATTGTTCAGTTATGGTTCATGAACTGAGTAGTTAAAGTAAAACCCCATTTAGATATTAGCATACTTTAAATTGACAAATCTGACACGGGAGCCTCACCAGTTAAATGAGGGAGATTTATCTCATGACTGCCTAGGTTTTGTGCTATGCAGAAAATCTAGCCAACAGATCCCAAACTGCAAATCTGAAATTAATATTTAATTGTTAGCAACCAAATAGTTGGCAGACAACTGAAATCTTCTAAAATTCATAACTCCTTCAATATTCCATATTTTCCCTTCAAATAAAATGCAGATAATTCTATAAATTAAGATATTTCCAAAGAACTAAAGATCTGAATTTTGGCATAATTGAAACCCCTCCAAACAACCCCCAAAATTCCCAAACCAAACGCTAGGGTTAGAATAAATTGCATAAATAATTTCCGGCACTTAATAACCCTTCAATACACTCAAAATAGCTGCCCAAACTTAGAAAAAATAATCCAACACAGATCAGATCTTGAATGTAGATGATTTACCCTTAAACATGCCAAAATAAGATCCATATCAAGTCGCCATGGTTGGAATAATTACAGCATTAAATTCAAACCATAAAGACATCAAAAATCACTACTAATCATTCAAATATCCTCATCAAACAATGTGCCACATCCTAAAGCAAGTCGCCAATGTTAGCAAGTATGAATCATGCATAGAACATACTTCAACACAAGAGAACTCAACAAATGGAACAAGAGAGAATACTTCAATTGATCAAAACCAGCTCACTAACTTCCCATGCAAGAGAGAGAGAAAGCATTAATGGACATGCATCCCAACTCCAAGCATATAGTATCAAATAAATCTCATTATAACATGAGTCTAACAATGATCCTAGCACTCCTTTTATAAGCAAGGAGGCACAAAATTCGAAATCCCTAGGAGAGGGAAATTATTAAATAAAAGTAGTTTATTTTCTCTAGGTGTGGTGTCCCCTTTTCAAAGGGTGATTTTAATATTTAAAAGCCACCTAAATATTATTTAATTAATTCCCCTTTTTAATTTGCATTTTGGGAATTTAATTAAATAGTTAAATACATTACTTGTTCCATAAATATTAAATAATTAAATAAATATTGTTTTATAATGTCAAATGATTAAAATCACTCTCCAGGCAATATTATCTAATTATTTAATATAATTTTCCCCTTGCAACATCCCTAAATCCCACAGGGAATGATAGGCTAAGGGTCTTCAAGAAATGGGGACATTACATTCAGCCATTGAATTCTAGATTTTTGTTTACACATGATTTCTTTTATGATTTCCCATTCATTGAGGTCAGCCTTCAAGCTGCATTCTTTTTGAAAGAGATCCATAGAAGCATCTGAATTGCGATGAATAACATTAATTTTTGCAAGCCCACCCAAGATCCATGCTTTTTCTTTTTCTTTTTCTATATCCTCAAATCTAGTCCAATTCCAATTCTGAAGTTGGAATTTTAGATATTTCAGCCTTTGGACAAACATAAACATGTGCTCCATGCCTAGGCCTCCCTTCCATCCACCACTTACAGACCAGATCTTGAATATCAGCGTGACGAAGCCACATTAGATGAAATTTGAAAGGTGCTTTGATATGGAGAGTTTTTCCTATTTCCAAGCGAACGGGCCAATTGTCTAATCCACTGTTACTAAGTATCCATGCTTTAGGAGCACAACCTCTTAACCAACATTCTTCAGAAACAATGAATCGATCCAATCTTTCTAGTATACATTCATGTCCCTGTCTTCTGTTTGACCATGTCATTATCCCATTGTCTGTAGCAACATCCCCTAGATTATGAGTCTGTATGAATTGTTGCAACTCTGTTGAACTAGCATCCAAATGATTATTTCCTCCCTACTTTTCTGAAAGATTTAGTATTAAAGTCTCCTCCCATTATAAGCGGTATCTGTGGAAAAGAGTGTATGATGTATTCCTTTCCTCTGTTGCCTTTTGTCCTCCACAGAAACTGGGGCATATATATTACACATTATGAATTGTTGGTCTTCCATCCTATCATACACATGTAAATAGATAATTCCTTTCATGGCACATGAATTAAGAACAGAAATTACCTAGGATCCCATAGGGTAAGCTGGCCTCCCGAGGCTCCAACTGAACTAATAGAAATATGTTGAGCTTGAGGCCACATATTATTAGCAAGAATGGACACTAACTCCATAGAGGCTTTTGTTTCCTGAAGACTTACCATAGCTGGCTTGTTTAACAGAATCATCCTTTTAAGCTCTTGAAAATTTGAAGGGGATCCCTTCAAATCTCTTATATTCCAGGTGATGATTTTAATTAGGTTGGGTGTTGAAGGTATTGAGACAAGTCCCTAATTACTCCAGAATTGCTCAACTTTTGTCCTTCCTGCTGAATTTTAAATTGATTGGGTTTCCTTCTCACTTTAGTATTAGTGTCCAATTTGAATTTCTTGTTTTTTTCCTGTTCCACTCTGAATAATAGATCTTCATGGGGTGTCTTGGAATTTTCCTTAATTACTAATACTTTGCCCCGATCTTCAGTTTCCTTTGAAGTTTGATTTTGTTCCTGAACTTTGTCATTTAACTTGGTTTCCCTTTGGTAGCTCTTAATTCCATTTTGGTGTACATTTTTGTTGGGAGGAACGTGAAAAAGAACCAGCTGATTTTGAGGATCCATTTGTTGCTTGTTTATCCCCTCTTTGGGCTTCTCCAACTGTGTTTCTGGAACTTGTTATTCCATGAGGTCTTCTATTTGTTCTTCATTTTCCTCCTGAAGACAAGCATATTGATTTGAATTGTTGATTGCATGTTGTTCCTTCACTTTTTTTTTGTGCTCTGTTTCTTTTTTGGGATGAAAAATTCCTCTTTAAGTTTCTAGTGGAGGGATTCGAGGATGAAGATCCATGCAGCACATCCCTAAAAGTCATCTTGCCATTATTTGACACGGATAGATTTCATTGTATTTTCCATGGCACACGATACTTGGAAGGTAATCGCTGCTACAGGGGTTATATCCAAACCCGATAGGAAGAACAAAGCACAGAGACAGACTCGAAAGCAAGCAGAAGAGAAAAACGAGAGCAAGGAAAGTCGAAACCCTTTCCCGACTCCTGAGGATCGAGATAAGGGACGAAACATCAATGGGTGGAAAAAATATGGCTCTAACAATGACGAAAGACCCAAATCGCGGCTATATTGAGTGGAGTTTCTTCAAAAATCTTCGATCTGTACATGGACAAAGGGCACGAAGATTTCTATCATTCCATCTTGGTAGATGATTTTATATGTTGTGATATATAGAATGAGGTGCACATTGGATGATAAGGGATACATCTTTTCCGGAAGCCCCCAAGTTAAGCATGTATCGAGACTAGTGTCACTTTAGGCACAAGAGCTGAGATTGAAGTAACAAAAGGTAACATTCTTTCCAAGGCCCATGGTTTGCATACTAAGGTAACCATTTCCTCTTTTAGTTTGGTTGGCCATCCGCTTGATATACTTATGTTTGAAAGATTAATTTGGAGTTATATTGATAATATCTCAACAAGCCCTTTGGGGCCATGGAAATGGAAGGAAACTCCTCATAAAGAACAAGATGAAGGGGCTGGATTGTTCCTAACAGCAGACAATGGGAGTTCGTTTGAGGGATATCACAACCCAAGCAAGAAGCCAAGAGTTGCCCAAGAAAAAATTCAACTTGGGAACGAATGCAAGGAAGAAATTCTCCCATCCGGCAAGGAAATCATGTCAAGAAGGAATGTTGATTTAAACTCAGAATTTATGAATGTTATGGGCAGCCCACAGTATGAAGGTATTTCAGTTTTTTCTTATGTATCATTTCAGATTTTCTACCATGGATGGATGGTTAGGAATACTCATGTTTCATGTATATTGTATCCGTTTTTGCCACCGTTGATTGAACACCTTTGTGCACATCATACTTCATGGGGTAAGGAGGTAAGAAGTTTTGTTTTTTTGCAAAGAACATATAGACACTTGGGTTCAATTTCTATGGTGTTCTCACAAATGGTATATAGGTGCTATGATGAGTCCTTCAAAGGGAGGAATATCTGATTTTAAAATCAGTATGAAAGAGAACTTTATCATGAAGTGTGGTGGTCATAATGATGATCCTAACTTCTCATTTTTTATGTGGCTAACCCATGGATCCATAAGAATGGAAGAGTTGGGAGGATTGGGCAGCCATGTGCATCAAATTGTTGAAGGAGGATTGGAAAGAAGGGTGGGGCCAAGCAAGGATGAGTTCAAAGGCTTCAAGGTCACCCATAACATCTTCATGTTGTCAAATTTCATGGAATGGTGCAATGTATGTAATGTCTTTTTTGAAACTAAACCAGCTGAAGTTAATGTTGCTTGCGAAATGCAAGGGTTCCAATTTTTGGGAAAATTTCATGATGATACTCTTCCTCACATATCAGCCCTTTGGAAAAATTTATTTATGGGTGGGCATATGCAAGCTCAACCACCTAGGAGAAAAATTAAGTGCTTGATTTGGGTTCAATCAGATTATAAGTTGTTTCCAATTTCGAGCAGCTATAAGAATGTCCCTTTTAAAGCTACTAAATCATGGGGTAATGGTCTTGAGGTTGTTGGGATAGAGGAAGGTAGTAAGACTACCATATTTTTTATTTCCAAGAACGCTGCCATAAGCTTGTGTATGAGCATTTCCAGCCATCTCTCCAAGTTCTTATCAGCTGTAATCTTGTGGCCAACTCCCATAGCATGGATGGACAGAGGAACTTTGAAGGTATGTCATGATTTCATCTATTGTACTCTCCTCTCTACTGCTGATCACAAATTTTCCAGCCATTTGTTTACTTATAACGTACCAAAGAAAGAGCTTCTAAGCACATGGTTGAAGAGGTACCAAACACTTCATGGCTGTTGTAGTCACTTTGCAACCCTCATTCAGTCACTATGGTGCTATTTATCTCTAAGAATCAATGGTCTAAACATGGGAGAAAGATGGGATGGCAAATACCTTGATCCGAGGGTCAAATTGAAGATGGTTCCACCAAAGGGATCTGCTGATTTATTCATTTTCAGTTTGTTCTTCTTGAAATCTCGGTTCATAAAAAGAAATTTTGATAGCTGGAGATTGTATTTTCTATACAATGACACACTTGTCCTATTTTATACAATTAAAGGTGGGATCCTAGTTCTCCTCATCCTGAATTTTGAAGACAAAGAGCAAGATTATATTGGTGATTGGGACAGCAGGAAAGAGATGGTGGATCACCAATGTTTGGATGGTGATTTTACAAAAAGGGAGCAGTTGAAACTTGTTTGGGATCCAGGCATTAACAATTGCTTGAGGACAAGCAATTTTGGGAAGGGAGAACTGTAATGTCCCTTTTCCCCACTTGAGAGCTGATATTTGATCTTCTTGCCATTCTTTCTCCATGGCAAAGAAACAAAAATGAAGGAGAAGAATCTTGAGCAACTTTATAATATATTTTATCTAATATTTTTATATTTTTTTTAGTGTTTTCTTACATTATACAAGTCGGCCTTTTCTAATTGAGCATTGGCACCAAAAAGGAGGATATAAAAGGAGATTAGAGGCATCATTTGCATTTAGACTTGGCACATTTTATTCTACTTGGGAATTGTGTGCTTGTTGCTCCTTATTCATCCACTTGAGGACGAAAACCCTTCATCATTGATTGGTCTTCAAGTGAAGAGCTGATTTGAAGTTATATTTGTAATTTCTAGATGGTATTTGAATTATTTAGGGTGGAGCGACCTACCTTGGGTAGGGTTTGGCACTATTGGTGAAAAATTTGAGAAATTTGGTTTCATAATCTGATTTGTAATATTTTTAAAGGCCGGAATCTGAAGTTTGATGAATTTAAAGGGTTTCTAGACCCATATTTCATTTTTTTCTTGTGGCTGCAATTTCCAGTTCATATTTAATTTCCAGCAGTGTATTCCTTAACATTTCCTTGTGATTTTGGCTTCTAATATTCCATAAAATATAAATAAAATATTGGCGAGTTGGTTTGTGGTGTTTTGTGGTGATTTTTGGCATTTTTGGTGATAGTTCAAGTCGCTGGTTTTACTCTTTTAGTCTGCTGCAATTTAAATTTCAGATCTGCATTTGGTGTGATTGGTTGAAACCCTCAAAAGGGTTATTACACAATGACTAAAAACACCTCTCTAAATGTTGAAAGTTTGCTCCTAACATCTATCAATCGAAAAATGCTCCATCTCTTGACTGAAAATATTTGCCTACCCACTTGTATGCGTGCAAATGAAATCATGTGATGGCTGGTATGAATAATGACAACAGTACCAAATCTGAATTTCTGAGCTATGGTTCTCCAAAGTACACTCTCTTTGTCACCACTAACCACCCACATACTTTGTTGGGGTTCCCTTGCATGAATACTCAACCATGAAGTAGCTCTACCATGCTTATGTTGCGATGCTTTGATATTATACTTGGCTGGAAATGTACAAAATTAGGATCATTTTATGAGTCTCTCAATCACAACATATAAACAACTTGTGCCTTGAACCATG
The DNA here is from genome assembly GCA_019776745.2 of Taxus chinensis. NCBI lineage: Eukaryota > Viridiplantae > Streptophyta > Pinopsida > Cupressales > Taxaceae > Taxus > Taxus chinensis. Next base: position 734,355,938 of record CM034152.1, on the reverse strand, counting down.
GGCTGCTCGGTGATGAAGACTGTGGAAATACTTTCCCATTTTTGGGTGGGAATAGGAAGGGGCTTTTCGTGTGTCTTGAGATAGCTCGGAAGACCAACCAATGGGGCATCGTGAACAGCCCTCAATATTTTGTTCTTCACCCTTGATTTGGAAACCAAATAGACTCCAATCTTGTGGAGAATGATCCCATCCATTATTTTGTACCTTTCATCTGCAATTTCTTCCTCCAAAACCACATTAGCAAACTTATACTCAGTTGTAGTCAAAGGCTTCCAATCAATTGTTGTCTTAGATAAAGAGCAAAAATGTGATTCCCATGGCAAAGTATCTTCTACCAAATACTTAACTTGAGATGTGTCCAGAAGTATACCTTGTAATGTAACCTTCTTACCCTTGTCTAAGAAGCTTATTTCCATGCTTTGATAATTGAAAGTGAGCTCTCCCAATGAATGCAACCATTGGACCCTAAACACGATATTCATATCAGTCATGTTAATTAAATAGAAATTTGCACATACTTCATATTGTTCCATTGTAACATGGAGTTGGGAACACTTCTTTGTGAATGGCATAGAGTAACCATCCGTCATCTTCACCGTGAATCCCTTGAAGTCTTCAACCTTCAATTCCAATTTCACAAATAGTGGCTCCGCCATTTGTGAGTGGCTCCACCATCAATCAAAATCGTGGCTCCTTGTCCATGGAGGGTAGAATCCTTCACAACTTTGTTAGAATACATAATAATTTCAAAACAATCCTCCATCAAATTTCTTTCTAACCATATGCATGGAGTAACAATATCAATGACTTCCTTTTTCTTACAATTCAAGGGATCAATGTCACTTAGGGTGTTCTTCACTTTATCACCATTCCCACTATGTTGTCCACGATGACATAAGTATGGTAGTGACTGTTGGCTAGATTTTTTGCACAGCTGAAAACTTAGGCAGTCATGAGATAAATCTCTTTCATTCACCGGTGAGGCTCTCGTGTAAGATTTTGTCAATTATATTTCCTAGTATCTATCTGTTGGTTTTTACTTTAATTGGTTAGCTCATGAACCATAACTAGGCAATTTTGCAGCAAGTAAGCAGTTATAAGCAATATGTGCAAAAAAGGGAAATAATTAAATACGAGAAGAAAGGAAAGAAGAAACCTAACAAATAGTTGACAGAGTTGATCACATGCACATAGACGAAACAAATAGATCTTGAAATGCAGAATTTGAAGCAAAGGGAAGTTTCAAATCTAGATCTAAGACAACACAAAGTTTATGTAGTGATTTAAAATTAAATAAGAAACAAATGCACTGTTGACACAAAGTTCTTCGGAAATCTGCCTCTTCTCTATTCATCTGCTTTCAGAAAGCTATTAAGGGTTTCAGCTCAAAGTCTGGAACACAAGAATGATGATTACAAATTCCGATCCTTTAACCCATAGGTTCTTCCTCTACTTATAGTGTGTAGATGGGAAATTACAAATGGGAAACTACAACTGAACTAGAACATGAAGAAGTAGTAAAGGGAACATCTAGCAATCATCTTCCTAGAATTCCTCTCTTAGTAACATGCATCATGAGTTTAAGCCAAAATTGTGCACATTTGTCACTTATTTTAAAGAATCTTTCCAAATAACTTAAAGTAATGGTTTTGAAACCAATAACTCTAATCTTACATTTTCATCCGGGAACATAAGAAATAAGAGAAGAAAGATCTGCCAGCTGTAACACAGACACTTTCTTTTTGTTCTGATATTGAATATACTTTTCAAACGTGTAATTCAACATCTTCCCATCTGTTTTAACAATAGCCTCTCTCTAGGTTCTAAGCTGCAGCAACCCTCTAGACAAAGCAACAATGTTAGCCTTTACCTTCTCTAAACCAGGCCCATACCCCTCAACATCTGCCTGAAGCTTTATGAGTCTGCCAGTTGAATCTATTGTGAAAGGTATGGCGACTTCATCAATTTCTTTTTACACAACTAGAATAAATTCCTCATGGGAAGCAGGGAATTCATCTGGAATGCTCTCCGGCACTTCCCCCATCTCATTTTTTAGCAACTGCATCCTCTTCAGCATAAGCTTGAGGATCTCTACGTGGAAGGAAACTGAAATTGCTAACTGCTTCCCCCTTTCCATCAATCCACCAAGTACAATTTGCTCTGCAATTAGCACATCCTCTGGTAATGAGTGTATCTTGGCTAAAGTATCCAGATGACTTTCAACAACTATGTTCTCATCTTATATCTGTGTCATTAGTTCCTTTAGCTAAGATATTGCCCTGTGCATATTCTTCAATTTAGCTGGTATTCTTTCGAACTGTTCTAAAGCTTGGTGAATGATTTGTTCTTTCCATTGAGCAATAGCTTTGACCTGGTCCCCTGCTTCTTCCACCTCTTTAATCAGATGATTACTCACTTGCTCATGTGCTAGAATGGGCTAAGAGGAAGGTTTGACAACCTTAGCAATGATCTCACATAACAGGGAAAATTGCTTTTGAAGCTTGGCTTTCTCATCCTTCTCTTTGTCAAGCTTGAGGAATAAAGCGTTCATTAATGTCTGTGTATCCTACTTTAATCCTTTTGTGGTAGTTTGACCTATTGGCACTTTGATCACTGCTATATCAGTTGTTGTGAGTTCTCCCTTGTCCTTTCCTTCTATTGGAACCGATAACTCAACAAACTTTTGTCCTGGTTCTTCAATAATCAACCTAGAAGTTATTTTGGCAACTTTAGGTCTTCTATCCTTTCTACCCAAATTCAGGAGCAGCTACAAGTCGTGTTCCTCCAGGTTGATCTCCTCTCTGGCTTCTAGGATTGTCTACAAAGCCAACCATGATGAAAAATTGCTTCTCGGGGAATGAGAAGTCAATGAGTACACCACCATCTCATGCTCTGATTCTGCTCTATCCGAATTTGCCACAATGTTGTGACTGCCACCCTCTGAAGTGTCTAAAGACAATGCTTTTTCAAACTCCGCCATTTGTGCTTTCAACTTCTGTGCAGGGAGAGGTGAAGATCTGAGTGGCTGAGAAGAAAATACAAATGACACTGGATTCAACAGAGGAACGACAAGACCCCTTTGGGGGTTCCGGGGCTGCTGAAGTGCTATGAGTTGATGTTGGAGAAGCTGGAACTAACACGATAGTTGTAGATTTAGCCTTCTCTTGTGCGTGAGACTTCGTGTATACTTTAAGTTTCTCTGGCCTGCTGCTACTTTCACCTTCATGTTTTCTTTTGTTGGAGTCTCCTGCGGTAAAGTTACCTGTGATCTGATTCATTAAAGCTTCGTCCAAGCAATACCCCTTTGTCAACAACCGGTTTGACGTGTTAACCAGAACTGTGGAAGATCTTTCCTCGATCGTCTGACAGCCACCAATGTTTTCCTGAAGAGCAGCTCTATCCCCTCCTGTCTGGTGATATGTGTCAAGTATCACATGCCCATCATCCGCGAGATCTGCAGGTATCCGTGCTAAACCATAATCAGACACTTGTTGCGCTAATAACCTGGTGAAGTCTTTCTTCTTGACTTCATACTCGTTTATGTACTTCATCCAGAAGTCTTCCAAGGAAGGTACATGTGAGTATTCCTAGGAGATTGTCTTCCTCGCTACCCCATATGGATCAAAATTCAGCCGTGCTGGGAAGAACTCATGCTTATATTCAGAAAACATTTCGGCTTCAATTCCTCTAGTTTTGTGGATGCTCTGACAGCTGTAATAACCCACTGTGATCGGAAAGAAACCCGTAGACTTGTGCCACTTTGATTGTAAGTCATGCATCTCCACAAGCTGTCTACACAACTCCATGATGACCCATTTATCGCTTGGATACCTTGGCAACTTAACAGGTTCTCCTGAGAAGCCGGTTACCCTGAGATACGTGAAGTCTACAAATTGGATGAAAATACAGCCATGTTGGGATACAACTTCCCAAGCTTCTTTTCTTACCCTGCTAGTCTTCAGATCACTATTTAATTTGCAGACGAATCCATAGAAGAACCCATCGTTGACCACCTTGTAATCTTTGTGGCATTCAAGAACTGTCAACTGTGGGAAGCACTCAAAAATATGATCTTTCGCCAGTATGCCATGTCTATCCAGCTTGGAAAATATACCCCACAAGGCTGCTGCATATACCAGGTATGAAGTCATTCTGAAAGTGTGCGTCTTCCTCACACTTTGGAGCTGCTCACCGATGTTGTCACTAATGATCTCAGCCCAATTGATTATCGAATCATCTCTGTTGATCTCAATGGTTCTCACGAAAGCATACATCCATGAGCGGAAGTTGTGAGTATTGGCTTTTCCACTGAACCTGCAAAGCAATTTAGTAATATCATCCACCTCCTGCACCAAATTGGATCACGGAAGAGTCCTCGGGAACTTTGATGAAGACCTGGGCTTCTTCATATATCTGTTATTCATTGTCCACGCAATCTACTTTGTGTTTCTCCCATCTGTTGCCAGCATCCAACATGCTAATTGCAATCACCACAGGCCGTGTTGGAATCTTCAGACAATAATTAATAAATTGTGCATCCAATCTGATTATTGTCTTTCCCGCGGCATCTTGAATTGTTCTGGAAAGAGGATAATATGACCTTGCACACTCCATAACGAATTTAGGCAACTGAGCTGTGACTGGAAACGTTGATGCTTGAATAATTCCACTGTTTTTTATTGCCCGCATGAAAGATATCCTTCTGGCCTTGGATCTGTCAATTAATTTGAAGATGGATTTAGGGCCCATGTCCGTGTCATTGATATCAACAAATCTAGAAGCTATGCATGACTCTGTTGATCCTTCTCTTTCATCACGTTTCATCATGACTGGAGCAATCTTTATCTGAACAATCTTTGTCTGAGTTCTTTTTCTTTTAATCCTGCCGAAATTCCTTTCAACAGGATCAATTTGTGCACATCTAACAATTTCTTCAGATTCAGAAGATATATTCAATGTACTTGACATTAATTTGAACTCCCTTTCACTTATATGAACACCTGTAATGAATACCCACAATTAATTCAGACAAAGATGGAGTCCAAGACATGAATACTTGATTTCTATCACCAAAATCTGCATATAAAGCCTGCTGCCCTAAAATTTGAGGCTTTCTTTGCATTCAAAGCAAGCATAAATATTTTTAAATTCACCTGGGCACTTATACCTACATGTAGATAATTATCATAGCAAAAATCAAGCTATTTCAACCCTAGGCGCCAAATCTTGAAGCTTCCTAGCAATGAAAAACACTTTTTGATGCACAAAACCTCCTTTCTTTGACGCCAAAACTGTCTGGGCTGCAATCCTTACCAAAAATATTTAATTGCTTCTTCATTATAGCAACCCACGCTTATGTAGCCCTTAGCATACTTTTTTTAATAATTTCTCTTCCTATTTCTGGCAATTTAATTAATAAATAATCATGTCTATTCACCCAAATTGGGCACCCAATTATGCATGTTGCGGGTTGCTTTTAAATAAATTTATTTTATTTATTTTTAGCATGCATCCTTCAATTCTCTTTGGCTTGTCTTCTTGCATTGACTTTTCTTCCATACATGGCGCCAAAATTAGGTGAAAAAAACCATAAATAAATATCATTAAATAAATTGTTTAATGCCAAGGTGGGTCGCACTTTTTGGCAAGGGTAATTTCTAAAAATAAGAAGTCAACTTTGATGGGAATTTCTACCCTGCACTGCAGCTTCAAAAATCCCCTCTTCCACTTAAGTTATTTGACTTTCATAATGAGAATTTTTACCTTGTAAGGCAAGTAAGAAATTCATGTCTGCCTGCCACTGCCAAAATTCCCACTGGCAAATTAAAACATCTCCCAAAAGGTGCAACTTGTATTGAAAATAGTTTTCTTTTGATAAAATGCGACTTGCATGGGTGAATAAATCTCTCTGATGGGAAAATTTAGCCTGCTAGGCAGGCAAAAAATTCCCATCGGTGTTTTAAGTGATTTTTCTTTATTTTATAATGAAAATTTTTACCCTGCAAGGTAGGTAAGAAATTCCCGCCTACCTGCCACCTCTAATATTACCATTGCAACTTAAATGACTTTGACGTTATGGGAAAAAGTACCCTGCAAGACAGATAAGAAATTCTTGTCTGTTTGCCACTACCAAAAATCCCATTACAGCTTAGACCCATTCATTCCAAAAAATGTGACTTGCCTAGGAGAGGCTTTTTGTGCATGACTTCATCTTTTTTGGTCAGAAGTTTGTCTTATGAGGATGATTCCTTTTGGTACTGAGGCCGTAAATGATCTCCAGATGCTCCAGGCAATTAAACAGACTATACAGAAGAAAGAACGGACCCAGGGGAATTTAACGGACACTGCAGAGAAAACCGGAGAGAAAATGCAAAAGGAATAAATAAAAATGAAAAAATGCTGCCAGAAGTTACAGACAATGCTCTGAATTCATTTCTGGTGAAAATCCTATTGAGATGTGTGAATACTCGCATGCAAAACTTCAACAAGGTTCAACCAGAGCACAATTTATTTCAAACGGGGCTTTATTTATTGAATAAATAATTAAATAAAAATTTCCCGTAGACAAAACTTGGCGGGGGGATAAAATGAGTTTTAACTTCTGGGTATTTGTCGAAATTGGCTCATATGATTCACTGGGAATATCTTAACATAATACAGACATCTAGCAATAAAAACATGAAAAGACCCGTTATTTTAAAAAGAACAAAAAAAAATTCAAATGGGTAGTCCCAGATTTTAGGGTGAAATCTAGGGACACCAGTGACATAGGAGGAGACCAACAAACTGAAATGTGATTTTCAATATCATACCTTTAGTTGTCCTCAGCATGTCCATCTTCATTTTCCGCCTTGACTTTGTCCATATACTTCGTTGGCACATGTATGGGGCCTCTTTTTGGCTCTTACCAAAGCCATGAACACCCTCAACTTGACTCTTAGGAGCTGATGTCCTAAACAGACCAACAAGCTAACTGTTACCATGCCTCTTTGAGAAATGGATTCCAACCATTTCTTTCGCTTCTTTTTCAATATTGGATTCATCACATACTGAAATATTATCAGTATTAACCAAACGATGATCAATAATTACCTCATCATATTGACTCTTTGGCACAATGATGGAAGTAAAGGTCAATTCTTCGTCCTTTACGGTTCCATCTCTTTCAACATGCAGATCTGATTTTCTTTCGACAATTTGCCACATGCACCCATTAAAAACCAATGAAACTTCATTAAATATTAAAGAATTATTACATTAAGATTCATGCCCCATGATTTCCCTTTCCTTTATGGGCTCATGCTTCCCACTTTCATTAAACTTTAATGTCTTCATGTTGTTCTAAATATCAGTGAAGAGCTCAACTTTGGCAATGGTAATGGGGGTTGCTAGGGCTCCCATGGGTTGCTCCCTTTCAATGCCCAACTTCGGTGGTTCTTCCTTAAATTGGCTCAAGCTCTATGATTTCTTACTCTCCAACATGCATGAAGGATTCCTTCATTAATTGCAGCCCTACTTCCTCTTGTGTAGCTTATGGCCCAGGCTCGGGCCTTGATCTTTCCTTGCTCACACCAATGAATTCGGAAAGAGTAATGGCCTCACGAATCTCCTTTGGAAGTGTCATATATTCTTCATAGCTCGTGACAATGTTTCGTCTCGTAGAGGACCTTGCTCCAATCTCCGGAATAGCTTCTTCTCTTGGAAGAAAAATAGGCCTCATGGCTGATCCGTGGGCTGATCGCAAAGGTTGTCGTGCATTGTTATTTCTAGATGAGCGTACCACCTCTAATATGAACCCTAGGTTCATTCATTCTCTGAAGTGATAGGGTTAGGAAATCCATGGTGTCCACCAAACGCTCTTTCCCTACAATAAGCTTATCAATTTTAGCTCCTTTAGGATCCATCTTGACCTCTTTTGATGGTATAAAAACCCTTGTTGCCATCTTCCACGAAAACCCTAGGCTGGGAAGATCAGAGCTCCGATACCACTATAATTTCCCTTTTTGAGACTTCAATTGAAAAAGAGGGAAATCAAACAAACCCCAATAATATTAATTCTGATTTTTGGACCAGCAAACTAAAAATTAAATCAGTACGGAACAGTGATAAGATTTTTTATAACAGTAAGAAAAATTCAAGATTTCACCCAAATATGACCCAATAAGGTATCCGCAATTTTTGTAAACCCTTTTGGAATATTTTAGAACTATTTCCACCACAGAAATCAAGCTAATACTCAGCTAGAAATTTATTTATTGACAGCAGAAGTACAACTCAAAAGAAAACTATGAAATGAGGGTTTCCAAACCCCAAACTCCACAAAATATACATATTTCCAGCATGATAAATTATATCAAATCTGAATATGAAATAAAATAGAAGTTATGTGCCCTAGAAGGCACCAAATGATACCCTAACACAAGTTGTTCCACCTAGGAGAGGCTTATCAATGCATGCAAATGATTGTAGATGACTTCCTTTCCTATTCAATGCCCAAATCTGCAAGATGACTTCACTTCAATCATGGATGGAGGGTTTTTGTCCCCCGACCAGCCACAAGAAGGATTTTCATCCTTCTTGGAAAAAATCACACAATTGGATTTTTGTCCAGAAGTGGACGAGAACTAAGAGCAATCATCCCAAAGATCAATTTAGAATAAATTTTCCAAAGTAGATGTCCACAAATGAAGCCATAACACTCCTTAAATACCCCAACCTTGGCGCCAAAGACCAAACATTCATGACCAACCTGCTTTTGGGGTTATTTAATCTTTTATTTGGCCTTTAAAATCCTCCAAGCCAACCGACCTGCTAAAATGAAGAAAACACTAAAAAGAAACATTAAAAATTAGAAAAGAAAGATGCAATGAGAACCCAATTCCTTTCCTAGCTCATCCAACTTCGTTGCCACGAAAAGGGAATGGCAAGAAGTCCATAATTAGGCTCTCATCTTAAAAAAGGGGACAATACACAATCCAACTGTTCATAACTAAAAAAATGTAGTAAACTACAGAAGCCAACTATACAATGATAGACAACACAATCAAGTCGGATACTAAACATTTATTTTATACATACGCTGACAACAATACTGAATGATAACATGATGGACTACATATCATTCTTGACCATATCTTGTATTCTCAGATATGGTAAATAGAAGCTAGGACATCATGATTATTTCCTTCTTGTAGCCAATCGTGGTATCAATTACTTTCTTGTAGCTTTTCAATTTCTCCTCCTACCTACTTGTTGTTTTCCTCGGTAACAACAGAATAGTTCCTTTGTTGCAGCCAGCTCATTTGACTATCATTCCATTGCATGTTACATGTGTATATATCTGCATGGCCTAAACTTTTGCAAGATATGTTTTAAGTCGACAAGAATATACAATTGCTAAAGAAGATTCTCATTTTCTATTTTCGAAATCTTTTATCTGCAATACTACAAATCATCAACCTTTTACTGTACTTATAGATCTGGTACAAATAACACACTTTTGGAATTATTTTTAAAAAATTGAGCTTTTATTCACACCAGCATAGCACGCACTTATTCCAAAAGCTTGAAATTCTTAAAAAGTTAGAAAAATTTCAAGTCTTTCTATTGTTATTCTAGAAATATGTTCATAATTAATCTGGAGGTAGTTGTTGGCACCTAAAATAAATAGCTGGACAAGGCTAGCTGACTCAGGATTACTGTATTTTCACATTTTTTAAATTCCTTCTCGCAATTCTTCACTTTGCAAACTTTATCTAGTATCTATGATGGTCACTTGGGTGGTTGTTTCTATGGGCATATTTTCCAGTTATTTGGTTCGCAACTTTATCTAGATTAGGTTATACAGTAAATCAAAGCTGTTTCTAAACCATTAGATTGCGACCCCTGAAAAATCATATAGAAAGAACACCAGTAACTGATTATTCATCTCAAAGGAGCATACTTGAGATGTTTCTCCTTTTTTTTTTTTTGGCGCTCTTTCAACCCAAGTTCTTCTCAGTTAAAATTGTTATCTACTATTCTCACTTCTGCAGGTACATTCGGCTGATAATAGCCGAGGCACTTCGACTTTATCCTCAACCACCTTTGCTGATCAGGCGAGCATTGAAGCCAGATACTTTACCTGGTATGCTTTTGCAAATTTGTCAATTTCCTAGAGGAAAAATTGCTTTTTACATTGCCTTGAAAGGAAACATTAATCTCTAACTATAGTTTTGATGTGGACAAGCATTTCTGAGTGTTCAAGACTACTGTTATTATTATTAATTTTTTCTTTAATGGAAATGATTGACAAATGTCTAATGTAATAGTCTTATGAGAAAAGTCAAAGGTTATCTCATTTTGGAATTGTTTTATTTGATTGTCTTGCAGTATAAGAATTTTGTACATCCTAACTTGCATAGAGTTTATCCTTCGGTTCTGCTGCTTCCTTGTTTTAGTCTTAGATGCATTATTTTTGGTTGTTGGAGTTCATTTTAGAAGTCTGGACTAGCTATTGTAACTTTCTGTAGTTTTTAGCCCCTTTGACTTACTTTGATCTTTTGTGGACATTATTATAATTTATTTCTTTGGTAAGATTTCCCTTCCTCGATGAAGCAGTATTTGTTTTCTCTCAGGAGGAAAATAATATCCCTCTCAGAAATAGAGGCTGCTGAAGACAATTTCACATACATCAAGCGGCATCACATAACACTCGATCTCATCAATGAATTGTGCTGATATGGAAAACTTGAACTTACGCTGGCGGGTAACTTGCAACTCTGCCTCTCTATGTAACCTCGCCAAACGATATGGTTTATGGTGCTTATATATTTTCAGTCTTATGGCTTCAAAATAAAATTATTTTGGATTCCTGGAATAAAAATTGCAGTAACCATTGATTTCTTCATTTAAATCTTCACATGGAAAAGCATATCTCTTACCTTATCCAAATCTGCATTAATAGCAAGCTGTTGTGGCACAGATTGAGAACTGACCTCGGCCATGAGAGGAATTTGATTCTTTTCATCTGCATCTCCATATCCAACAATATCTCTACCCTTAACTTGGTCAATATTTTGTGAGAGGATTGTTTCTTGTTCTTTGGGTGTGTTTCTTGATGACATTTCCGGAACATGGCATAGAGTGGATGAAGAAGACTCTTGGTGCATCTCTGTTTTTATTCAACAAGGTAGTGTAAGGTACAATGCAACGCTTGAGTACAGGGAGGACCTGGCACATCAGCAACCTTACCCCAACCCTTGAATTACTATTTAGCGGTTGGTTGACCAAGTGGTTGTTGTTTAAGGCATAACCATACATAAACAAAAAGTAATTAGTAGACTACCAAAGCCGACAATACAATAATTAATTAGACAGCCAATTCGGTGACTTCATGACTCAAACACTTGTCCTAATGGGACTCTGCGCCAAGCATTAACAGTGGAGGGTTCTTTATTACAACAGAGTCAAGAGTCAAAGCCATCTTAACCCTCTACATTTGTAATCATTGAGGAGAGCCTGGTTTGTTGGCAAGAAAGAGACTTTTCTGCTGTCAACCAAGGTGGGGGAAATTTGAAAAGGCCTCAAGTGCAACCAAGTTATAACATGAGCAAAGAAGAGGCTCTTGAAGCCAAATGTGCAAACCACTAAAGATTTTATGGTACCACATCAAAAGACAGAGAGGTATGAAAATCCTGAAGTGCAAGAGGAGCAGCTACCTACAAACAATCCTCATCATAAGGTTTATTAACCTATGATTAAGAAACCAAAGAGAGATTGGGCAACCTATAATTTGCAGAAGTCTCTCCCCAAACCTCTAAACATTGTGGACCATATTGGGAAGACCAATGTGAATGTCACAATGGGGGATGCCTTTGTTGTACCCGGCCAAAACAACTTGTTGCAGGTAGCTTTGAAACAATTCAAGTATGCTCCAAAAGCTTAGAAGGAATCCACTTCAGCCTCAACCAATTTCTATCAGACCAATGTGACTGAAGTGAATAATTTTCCAAAACCTCCTCCCTTTTATGTATCTCTCGTCATTGGCCAACACTTGGTTCATAATTGCATGATTGATCTTTGTTGGCTAGATTTTCTGCATAGCATCAAACCTAGGCAATCATGAGATAAATCTCCCTCATTTAACCGGTGAGGCTCCCGTGTCAGATTTGTCAATTTGAGTATGCTAATATCTAAATGGGGTTTTACTTTAACTACTCAGTTCATGAACCATAACTGAATAGTTCTGCAGCAAGTAAGCAGTTTAAAGAAAGGAAAAGTTATAGAAGAAGGTAATTACGTAAACACATCGAAGAAATGGGGAAAATGTGCATCCCAATCAGTAGATGGCAGAGCTGATTGCATACACATAGAAAAATCCAATACATATAAACACAGAATTCTAAAACAAAGGCAGCTCTAGATCCAGATCTAAAATAACACAGTTTATTAAGAGATCCAAGATTAAAAGCAAGAAACACAGTACACCGTGACACAAAGTTCTCCGGAAACCTGCTCCTTTGTATTCCTTTGCTCCAAGTGGCTCTTAGGGGTTTCAACACAAAGTCTAGAACACAAGGTTGCTGCTTACAAATTCTGATCATTAACCCGAAGGTTCTTCCTCTACTTATAGAATGTAGAGGGGCAATTACAAGTTGGAAGCTTTTAGTTGAACTGGCACATGTGGAAGTCGGAAAAGAAACAACTGGCAATCTTCCTCCTGGAATTCCTCTTTGCGTGACATGTATGATTTGCAACTGAAAATAGAAGCTTCTATTTTACACGTCCGCCACCTATCTCCAAGTAGTTGACGTCTTCAAGTAATGGCTTTTAAACCAATCACTTAAGTTGTATAATTTAATTGATCGCTCAATTACTTTGTCGGAGGAAAGAAGGAAGAGGAAAGTTGCAGTCTTGTCCTTTTTCATGTTTTCCTGTAGCTGATTCTTTATGCCTTTGATTCTCACCAAGCTAGATCTGGGAGTAGCTGGATTTGAAAACAAGTTAGAATTGCAAGTAGCTGGAATCTGGAAGCAAACTGGAATTTTGCCTTCGCATTGTCTTCTCTTTTATCCTTGAAGCTTTTGCAGTTCTTCTCCAGTACATGCATCAATGCAATGTTTGCCGTAGATAACTCATCATCCTTATTTTTAATTGCATATGAGCAATTAAAAATTCTGGAGAGCACTCAGGGTGAATGCAAATTCAATGAAGGCTTCAATTGGAAGATGGGAGCATTTGCAAAAGATCTTGGAAGGAATTTTGCCTTCGCATTGTCTTCTTCATGGGTTGCATTCAAAACAAGAGGATGAAGCCTTTGTGCTGGAAGTTTTTGCAACTATGAGATCTAGATTTGGATCTGCATATGGATTTGCATCTGCATCTGCATCTGGATATGGATCTGCACCTGCATAACAAACTTTGGCAACAGGGCTATGAATGGAAAAGCTGCAACTTGAATAATTCCACTGCTTTTAATCTGCACGCATGAGTGAAGTTTTTCCTGCACGCATGAGTGAAGTCTTTCCTGCTCTGGATCTGTCTATCAATTCAGCAAGAGGTTTCGAGCCTAGATCCGTGTCTCCAATATATTGCAAATTTAGAAGTGATGCATGACTCCGTTGTGCTTTCTTTTTCATCTTTCTTCGCCATAGCTTTGTCTATCTTTGTCTGAACAATTCTTTTTCTTCTTATTTGACTGGAATTCTTCAAAACTGGTGCAGATCTGGACAATTCTTCAGATTCGGAGGATATATGCAATGTATTGGACATTGATAAAGCTCCTTTTCCTTTGTAAAGCACCTGTAATGAATTCTTGCAATTAATTCAGACAAAAATGGCCACCGAAGCATGAATAGTGAATTTTAATTGTAAAAATCTGCACTTTTCAAGCCTGCAGCCCCAAAAAATGGTGTTTAATTTGCACATAAAGAGAGCATGAATCTTTTCAACAACACCTGAGCTCTTGTAACACCTGTGCAAACAATTATGCAGACAAAGATCAATTTCCTTCAAAGCATTGCGCCAAATTTGGAAGTTTTTAGCCTTGTTACCACCTTGCCTGAGCAAAATCCTTCTTCAAATGGGGCGCACTTTTCCTCTTGGCTGCAATTCTTTACCTGTGAATTAAATAATTCACCCATATGGCTGCCCATGCTTATATAACCCTCACAATTCTATAATTAATAATTGCCCTAACAATTAAAGGCAATTAATTAATTAAAAATCATGCTCTTCTCTTTAAAAATAGCATGTTTAAGGACAGCCATCCAATAAATTAAATTAATCCAATTTAATCCTTCACACTTCACTTCACTTAAGCTTCACAGTGTGCTTTGACCATAGCCACTGAAAATAGGAATTTAATATAATCTATTTAATACTTTAAAAAGTATTAATTCCTTCTCAAAAGGGGCTGCATTAAATAAATTAAATTTATTTAATTTTGGAATTCTATTTCCAATTGATTTATTCCCCTTTGCTTTTGTTGACTTTTCCACAAGCCTGGGTGCCAAAATTGGGTGAATAAATATTAACAAATATTTATTTAATGCATTATTATTCACCCAAGGTGGGTCGCACTTTTTGGCATAATAGAATTCTATTTTTAAGAATTTCTGACAATGGGATTTTTTACCCTGCAAGGCAGCCCCGGAAATCCCATGATCCACTTAAGTGATTTGACTTTGACAATGGGATTATTTACCCTGCAAGGCAGGCAATAAAATCCCGTGATTTCACTTAAGTCACTTTTCTTTTATTTCACCATGGGAATTTTTACCCTGCAAGGCAGGCAATAAATTCCCACTTGCCGCCTTCTATTTTTCCTGCAGCCTCTAACGGGAAAAAGTTTCCCACTGCAGCTTAAGTGAACTTTATATCACGGGAAAAAGTACCCCTGCTAGGCAGGTATAAAATTCCCACCTTGCCTGTTGCTTCTATTTTTCCCATTGCAGCTTAAATCCTTTGTTTTCCAAAAATGCGCCCAACCCCGCAGGGGCTTTTCTGTGCACGACTTCGCTTTTTCCCAGTGATCCAGACCTCCGATGGTGACTTCCTCCGGGCATAACGTGCGTATATGTTTTCCAGCTGCTCCAGGCCAAAAATCAGGTTTACCCGGCAAAGGAATTGTTCGAGAGAAATTTCACAGAAAACGAAAAGGGACAACACAAAAACACGAAAAATTGCCAAAAGTCACAAATAAAGCCCAAAACTTATTCCTAGTTAAAACCCTTCTGGTACATGGGAATAATGATATGTTCGATCATAACAGAGTTAAAACAGAGCGCAAATAGCCTCATACGGGGCTCAAAATAATTAAATACAAATTTCCCGCAGACAAATCCCGACGACAGAATATAACAATTTTGGGCATCTGGGTATTTGGCGAAAAAGGCTAATATGGCTCTTTGGGAATATCTTGACGCAATACAAGAACTTTCAGGCAATAAAAACACAAAACGACCCATTATTTTAAAAGTACAAAAAAATTTCGGATAGGGTAGTCGCAGATTTCAGGATGAAATCTGGGTGACACCAAGGTTAACTGCAATTAGCTTTGTCGGAAAACCATAAGAGAAAAAGAAATTTGTTAGGAATCAAGTCATGAGCCTACGAAAGATGCAAGGGTTCTAGTCTTGTTCTTGTTCACCTATGGGATTGAATGCATGCAGGTTGACTCAACCTAGTAAAGTACTTCTGCAATTTTTGACTTTAGCATGCTTGCAGGGTCTAGATATCTCTATCCTGGAATCTGAGATATTTCAGGTGCTATTGACTTTCCTCAAATGATTCTCACATTTGGATATCTGGAAGCTTGACTAGTGATTTGTGTGAAGGTTCCCACCTTCCAAAATTGACATGGTCTCCCACTGGTCCTAGGAAGGTATGGGCATTTTGAGTAATTACCATCAAGGCTTGAACCCATCTACAGTTTAGGATGTTTGAAACTAGGGTGTATCCGTAAGATCATGTTTTAGAAGTCAAACTCGTCATCTTTTATTTTTAAGGGTGGATATGAGCAATTAAAAATTGTAGTATTGCACTCCAGAATCATGTTTGCTCCATTGAGGTGGAGATTTTGACCTTATCAATTAAATTGGAGGGGACTGAGGTGGGCCTCTTATCTGCATCTAAGACTTCAGTAAAACCTAATGCTATGCAGATTCGTTGAGGAGGTATCTTTGATCATGGCATGATGACAGTTTTGTCTGAGCTCTTGATGGATCTTTAATTGCAAAATAAGTGCAATTCGTGAAGTTGTTGTGCAAGTTCTTCAAAGTCAGAAGACCTTATATCTCAATAGTACCTGACATGTAATTTGCACTCCCTTTCACTTAGAGGACTGAACACCTGTCAAGGAATACCTGCAATTGATTAAGACAAACCCCAAGTGATGTAACATTTTGATTTTTATCACAGTAGATCTGCATATGGTTATACAACAGTTTCTAGAGGATAACGTTTGAGGACAGCTTGCTTGCAAAGAATGTTGCCAAAACATCTAAAGACATTCAGGCCTTTAGAAACCGTGTCCAACATGCAGGTAATTAACAAGGCTTTAATCTGAAGCTCTTCCAACCCTAGGCGCCAAACTTTGAATCTTTCCGGCAGTGAAAAACACTTTTTGATGCAAAAATCCTCCTTGGGAGTCGAAACTATCTAGGCTGCAATCCTTTGTACAGACCTGAATAGGGGGTTACTTCTTCATTATGGCATCTTGAAGGCTTCATATAATTGTTAGCATACTGATTTTTAATAATTGCCCTTTCCTATTTCTGAGGAAAGCCCTAGGTAGGGTTTAGTGAAAACAATCATGGTTGGAGGTCCTAACCTTAAATTGGGCTTGGAACTCAATTCACAAGATGCATGTTGCTATTTAATGCCCCTTTACAGATTTTGATTTAGGTTTTAGCAAGCATCCAAGGTCAGTTCTCTTTAAGCTAGCAGTTCATGCATCTGACTTTCTAGAAGCATCCATGGCACCAAAAATAGGCAGAAAAGCTAATTAATAAATATCAATTAGCGAGTTCATTGTTTAGATTGGGAAATGGGTTGCTAAAATTTTGGCATGAAGCTTAAGTGCCATAAAGGTTATAAGAAGTCAGTGTTTCTAGATGGCTAAGAGTTCACTGTGCACTGCAGCTCCCAGACAATAAGCCTCCTTCCACTTAAGAGATTTGAGGGCTATTAGGATCAAGGGAATTTTTACCCTGCAAGGCAAGTAAGAAATTCCCGTATTGCCTGCCAAGTTCTTGAATTTTTCAAACTCCAGTTTAAGTGGGCATTTGACTTCATGAAAATAATTTTCACCCTGCAAGGCATAGTAATAAAGTTCCCAATCCTGCCTGAATACTACAAAAATCCCACTGCAACTTAAAGCCTACTAATTGAGAGTACTAGATTCTAACTTGCCTGGGAACCAGGCTTTAATAGACAAGCATAGAAGAAATTCGTTAGGTGATTATGGTTAACCTAGTTTGCATTCCTTGAGGCTATTCCTTCTGGCGCTACATCAGCTTGGTAGAGCTGATCTCCAGATGCTTCGAGCAATTAAACAGTCTCATCATGGCGAAGCGAATTGACCTAGGGTCATTCTCTTGATAGAGTCTTTAAACTGTCAGACGAAACCTTTTTTCTGGAAAAACGCAGGCTGAACATAAATATTAAGCGAAAAACGTTGCCAGAAGTTGCAGAAAAACCGTGCCCTGAATATCATCTCCTAGTGAATCAATGTGATGTTGTCTCCTGAGTGACAATCTCAACCCACTATCCCAACTCCAAAACTATCTAATCAGGAAAAAAGTCAACCGGAGACACAATTTACTTCAAACTGAGACAACTCAATTTACTCAATGCTAAGATAATTTCCAGGTATATGTAACATTTCCCGGAATATCCACAACACTTGGCGTGTAGGGATAACATCTGATTTTGGGCATCTAGGTATTTGTCGAAGGGGCTTCAAATGATTCCAACTGGGAATATCTAACATAATACATGTCATCCTCCTGGCAGATGCCCTAGATGCTAACAACAGCCCGATAGATCTTCTAGTGAAAGATCTGCAATACCACCAAATCTGGAGGGTTCCAGACCTTCAGGGTGAAATCTGGGGTACACCAGTTGGTCCGAACTGTGGACTCACTAAATTCTGGATTCCAAAATGAACTTTAGTGACAGATGGAGATTCCGAGCATCTCAGCCCTTTGCAACTTGTCCAAGTATAGTTAGTGGTCTAGGGAAACAAAACAAAATAAACAAAGATTAGGACAACTGCTCAACAAATGAGCCTTATGTATATCATATCTTTTACCCTACTTTGATGGCGTCAATTTTGGAAGGGCTTCAAGTCCACGTACCTCGTTTGAAAGACATGGTATGACTCTTACAATTTCCATCCTGTAATGCAACTCTGGAAGAAAGTGTCGATTCCAAATCTCTAAGGAGCTCACTATATCAGGCTAATTTCATAAGTAGTGAATCTATAACATCAATGGACATGCCCTTAGGGATGATAATCATCAAATCTTGAGCAACAAGAGTACCAGTCTAGGTGCGATCTCGAATTCCTTTCAAATAGGTAATCTTAGTCAAATACCACTTAATTGTCCAAGTCCGCTTTATCCACACTTGACATCATGGTGTTAGCTCATTACAATCAACTGTATTTAACTGTGCCAGATGGATAAGTTTGCATCAACTGTTTCTTTGATATATCACCCTATTTGCCACATTTCTAAGGAAGCTAATAATAATCACCATGTCTTGTAGCATTTTCAGAACCTGTACTGGCAACATGCTTATTGACATCTAGCTCCATTAAGGAAACAAACCCTTTTGGGTTTTCATG
Organism: Taxus chinensis; assembly: GCA_019776745.2. Taxonomy (NCBI): domain Eukaryota; kingdom Viridiplantae; phylum Streptophyta; class Pinopsida; order Cupressales; family Taxaceae; genus Taxus; species Taxus chinensis. Next base: position 734,337,106 of record CM034152.1, on the reverse strand, counting down.
ATACTCTTTTGGATTGATTATTCCACTTTGTCATCATGAGTGTTGGATTTTTTCCTGATTTAGCCCGAGTCATTTTGCACAAATGTGGTGCCTTTATTGCCCTAATACTAAAACATGCAAGATGATCTTGTTATGTCCAATCATTGAAAGTAGCCTGTTGCAACACTGCACATAAAGGGGACATAAGAAATGGCATCATAGTCAATAGAAACCAACACTGGTACTGACCATGATTATATTTCCTGTAAGAATAATGGTCCTCTATCATGGAAAGCAATTTATCACTCGTGAGCTTCCTAGAAAGCTACATCAGTCCAAAATTTCCGGAACATTTGATTGGGTTTTGAAATAGTTGCATTGAGAAGGCTGTAGAACTATAGTGTGGCATAATGTTTATACTTGATTATCTCTTTTAATTGGCAAAACTCATCAGTTTTGACTTTAGGGTTGCACTTTTCCCTCGAAAATTTCACTTTTACTAGAGTGGAGCATCTCCTTTGAATTTGAAGAGTCTATGGATTCTTAATTAGCTCGTCTATTTCATTCCTAAAGCACATGCTATCATTTTATCCACCGTATTTCGCATTCTCGAACACAACTTGTGTTTGAATATAGGAATATCTCATTTATCTATGGTTTTTCATACTTGTTGGTAGAACTTGTTGAGCATGCCTGATCTCTTGAAGTGTAACAGGTTCCTTACAAAACGCATTAGAGTGCAAACTTTTTCCTGAGCATCTAGTTCTGAGTTGAAAATAGAATGTAATGTCCCCCTTTTTAAATAAAAACTTAAAAATATAAAATGAAGAGCTTTAATTGATTTGCACATGTGAGTCAAATAGCAGCGCTCAATTTAAAATATATTTTTGTGCAAATCAATTATAAAATAAAAGAACAAGTCGACTTCACTTCAGGATATATAAATATAGCTTGTTTTAAGAGGTGAATCAAGTGCTACCAACACAAGTCGCATTTTCTGGGAGACTTTTAAATAATTAATATTTGGGATAAAGTGATTTTTTCTATAGCATGGGTCGATTTATATGGGCCAATAATTTATTTTAAAATCCCTATGCACTTAATGTATTGGTTGTTGGATTGTGATTTTTAGACATTTATATTAAATAAAGATTCCCTTCCTAGAGTATGGTGACCAAAGATGGAGAAGAACCTTGGAGGATGAGCAAGGCAAATAATATAAAAGAAGATGTGGATACTCCTTTTTGGCATGTTAACGGTTTATGAAAACTTATCTTCATGCTTGAAGAAGGGATGTATACCCACTTATGATAAAAAAATAAAATAGAGTTTATTGCAACACCACCCTTTTATTTGTGAAGTGTGTGCCCATTGGAGCTTGAATTAAATAAGTTTTGCAATTGTTTATTGAGCTCATGTATATACTAAAGGTCGTGCATTTTTTGGAGAAGACATAAGCTTGCTTATGAGAGTTTGGAGTGTGATTTATGGAGTATTATTTATTACATTATGTTGAATATGGAGGTTATCAATCTGATTTCATTTATGCTTCTAAGTAGGGCTTTGTGGCTTTTCATGCTAGTTTAGTTTATTTACACTGCTATAACCCTCATTTACACAATTTGAGGATAAAAACCCTGGGCATGTAAGCTTAACAATGTTTGGGAGGGATTTTAAGTGTTCATTAAATCTGTTGTTACAGATTATTAATTGAGATCTGGAAACTGCATTTATTGACTGTTTAACAGTGGGAGAAAAGTGCTGAAATTACTATTGCAATGATTTTATCAAGTTAAGACCCTAACGACTTGGTTTGGCATTTTGGGAGCTGTTTTGAGTGGGTTTCCAAGTATGGGAGGAAAGATTCTGATGTTTAGGTTTCAGATTTAAAAGCTCATAATTTTCCAAGGGTTTCTAGCTGCACTTTGTTTTATTCCAAAAGAGTTCTATATTTTTGAAGTTATGGATTTTCAAAGTTTTCAGTAATTTTCATACAGTTATATTTATTATTTTACTTCTGCAAAGTATCATTGGTTAAAGGAGTATAAATACCAACTAGATTGTCTATCTGAACTCTGCACCTTGGCTCACTCCAACCCTGTTTGGGTTGTATTGAAGCCGACATTAGGGTTAGTTGAGGTGAACCCTAGAAGGGTTTAAATCTTCTAAGTTTGCTTCCCTTTTGCAAGTAAAATAATAGTATATTAATTAATATCCTATTTATGGGATATTACAGTGGTATCAGAGCTTCGTTCCTCTTTTTGTGTGGGTGTTTTGTGTATGCAGGGTGATAAGTAGTGGTTCAGTTCTATAAGAGGAGAAATAAGGGAAATATGGACAAAGGACCTTTCACACCGGATCAAGTCAAATTTTCTACAAGAGCTAATGCAAGGATGTGGTTTGGAACTTCAAAAAACCATGAATGATCAAATGACAAAACTCGATCACGGAAGCTTGTGGGCAATGGCAAGACGCCAAATTCCAATGGCGAAGGGAGTTCACATGGTGGGGAGAAGAATTCAACACAACCCACTCATAAGTTCTTTAAAGGCACTTTCCTTCCTAAGGAGAATCATAGAGCATTTCGAGGAAAACCATTCAATGTTGGAAATCATTGAGGTATGCAACAAGGAATACGACACTTTGCATCCGGCCACAAGGGCCATACTGACTTTTGATGACTTTTGTGCCCTAAATATGGGGAGCAAGACCAAAAGAGCCCATAGGCAAACCCATGCGGATATCCAACAAAGTTTGGGAAAAGTCTCTCTACCAAGCTTTGATGGGACCAACAAGATCACAGTAAGAGCTTGGTTCCAAAAGATGCAGACCTATTTCTCCCTCAACCCCATGCAAGAAGAAGAGGCCCTCAAGTTTGTTACTCTTCATCTTGAAGGCATGGCCCATGAGTGGTGGTTTCATGGTATGCACACCCAAGGACATGACTTGATCCATACAATGGAAGGATTTAGTCAAAGGATTATGGAAAGATTTGATAGGAAGGATCCAGAATTTCATTTTAGGGAGTTGGCCCAATTGAAACAAATGAGTAGTGTTGAGGAGTATGTAGCATATTTTCAAAGGATTGCCGTGATGGTACCAGATGTTAGTGAAAAAAGGCTGGTAGTCCTCTTTACAAAAGGCTTGATGGAGCCATTAAAAGGTTTGGTAAGAGCTTTTAACCCCATTACTTTGCAAGAATGTATTACTAAATCTCTAGATCTAGAAATGTGCAACTTATAGAGGAGATTATGGGCCTAAAGGACAGCATTCTAATGTTCCACAACTGCTGTCCAAAAGTGGATTTAGAGGGCAACCAAGGTCTGATTTACAACAGCCCACAAAGATCCATGGGGGACAGCCCTTTGGGTCATCAAAAGAGGCCCCAAGAAGGCCGAACCAGCCCTATGTACCTCCACATAGAAACCAACTCCAAAATGGTATGCAAAAAGATGAAAGAGATGAGCTAAGAAGAAAGGGATTGTGTTTTGATTGTAAGGCCCTATGGGTAAGAGGTCATAATTGCAAGGGTAAGTGACAAATGTATTTCATTGAAGTAATAGATTCAGATTTTGATTTAATTTCAGATTCTAATGATACTAATGAAGTGGTAAATGAGGTGGATGATGAGCATGTGCAAGAAGAAGATGAGGAAGAAGTTGAAGGAACATTGGCAGCCCTTTCTGGCACTCCTAAGTATCTCCCTTTTCGAGTGGAAGTATGCTATGCAAACAAAAGGTAATCATCCTCATTGATAGTGGAGCCACTCATAATTTTATTAGTGAAAGATTGGTAACAAGGCTTGGACTATGTAATGAAGTTTTTCAAGGTTTCAATGTTACCATAGCTGATGGATATATTTTATCATGCTCTAGACGGATTTCCAAACTTTCCATCACCATAGAGGATTATGAGCTTGTTGATGATTTTTACATGATTAATATGGATGACATGGATCTTGTGTTAGGAGTGCAATGGTTGCATTCTTTGGGGGATTTCACCCTCAATTATAAAGACTTATTGCTCAAATTCATGATGGGGGAAAAGAACATCACCTTCCAAGGTATGACAAGACACTCTACTCTTTGCAATCATCCTCCAAGAGAAGTAGAAATGTGTTCTGTATCTTTTATATCAGCTGATTGGAAAGACTTAATCACCCTTGAGTATGTAAAAAATCAGTTTTCTAATGATATGATTGAAGGGTTGATTGTTGATGAAAGGTACAAGGTGGTAGATGGCCTTATTCTTTACAAAGGAAGGGTGTATTTAACCCCAAAATCTAGAAGTTAAAAATCTGATTTTGAAATCAGCACATGATGCTCCTACAAGTGGACATCAAGGATACTTCAAGACCTACAAATTGGTAAGGGAAAGGTTTACTTGGAAAGGTATGAAAAGGAGATGTTCTTAAGTATGTTAGAGAATGTGTTGTGTGCCAAAGAAATAAGAATGAACATACTTTTCCAGCTGGTCTTTTGCAGCCCCTACCTATTCCCTCTCAAAAATGGGAGAGTGTGTCCATGGATTTTGTTACCGGATTGCCCAATGTTAATGGTAAGACTTGCATGTATGTAGTAGTGGATAGACTCACTAAGTATGCTCATTTTTATCCACTTCCTACTAAATTTGATGGCCTATGATTGCTGATTTATATTTCAAAGAAGTTTTTAAATTACATGGTGTGCCTAAGAACATTGTGAGTGATAGGGACAAGAGGTTTATGAGTCTCTTTTGGCAAGAATTATTCTGGTTAGTTGGGACTGAACTCACTCCAAGTACTAGTTATCACCCACAAACGGATGGGCAAACTGAAATAGTGAATAAATGGGCAGAGGGATATTTGAGATATTATGTTTCAGGACAGCAGTTTGCTTGGGTAAAATGGTTGCATCTAGCTGAGTTTTGTTATAATACTACACATCATATGTCCATTGGAATGTCCCCTTTTAAGGCTTTATATGGTTATGATGCTAACTCTTTCATGGATGTAATGATGACAGATAGTAGAGTGCCTAGTGCACAAGAGTTGGTGCAACAAAGTATGGACATCATGAAGGCTCTCAAAGAAAATCTGCACCATGCCCAAAATAGACAAAAATTGTATGTAGATAAGCACAGGAGTGAGAGGACTTTTGAAGTGGATGATTGGGTGTTTCTTAGATTGCAGCCCTATAGGCAATCTACTCTCAAGCAAAGTGGCAAGGAAAAGTTGAAGCCACGTTTTTATGGGCCCTACAAGGTTACTAAAAGAATCGGTGAGATGGCCTATGAATTGGAGCTACCCGGAAATGGTAAGATTCATAATGTTTTTCATGTTTCTTGCATTAAAAGGGCACTTGGGCAAAATGTTGTTCCTTCTTTGGAGTTACCCCCTTTAGATGAAGAAGGGAAATTGATTTTGATTCCAGAAACCATTATGGAAACAAGGAAAGGAATTTAAGAAAACGTGTCATCAAGGAATATTTGGTAAAATGGAAGGATCTACCATTAGAGGATGCTACATGGGAAAATGTTTCAATCTTAGAGCATCCAAATCTACAATTGCTTGAGGGCAAGCAATTTTGGGAAGGGAGGACTGTAATGTCCCCCTTTTTTAAATAAAAATTAAAATAAGAAAACATTCGATTTGCACATGTGAGTTAAAAGAAATAAAATGATATTTTTATGTGCAAATCAATTATAAAATAAAAGAACAAGTCGACTTCACCTTGGGATAATAAATATTTGATTTTAGAGGTAAACCAAGTGATCAAGCAAGTCGCATTTTCTGGGAGACATTTAATAATTAATATTTGGAATAAATTGATTATTTCTAAGCATGGGTCGATTTATATGGGCATCTTTTAATTTAAATTCCCTATGCATTTAATATTTGTTGTTGAGTGTGATTTCAGGCATTTTTTAAATAAAGACATCCCTCCTAGAGTATGGCGCCAAAGATGGAGAGAAAACTTTGGAAAATGTGCAAGGCAAATGATATAAAAAAAGATGTGGGTACTCCTTTTTCGCATGTTGACGGTTTATTAAACTTATTTTCATACTTGAAGAAAGGGATGTATGCCCACTTATGATAATCTAAAACAAAAGGTGTTCTTCAACACCACCCATTTGAGTGAAGTGTGTATGTGCCTATATGAGCTTGAGTTGATAAGTTAGTTGAATCACTTTTCTATGTCATATGTAAATAAAGTCGTTATTATTGTGAGAAGACTTGTGAGGTTGCTTTGGAGAGACTTTGAAGCCACTGATTTATGATCAATATCATTCTAAAAAATATTTGTTAGTTTTGTCATTATATGAAATCGACTTGTGGAGGGCAGATCTTAGAGCTGGTTTGGAGGTGTTCTTAGTGCCCAAATACTTGTTCATTGCCAAAATTTTGTAAGCTAAAATCGAGTTGGTATGAAGCATGTTTGGTATGCTTATATGAGGTTCTATATGGAGGTTACAATCTGATTTACTTGTGCTTCTAATTGGGGCATATTGTGGCCATTTTCATGCTAGTTTAGTTTATTTACACTGCTGGAATTTATGATAAATACAAGTCGGATAGGTTACCTGTGCATTTATCTATCAGTATTTTGGAAGGGATTTGAAGTCTTTTTCAATATGTTGTTACAGATCTATTAATTGCAGATCTGAAAGACTGCATAATTATTGGGTGTGGAGAGGTGTATGAAAAGAGCTGGAATTAATTTGCATAATTTATCCCTAACCCTAGCGACTTGAACTGCAGATTCCGGGGTTGTTTTGAGTGGGTTTCAGTTGTGATCAGAAAATTCAGATTGTTAGTTTCATTGGAAAACTGCATAATTTTATCTTCCTTTTGCAATTCATTTCAAGCTCAAAAGAGGATAAATATTGAGCGAAATATTAATTATCCAAAGTTTGCAGTCATTTTCAGTTGTTTCCAGACATATTAATTTATTATTTCTATTTCTACAAAGTTTAATTCGTTAAAGGAGTGCAAATTCCAACTAGATAGCCCATCTGAACCTTTACCTTGGTTCACTCAAATCCTGTTTGGGTTGTATTGAAGCCGACATTGGGTTAGTTGAGGTGAACCTAGAATGGTTTCTCTTCTAAGTTTGTTTCTTTTGCAAGTAAATTAAAAATAATTAATTAATATCCCACAAGGGGATATTACAACTTTGTGAGTACAAAACTCGAACTAGCTTTGTACATTTATTAATAAAAACAGTGTTGTTATTGTGAGAAACTTATATACACAAACAAAGGAAAGTTGTGAGCATGCTCATAAATGTCACATTTTGATATCTTTTCTGATTTATCAACATCCCGTCTTCTGTCAACTTCTTTCTTTTTGAAGACAGAAAATGGTTTAAAGTTTAATATTGTTGACATAAAATTCTTAAAGACCATACAATTTTATTCTCAGTATCCTTGCTCACTGGTAATACTGAACCACTTTTAGGCACGTTTATGAGACAAAAATGTCTATGTTATTCATTTAAGGACATTTTAAAAAAATTGTCGATAATTTCTCTCAGGAATATTTGTTTACCTAGTTGTAATAGGTTATCGTGTTGTGATAATTAACATTGTGTGTCACTCAATTTCTCTATAGCTAATGTGAAGGGGCTTAAAAGATTAACTTAGCAGTAATTCTGCATGTGCCTACATCTCAAGTTAAACAAGCATGCTTATTTGTGGCACAATAATTACCACTAATGTACCATGCAATTTCAAGGCATCGTTTTGTTGATTTCATGTTTCCAGGGTAATGTCTCCATTCATGATATTTTATATAATAAATTCTTGGTTGGGGAACTCTAGGTTAAAGCATTAGATACGCCCTGATCTAGTAGTCATTTTAGTCACAATTAGCTCCAGTATGTGTATAGATTATGCATAAAGATTGTATTATGTATTTAAAGTATCGATCAATAGATTTTAATAAAATAGGACGTTACCCAACATTGAATAATTACAAGTTAAAAAATAATGTAGTTACTATTTTTTGTGAAATTCTTGTATCAAACTTATCTTTTCTTTGTTTTTGTTGTTATAGATCTGGAAAAACAACTCAAATCAATCATAGTGAGGGAAAATTCAAGAAAGTTGGTATTAGTACTAGTTTTTCTCCCAATAGCATTTAGATCCTCCACAATACTTACAAAAAACAATATAAGGAACTACCTTCTATGTGAAATGTACTAGCAACTATTTGAGATTCGTCAAAAGAGATGAGTGAATATGATAGATCCAAATTCTAACCTAGAAGATATAGCACAAGGAAAAAAAAATATAGATATAACATTTATTTTATTCTTCATACATTTCTCTATTTCAACAAGATAACAATCCTTTTTGTGTACTGTTATTGGGGCACTCCATCACCCCCAATTTCAGTCTCGGCAAAGTGGATTGCTTCTTTTCGGTGTCAAGGGCCTTTCCCTTGTCCGCAAGACAGGTCATGGAGGCAGGAGTGCTTTACTAGTTTTCTTTATAACACTAGAGAAAGATTGGCCATGGATGTTATGAGAGGTTCTGATGCAGCCACAGTTAGGGGTCTCAATTAAGAGATACCTTATACCATGCAACCCTTAGAATACACAGCAGAACATGTACTAAAATTCGACAACTCAATGGAAAGGACACAACTCTTTGAAGCAATTACTATTAATTTGCCACACTTTATTGATCATCGACAAACAACATAAGACCAATTGCCAACAATTTAGTATTTTCTACAACAGCAACAGCAAGAACAACAACATCGATCAAACTCAACTATCCAGTAGTTACTAATCCTGGAATTGAATGGAACATGAGCTGAACTTGTAAAGAATTTAGCTTGCTGCTAACTAGCAAATACAACCATAGGGGCATGCTTATATAGATGCAAGTCCCATATTCTTCCTATTCGGCAAGTACTCACCATTCTTTCTCCATGGCGAATATTCACCTAGAAAACTCGCCAACTCGCCACCCAAGATTGGTGGATAATCTCCAGGACTAGCCGCTAATATTCACTAAAACTCAGCGAGTTTAGCCCAAAAACACGCCATACACAGCAAGGACGCAGAAAACAGGTAAAATGGGGATTTTACGCTAAAAAACATTACTTTTTGTCATAATCAATGCATCACACTCCCTCACTTGTAATTACACAGCTATTGAGCATCCTTTGCATGAGTTGAAGAGATTTTATTGTGAATTTGAAGAGCAAATTTAAAGAATTTCAGTTGGAAGTAAGTTCTTTTTTTCCCCTTCTTTTCAAGAATGTAAATTCTTTCTATATTTTTTATATATTGTATCCAAATATGATATGCAAGTTTGCATGCATTCCATTCGATTCCAAATGATTTTAATTGTTATTAACTTATTTATGCTTGTTTATCATCATTAATGAACAAAATTGCCGGAATGTATTCTTTTAAATGTTATTTTTTTAATTTTTTGGGAATTTATTCTTATTTGTAGGGTTTACAATTACAAATTTGCAATTACGGTTACATGGGGTTATAATGCCAATTTTTTATTTTTAAATGGTTTTATAAAGCTATTTTTTAATTAAATGTACGGTTTTTAATTTTTTTAAATGTGCATTGTGCTACAAATTAGAAGTTAACATACAATGGCATCTAGATCAGGTTCAACATCAAGCTCAAAATCACTAGCAAGAACCATTCCCACTAATGCTTGTACCATTGCTTGGAAGCATATTGCACATGGAGCGATTCAGGGGACTATAGTTTGCAATTTCTACTAAAAAATGTTTTTTGAAGGCATCAATGGCCTAAACTATCATCTTGCATGTATTGTTTGCCACGATGTTGTGGTATATACCAATGTTACGGAAGAGGAAAAACAAGAGATGAAGGCAGAGCTGGCAGAGTTGGCAAAGCTGGACGAGAAGAAACTACAAAGGGCAATGGTGCAAGTAGTAACAGTAGCCATTAGACCTGGAATGGCAGAGGGATCAGAGGACGATGTGGCGACGATTGTGAGCTCTACTCGCAATCCACAAATATAAAGCGGAAGAGGCACATTTGCTTCATCGAGTTCAAGCAATGGGATACTTAGTTTTTTAATACCAAAAAACATACATGGGGCACAACATTCACTACAAGGTATGAGTTGGAACAAGGATTCACAGGAGGAAGTAGATTGTAATGCCCCCTTTTCAAAGCTAGTTCGTTAAAAGACACTTAGCCAAGTTTGACTTCCAGTGGGCTTAAAGGGTGTTGCAAGGGGAGTAATTTAGTGGTATGACTTAAGGTGCCAAAGCAACTTTATATTATTTATATAAAAGCAACTTATGATTAATATCATTAAAATAAAAAGTGGCTTTTTAACTGGCCAAATTCAACATCAAAATAGACATGATTAGCCATAAAGTGAAAGATAACAGCCAATTAGACATGGGTCGACCCCTTTGGGAGTTCTTTCTTGAGATTAGTGTCTTGCAAATGCATAAAAGGGTGTTGATGGGTGTAATGTCCCCTTTTTGAAATTAAAGCAGAATGAAGACCCTTAGCCTATTTTATTGTTTCCCATAGGCTAATGGGATGAAGGAAAGGGGAACATGGTAAGATTAAAACTAAGTGAGCCAAAAAGTAACTTTATGTCGGCCATTTATGTTTTAATTTTAAAATAAGATTACTTTTCTAATTTAAGTGGACCGACACATAATTAGAAATTAAAAGGAAGGGAAGGATATAAAAGAAGATGGAGGGGTTCATTTGTGGACATCTATCATCTTGATTAGTATGAAGTTGAGCACTTGTACTTCTACTTTCAGCTATTGAGGAGGGAAACCCTCTTAGCATCCATCGCTCAAGGACGAAAACCACTCATTGTGATCAGAATTTGAGGACGAAAACTCTCAATAGTCTTCTTGGTGGCTTCACGCAGGGGTCACATTTAAGCGTAAATTCGGATCATCGGAGCTAGGGCATGTCTATTTTCAATTTGCGTCAGTTTGCAGTTCAGCTAGGGCACATTTTCTACTTTCCCCCGCTTCAAATCTGTGCATTTCAAGCAAAGAAATTCAGCCAGTCTAGAGACAATCCACCAGACCTCAGTCAGGGACAGCAAGGGCACAATTTGCAGCCATTTCTAGGGCTGTCTACACCCCTTTGGATTTCAGATCAGCGTTTAGGGCATCAGTAGCGGACAGAAATTGATTGGTTTCAGTTTGCAGTGTCTCCTTTTGGTCACCTCTAGTCATCTAGTAGTGTCTTTTGTGAGAAAATTGTTGTAATCTTATAAAAGTACTTTTTCTTGTTTTATGGTGTAAAAATAAATATAAATAAATTTAGACTTTGGTTGGAAAAATTACCTTTTCATCATCTGCTTGTACCAAGAGGGTTTCTAAATGCTTTGGGCCTTCTAGGATAGTTTTGTATTGTGATTATTTGATAAATAAAGGAAGATTTCAGATTGTTGTATTTTCTGTCTTAAGAGTTTGCATAAAAATCAGATTGCTGTTATATTTTGTATAAGGGTTTCAGGGAAATTCCAGAAGTGCTTTAATCTATATCGGATGGGACATTATAATGGGGAACATTGTGGGCAATTTTTTATCATATCACTTCAGATTTTTGGGTGTTAAGCTTGTGCTTCGACATTGCAGCTAGTGAGGACGAAAAGCCTCATTGGTATTCAGAATTTAAGGACGAAAACCCTCAAGTTCTCATTGGTGATCTCATTCAAAGGTCATACTTGAGCTAACAATCAGTTTCACAGAGCTAGGACACATATTCGAGGCTGTTTTCAAGGGTTTAACAGCAAGGATACACACTAAAGAGCATATTTTCAGTCATATTCCATCTAGGGCATCCATCTACTAGTGTGAGCGGCATTGGGAAGTGTAACAACAACATTTTTGGGTTATTTTTGGGTTGGCCAACCCCCTAAGGAATGTGGCAACCCCTTGTGGGGACTATTGCAGATATTTCAAGCCAAGCATTCAATGTTAGAGCATTACCAAAGGTCTTAATCTGTCCTAGGACAGCCTTTTCAGCCTTTCTTCCTTCATTTCTAGTAACATGCGGTAAATTGTTGTATTGTTGTATTTCCAATTCCAAAAATAAATAAAATAAATTTAGACTTTGGTGGGAAAAATTATTTGTTTGCATATTCATGTTCCTAGAGTATTTCTAGACGCTTTGCCTCTTGTGGGTATTCCTGTTTGATGATATTGGAGGGATAATTGAAGATTTCAATTTGTTGTTTTTTGTAAGGGTAGTAAAATAAAAAATCAGATTGATGTTATATATTTGTGCAAGGGTTTGTGGGAATTTCCAAAATTTCTTATTTTATGCCCTAAGGGGATATTTCAGTGGTATCAGAGCGATCTCCTTGCCAGTTCCCAGTTAGCGGTCAATTCTTCATTTTAGGACAACTTAATAATATTATCATTAAAATAAAAGGTATTTTAAAAAACTAAATGTAATGTCCCTTTTATGGCTGAAAACAAAGAAAAGGGGTTACCAACTATCCACAATAGATCTGATCTAAAAACACCTTCAAGTACACACACAACAAACTAAAAATAGCCGGAAATATCTTAGAATGATTAACCAATACAAAATTTGCAGTCTCCTAGGGCAGTGAACTGCCTATGAGATTCGAATCCACTTTTCACTATGCAAATCAATGTAGAATGCCACGAAATAATTTATCTAGCCACGACAATATTTATACATCACAAATACATCAAAAGATTGAAGAATATCTGATCATCAAAGTTGGAATTAAATATTTATAACAGCAGCAGTCCCGCCAAACTGAGGGCTAGGAAAAATAGCAAATCCTCACCAAAATTCTTCAAAGTTCAAATTACGGCCTTATAAATTATGCCGAACAAGAATATCAAATCAAAATAGTGAAATCAGCCCTACAACATACCAAACCCTCCACCCATGCAAGTTGTTTAGGGTAAGAAGGGGAAAAACCAGCAATAAACCACCTTGAAGTACTTTGAAACCCCCGTATGGGATTCCCCTCAAGCTTGAGGAGTGTTCGTTCCTCAATCTTCTAACAATGGAGGTTTTTGTTCCCAAAGTTGAGCCACACTAAAGGTTTTCGTCTTTAGAGGAGAGTAGGGCACATTGTGCACAAACCCAAGATATCAATTCGTAAATTAAACATGCATAACCCTTCGAATGAACCTTCATGTCCTTATATATCCTCAAGTGGCGCTAATATCAAAATAGAAGCCCAATGCATAGGTCGGCCTTCAAGTAATTCCATTTCTTCATTAACCTCTATGTAGGCTCTCCAATCAAGGTGACCCATAAGGATTAGAATTCTTTGAACCAAATAAGAGGCCTTCATGCCCAACTCGCCTTTAAAAGTATTTAAAAATACTTTTATGCCATTACATCAAGTAAAATTCATCATCCATTGAGCCAATATTGACTCAAACAAAGACATAATGGGAACTAGAAGAAATATGAATGCAATTCTCATTATGTCCCATTTAGGGGACATTACAATCCTCCCCACTCAAAATCGCTTGTTTTCAAGCAATTGCAAGTGCCCGGATCCCAAATAAATCTCAACTTCTCCTTTGGCTTCTTGTTTGTACCTACACATGAAACAGACTCATTAAATTAAACCAAGGGTTTCAACATCCTTGCTTCCTCATATCTCATGGACATGATGGCAAGTCTTCTTTCTTTCCTTTAAACAATTTCGCAAACTCCCCCCAAGGGATGAATTCTCATATTTTCCTTTTGGTTGTACCAAACATAGTTGTACTGTTGTACCCTTGCATCTCTTTTGGAAATCACAATGTTAGGGGCTGGAAATGTTTATGACAGTCACATAAAAGCTTAGTACGGCATGCTTGAATCCCAAAATTCAGTATTCTTACTACTTACATTCATACCAACAACTTCTAGCTAAGATACAATATCCGGAACTATTAGATAGCACACAAAATTTGTGAAGTTAGCCTCTTCTCTTAGTGGATACTTACTTCAAGAGTATGCTTATCATTTTTAACTTTTGATGCATCCTCAATTCCTTCTATGATTGATATATGTACAGCTGCAAATTCATCATAATTGCTTCCCTTTTTCCACATTTCTTCCGGTTCTTTCATGGATCCAAGGGTTAGCAATACATAGATCGAAAAATCAGAATTACAATTCTTACCTTGATGACCCAACCATAACAATTGCATGGCATAAAAATGATGCAAAGAATCTCCTCTATGAAGACGATCATATTGTTTGTGTTCCCCATAAGGTTTATTTAATCTGTCCCTCATCCCGGCACTCATAATGATAAAATTATCAACAGTACTGATCTTGAAATCAGAAGTTTCTCCTTTTGCAATACTCACAAAAATATGTGGAAACTAACTTGAAATTGAATCAAAGATGTGCTTTTTGCCTCATCATTCCTTGGAGTATGAGATGCATGATAATCTCCATATAGAGGTGATATAGGGGCTGGAAATGATCCTATATTGTCTTAAAGACAGTAGAAGCTAATAACTGAAACCTATTCAGGTGAGAATATACCTCATTATATGATTTCTTAGGAAGTCGCCACTCAGGAGTGGGACTCGACTCATCTATAACATTAATTTCTTCATTTACAGAAAAAACATCGGACAAGTTTATCAAAGGATTATCTTCAGACTCTACAGTGGATGATCTAGGAGAAAGATCGGCCATTTGGGACTTACAAGCAAAGAAGCAGAGATTGACCAAAATCGTCGGGCAAAAACTCGTCTTACTGTTGTGCCTAACACACGGCGTCTTACGGTTGCGATAGCCACACCTGTCAATCTATGGAGTTGCTATATAAACTTGCGTTTTCAGACGGCTGAAATTCTCATAAACACTTCTGCAGAACACTAAGAACTTCCTCTGAACAATCTTGATTGAATCCGATTCTCTTTAACCAGCTCTGATACCAATTCTAACAAAACAATCAAAACACGGCTCTAATACCATTTCTGACACAACAACAGCACTGAAATACTCTACCAACCATACATATGCAGAATTGTAACATTTGAATTCGGCATTACTTCTTCAATAACCTTTACTACTATATCAAATACCACATCTGTTTCGTAAAGATCTTCGAACAGACTGAACTCTTCAATTATTAATAACTTAAACTCACAATCTACAATTAAAATAGCACTAACAGTATCAACCATTCTGAACTAATTCGTTCCAAAGATTAATAGAATATCTATCTCTGCATCTTCTCCAAACAGATCTACTAATATCATTACAACTTCAAAAACATCATCACATTCAAATATATCTTCAAACTCATCAAACTTATCAATATTGATGAATTTTAAATCTCCATTTATGCGAACCAGAGTATGTACAGACTTGAACATATCTACTTACAAGACAAACTTAGCATTGAAGACTTGAATACTCTGTCTCTTAGAATCTTCAGCTCATGTATTCTTTTCCAACCCAGTGTGCTTTCCAATGTATTCCGTTACTCTCCAGTGTAGTGAATGAATTGGTAATGCGCTATTAAATAGGCATTCCAAGGCTTTTCACCGGGAGAAAGGAAACCGGAAACCGGAACCGGAGGTAATCGGTAAGATTCCTTGAAACGACCCGTGAGTACAGCCTACTCACAAAAGCTTTATTAAAGATGCATGGGTCCACCACGCACTGACAAAAGAAGAGATAAGAACGAATCTTATCCAAAGACAACCGACAACATGCCTGTCGGATAGCCAAAAAGCAAAAGCAAAGGAAAAGAAAGGATAAGATAGAATCTTATCCGACAGCTATGGCAACATGCCTGCCATAATAGCAGATAGTGCGAAGCGCACTAAGGAGAATCAAAGAGGACGGAGGGACCCGGAGGGTCAATGTCTTCATCGGAAGATGTTGAGCTATCATGTCGTTGAGGTGCTCCTGGAAGTTGACGTTCATGTTGTTCTAGCCAGACACGGGAGATGTGAGCAGTTCCATCGTTGTTAGGTTGTAGATGCGGTCTGGTAGGAAACAGATAGTGGTCTAGTATCCGCAGATCTTGATCTGGTGCAGGCGGCCTAACCACCATGGTATGGTGTAGTAGGATTCTTCTCCACAGGGTTGCATTCGGCCTTTCAACAAAGTTCCTGTGATTAATCTTTACATAATAATGTGCTTTTACAAACCAGGGTATTTTGCACTGTATGAGAATGTTTCCTTACAGTGTCAGGATGCACATTGAGAAGAGGAGAGTTAGACAATTTAGTAGGAAGATATTTTAACAAGAAAAATTTGAAGTGTGAAGAAATATACTTCCTATCCCCTAAAGAGGGAGGCCGGTTCCATAGATCATACTGTAAAGGATGTTCTTCAGTCCACATCCTTGAGAATTCGAACCGCCACAGGGTGTCCTTTCTGGGTATCAGTTGTCTAAGCCTGAGACCTTCGACTGGTAGGAAATCCGGTTGTTCAACAGCATACAATGATCTCCATTGCCAATGGAGACAACACTTAACCATTGGTTCCTGCAAAGTGTGGAATTCACGTCCTGGAATGTCTGGATCATAAAATTTACATTCTGCTTCAGTCATGGCATACTCCTGCGTTGTTATCAGATCCCTTGAGACAAGAAGCGTTTGGGCTTCTTGAGACATTCGATTATCACATCGAACCAATGCATCAATTTGCTCTTTTGCATGCCTGTGATCCCATACTGTTCCATGGGATTCATGGATTACCTGTGTCACACTGATGACTTTTGGAGTATTGAGTTCTCTGCTTACAAAATCTGCGAGAGCATTTTGTTTACCTGAGATGTGCTCTACTGAGAACTCAAAATTGTCAAACCAGAGACCCCATCTCTGGAGTCTGTTGAAAGCGGTTTTATTGGCTGGATCACCTCCGTTCAATCTTTTTCTGAAATCCTTAAGATCAGATCTAAGAATGAATGCTTCATTCTGGACAAAGAATAAGAAAGCTTTTATTGCTTTCTTCGCAGCCAATATTTCTTTATGCGAAGAATGATAGTTTAATTCAGAACCTTGAAAGGCTCCAGAGGCAAATCTGCATACCTTCTCTTTATCATCTTCGGCTTTCTCTTTAAGAACAGCTCCCCAAAATTGCTCACTGGCATCACATTCAATAATCTTTTGCCAGGTCCTGGTAGAGACATTGCTGGGAGCTCACGGACTTGCTTCTTAATTCGCTGTACTGCTTGTGTCATCTCCTGAGTCCAACTAGGAGCTTCCTTCTTTAGTCGCTTGTTGAGCAGTACTCTGTCAGCTGCTATGTTCTGGTAAAAAACCAGCAACATAGTTTACACAACCTAGGAAGCGCTGCAGTTGCACTTTCTCTAGGATTTGATCAGGAAAGTTCTGGATGTTGGTAACCACATGCTGCTGCATAGCAATAGTTCCAGAACTGATTCTTATTCCGAGGAAATCAATTTTCCTCCTAAGATCACTCCTAGAGAAAGTGCAAAGGCAGAGCTTCCTAGGTTGTGTAAAACTATGTGCTGGTTTTCATAAAAAAAACATAGAGCTGACAGAAGTACTGTCAAACCAGCGACTAAGAAGGGAAGCTCTAGTTGGACTCAGGAGAGACACAAGCAGTACAGCGAATTAGAAGCAAGTCGTGTGAGCTCCCAGCAATTGTCTCTACCGGACCCTGGCAAAAGATTATTGAATGTTGATGCCAGGAGCAATTTTGTGGGAGTGTTCTTAAAAGGAACGCCGAAGATGATAACGAGAAGGTATGCAGATTTGCCTCTGGAGGCCCGTTTCAAGTTCTGAATTAAACTATCATTCTTCGCATACAAGAAATGGCTGCGAAGGAAAGCAATAAAAGCTGTCTTATTCTTTGTCCAGGAATGAAGCATCATTCTTAGATTGATCTTAAGGATTCAGAAAACAGATTGAACCGGAGGGTGATCCAGCCAATTAAAACAGCTTCAACAGACTCAGAGATGGGGTCTCTGGTTTGACAATTTTGAGTTCTCAGTAGAGCACATCTCAGGTAAACAAAATGCTCTCGCAGATTTTGTAAGCAGAGAACTCAATACTCCAAAAGTCATCAGTGTGACACAGGTAATCCATGAATCCCATGGAACAGTATGGGATCACAGGCATGCAAAAGAGCAATTGATGCATTGGTTCGATGTGATAATCGAATGTCTCAAGAAGCCCAAACGCTTCTTGTCTCAAGGGATCTGATAACAACGCAGGAGTATGCCATGACTGAAGCAGAATGTAAATTTTATGATCCAGACATTCCAGGACGTGAATTCCACACTTTGCAGGAACCAATGGTTAAGTGTTGTCTCCATTGGCAATGGAGATCATTGTATGCTGTTGAACAACGGATTTCCTACCAGTCGAAGGTCTCAGGCTTAGACAACTGATACCCAGAAAGGACACCCTGTGGCGGTTCGAATTCTCAAGGATGTGGACTGAAGAACATCCTTTACAGTATGATCTATGGAACCGGCCTCCCTCTTTAGGGGATAGGAAGTATATTTCTTCACACTTCAAATTTTTCTTGTTAAAATATCTTCCTACTAAATTGTCTAACTCTCCTCTTCTCAATGTGCATCCTGACACTGTAAGGAACATTCTCATACAGTGCAAAATACCCTGGTTTGTAAAAGCACATTATTATGTAAAGATTAATCACAGGAACTTTGTTGAAAGGCCGAATGCAACCCCTGTGGAGAAGAATCCTACTACACCATACCATGGTGGTTAGGCCGCCTGCACCAGATCAAGATCTGCGGATACTAGACCACTATCTGTTTCCTACCAGACCGCATCTACAACCTAACAACGATGGAACTGCTCACATCTCCCGTGTCTGGCTAGAACAACATGAACGTCAACTTCCAGGAGCACCTCAACGACATGATAGCTCAACATCTTCCGATTGAAGACATTGACCCTCCGGGTCCCTCCGTCCTCTTTGATTCTCCTTAGTGCGCTTCGCACTATCTGCTATTATGGCAGGCATGTTGCCATAGCTGTCGGATAAGATTCTATCTTATCCTTTCTTTTCCTTTGCTTTTGCTTTTTGGCTATCCGACAGGCATGTTGTCGGTTGTCTTTGGATAAGATTCGTTCTTATCTCTTCTTTTGTCAGTGCGTGGTGGACCCATGCATCTTTTAATAAAGCTTTTGTGAGTAGGCTGTACTCACGGGTCGTTTCAAGGAATCTTACCGATTACCTCCGGTTCCGGTTTCCGGTTTCCTTTCTCCCGGTGAAAAGCCTTGGAATGCCTATTTAATAGCGCATTACCAATTCATTCACTACACTGGAGAGTAACGGAATACATTGGAAAGCACACTGGGTTGGAAAGAATACATGAGCTGAAGATTCTAAGAGACAGAGTATTCAAGTCTTCAATGCTAAGTTTGTCTTGTAAGTAGATATGTTCAAGTCTGTACATACTCTGGTTCGCATAAATGGAGATTTAAAATTCATCAATATTGATAAGTTTGATGAGTTTGAAGATATATTTGAATGTGATGATGTTTTTGAAGTTGTTGTAATGATATTAGTAGATCTGTTTGGAGAAGATGCAGAGATAGATATTCTATTAATCTTTGGAACGAATTAGTTCAGGAATGGTTGATACTGTTAGTGCTATTTTAATTGTAGATTGTGAGTTTAAGTTATTAATAATTGAAGAGTTCAGTCTGTTCGAAGATCTTTACGAAACAGATGTGGTATTTGATATAGTAGTAAAGGTTATTGAAGAAGTAATGCCGAATTCAAATGTTACAATTCTGCATATGTATGGTTGGTAGAGTATTTCAGTGCTGTTGTTGTGTCAGAAATGGTATTAGAGCCGTGTTTTGATTGTTTTGTTAGAATTGGTATCAGAGCAGAAGTTAAGGAACTCATTCATGCCATGATTGGATAGTCAATGGCTTTGTTGGCATTCTGAAGGAATGGTGGGATCTTCTTCCCAATAAAGCAGCGATTCTAGAAACAGGCTTCACTGGCTTAACAGCGGCCTTGATCAAAGAATTCATCGGCAACATTGACGATGATAAAATGATGAACACGGCGATGTTCCTCCGTGCCCGTTTATGTGATATGACTCGTATCAAGGAACACCAGTGCTTCATGCAGAAGCTCTACTACAGCTCCGGCAACATCAATGATGAGACAATGCGTCTCAGGTATATAGAGTCATTCCCGCCTTTCTTTGCTACTCAATATAGAAAGGCTATGCACGGTTTGAAAACTTCTGAACTCAGTTTTGGGCACATTAATCAGATTATAGATCAATGCAATGCTAAAATGTGTAAAGAAAAATGGGAACGCAAACAAGCGTTCAAACACCAGAAAGCTCTGAACACTACTTTCTGTGAGCAATATGCACTGGAACCTTTTGGGTGTCCAGATTTAGAAATCCAATCTTCCCGCAAGAAATCTTCTTGTAAAGCTTGTCTTTTTTCAAAGGGGAAGGGTGCTTGGCAGCAGAGAAAGAAAAAGAAAAAATATAAAGACAAATACAGAGAGTTCAGAGATAGAAAGCCCAAGAAAAAGTTTAAATTCAGAAAGTACAAGCACTTAGGCAAGTCATCAAAGTTTAAGCCTACTTGCTACATCTGCAAAGAGGACCACTATGCAAATCAGTGTCCTCAAAGACATACAGCTAAAGGTAAGGCCAAGGTAAACGCCTTATCTCTCAAAGGCATACAGGATGATGAATATGCTTTTATTTCAGATACTGACAGTCTCTCGTCAGACATATCCTATGCCTCCATAGAAGGTGAACCTTGCAATGTAATTCAGCAAGCATCTGAAGACAGTGATAGTACTGAAGACAGTGGGTACAGTTCTGTTCCATCTTTTACTCACTTCAGTATTAATATGGTATCTAACTTTGTTCACCCTATGATACCCCCAAGTGCAGATCTTCTGAGAAGACAACTGGAGAGTCTCCAGTCAGTTTATGAGAGTTGTCCCCCATGGGATACAGCCAGAAAACTGTCTTTGCATAAAGAACTCAGAGATCTACAGGATCGATACATCAGACAACAAGAGCTCGAACAGAATCAGGCACAGAGCAGAGCAGAACAGCAGTCTGATGACCCTTTTGAAGCATTTCCTATCAGGCCTCCTTTCCAACAGAGGATCCGGCAGAGACAAGTCCCTATTAGAGGCAGAACAGGATCTTGGCGAGGTCGAGGAAGAGGAATAAGCCCTCCTGTCTACTCTTCATATGAAACAGGACAATCCTCCATCGATCCAGCTTCAAAAGAAGTTTACAGAACCTGGAGAAAATCCAGGATAGAGCTACTAGAAAAGGTGCTTGCCAATGCCACTGAAGAATACAGCAAGCTGGTAGCTGAAGAAGAAAGTGAGAAGAAAGATTCTGAAGAGAATCTTGAAGAGACATACCAAAATCTGGCAGTTCAAAAAGATCAGACAGACCAGGCAAAGGTATGTACCTTAAGCTGCACCCAGAATCCGTTTATTGCAATAACAATATGCATCCCACATATTAAGCCATATGTACTTGATGCTATGATTGATACGGGTGCTGAAATAAGCTTAATCAGACAATATGCCATTCCCAGTGACTGTTGGGTTAACACCCATACAAAGATTAAGTTTGACAAACGGGAAGTTGTCTGTAAATTCATGGCAAAAGTCAGAATAGATGTTGAAGGTAATTCTATAGAAATAGAATTCTATCAACATAATATGGATAGCTATGACTGTCTTCTTGGGGTTGATTTTCTTCAAAAATGTCATACATTTAGTATCTCCCAAGATTTCATAATGCTATTCAACCCTCCTGTTCACATTCCCAGGAGATATTCATTCCAGTCAATAGTTCCTTTACCACATAAGGTAAAGACTGTTAACAATGCTTGGATACATAAATCCATTTCTAACTGTTCTGTTAGTATAAATGAAGTTATATCCAAGATAAAGCAGAATATATGCAGTGAAGATCCACATGCATTTGTTAGCAGAAAGAAACATTTTTGCTCTCTAGATCTGCAGCTAGTCCGAGACAGCAACGGGAATGAAGTTGTGCCAAAATTCAAGGCACACCACAGAGGAATGCCCCCTGCAGAAAGGAAGGAATGCCAAGGCGAGATTCAGAAATTGCTAAAAGCTGGATTTATCCAAGAATCCAACTCGCCCTGGTCTTGCACTGCCTTTTATGTTAATAAAAGGAGTGAGCAGCTAAGAAACAAGAAAAGACTAGTAGTGGACTACAAGCCACTCAATAAATTCATTGCTGCGGTACAACACCCAATACCTGCCAAGGATGATATTCTTAGAAGAATCAAAGGATCGAAGGTCTACAGCAAATTCGATCTGAAAAGTGGATTCTGGCAGATATTCTTAAAAAATGAAGACATGTATAAAACAGCATTCATAGTGCCAGGAGGACAGTATGAGTGGAAGGTGCTTCCATTCGGATTGAAGACAGCCCCATCCATATTCCAAAAGATTATGGATAAAATCTTTGGTGAGTTACTTGATTTTCTAATTGTATATATTGATGATATTCTCATCTTCTCTAAGTCTCCTAAAGAGCACTTGACTCACCTTGAAAAATTCTATGAGACTGTGTACAAGAATGGGATCTGTCTGTCCCCCTCAAAAATGGAGGTCTTCAAGGAGGAAATTGATTTCCTCGGAATAAGAATCAGTTCTGGAACTATTGCTATGCAGCAGCATGTGGTTACCAACATCCAGAACTTTCCTGATCAAATCCTAGAGAAAGTGCAACTGCAGCGCTTCCTAGGTTGTGTAAACTATGTTGCTGGTTTTTACCAGAACATAGCAGCTGACAGAGTACTGCTCAACAAGCGACTAAAGAAGGAAGCTCCTAGTTGGACTCAGGAGATGACACAAGCAGTACAGCGAATTAAGAAGCAAGTCCGTGAGCTCCCAGCAATGTCTCTACCAGGACCTGGCAAAAAGATTATTGAATGTGATGCCAGTGAGCAATTTTGGGGAGCTGTTCTTAAAGAGAAAGCCGAAGATGATAAAGAGAAGGTATGCAGATTTGCCTCTGGAGCCTTTCAAGGTTCTG
Organism: Taxus chinensis; assembly: GCA_019776745.2. Classification (NCBI taxonomy): domain Eukaryota; kingdom Viridiplantae; phylum Streptophyta; class Pinopsida; order Cupressales; family Taxaceae; genus Taxus; species Taxus chinensis. The sequence continues at coordinate 734,314,120 of CM034152.1, read as the reverse complement.
AATTAAACTATCATTCTTCGCATAAAGAAATATTGGCTGCGAAGAAAGCAATAAAAGCTTTCTTATTCTTTGTCCAGAATGAAGCATTCATTCTTAGATCTGATCTTAAGGATTTCAGAAAAAGATTGAACGGAGGTGATCCAGCCAATAAAACCGCTTTCAACAGACTCCAGAGATGGGGTCTCTGGTTTGACAATTTTGAGTTCTCAGTAGAGCACATCTCAGGTAAACAAAATGCTCTCGCAGATTTTGTAAGCAGAGAACTCAATACTCCAAAAGTCATCAGTGTGACACAGGTAATCCATGAATCCCATGGAACAGTATGGGATCACAGGCATGCAAAAGAGCAAATTGATGCATTGGTTCGATGTGATAATCGAATGTCTCAAGAAGCCCAAACGCTTCTTGTCTCAAGGGATCTGATAACAACGCAGGAGTATGCCATGACTGAAGCAGAATGTAAATTTTATGATCCAGACATTCCAGGACGTGAATTCCACACTTTGCAGGAACCAATGGTTAAGTGTTGTCTCCATTGGCAATGGAGATCATTGTATGCTGTTGAACAACCGGATTTCCTACCAGTCGAAGGTCTCAGGCTTAGACAACTGATACCCAGAAAGGACACCCTGTGGCGGTTCGAATTCTCAAGGATGTGGACTGAAGAACATCCTTTACAGTATGATCTATGGAACCGGCCTCCCTCTTTAGGGGATAGGAAGTATATTTCTTCACACTTCAAATTTTTCTTGTTAAAATATCTTCCTACTAAATTGTCTAACTCTCCTCTTCTCAATGTGCATCCTGACACTGTAAGGAACATTCTCATACAGTGCAAAATACCCTGGTTTGTAAAAGCACATTATTATGTAAAGATTAATCACAGGAACTTTGTTGAAAGGCCGAATGCAACCCTGTGGAGAAGAATCCTACTACACCATACCATGGTGGTTAGGCCGCCTGCACCAGATCAAGATCTGCGGATACTAGACCACTATCTGTTTCCTACCAGACCGCATCTACAACCTAACAACGATGGAACTGCTCACATCTCCCGTGTCTGGCTAGAACAACATGAACGTCAACTTCCAGGAGCACCTCAACGACATGATAGCTCAACATCTTCCGATGAAGACATTGACCCTCCGGGTCCCTCCGTCCTCTTTGATTCTCCTTAGTGCGCTTCGCACTATCTGCTATTATGGCAGGCATGTTGCCATAGCTGTCGGATAAGATTCTATCTTATCCTTTCTTTTCCTTTGCTTTTGCTTTTTGGCTATCCGACAGGCATGTTGTCGGTTGTCTTTGGATAAGATTCGTTCTTATCTCTTCTTTTGTCAGTGCGTGGTGGACCCATGCATCTTTTAATAAAGCTTTTGTGAGTAGGCTGTACTCACGGGTCGTTTCAAGGAATCTTACCGATTACCTCCGGTTCCGGTTTCCGGTTTCCTTTCTCCCGGTGAAAAGCCTTGGAATGCCTATTTAATAGCGCATTACCAATTCATTCACTACACTGGAGAGTAACGGAATACATTGGAAAGCACACTGGGTTGGAAAAGAATACATGAGCTGAAGATTCTAAGAGACAGAGTATTCAAGTCTTCAATGCTAAGTTTGTCTTGTAAGTAGATATGTTCAAGTCTGTACATACTCTGGTTCGCATAAATGGAGATTTAAAATTCATCAATATTGATAAGTTTGATGAGTTTGAAGATATATTTGAATGTGATGATGTTTTTGAAGTTGTTGTAATGATATTAGTAGATCTGTTTGGAGAAGATGCAGAGATAGATATTCTATTAATCTTTGGAACGAATTAGTTCAGAATGGTTGATACTGTTAGTGCTATTTTAATTGTAGATTGTGAGTTTAAGTTATTAATAATTGAAGAGTTCAGTCTGTTCGAAGATCTTTACGAAACAGATGTGGTATTTGATATAGTAGTAAAGGTTATTGAAGAAGTAATGCCGAATTCAAATGTTACAATTCTGCATATGTATGGTTGGTAGAGTATTTCAGTGCTGTTGTTGTGTCAGAAATGGTATTAGATTGAAAACCAACACTTCCCATGACTGAATCCACCTATATGCTTACAAATGTGCCATTGTGCAAGCTGGAAGTGCATATGACAGCAGTGGTATCATCAAAATTAATGAAGCCATTATGTAAAAACATATCATCCTTGGCTTCTCCTTTACATATCCGAAAATAGATCTTTGTGCAATGCAATTCCAACAAAACCATGCTATGTTGAATCCAAACATTATGATCAACAACAAGCTGATGTTTACTATGCTTACCATCTTTCCATATCAAACACCTTGTTGCCCTTGCAATGATGAATGAGGTGAGAAGGGACCAATCCCTGATGGCTGAAAATGCTTTGAAATTTGGAAACTATCTCCTCTCATGGTTGTCCTCTTATTGATGACAACAAACATATTGTACGGAAAACTGAAATAGTTGATAACAGCAAGTTCAAAATCCCAAAATTAATTTTTGCAACCTTCACAATCATATCTTCTTGGCTATGTGCAGCAAGATTGAACCCCTTTGGTTCAGGTCTCAACATAGAGCACATAAATTTGACTTCTATCTTTGGAATATTTCCTCCAGGATCATGTGCAAGCCTTAAAATCTGAAGATACTCAAGAAGAGATGGTTGTCTAGAAATAGTGATTTTCTTACCATGAGTTGTCCCCTCATCTTCAAAATCACTTCTCATCATGTTGGCTATAGCAATGGGTGGAATTCCTTTTGTCATGCCAATATTTTCCTTATGTTCTTCAAGGACCAATTCTGAATTCTTTCCTTCCCATTGGTATGAGTTGACGAAGGAACTAGAAAGAGTAGCTTCAATGTTAGAAACCCTATTCTTCAAAATATTACCAAGATCACATACCCCTATGCACACACAAACCTGAATTTGCATCGAGAGGTCTACATGCCTTATGTTGCAAGTTACATCCATCATTCTAGCATGCTTTCCATAATGACCCCTATCTTAATATGACATAAATGAAAGCAACAAATCTGAAGTATACCCATACCTTGGACACAAATCTGAAAACGCTCGAGTATGGAGCATTGAATATGGAGAATGATCATCATACCTTGGGCTGCCATGAAAATCCAACTTATAGGCAATGCTTAGAAGATCCTCTTCCCATTTATTTTCCTTCATCTTCTCACCATAGTTAGAATAGCCCTCATGATGACCAAAGCAATGTAGTAACCTAGTGCGATGCAATGTACTCATGCTATGATCATAAAATAAATCAAGTGGCTTGCCCTCAGCTGCTATTTTGGAATTTACAGCAAGCTGAAAATCCACACAAGTGTTCGGCAAGGTTCCTTCCTCATCAGCCTTCTGCTGATCCGATTTTTCCTCTTCAATTAGGGGCTGATCTGTTTTGTCTTCATGCTCCAAAATGACAATTGGATTACCTTCTTTCAATTCATCCTCTTTGCCCTTATGCAAATCTGATTTCTTCTCAATATATAGCCACATGTACCCATTAGAAACCAATGAAACATCATTAAATATTAAGGAACTTTTACCTTGGGACTCATACTCCATGATTTCCCTTTCCTTTCTAGGCTCATGCTTCAGACTTTCATCACACCATGGTGCCTTCACACTGTTGTTCTAAAAATCAGTCAAGAGCTCTACTGTAATGACCCTTTCAGGAACAAAACTGAAAATTAAGGTAATTAGCTCAAAACCAAAGATCTCTAAATCTGATTTTTGCAATATTCTAGGGCAGCGAACTGTTTGTGGAATTCAACGTCACTTCTGAGCCTTCTAAACCCTTTAATTAACCCCACTTGAATTTTAAAATTATGTTATAACCTCAACAATCATGTAATGCAAGAAATCTGATTTTTAATGCCCTAGATATGAAGATATGAATTTCATAAAACCCTTGTCTGCAGTGTATCTTTAAAAATTCGTAACTCAACATAGAAAGCACCAAAAATCATGAACTTGAGATATTGGCCTTATAAAATATAGAGAATAAGATGATAATTCCAGATTTGCCAAAATGTCACCGCACATACCAAAACATCACTCCAATATAGGTCGCCCCTCTTGGAATTAAATATAATTTGCACCAACAATTGATAAAATGGAAGATTTCACCTTTATAAATCATAGGGAGCTCAACCATGCAAAGAAATCACATACAAACCAGCAATATACTTGAAAACATGCCTCTAAGCAAGTCGCTTAGGGCAGAAATCTGTTATAACCAACAATGAGATCAACACAAATGAGATAATATGGGTTTTTTCCACACTACCCTCTACTCAAGGGTTTTTCGTCCTTGGGAGGTACTCAATTCAAGGGTTTTCGTCCTTGAATGAGGTGGAGAAAGGGCTTCGACAAGCAACCTTCACCAATAAGATAGATTCACCAAAAAGCATCCATACAAATGACTAAGCGACCTCCTTATATAGACATAAGGGATGTTTATTACAATGCAATCCAGAAAGGTTGACCCCTTAAGGAAGGATCTTCTAAAAGTTCATTAAGTATTGGGCCTATCTGCCACAAATACTTATTTTATTTCTTAATTACATAGCCATCTATTGGAGCGCTAATCGCCCAATAGGAATACATAAATATATAAATGAAATATTTATCAAAATAATGATGCGACTACGAAGCTCAGATCTTCCCCTTGCTTTCTCCTTAAATCCATGGGGAGAAAATGGGTTAAGGTCTTCAATTGGAGTTAGCTCGAAAAGGGGACATGACAATCCTCCCCTCTCGAAATTGTTTTTCCTCAAGCAATCGCAAGTTCCCGGATCCCGAATGAATCTCAATTGCTCCATGATCTTTATGTTTGTACCTACACAAGAAACAAACATAAAGAAAACATGAATGTTTAATAACACTCTCTTAGGCCCTGCAGTTATGGGAAGTGACTCTCCTAAGACCAGCTCGGTAAGAACCTTGTTTTCGAGTTTCCTTTGCCTCACCTCAATGATAGTTTCTGGTTCTAAAGACCAACTTCCCTCATCGTCCAAAGGTGGCAAATCTATAAAAGGCACACTATGTTGTCCAAGTGCCCTTTTTGAGGCACGAAACATGAAAGACATCGTGGATCTTACTTTGTTCTAGATGTTCCAACTCATATGCAACTGCCCCAACCCTCTGTACTATCCTGTATGGCCCATAGAACCACGGTTTCAACTTCTCTGCACCGCTCTTATTAAGTGAGGATTGTCTGTAGGGCTGCAATCATAGAAAGACCAAATCCCCTACCTTAAAAAATCTCTCAACCTTGTGTCTATATGCATAAATATTTTGTTGATTATGTGCTTTCTGAAGATTCTCCTTGAGGGCCTTCAAAATATCTTGGTTCCCCTGTAACCAATCACGAGCTTTGGGAGCTCAGCTATCTGATAATACCAGGTCCACGAATGATGAGGCGTCATATCCGTACAATGCTTGAAAGAGAGCCATGTCAATACTCATCTGGTAGGTGGTATTGTAACAATACTTACCCATGTGTAGCCATCTAACCCATGCAGGCTGATGTCCTGCAACATAACTACGCAAATAGCCCTCTATCCACTTATTGACTATCTTTGTCTGCCCATCTATCTATGGATGATAGCTAGTACTAGGAGTTAACTCCATACCTACAAGTCTGAAAATCTCCTGCCAAAACGTGTTCATGAAAATTTTATCCCGGTCACTGACAATGTTCTTGGGCAAGCCATGAAGCATAAAAACACTTGTGAAGAATGTCTGAGCAACCTGTGGTGCCTTATGCCCACAAAGCATAGAAAATAAATGGGCATACTTGGTCAACCGATCGACCACCACATAAATGCAATCATGCCCATGCACTGAGGGAAGGCCTGTGATAAAAACCATAGATATGTTCTCCCATTTCTGCTCAGGGATAGGAAGAGGTTGTATAAGTCCTACTGAAAAAGAATGTTTAGCCTTGGTTTGCTGACAAACCAAACATTTCCTAATATGGTTAAGGACATCGTCCGTTAACCCTTTCCATGCAAAACTCTCTCTGATGTACCTGTAGGTCTTAAAATACCCAGGATGTCCTGCTAGAGGTGTATCATGCACTGCTTGAAGGATCTTCTCCTTCATCTTGGACTCGAGTACAAGGAAAATCCTATCCTTGTAGTATATGAGGTCATCCAAGATTCTGTATTTGTCATCCTGGATAATGCCATCCACGATCTCACATGCAAACTGATTTTTGGAATACTCAACAAGTATGTGAGCCTTCCAATCAGCTGAAACCTCTGACATAGAACTAATCATAGAGGTAAGGTGAGGCCTCCTAAATAAGGCATCAGCAACGACATTATTCTTACCTTTTGTGTACTCTATGTCGAAATCATAAGTTTGTACCTTGTTCACCCATCTTTACTGGCGGTCGTTGAGACCCTTCTGCCCCAAGAAAAACTTCAAATTGTTGTGATCTTATAATGTCCCCAAATGGACAAATTTCTAAACCTTGACGGATTTTCCCGCAAATCCCAACCAAAATAACAGATTATAGAGAGATTATACAAAAATTTAACAATTGCAGATCTGAATTTATATGGGAAAAATGGCGACTTGCATGAGAGGAAGGAAATCACTCAAAACTGAAATAAAACCACTCTTTTATTGCTTGAAATAGATCAGATGATTTTATATAAGCTAAATACACAAGGAAAAGTACCAGATTTGGACTTCGACATGAAGGCTGAATTATTTATTAAAAATCTGCAGATTGCTCCTTCAGACATACAAGTTGGAAATACCAATTCCTCGAGCTCAACAATCACACCAAATGGCTGATTAGGTGTACAAAAAATCAAAACTAGGAACAGCAACCCAAATATGAATTTTATCAGCTCCAAAACAGATCTCTTACACCACAAACCAGCTCTCCTATATGGGTCGCTCCACCCAGAATGACTGCTGGAAATGAAGAAGAATCACAATGACAACCTATTATCCTTCTACAAACCCTTATCCCAGATCTGCACACATTACAACCCTCGAACACTGCTTATATTTAATGGAAAACACAAGTAATTCCTTGATCTTCAATGGAAACACCTTGAATGGAGAATCTTCTCAAGAGAAAGATGAGTTTTTGTTCCTCTCTCTCTAATCCTTCAAGAGGGTTTTTGTCTTCTAGAGACGACTTCAAGGGGTTTTCGTTCTTTGAAGTTTGATTTGCAAAGCTTACAAAGCTCAGACAAAATTAAGAAATTTTAATAAAATAAAAGATATGATACCCTTCTAAGCCAATTTGAGTTGCTTTTACAAGCAATCTTGGCTTAGTAGCCACCCACAACCACCAATCATCTTCCTTTGCCTGCATTTAATTCTTTTTTGGCATTTGTCTCATCCCCAACATGGGTCGCATTTTCTCCTAGGGAGAAATAACAAATATAAAGTGACTTCTCTTTCTCTTATTTTATTTTATCACTTTATCTTTTCTTTTCTTTTCTCTTTTATTTTTATTAAGTCAACAATAATTAATATAATTGCTTTTTATAAAGTTTCTTTTCTATGCACTTTATAATAATTTATTAAGACTATAGTTCCCCTTTTAATCACCCCTTAGTTGTCGGAAAAAAAATTGGGCTAAGGGTCTTTGAATGGTTATTTTAGGAAGAGGGACATTTCAATCCTCCCTTCCCCAATTGCTTCCCCTCAAGAAATTTCACTCTCATCTACCCAAGTGCCATGTGTAACAAAGAGGACATGCTGTAGTGCTCACAAAGTCTTGATCCGGTGCTTATCAAATGATGAAGGCTTTGGGAGAATATGCCATCCTCACTTGCTTCCATCGAGTCAACACAAGTATGAGTGTAATCAGCAATGCAGAATGTGCTCCAAACTGTTGTACCTTCACCGGTGTATGAGGAATCAGTAGCTTGACAAGCTTCTCTAAGCTCCAAGGTTGCCCACCCAAGAATGTCGTCATGGAGTATATAGAACAACAGTCCCTTTTTACCTTCCCTGTTTATCTTCAGCCCTGCACATGAAGCAAACATATTAGAAGAAACAAGAGCTCTCATTAGCCCTTCTTCAATCTTGATGATCAGCTGATATGTGTTCGCCCATTTGATGAGTGTGCAAGCTTTTGTTGTACTATTCTGATATCACAGTATCCCTGTAATTCCCCCTTAGAAATCAGATTGGGAAATGTCTCATCAAACGGAAAATTAGTTCCCTTTATGACATTATTCAGCTGAAAATGACAAGAGTGGGTCACAAGTCTACTAAAGATAAAATGAGGGCAGTTCTGAAGTTACTGAAATTGAAGGATTAAACCCTCAAAAAGTGCCCAATTGTATTCTGCAAGAAGAGTTGCCTCAACAACTGCCAAACACATTGCCAAATTCATATTTCCAGCAGACCATAAAGCAAGAAAGAGGCTGGAAAAAGGATAATCAATTGATAAACAAATAAAATCATAACCTTCTCTAAATTCAGATGTGATTTCTCCTTCCCAACCAGCTGATAAATTGCAGAAATACAATCCCCTTTGCATGTCATGAAACCTGATTTCTTTGTTTTCCTCCAAAAATTTCAGTTTGTCAACATGGTGAATGAAGGCAAGTTTCCCAAAAGATGGCAGCCAATGTATCCAATGAATGATTTTAACTTCAAATAACCCAATTGTACAAAAGTCTTCAAGTACTTCATACCTCTTAATGGAAATAAAGAAATGGGTTACCTTCTTTGTGTAAGGTATGTCTTTCAATGGACATAGGTCACCAATTTCTTCTATGTCGGAAATATGTATGGCTGCCCCCTAATCACACTTTATTCTCTTTTCCCACATTTTCTCCAAGGCTTCCATAGAGCCATGAATTAGCAACAAATGGAAAAGAAAATGAAATGATACCCTAACATCCAAGTAAGGCTTGTAATGCTCTTCATACCATGAAAGTAACTTGTGCATGATAACTCCCCATCTATTTTCATTCCACCGTAAATGTAAGAGAAGGGGAAATCAAAAAATAGAACTCATGCATCCATAAACTTTATCACATTGAACCCAAGGAACCTCATACCTTTTGTTGTACCAATTGATTCTCGTCATGAGAGAAGACAACACATCTGAAACATCATAATTGGGGCTGCTCATCATACCTTTGTAACTCAGAATTTTTGATATAGGATCAACACCTTCATTCTCCTTAGATTCTTCAACCCGAGCATCATCTTCCACCTTAAAATCATGCAACCATCGTTTCCCAAGAACAACCTCAACACTAGCAAACTCAATCACAAAAAAGCTTTTGAAGTATACCACATACCTCAAGTTCTTTCAATAGAATGGGCTGTTGTACTATTTTCTTCGTCAACACATGCTTATTAGTTGAATCAGGAACAATATGAGGGGAGAATGTGGCTATCCTATCTAGCATACCTTGGTATTTGATTAGGGAATAGACCCCTTCAATCATCCAAACATGTGCATGTTGTCTAAGATGATAGAAATATGGCAATAACATAGGAGGAATCAACAAACTCGAAATATGGTAACCACTCTCATACCTCGAGCTATAATCATGAATGTATCTTAAAATCAACTCCTCTTCATTATCAACAGACTGCACCTTGTTTCTTTGAAAATTTTGAGGACCAATTGCCCCCACTAACCCTTCCAAGGGTTCCACCATGTTGTTGATATAAAAATCAGTCGTGGGCTCCATTAAACAAAGCTCTATCACCTCCCTTTATGACTGTTGTTATGAACAATCCAGAAAGCTAAAGATGATCAAACAATATTCTCTTACCCTTTATGGGTGTAATAGGGAGTTTAGCAATCAGAAATCCCGCATTAGTACCTTGAGAGGTACTCTCCCTTCTTGCACCGGAGTCTCCTAAGAAGAATCCATGTTTGCCAATGTAATATCCCTTTTTGGGACAAAACTGAAAAAGTAAGGAATTAGCTCAAACCCCAATATTAACAAATCTGATTTTAGGACAGCGGTATAAAACCTAGATTTGAATAGTGATCAGATCTTTAGGACAGTGGTATAAAAAGGATGCAAAAACACTTGATAGAAATATAGGTATTTTTAGGAACCCACCAAATCAATATTCAATATGAATTATGTTCAAAAAACACTACTGGAAATTAATTGAAAATCAGCGAAGCTGGTGTCACCTAGATTTCATCCTGAAAATCTGCGACTACCCTATCCAAAAAAAATTCGTACTTTTAAAATAATGAGTCGTTTTGTGTTTTTATTGCCTGAAAGTTCTTGTATTGCGTCAAGATATTCCCAAAGAGTCATATTAGCCTTTTTTGCCAAATACCCAAATGCCCAAAATTGTTATATTCTGTCGTTGGGATTTGTTTGTGGGAAATTTGTATTTTATTATTTTGAGCCCCGTTTGAGGCTATTTGTGCTCTGTTTTAACTCTGTTATGATCGAATATGTCATTATTTCTATGTATCAGAAGGGTTTTAACTTGGAATAAGTTTTGGGTTTTATTTGTGCCTTTTGGCAATTTTTCGTGTTTTTGTGTTGCCCCGTTTTGTTTTCTGTGAAATTTCTCTAGAACAATTCCTTTGCCGAGTAAGCCCGATTTTTGGCCTGGAGCAGCTAGAAAACATTTACGCACGTTATGCCCAGAGGAAGTCACCATCAGAGGTCTGGATCACTGGGAAAAAGCGAAGTCGTGCACGGAAAAGCCCCTGCGGGGTTGGGTGCATTTTTGGAAAACAAAGGATTGAAGTTGCAATGGGAAAAATACAAGTAGCAAGCAAGGTGAGAATTTTGTATCTGCTTAGCAGGGTACTTTTTCCCGTGATATAAAATTCACTTAAGCTGTAGTGGGAAAGTTAGAGGCTGCAGGCAGGTGGGAATTTATTGTCTATCTTGCAGGGTAAAAATTCCCATGATAAAATAAAAGGAAAGTGATCTAAGTGAAATCATGGGATTTTATTGCCTGCCTTGCAGGGTAAATAATCCCATTGTCAAAGTCAAATCACTTAAGTGGATCATGGGATTTTCGGGGCTGCCTTGCAGGGTAAAGAATCCCATTGTGAAAAATTCTTAAAAATAGAATTATATTGTGCAAAAAAGTGCGCCCCCTTTGGTGAGATGATGGCAGCCTTTAAGTGGATTTAATTAATTATTTCTCTTTCTAAAATAGGCGGCCAAGCATGGAAGAAAGTCAAGAAGTCAAAGGGGAATAAAAGAAATAGAATTAAATGGATTAAATTGACTAAATTTAATTTATTTAAAGGCTGCCCCCTTCATGTCAAAAAGTGCGCCCCATTTAGGATATATTTAATGATTTTTGAGGCATTAAATCATTAGATTAAATTCTATTTTCAGTGGCTATGGTCAAGGCACACTGTGAAGCTTAAGTGAAGTGAAGTGTGAAGGATTAAATTGGATTAATTTAATTTATTGGATGGCTGTCCTTAAACATGTTATTTTTAAAGAGAGAAACATGATTTTTAATTAATTAATTGCCAGGAATAGGAAGGGCAATTATTAATTATAGAATTGCGAGGGTTATATAAGCATGGGCTGCCATATGGGTGAATTATTTAATTCAAAGGTAAAGAATTGAAGCCAAGAGGAAAAGTGCGCCCCATTTGAAGAAGGATTTTGCTCAGGCAAGGTGGAAACAAGGCTAAAAGCTTCCAAATTTGGCGCATGCTTTGAAGGAGGTTGATCTTTGTTTGCATGGGTGTTACAGGTGCTCAGGTGTTGTTGAAAGGATTCATGCTCTCTTTATGTGCAAATTAAACATCAATTTTTGGGGCAGCAGACTTGAAAAGTGCAGATTTTTAGAATTAAAATTCACTATTCATGCTCCGGTGGCCATTTTTGTCTGAATTAATTGTAGGAATTCATTACAGGTGCTTTACAAAAGAAAAAGAGCTTTAATCAATGTCCAATACATTGCATATATCCTCCGAATCTGAAGAATTGTCCAGATCTGCACCAGTTTTGAAGAAATTAGGCCAAGTAAGAAGAAAAAGAATTATTCAGACAAAGATAGACAAAGCCATGGCGAAGAGAGATGAAAAAGAAAGCACGATGGAGTCATGCATCGCTTCCAAACTTGCAGACATAGGAGACACAGATCTAGGTCCGGAACCTCTTTCCGAATTGATTGATAGATCCAGAGTGGGAAAGACTTCACTCATGTGTGCGGTTAAAAGCAGTGGAATTATCCGAGCTATAGCCTTTCCATGCACAGCCCAGTTGCCAAAGTTTGTTATGGAGTGCGTTAGATCTTACCATCCTTCATCCAGATCAGTGCGTGATGCTACGGGAAAGACAATAATTCATTTGGATGCAGAGTTCATCAATTATTGTTTGAAGATTCCAGTGCGAAAGGTGGTGACTTCCATTAGTACTTAGGATGCTGGCAGCAGGTGGGAGAAGCATAGAGCTGATTGTGTGAGCATAATGAATAGCAGATACATGAAGAAGCCTAGATCTCCTTCAAAGTTTCCAAGAATTCTTACGCGGTCCAATTTGGTGCAGGAGGTCGATGATGTGGTCAAATTGCTATGCAGGATGAATGGCGAGGCGAATGCTTACACTTTCCGTACATGGATGTATGCTTTCATCAGGACCATTGAAGTCAACAAAATTGATTCCATAATTAATTGGTTGGAAATTATTAGCGACAACATTGGTGAGCAACTCCGGAACGTGAAGCGTACTTTTAGCTTCAAAATGACTTCCTACTTGGTGTATGCTGCAGCTTCACAAGGCGTCTTTTCTAAGCTGGATAGATGTGGTGTTCTTTCTAAGGACCCCATTTTCGAGTGCTACCCACAGCTTACTGTACCTATGTGCGAGAAAGATTTCAAAGTGGTTAATGATGAATTCTTCTACGATTTCATCTGCAGGCTAGACAAAGACTTGAAGGCCAACAGGGTAAGCAAGGAAGCGTGGGAAGCTGTGTCCAAGATTGGCAGTCTATTCATTCAGTTTGCAGATTTCACATACCTCAGGTTTACGGGCTTTTCTGGAGAACCAATAATTATGCCCAGGTATCCGAATGATAGATTGATCGCCATGGAGCTGAGCAGGCAACTTGTGGAGTTACATGACCTTCAGTCAAAGCGGCACAAATCTATGGGCTTCTTCCCAGTCACTGTGGGACATTACAGCTGCATTAGCATTCATAGAGCTCGGGGTATGGAGACGCAGATGTTATCCGAGTATGAGCAAGAATTCTTCACTGCATAGCTGAACTTCGATCCATTTGGAGTAGCCAGGAAGACGATCTCCCAGGAGTACGCACATGTGCCTTCATTAGAAGATTTCTGGATGAAGTGCAAAAGTGAGTACGAGGTTAGAAAGAGAGATTTTAGCAGTCTGTCAGCAAAGCAAGTGTTCAACTTTGGACAAGCGTGGATACCTGCGGATCTTAAAGATGATGGGAATGTGGTACTTGACACTTACCATCAAATGGGAGGAGATAAAGCCATACTTCAGGATAACGTAGGAGGCTGCCATACACTTGAAGAAAGATCTGGAGCTGTTTTGGTGAATACTTCAAACTGGTTGCTGATGAAGGGATATTGCCTTGATGAAGTATTGATGAATCAAATCATGGGCAACTTCGGCGTAGGAGATTCCCTCAAGCGGAAGCACGGAGGAGAAAGTAGCAGAAAGTCTGAGAAGTTGAAAGTACACAGAAGATCTCAATCTAAGGAGAAGATCACTTCCGCGGACATGACTTTGGTTCCAGCTTCTCCGGCACCCAGTACTTCACCAATTGTTGCACCTCAGCAGGACACTTCCATGCCTCCACTAAATCCGGCGACATTCGTCTTCTCTCCTCAGCCACTCCGTTCAGCACCTGTTCCAGAGGAGATGTTGAAGCTGCAGATGGCGGAGTTCGAAAGAGCTTTGTCCTTGGATGATTCAGAGGATGGCAGCCATAACACCGTGGCACTTTTTGATGGAGAGGAGGCCGAGTGGGAGATGGTAGTGCACTCAGCGACTTCTCATTCTCCGAGAAGTAACTTTTCGGAATGGTTGGCTTCGCAGTTGGTTCCAGAAGCGAGAGTGGAGATGAACTTAGAAGAGCACGACTTGCAGCTACTCCAGAATCTGGGTGGAAGAGATAAAAGGCCTAAAGTTGCTAAAGCAACTTCTAGGTTGATCATCGAGGAATCAGGGCAGAAGTTTGCTGAGATATCAATTTCGGCAAAAGAAAAGGAGGAGTTCACGGCAGAAGATGTTACAGTAACCAGAGTACTTCTCGGTCAAGCCACCACTGAAGGATTGAAGCAGGACATGCAGACATTGATAGATGCTCTATTCCTTAGGCTTGACAGTGAAAAGGTGGAGAAAGAAGAACTTCAGAAGCAGGTATCTTAGTTGTGCGAGATCATAGCCAAGGTTGCTAAGTCTTCCATTTAGCCCATTTCAGAGCAGGTGAGTGATCATCTTATGCAGAAAATGGAGGATGCAAGCAATCAAGTAAAAGCTATTGACGAATGGAAGGATTTGATTATGCGTCAAGCCTCTGTACAACTTGGAGAAGTGCCAACTTGTCTGAAGGTTATGGATGATGCAGCAAATCAGCTGAAGCAACTGGTAACGAGCATAGTGGACATGAACACAGTTGTTGAGAGTAACTTGAGTACTTTGGGGGAGATCAACAAGTTGCCAGGAGATGTATTGGTTGCAGAACAAATTGTACCGGATGGATCAGTTGAGAAGGGGAAGCAGCTAGAGTTTGCAGTATCTTTCCATTTGGAGATCTGCAGAGTTTTGCTGAAGAGGATGCAGGCACTTGAGTGTAGGACATCATCCTTACCAGATAGTATCATTTCTTTCACTGAGGAGAGAGTGGACGGAGAATGTTACTTTATACGTATGGATCGTTCCTAGCAAGGTACTTAATTCCCTGGAAGGGTCTCTTCTGATGGTACAAAAGAGAATTGATAAAGCTACTAAGCCTTTCACGGTGAATTCTATCGGTAGATTGGTGGCGCTGCAGGCGGATATTGCAAGGTTTGGGCCGAGCTTGGAAGATGTGGAAGCATGCATCAAAGTGTTGAATGAAAGGTTGCTACAGTTCAGGATAGAGAAGGAAGCCGTGGCTAAAACAAATGGAAAGATGCTGAATTACATGTTCGACAAGTATATCCGATATCAGAACAAGAAAAAGACATAAATGTTACAGCTGGCATGACTTTTTCTATTCTTTTTTCTTCTATTTTCTATTTTCCAGGATGAAATTGTAAAACTTTAAAGTTATTGGTTTTGCAACCATTGCTTAAAGTTATATGGAACACTTCTATTAGTTAAGTGATACATGTGTCGCTTAAGGAGAAGTTAGTGGAGGATGATTGCCAAATGTCATCTTTACTTGTTGTTTCTGTTTCAGTTCAATTTGAGTTTTCCATTTGTACTTTCCCTTCTACATTCTATAAGTAGAGGAAGAACCTCCGGGTTAATGATGAGAACTGGTAAACAGCAATCTTGTGTTCTAGACTTTGTGCTGAACCCTTGAGAGCCACTTGGAGCAAAGGAATACAAAGGAGCAAGTTTTTGGAGAACTTTGTGTCACGGTGTACTGTGTTTCTTACTTTTAATCTTAGATATCTTAATAAATTTTGTGTTATTTTAGATCTGGATCTAGAGCTGCCTTTGTTTTAGAATTCTGTATTTATATTAATTGGATTCTTCTATGTGCATGCAATCAGCTCTGCCATCTACTGATTGGGATGCACATCTTCCCCGTTTCTTCTATATGTTTATGTAATTACCTTCTATAATTTTTCCTTTCTTTAAACAACTGCTTACTTGTTGTAAAATTGTTCAGTTATGGTTCATGAACTGAGTAGTTAAAGTAAAACCCCATTTAGATATTAGCATACTTAAATCGACAAATCTGACACGGGAGCCTCACCGGTTAAATGAGGGAGATTTATCTCATGACTGCCTAGGTTTTATGCTATGTAGAAAATCTAGCCAACACCATACAAGGCTTTCACTAACCTTTAAACCAAATGCGTTTTTGTAGGAATCTGAAATCCTTGTGGTTGTACCATGTGCACCTCTTCCTAAGTCTTTGTTCAGGAAATCACTCTTGACATCCATCTGATATACCTGCCAACCAAATTGAGAAGCAATAGCAATAACCATTTTGAATGTCATCATTTTTAGTGTAGGAGCAAAAGTCTCTTCATAATATACTCCTTCATGTGCATATTCCTTAGCCCAACAAGAAGAGATTTATATTTATCTAAAGAACCATTTGACTTACATTTTACTTTGTAAATCCATTTGCAATCAATGGATTTCTTACTTGGGGATAACTTTGAAAAAACCCAAGTGTCAGTTTTCATTGCGAGCATCATACTCCACCTTCATTGCAAATTCCCACTCTGGCTTACTGTTAGCTTCTAAAAAAGTATTGGTCTCAAATATTTGTGAAACAGATGCATTAAGAGCAACATTTACCTGTTCATTGTTGTGCATTGCATGTTTCCCCGATCTTATAGATATACCTTTGAATGACTTTGGAAGCTCATCTTGCCAAACATCCTGCAGTGTGTTATAGTACCACTTTAGCCTTTTATGCTGACTAGTTGAATCATTGTGTGTGGCACCCATTCCTTCTATGGAGCTAGACTTCTCTGGTGTTTTCTTTTTTAAGTCTTGCTCCACTTTAGTACTAGAGCTTGATTCACAATCATCAGTTGAATCCAAAGATTACTTGTATCAGTAGGTGTACCATCTTTTGAGAAATATGGAAATTTCTTATCTATTTTCACATATTTTGAAGAAAATTGGCATTCCATTGTTTTTTCTTTCCCTTTGACTGTGTCATGAATGCACTTTCTATAGCCATCGATGACGGGTAAGCTGCATGAGTTTGCCTTCTCTCCTTTTGCACGAGAAGTGTAGACAACTTCTCAAAATCAATCACCTGTGTCTCTGCAATCATATGCAATGACTCAACAAATGAGTCAAATGATGTTGGCAGTTTTTGCAGTACCAAGACAATCAAATCTTGCTCATCTACAGGCTTTTCCATTGCTTTCAGCTGATCACAAATGTCCTTCAATTGCAACAAGAATTCAGAGATCGATCCACCCTCCTGCATTTTAGTGGAAAATAACAAATTTTTCAAGTACAATATCTTACCGACTTCTGAAGCCTGGTACTTGGATGTTAGACTTTTACACAAATCCAATGCACTAGTTGCATTTCTAATTTTTGGAATAAAATTATCAGACATTGAAAGTTTTAACAACATCAATGCTTCTCTGTGACGCTTATCATAGTTATTAGGTTTCATCAGTTGAAAGGTCGTCATCATTTGGTCTTGTTTCTTTGCCAAGTACAATTTGATCTAAATTCCGATACTCACTGATAGTATCTTGTGACTCCACAAAGTAAAGTTTTTGCTTGTCAATTTTTGTGAATCTGGCAACAAAAGGTGTTGTCGACTAGCCATTTGGACCTTGTTTTTCATGAAAACAATTAAATTGGAAAATCTATAAATGCTTTTTCAAAATTCCTTTTGCTCACTAATTCTATCCTAAAACTGGACAAATTGACCAATTTTCAGCTCAAAACTCCTGATAGTTTGAGAGATTTTAATTTTACACTTTCCCATAAAATTGCCAAAAAATTACGGAAAAATAAAAATATTGGAGGTTTACTCACTCTTTTGCAAAAATTCCTTTTGCGTGAGGACTAGGGATTCAAAACAGACAATGTGGCAAAGTTTCAGGCTTCTACTCCTTATGGTTTTCCAGAACCGAATTAACTGTAGGTTTTCAAGTCCTTTTGGGCAATTTTTTTTTTTCTAAAGTTTTATAAACTTAAAAATATTACAAAATTTAGATTACCCTAGTTATTTATAAAAACTCAGACTTATATATAAACCATACTAATTAATTTGGACCAATGATAATGCACCTATGCAACAACAAAAATATGGCTTTCAACTTTGCCTATGACGCCTTCCTGCACACTCCAATGGCTTCTAGGGGCTTTGAATTGCCTTCAATCCCTTCCATCTTTGCACACACTGATTGTGAGATGATTGAATTTGATCATACAGTTGTTTCAGTCCCTTTTATGGCGTGCCTTCTTCCTTTAGTGTCCTCCTTGGAGTGCTTGGCCAGCTGTATTCTAAATACCTCCAAAACAAGACACATGCTGTGATAAAAAGAAGAAGATCATCCACAAGATTGAATGCGTCCCAGCTACAGAAATGAAACATCCCAGCTGCAGATTTGAATAGGTCTCGGTTATAAGAATGTGTTGGCTAGATTTTTTGCATAGCATCAAACCTAGGCAGTCATGAGATAAATCTCCCTCATTTAACTGGTGAGGCTTTCGTGTCAGATTTGTCAATAAAAATGTGCTAATATCTAAATGGGGTTTTACTTTAACTACTCAGTTCATGAACCATAACTGAACAGTTCTGCAGCAAGTAAGCAACTGTTTAAGAAAAGAAAGTTATAGAAGAAAGAAGTTAAGGAAATACAGAGAAGAAATGGGGAAGATGTGCATCCCAATCAGTAGATAGCAGAGCTGATTGCATGCACATAGAAGAAACTTAATAGATATAAACACACAGAATTCTAAAACAAAGGCAGCTCTAGATCCAGATCTAAAATAACACAAAGTTTATTAAGAGATCTAAGATTAAAAGCAAGAAACACAAGTACACCGTGACACAAAGTTCTCCGGAAACCTGCTCCTTTGTATTCCTTTGCTCCAAGTGGCTCTCAGGGGTTCAGCACAAAGTCTAGAACACAAGATTGCTGCTTACAAATTCTGATCGATTAACCCGAAGGTTCTTCCTCTACTTATAGAATGTAGAGGGGCAATTACAAGTTGGAAGCTTTTAGTTGAACTGGCACATGTGGAAGTCGGAAAAGAAACAACTGGCAATCTTCCTCCTGGAATTCCTCTTTGCATGACATGTATGATTTGCAACTGAAAATAGAACCTTCTATTTTGCACGCCTGCCACCTATCTCCAAGTAGTTGACTTCTTCAAGTAATGGCTTTTAAACCAATCACTTAAGTTGTATAATTTAATTGATCGCTCAATTACTTTGTCGGAAGGAAAGAAGAAGGAAGAGGAAAGCTGACAGTCTTGTCCTTTTTCATGTCTGCATGCAGCTGATTCAAACTGGATCTAGAAACATCTGGAGCTGGAATTAGTTGGATCTTGAAATTCTGGAAGCAAGCTGGAATTTTGCCTTCGCCTTGTCTTCTCTTTTATCCTTGAAGCTTTTGCAATTCTTCTCCAGTACATGCATCAGTGCAAGGTTGGCCGTAGATAACTCATCATCCTTATTTTTAATTGCATATGAGCAATTAAAAATTCTGGAAAGCACTCCGGGTGAATGAAAATTCAATGAAGGCTTCAACTGGAAGATGGGAGCATTTGCACAAGATCTTGGAAGGAATTTTCCACGCACTGACTTCTTCATGGGCTGCATTCGAAACAAGAGGATGAAGCCTTTGTGCCAGAAGCTTTTGCAACTATGAGATCTGGATCTGGATCTGCATATGGATTTGCATCAGCATCTGCATCTGCATCTGGATATGGATCTGCACCTGCATAACAAATTCTGGCAACTGGGCTGTGGATGGAAAAGCTGCAGCTCGAATAATTCCACTGCTTTTAATCTGCACGCATGAGTGAAGTTTTTCCTGCACGCATGAGTGAAGTCTTTCCTGCTCTGGATCTGTCTATCAATTCAGCAAGAGGTTCCGAGCCTAGATCCGTGTCTCCAATATCTGCAAATTTAGAAGTGATGCATGACTCCGTTGTGCTTTCTTTTTCATCTTTCTTCGCCATAGCTTTGTCTATCTTTGTCTGAACAATTCTTTTTCTTCTTATTTGACTGGAATTCTTCAAAACTGGTGCAGATCTGGATAATTCTTCAAATTCGGAGGATATATGCAATGTATTGGACATTGATTAAAGCTCATTTTCCTTTGTAAAGCACCTGTAATGAATTCCTGCAATTAATTCAGACAAAAATGGCCACCGGAGCATGAATAGTGAATTTTAATTGTAAAAATCTGCACTTTTCAAGCCTGCTGCCCCAAAAAATTGATGTTTAATTTGCACATAAAGAGAGCATGAATCCTTTCAACAACACCTGAGCACCTGTAACACCTATGCAAACAATTATGCAGACAAAGATCAACCTCCTTCAAAGCATGCGCCAAATTTGGAAGCTTTTAGCCTTGTTTCCACCTTGCCTGAGCAAAATCCTTCTTCAAATGGGGGCGCACTTTTCCTCTTGGCTGCAATTCTTTACCTGTGAATTAAATAATTCACCCATATGGCAGCCCATGCTTATATAACCCTCACAATTCTATAATTAATAATTGCCCTTCCAATTCCTAAGGCAATTAATTAATTAAAAATCATGCTTTCTCTCTTTAAAAATAGCATGTTTAAGGACAGCCATCCAATAAATTAAATTAATCCAATTTAATCCTCCACTCTTCACTTCACTTAAGCTTCACAGTGTGCCTTGACCATAGCCACTGAAAATAGGAATTTAATTTAATCATTTAATACTTTAAAAAGTATTAAATCTATTCTCAAAAGGGGCGCACTTTTTGAATAAGGGGGCAGCCTTAAATAAATTATTTAATTTTAAATTCTATTTCCAATTGATTTTATTCCCCTTTGCTTTTGTTGACTTTTCCCATAGTTGGGTGCCAAAATTGGAAGAATAAATATTAACAAATATTTATTTAATGCATTATTATTCACCCAAGGTGGGTCGCACTTTTTTGCATAATAGAATTCTATTTTTAAGAATTTTTGACAATGGGATTTTTACCCTGCAAGGCAGCCCCAGAAATCCCATGATCCACTTAAGTGATTTGACTTTGACAATGGGATTATTTACCCTGCAAGGCAGGCAATAAAATCCCATGATTTCACTTAAGTCACTTTTCTTTTATTTCACCATGGGAATTTTTACCGTGCAAGGCAGGCAATAAATTCCCGCCTGCCTGCAGCCTCTAACTTTCCCACTGCAGCTTAAGTGAATTTTATATCACGGGAAAAAGTACCCTGCTAGGCAGGTATAAAATTCCCACCTGCCTGCGGCTTCTATTTTTCCCATTGCAGCTTAAATCCTTTGTTTTCCAAAAATGCGCCCAACCCCGCAGGGGCTTTTCTGTGCACGACTTCGCTTTTTCCCAGTGATCCGGACCTCCGATGGTGACTTCCTCCGGGCATAATGTGCGTATATGTTCTCCAGCTGCTCCAGGCCAAGAATCGGGCTTACCCGGCAAAGGAATTGTTCCAGAGAAATTTCACAGAAAACGAAACGGGACAACACAAAAACACGAAAAATTGCCAAAAGTTACAAATAAAGCCCAAAACTTATTCCAAGTTAAAACCCTTCTGGTACATAGGAATAATGACATGTTCGATCATAACAGAGTTAAAACGGAGCGCAAATAGCCTCATACAGGGCTCAAAATAATTAAATACAAATTTCCCGCAGACAAATCCCGACGACAGAATATAACAATTTTGGGCATCTGGGTATTTGGCGAAAAAGGCTAATATGGCTCTTTGGGAATATCTTGACACAATACAAGAACTTTCAGGCAATAAAAACACAAAACGACCCATTATTTTAAAAGTATGAAAATTTTTCGGATAGGGTAGTCGCAGATTTCAGGATGAAATCTGGGGACACCAGTTGGCTCCGTCTGTGGACATCTTTTTCTCTGTTAGAATGACAAGGGAAAAAATGAGATCCCAGCATCTCTGGTTTCGTATCTTGTCCTTTAGGCACGGGGTCAGGCAAACAAAAACAACACAACACAAAAACAAAACAAGGAAAAACAAACAAAATTTTATTTATATACATACAGGTTTTAACCTGCTTTTTCAGTTCCTGAACAGCTTCAAATGCTGCCCTTTGAAAGGCAATGGTAACTCAATTCCATCCCGGTAGGCAAGGAAGAAAGTATCCATTCCTGCATCTCTTTTGATCATGAAGGGCCCTTTCCAGAGTGAATCAAATTCGTCGTGCATGCCCTTCAGTTCATATCTCTTGTCCCACCAGAGTACCCAGTCTCCGATCTCGAACTTCCTTTCTCTGGCCTTCTTGTCAAGTACTCTGGGCAAATCTTTATCAACTTCATTTGGTGGTGGCTCATCCTTTCTCCTCTGGCAGGTAAGTCTGCATCAACTCGCTCCGTTCCCAGATTTATTTGCTGCATTTCTGAGGAAGAACTATCACCATATTCTTTTTTCTTCTTTAGATACTGATCATGCTTGTTGAAAGTCTCCACTAAGGAAACTAAACCCTTGGGGATTTTGTTACCTTTTGGTTGAACTATTCCACTATTGTCATCATAACTTGGATCAGTTTTTTCTGTGACTGTTTGTCGTGGTGGTGATTTACTCCCTTCAACATGCAGACATGCAGATGTTTGTTCAGGGACTCTGGGGCGGTAGACCATCTCCACTTTATAGTTTCCTTGTCTAAATATGGACGGTGGTCTATCCGGATTCAATAGTGCAGTTGTGACTGCCAAAGAATTTGCCTTGGAGTTTTGATTTATTGGAATGAAGTCAATAGAGAAGGCTGCAAAATCGAATGTGGCAGAAAGCACTCTATCTCTGTAATGCTTCAGCTTATCTCTTTGACTTGATTTTGCCCTCGAACCTGCTTTACTAGAAGTTTAGCATCTCCTTGGGCTTTGAGGAGTTTTACTCCTTTCTTTTTAGCTTGCTCCATTCCTAGAAGCAATGCTTCATACTCCACCGTATGATTGGTGTTCTTGAACATCAGCTTGTGGGAGTATGGAAATACCTCATGATCTTGAGATATTAGTAGAGCGTCGGCTCCTGATCCAAAAGAACAACAAGTGCCTTTAAACTCCAGAGTCCAAACTTTTTCTTCTTCTTTTGCTGGCTCTGGTTCTGGTTGAAGTTCTTGCTCTGGAACGCCTTTATCCATTTCCAAGAAGTAGACCCCATGGTCAGATTCCTGAAAAAGAATCTGAGATCTAGGATCCTCAAATTTTGTGACCGTGTACCTGGATTTCTTTTCCGGCTTTAGCTTATGAGTTAATCCCCTTGATAGGAATATGAGCGCAGGACCAATCCATCTTTACTTCTCCTCCTAGCTCTTTGCAGAAGTTTCTACTCAGTAACATCCCGTAGAGACAGGAATATCTGCAACTAGAATTGTCATCTTTAATCTTTTGTCAGGAAAAGCTTCCAAAACAGCTTGTGCATCTTTGATTTGTCCGATTAAAGGGACTTGTCTCTCCATGGAATAACACCTTTTTATGGTCTTCGTCAGGGTAAGCCCAAGAGCATCTGCAACTTTAGCTGGCATGACATTGTCAGAAGCACCCAAATCTAGAATGCAATTGCTTAACTTGAAGCCATTAAGCAATAAGAAGACATGGAAAGGTTCTACTCTTTCAGAAGATGGTGAGGATTTAACAACTGCAGTGTTGTTTTGTGGAGGAGTATTTTTGGGCTTAGGCAAAAGGCCTTTTGATGTATTGGATTGTCCTGGTGATTGTACATATTTGACTAGCCTATTTAACTGCTCAGGAAAAACTCTCAAGTATTCAGCTTCTGACATTTGAACTTTAGTTTTCTTGGCATGATCAATAATGTCAAAAGAAGAAATAGATTCAGATACCTGAGCCGCTTTCTGTGGTTGAGATGAAGAACTCGCATTCTTATCTCTAGGAGCTAAAGAAGAAGGTAAAGGGTTGCCCCTTCTTTGTTCGTTAGCTAATGCCTCAGCTTGGCGAGTTTGTGATCTTGTAAGTACTGCATATGTATGACCATGATCATCTTCATGAAGTTTCTCATCGCCATGTTCAAATTTGTAGTAAAGGTAATTAATGTTGGAGTCGCCAGCAGGTCCTATAAAATCATCATCCTCGAGTTGATCAACGTCAACTTCCTGGTCTTCTTCATTCATCTCCACATTGTTTCTGGGAGCAGCTTCAATTGCTAATCTTTGGGAATCCAGCAATGCGGTTCCGGTTGTTGTTGAAATTCCGAGCAGGGGCAGTATTGTTGCCTTGAGCCATTTGAGCCATTTGTTTCTTCATCTGCATCATCTCATTTGCTAACTTTTGCAGTAGTGAATCGGAAGTAGTAGCAGAGGATGAACTTTCAGCTCTAGAAGTGTTGCTCTTTATCTTTCTAGCTATGATGAGGCCGTCTTCAATTTCAA
The DNA here is from genome assembly GCA_019776745.2 of Taxus chinensis. Lineage (NCBI taxonomy): Eukaryota > Viridiplantae > Streptophyta > Pinopsida > Cupressales > Taxaceae > Taxus > Taxus chinensis. The sequence continues at coordinate 734,289,897 of CM034152.1, read as the reverse complement.
CCGCCATGTTTTGAGCTGCTAACAAGTCAGCAGGACGTGCTCTTCGCAGTTGATAGCTTACTTCAGGAAGCAGCCTTAAAGCGTTGATGAAGAACACCTTTTGATTCTCATCATTCAGAGAAGCAGAAGCTGGAATTTTGTACAGTAATCTTTGGAATTTTGCAATAAAATCCCGCATGTTCTCATGTGACTCCTTCAACTGAGTGAGCTTAGTAATCAATGTACTGGAATCTTCAGCTGGTTTGAATCTTTTCAAGAACGCATCCCGCATAGTAGCCCAGTTGGTTATGGTGCCAGGAGCTAGCCGGTAGAACCATTCTCCAGCCAAGTCATGTAGAGTCTCTATGAAGAGCCGGACAGATACATCTTCATGTTCGACTGCAAGCACTCCACAGGATATGAAAAACGCAGCCAAGTGGTCATCCTAGATTCTGCTTTCCATCTCCAAAGAATTTTGAAAAATTCTTTCTCGTCCCTTTAGGTAGATCATGCATAGGAGTCAGATTCAAAGGTCCAAAAACTGCTCCCCATGGAACAGGTACTAACTGATTCTGCATGTTGACTGGGGCACATCTTCTCCTTGTGTAGACTTGATGAATAATTCCAGCTGCCGGATTATGTTGAAGACAATCCGGATCCGGATGGGTGTGGATCCTGGTGAGAGACTAGATCTGCGGCTTCTCCTTCATGGTGAGAGACTAGATCTGCGGCTTCTAACTTGAGGAGGATGATTGAAATTGAATTGCTCCTGCAGTCTGAAGAAATGATCAATCCTTCCTTGCGCCTTCACAGATCGGGTGAATGGACGTTCAGCCAGGTTGAGATTTGTATGGAAAACACTTTGATCTTCAAAGATAAGCTTTGATCTGCAAAGATAGTTGTTCCCAGCGGAGTCGCCAAAAATTGTTGGCTAGATTTTTTGCATAGCACAAAACCTAGGCAGTCATGAGATAAATCTCCCTCATTTACCGATGAGGCTCCCGTGTCAGATTTGTCAATTAAAGTATGCTAATATCTAAATGGGGTTTTACTTTAACTACTCAGTTCATGAACCATAACTGAACAGTTCTGCAGCAAGTAAGCAACTGTTTAAGAAAGGAAATATTTATAGAAGAAGAAGTTATGTAATAACAGAGAAGAAATGGGGAAGATGTGCATCCCAATCAATAGATAGCAGAGTTGATTGCATGCACATAGAAGAAACCAATAGATATAAACACAGAATTCTAAGCAAAGGTAGCTCTAGATCTAGATCTGAAATAACACAAAGTTTATTAAAAGATCTAAGATAAAAAGCAAGAAACACAATACACCGTGACACAAAGTTCTCCAGAAATCTGCTCCTGTATATTCCTTTGCTTCAAGTGGCTCTCAAGGGTTTCAGCACAAAGTCTGGAACACAAGGTTGCTGCTTACAAATTCTGATCATTAACCCGAAGGTTCTTCCTCTACTTATAGAATGTAGAGGGGCAATTACAAGTTGGAAGCTTTTAGTTGAACTGGCACATGTGGAAGTCGGAGGAAAGAAACAACTGGCAATCTCCATCCTGGAATTCCTCTTTGCATGACATGTATGATTTGCAACTGAAAATAGAACCTTCTATTTTGCACGTCTGCCACCTATCTCCAAGTAGTTGACTTCTTCAAGTAATGGCTTTTAAACCAATCACTTAAGTTGTATAATTTAATTGATCGCTCAATTACTTTGTCGGAGGAAAGAAGAAGGAAGAGGAAAGCTGCAGTCTTGTCCTTTTTCATGTCTGCATGCAGCTGATTCAAACTGGATCTGGAAGATTCTGGAAGCCAAACTGGATCTGGAAGTGGCTGGATCTGGAAACAAGCTGAATTGACTGGATCTGGAAACAACAAGTTAGAATTGGAAACAGCTAGATTTTGCCTTCGCCTTGTCTTCTCTTTTATCCTTGAAGCTTTTGCAGTTCTTCTCCAGTACATGCATCAATGCAATGTTTGCCGTAGATAACTCATCATCCTTATTTTTAATTGCATATGAGCAATTAAAAATTCTGGAAAGCACTCCGGGTGAATGAAAATTCAATGAAGGCTTCAACTGGAAGATGGGAGCATTTGCACAAGATCTTGGAAGGAATTTTCCACGCACTGACTTCTTCACGGGCTGCATTCGAAACAAGAGGATGAAGCCTTTGTGCCGGAAGCTTTTGCAACTATGAGATCTGGATCTGGATCTGCATATGGATTTGCATCTGCATCTGGATATGGATCTGCACCTGCATAACAAACTCTGGCAACTGGGCTGTGGATGGAAAAGCTGCAGCTCGAATAATTCCACTGCTTTTAATCTGCACGCATGAGTGAAGTTTTTCCTGCACGCATGAGTGAAGTCTTTCCTGCTCTAGATCTGTCTATCAATTCAGCAAGAGGTTCCGAGCCTAGATCCGTGTCTCCAATATCTGCAAATTTAGAAGTGATGCATGACTCCATTGTGCTTTCTTTTTCATCTCTCTTCGCCATGGCTTTGTCTATCTTTGTCTGAATAATTCTTTTTCTTCTTATTTGGTCGGATTTCTTCAAAACTGGTGTAGATCTGGATAATTCTTCAGATTCGGAGGATATATGCAATGTATTGGACATTGATTAAAGCTCCTTTTCTTTTGTAAAGCACCTGTAATGAATTCCTGCAATTAATCCAGACAAAGATGGCCACCGGAGCATGAATAGTGAATTTTAATTGTAAAAATCTGCACTTTTCAAGCCTACTGCCCCAAAAATTGATGTTTAATTTGCACATAAAGAGAGCATGAATCTTTTCCAACTTCACCTGAGCACCTGTAACACTTATGCAAACAATTATGCAGACAAAAATCAACCTCCTTCAAAGCATGCGCCAAATTTGGAAGCTTTTAGCCTTGTTTTCACCTTTGTCTGAGCAAAATCCTTCTTCAAATGGGGCGCACTTTTCCTCTTGGCTGCAATTCTTTACCTGTGAATTAAATAATTCACCCATATGGCAGCCCATGCTTATATAACCCTCACAATTCTATAATTAATAATTGCCCTTCCTATTCCTGGCAATTAATTAATTAAAAATCATGCTTCTCTCTTTAAAAATAGCATGTTTAAGGACAGCCATCCAATAAATTAAATTAATTCAATTTAATCCATCCACACTTCACTTCACTTAAGCTTCACAGTGTGCTTTGACCATAGCCACTGAAAATAGGAATTTAATTTAATGATTTAATGCTTTAAAAAGTATTAAATCTATCCTAAATGGGGCGCACTTTTTGACATGAAGGGGGCAGCCTTTAAATAAATTAAATTTAATTTTAATTTTAATTCTATTTCTTTTATTCCCTTTGGCTTTGTTGACTTTCTCCCAAGCCTGAGCGCCAAAATTGGAAGAATAAATTAATTAATTTAATCCACTTTAATGCTGCCATTATTCACCAAAGGGGGTCGCACTTTTTTGCATAATAGAATTCTATTTTTAAGAATTTTTCACAATGGGATTCTTTACCCTGCAAGGCAGCCCCGGAAATCCCATGATCCACTTAAGTGATTTGACTTTGACAATGGGATTATTTACCCTGCAAGGCAGGCAATAAAATCCCATGATTTCACTTAAGTCACTTTTCTTTTATTTCACCATGGGAATTTTTACCCTGCAAGGCAGGCAATAAATTCCCGCTTGCCTGCTGCCTCTAACTTTCCCACTGCAGCTTAAGTGAATTTTATATCACGGGAAAAAGTACCCTGCTAGGCAGGTACAAAATTCCCACCTGCCTGCTGCTTCTATTTTTCCCATTGCAGCTTAAATCCTTTGTTTTCCAAAAATGCGCCCAACCCCGCAGGGGCTTTTTAGTGCACGACTTCGCCTTTTCCCAGTGAACCAGACCTCCGATGGTGACTTCCTCCGGGCATAACGTGCGTATATGTTCTCCAGCTGCTCCAGGCCAAGAATCGGGCTTACCCGGCAAAGGAATTGTTCTAGAGAAATTTCACAGAAAACGAAACGGGACAACACAAAAACACGAAAAATTGCCAAAAGTCACAAATAAAGCCCAAAACTTATTCCTAGTTAAAATCCTTCTGGTACAAGGGAATAATGATATGTTCGATCATAACAGAGTTAAAACGGAGCGCAAATAGCCTCAAACGGGGCTCAAAATAATTAAATACAAATTTCCCGCAGACAAATCCCGACGACAGAATATAACAATTTTGGGCATCTGGGTATTTGGCGAAAAAGGCTAATATGGCTCTTTGGGAATATCCTGACACAATACAAGAACTTTCAGGCAATAAAAACACAAAACGACCCATTATTTTAAAAGTACGAAATTTTTTCGAATAGGGTAGTCACAGATTTCAGGATGAAATCTAGGGACACCAAACGAGCTTGGGAATCTACAATCTGAAATCTTTTTCTGCACCCGAAACAGAGGCCACGGAAGACCCCTTCATGGAATGCGTTCCCAAGACTTTCCCTAGGTAGGTCAATCAATGTCTTCGGGACGCACTAACAACCCCAAATCTGAAAATAAAGAAAGCCCTTAACTTGAATTGGTTGATAGATCCTCTGAATCTGCTCGAAATCTTTGATTAATTCTCAAGCTCTAAACTGTGAAATAGCAAGCTAGATATATGGAGTGAAAACCCTTATCCTGAAATAATGTTCTCCAGTAGGGATGGATCTCTAAGAAGTCATAGGGATCCTGAGGTATAATGACTCTCCATGGGCATACTCTGGCTAGTCCATCTAGCAATAGTTAAAAGCTTTTTAGCTGTATGTCTAACCTCCAAAAGACCTCATAAAAGATAGGTGGATAGTGGAGTAGATCTAAATTTTTCCTCGTAGGCAAAATCTATGTCTTGATTCACCTTTGGGATTTTTCTCATATGAATAAATATAACTTAAGTGACCGTAGATTGTGGTTGTTGCATGCTAAAAATGCACTCATGTAAATCAGTCCCTAATCCCTAAGAAAGTAAACGTAAAGCTTTCTCACCTTCTATATTCAGAATCAATCACTGTAAGTCAGATATCTTACAGGCGTTCGTGCAACCTGGATTCTTAAGGCTGGTATCTATACAAAAAGAGTGTCTCCCTGGCTGTAACCTAAAGGATCATCTCTAATGTCCTCTTGGGTTCAAACCTTTCTAATAAGTCATGTAGATATGGCTAAGGAATCTGTAGTTTGGTTGATTTGACCGAAATGTGTGTGCGGTCGTCTTTTGTTTAACTATTGTAGTTGAACAAACTGACATTGTTGCAAGTTTACCTTTGTTGGAAGACTTGGATCCTGAGCTGATCTAATCAGCATTTGACGAAATTGAAGGTTGGGGCACGATTGCTCGAATTGTATTCCCTGTTGGCTAGGTCCAAATTGATCTCATACAAAAGACAATGAAAGTTGAACTGCAGCAAAGTGAAATTTAATAGTTAAGTAGTATCTCTTGCAAGAAGGATTTCACATTTTTGTATTTTCTGAGAACCAATGAACTAAAAGGTAAGAATTTGTTAAGCCCACTTATGAAATTGAATGATGGCAATAACAAATTGCAAAACAAACAATGGACCGAGTATAGCTTGATCTGTGCAACTGTGAATCTATTCAAATAATGAAAACTTGATCATGAGTCTAATTTGCAAGACTTCTTCCTACCTCAGCAAGTGAGGAATGAATCTTAGTCTCTCAGAAAATCAATCCCCAAATATGGGTCACAAAGATGTTGGGTTATGACTTTGAGAAATTTATAAGAAAGGGAAGGAAAATGTAGTCGTTGCTGCAAATAAAGTGATTAACTATCTAGGATTGATGAGTCCTGTTCTGCAAAAGCATTGTTATCTTGTGTGTGATCCTCCTTCGTACTTCACGTGGATCTAGATTAATGGTAGCATCAACAGGAAGGGAATATGGCACAAAGATGCTCAAGATCCAGACTGAATACATTCAGCTCCAGTAGGATCCAACCATATCCGAAAAAATTATATGGAAGGTAATAGATTGTGGTAGAAGGATAGGGCTTATGCAATGTTAGCGAGATTTATTTTGACACCATGTTCAATAGCTTCATTCTTCTCCACTAACCTGCATCTTTGGGTTCATGAAAACCTATTAGAAAACAAGATTTCTTTTGGGAGGGGATTGGAAAGGAGATGTTCAATAGCATTTGCACAAGAATGGGTGTGGCTTACAATGAATAAGGACACTAGCTAAGCAGACAATGAAATTAAGACATAGGGTCTCCTAAGCAAAATGAAAGACTAATTCCATAGCGAGAGATTTGGGAAGAGGTATTACTGGATCTCCATGTCACAAGATTACCTAAATCAGAAGGTTCAAAACGTAATCATGGTCGTAGTGGCATAGATTTTTACCAAGTATGCTCATTTGAAAACACTATTCCAGGAACCAAAATCATCAATGCAAGCTTTATGGCTAGGTTCCGTCTCTTTTATGGACACAGTTCAAAAGCTCCCTTACGTGATGAAATTATAATAAGATCGTTTTATTTATGAACGCAATAAAGTTGACCGCCGATTGATTTGTTCGGCGGTCACGATACCGCCGCCCAATTGGCGGTGAGTTCAAGAACTCGTCACTTATCAGAAGGCAATCAAAGAGGGGAAAAGGTGGTAAATAAAGTTTGGAGGGGCTAAGCAAATGTTTTAACGCATTCTTCAAATAAACAAGATCCGTTCCCGAACACCTGCAATGAGACCTGTTCATCAATGGGGAGGTGTTCGTACTTCAAAGGCAGCGCAGTTCATACAATTTTGTCTCCATTTGCTAGCACTATAAGGGTTCTACCATTCTCCATCACTCATCTCTAGCTTGAAGGTCAAACCTATAGGTGAGATCAATGTGTTCTAAGATCACATTCAGCAACTTCAGCACAAGGTACTCTCTAGCCTTAAGAGAACGGTTTGGCAATGGCACAAAACCTTGAAGCATAGAGATGCGCAGATCTATTTGGACCATTGCTAAAATAATAGGAAACTAGCTCGTACATCATCTCAACCAATGGGATAAAAACTTTCCGTGGCGCTCCAAACTTGCAAAGGAAAACATTTTAAAACAAGTCAGGTTTGCTATTGCTATACGAAAGTGGAGAATTGATATTCATTTGCAAGAGTTGATTTAATTGACAGCTCTGGTAAGCCACGGTGACGTCTATTGCCCGGATAGAGTCTTCAGGAACGTAAAGTCGTTCATAAGATAGGATTGATCATGCCTCCGCGAGCAGAAACCGATTCCAAAGATCAGAAGTTAGTTTTCTGTCAATTTATCCTTTTTGAGCCAAATCCCTTAACTTTAAAATGCTAAAATCTTTGAAGGCATTGGGTGCTCGTTCTAAGGGTCATTTTCAGGAATCCGTCTCCAAAGATTGGCTTCATGTTGTTTGCTAGAACTCTGTCCATTTTTAGCTGTATTACAAAGGTTATAAAACCCATGTTAAAGCCATGAAGTTTCTACTGGGTAGTTAATTCAATGTGATCTAGCCAAAACGGTCCTTCTTTAGCCTAGGCTCTCAAATTAGACAAAACCCGCATGTTGTTACAATTGGACACGACCGCCGCCCTGCCCAAATTTGGTTAAACAACCGCATATCAATCCGGTTACAAAACCGACTCCTTGCTCAAGGACGTCGGTTTTGCACAGAATGCCAAAAGTATCTGTTTGAGATTGTTTTTACATTTTTAATTTCTACATGCTTTCATGATTTTTCTAATATCACTTGCTAACTTCTTTGTTATTGGGAGTAATGCAAGCGAGAGAATGTTATCCGAAGTGGAGCCGAGAGATGGAGTTCATTGGCTCCCAAGAGTACATGCACTTTCTAATACTCTGAGGACATACTCTTTGGGCCGGGAAAAGACGGATCTCACCGCGTTCCTCGAAAGTTGAACCCATCCAATCAATAATGATTTGTGACCTATTCAAGCCTTTGGGATTGACCTTTGCACTTTACATTACGGTAAAGTGAAAAGTGCAGTTGCAGTCCAAATCACTTTGGAGGATTTCAACTCTATAATCAAACTTTTGGGGGTCCCGAGAATCAATCCTTAAACAGCAGTGATCGGGTCAAGCTAGCAAGTTTGCATCTTTTCTTATATGAGCAAAAAGTTATCTAATGAGTTCGAAAACAGGGGTCAGAGTTTGAAGCCATTCCTAGCAAAAGGGAAACAAAGTCTGATGATCTCGCCAAACATGCAATTATGGGGAAACCTTGGCCTCGATGACTTATAGAACATGGATTAAGTATATGAGACACACGGTTATGGAGAAAGAAGTGCATCCCACATCATTACAAGATAACGGTGTGCAGAGCTGGATATATTACAGATATCTTGGAAGTACCTTAAAAGATAAATACAAAGGGTTCCGTTTACACTAGGTACGCATCCATAAGAGCCCCCGACCCTAATGCGAAGGTTTGGTTAACGAGATTCATTCCTTATGGCATGATAGGACGTAAGGTGATTTCATATCCCGGAGCTTGAGGGCAGCTAGATGAAAAAGAATTCGGTGCTCAGGAGCAATCTCATCAGCCATTTGCATGAATCCATGAGCTGAATACGGCAACTTGTTTTAGACTATTAAGTCTATGGGTACTCCCAAGGCTTTGATGTTCTTTGATTTCAAGCAGCTATTAAGGGCAGAAGTTAAGAATCAGAGTGGGCCAAAGTCAGGAGATAGTTGCCTTTGGCCTTCTTAGTCAAGTTTGGCCCATGGCATGCTTCCCCCAGAAGCGCCAGTATACAGGTTTGTTGAGAGAAAAGGTAAGTACTATCCGGGGTTCCTATAGTGGTTTCCTGGCGTTCCTATTGAGAGTATGGTTTAAGAGGGTAGTACTTTTGCCAGAGGGAGAGCTGTGCATAGGCACCCTTGCTTCAGAATGCCGCGATTTGCCATGTGCGATGCCCCCGATTGACATAGACTCTGAGTGAGGAATTTACTTCCCCTGTAGACAGAATTGAGGACAGCGATTCCTGATATTGCATTTACCGACTCAGGAGATTTTAAGGCAGTGAGGGCTACTCCCCTCAAAAGAGAGTTGCCATGACCTTCAGAAATAGCTAACTGTTGGCTAGATTTTCTGCATAGCATCAAACCTAGGCAGTCATGAGATAAATCTCCCTCATTTAACCGGTGAGGCTCCCGTGTCAGATTTGTCAATATAAATGTGTTTTTATCTATCAGGGGTTTTACTTTAACAACTTAGTTCATGAACCATAACTAAGAAGTTCTGCAGCAAGTAAGCAGCTGTTTAAGAAAGGAAAATTATAGAAGAAGGAAGTAAAGGAATTACAGAGAAGAAGTAAGGAAGATGTGCATCCCAATTAGTAGATAGCAGAGCTAATTGCATGCACATAGAAGAAACTTAATAGATTTGAACACACAGAATTCTAAAGCAAAGGCAGTTCTAGATCCAGATCTAAAATAACACAAAGTTTACTTTAAAGATCTAAGATTTAAAAGCAAGAAACACAGTACGCCGTGACACAAAGTTCTCCGGAAACCTGCTTCTTTGTATTCCTCTGCAACAAGTGGCTCTCAGGGGTTCAGCACAAAGTCTAGAACACAAGATTGCTTCTTACAAATTCTGATCGATCATTAACCCGTAGGTTCTTCTCCTACTTATAGAATGTAGGAGGGAAAGTACAAATAGAAGACTCAAACTGAACTAAAGTATGAACAACAAGTAAAGATGACATTTGGCAATCATCCTCAACTAACTTCTTCTTAAGTGACACATGTATCACTTAACTAATAGAAAGGTTCCACATGACTTCAAGTAATGGTTGCAAAACCAATAACTTAGAAGTTTACAATTTCATCCGGGAACATAGAAAGTAGAAGAAGAAAGAAATAGAAGAAGTCATGCCAGCTGTAACATCTACATCTTCTTCTTGTTCTGATATCTGATATACTTGTCGAACATATAGTTCAGCATCTTTCCATCTGTTTTAGCTACTGCTTCCTTTTCTGTCCTGAATTGCAGCAATCCTTCATTCAACACTTTGCTGCATGCTTCCACTTCTTCCAAACTTGGCCCAAATCTCGCAATGTCTGCCTGCAGTGTCACCAGCCTACTGATAGAGTTCATCGTGAAAGGCTTGGTAGCTTTATCAATCCTCTTTTGCACCATCAGAAGAGAACCCTCCAGAGAATCATGCACCTCGTTAGAAACAATCCGCACGTATGAAGTAATACCTCCATCCACTCTTTCCTCAGTGAAAGAAATAATACTGTCCGGCAAATCTGATGTTCTACTCTCAAGCGCCTGCATCCTCTTCAGCAAAACTCTGCAGATCTCCAAACGGAAAGATACTGCAAACTCTAGCTGCTTCCCCTTCTCGACTGATCCATCCGGCACAATTTGTTCTGCAACCAATACATCTCCCGGCAGCTTGTTGATCTCGGCCAAAATACTCAGGTTACTCTCTGCAACTGTATTCATTCCTTCTATGCTTTCTATCAGTTGCTTTAGTTGATTTGCTGCATCGTTCATAACCTTTAGGCGGGCTGGCACTTCCCCAAGTTGCACAGAAGCTTGACGAATAATCAGATCCTTCCATTCGTCAATAGCCTTTACTTGATTGCTTGCATCTTCCATTTCCTGCATAAGATGATCACTCACCTGCGCTGAAATGGGCTGAACGGAAGGTTTAGCAACCTTGGCTATGATCTCACATAATTGAGATATTTGCTTCTGCAGCTCTTCTTTCTCCGCCTTTTCACTGTCAAGCCTAAGGAACAAAGCATCCAGCAACGTCTGCGTGTCCTGCTTCAATCCTTCAGTGGTAGCTTGACCGAGTGGTATTTTGGTCACCGTCACATCTTCTGCCGTGAGTTCCTCTTCTACCTTTCCTTCCGCCGGAATTGATATCTCAGCAAACTTCTCTCCCGAATCCTCGATGATCAACCTAGAAGTTGCTTTAGCAACTTTAGGCCTTCTGTCTCTTCTGCTCAGATCCTGAAGTAGCTGCAAGTCATGTTCCTCTAAGTTCATCTCTACTCTTGCTTCCGGAACCAACTGCAAAGCTAACCATTCCGAGAAATTACTTCTCGGAGAGTGAGAAGTTGCTGAGTGCACTACCATTTCCCGCTCTGCATCCTCTCCATCAGAAAGTGCCACAGTATCATGGCTGCCATCCTCTGAAACATCCAAGGACAAAGCTCTTTCGAACTCCGTCATCTGCAGCTTCAACATCTCCTCTGGAACGGGTGCTGAACGAAGTGGCTGCGGAGAGAAGATGAACGTTGCTGGTTTCAATGAAGGCATGGAAGCATCCTGCTGCTGTGGTGCAATAGTTGGTGATCCACTAGGTACTGGAGAAGTCGGAGTCAAAGCTATGGTCGTAGAAGTGGTCTTCTCTTTCTCTTGAGATCTTCTGCGTACTTTCAACTTCTCGGACCTTCTGCTGCTCTCTCCTTCATGCTTTCGCTTGAGGGAATCTCCTGCGCCGAAGTTGCCCGTGATTTGATTCATCAATACTTCATCAAGGCAGTATCCCTTCGTTAGCAGCCAGCTCGAAGTACTCACCAACACAGCTCCGGATCTTTCTTCTATTGTGCTGCAGCCGCCATTGCTATCCTGTAGTAGAGCTTTATCTCCTCCCATTTGATGGTAAGTGTCAAGTACCACGTTCCCATCATCTTTAAGATCCGCAGGTATCCGCGCTAGTCCAAAGTCAAATACTTGCTTTGCCGACAGCCTGCTGAAATCTTTCTTTCTGACCTCGTACTCACTTCTGCACTTCATCCAGAAATCTTCTAACGAAGGCACATGTGCGTACTCCTGGGAGATTGTCTTCCTGGCTATTCCAAATGGATCGAAATTAAGCCGTGCAGGGAAGAACTCTTGCTCATACTCGGACAACATTTGTGCTTCCATTCCTCGAGCTCTGTGAATGCTGATGCAACTGTAATATCCCACAGTGAGTGGGAAGAAGCCCGTAGACTTGTGCCGCTTCGACTGAAGGTCGTGTAACTCCACAAGTTGCCTGCTCAGCTCCATGGCAATCAATCTGTCACTCGGGTACCTTGGCATCTTTGTTGGTTCACCTGAAAAGCTCGTAACCCTGAGGTATGTGAAATCTGCAAACTGGATGAATACACTGCCAATCTTGGACACTGCTTCCCATGCTTCCTTGCTTACCCTGTGAGTCTTCAAGTCTTTGTCTAACCTGCAGATGAAATCGTAGAAGAAACCATCGTTGATCACTTTGAAGTCCTTCTCGCACGCAGGTGCAGTAAGCTGTGGGTAGCACTCGAAAATGGGATCCTTGGAAAGAATACCACATCTATCCAGCTTGGAAAAGACACCCTGTGAAGCTGCAGCATATACCAAGTATGAAGTCATCTTGAAGCTGAAGGTACGCTTTACGTTCCGCAGTTGCTCACCGATGTTGCTGCTAATAATTTCTGACCAACTGATTATAGAATCAACCTTGTTGATTTCAATGGTCCTGATGAAAGCATACATCCATGTCCGGAAAGTGTAGGCATTCGCTTCACCATTCAACCTGCATAGCAATTTGACAATATCATCCGCCTCCTGCACCAAATTGGATCGTGGAAGAGTTCTCGGGAACTTGGAAGGGGATCTAGGCTTCTTCATGAACCGGCTATTCATGATGCTCACACAGTCAGCTCTATGCTTTTCCCACCTACTGTCAGCATCCTGAATGCTAATAGAAGTCACCACCTTTCGCACTGGAATCTTCAGACAATAATCGAAGAATTCTGCATCCAAACGAATTATTGTCTTTCCCGCAACATCACGTACTGATCTGGATGAAGGATGATAAGATCTAGCACACTCCATCACAAACTCTGGCAATTGGGCTGTACACGGGAAAGCTGCAGCTCGAATAATTCCACTACTTTTGACCGCACGCATGAGTGAAGTCTTTCCAGCTCTGGATCTATCAATCAAATCAGAAAGAGGTTCTGGGCCTAGATCCGTGTCTCCTATGTCTGAAAGTTTAGAAGCAATGCATGAATCCATCGTGCTCTCTTTTTCATCTCCTTTTGCCATGGCTTTATCAATCTTTGTCTGAATAATTCTTTTTCTTCTAATTTGGCCTGATTTCTTCAATACTGGTGCAGATCTGGACAATTCTTCAGATTCGGAGGATATTTGCAATGTATTGGACATTGATAAATACTCCTTTTCTTTTATAAAGCACCTGTAATGAGTTCCTGCAATTTATTCAGACAAAAATGGCCACCGGAGCATGAATAGTGAATTTAAATTATAAAAATCTGCACTTTTCAAGCCTGCTGCCCCAAAAATTGGTGTTTAATTTGCACATAAAGAGAGCATGAATCCTTTCAATCAACACCTGAGCTCCTGTAACACCTGTGAAAACAATTGTGCAGACGAAGATGAACCTTTTCCAAAGCATGCGCCAAATCTGGAAGCTTTTAGCCTTTGTTAGCAATTTGTCTGTGCAAAATCCTTCCTCTAAAGGGGGCGCACTTTTCCTCCTTGCTGCAATTCTTTACCTGTGTGTTGAATAATTCATCCATATGGCTGCCCATGCTTATATAACCTTCACAATTCTATAATTAATAATTGCCCTAACAATTAAAGGCAATTAATTAATTAAAAATCATGCTTTTCTCTTTTAAAAATTGCATGTTTAAGGACAGCCATCCAATAAATTAAATTAATCCAATTTAATCCTTCACACAGCACTTAACTTTAGCCTCACAGTGTGCTTTGACCATAGCCACTGAAAATAGAAATTAATTTAATGATTTAATGCTTTAAAAATCATTAAATAATGCCCAAATGGGGCGCACTTTTTGAGAGGAAGAGGGGCAGCCACTAAATAAATTAAATTTAATTAATTTAATTGCTTTCTTTTATTCCTCCTTTGACTTTTTGACCTCCTCAAGCTTGGGCGCACTTTTTCCAAGGATAAAGATTATTAAAAATAATCAATTTAATCACTTTTAATCCATCACCAAAGGGGGCGCACTTTTTTGCACATGTAATTCTATTTTTAAGAATTTTCACCATAATGGGATTCTTTACCCTGCAAGGTAGGCACCACAATCCCATGATCCACTTAAGTGATTTGACTTTGACAATGGGATTCTTTACCCTGCAAGGCAGGCACTAAAATCCCATGATTTCACTTAAGTCACTTTCCTTTTATTATATCATGGGAATTTTCACCCTGCAAGGCAGGCAATAAATTCCCACCTGCCTGCAGCCTCTATTTTTCCCACTGCAGCTTAAGTGACTTTTATAACACGGGAAAAAGTACCCTGCCAGGCAGGTATACAATTCCCATCCTACCTGCGGCTTATATTTTTCCCATCGCAGCTTAAATCCTTTGTTTTCCAAAAATGCGCCCATCCCCGCAGGGGCTTTTCTGTGCACGACTTCGCTTTTTCCCAGTGATCCAGACCTCCGATGATGACTTCCTCCGGGCAAAATGTGCGTGTATGTTTTCCAGCTGCTCCAGGCCAAAAATCGGGCTTACCCGGCGAAGGAGTTGTTCCAGAGAAATTTTACAGAAAACAGAACGGGACACCACAAAAACACGAAAAATTGCCAAAAGTTACAAATAAAGCCCAAAACTTAAAATAAGTTAAAATCCTTCTGGTATATAGGAATAATAACATATTCGCTTATAACGGAGTTAAAACGGAGCGCAAATAGCCTCATACGGGGCTCAAAATAATTAAATACAAATTTCCCGCAGACAAATCCCGACGACAGAATAAAACAATTTTGGGCATCTGGGTATTTGGCGAAAAGGGCTAATATGGCTCTTTAGGATTATCTTGACGCAATACAGGAACTTTCAGGCAATAAAAACAACAAATGACCCACTATTTTAAAAGTACGAAATTTTTTCGGATTGGGTAGTCACAGATTTCGGGGTGAAATCTGAGTGACACCACTAACGGTTGTATTGACCTTGCTGCTGCTTTCCCTCCCGCTACATCATGCCCGAAACTTGTATGGGTATGTGCCCAACACTACAATCCTATAACTAGAGAAGTTTGGGATAGAAGGGGAGATTTCGTTTTATCTTTCCAACAGCAGGCATTTGATAGAATGTTGGGTTTTCCTCCCACAAGGGAAGAGGGGGCTATTACCAAGGATTCGGCACAGGAATATTGGAACTCACATTCAAAGAAATGGACGAAATTTATGAATGACCATTGGTTGAATAATCCGCGAACTTCTGCCCCCAGAATGACAAAGAAGTTGAATAGGGCTGAATTTATTGAGGAAGTTCGGAGATGTGATTACATTGTTGAACAGAGTAATGGGTATTGAATCTACTGCCTTCTTTCAGGAATGGATGTTTCAATTCATTCAGGTGATACTTACAAACAAAAAGTCTCTCCCCTGGGCTGAGATCATAAGTAGCCGTATTCATGAACAAATGATGGGAGTTGCCCAAATTGCAAGAGGAGAAAAGCCCGGAATGGCTGAATTTTTCATGACTTCTTACCTCGTTTATAACATTTTTTTCATAGATATTTTCTAGAATTTATAATGGATGGGAATCTTAACAGTTCCAAGGTGTATGATGTCTTCTATCAGTTGAAGTTGGAAAGTTATGAAATACATTACATAAATATTGCCAATCACTTCTTTGCACCTACAATTTGTTCATACCACCCTAATTGGGAGACTGAAAATATTCTCCCCTGATGCTAAGAGAGTCATTACTCAGTACGGGTGTTATTTCATCCAATTCAAGACTTATTCATATATCAGGGTTAGTGGTTTTGATGGGAAACCCTATGTGCTACACAGGTGTGTAAATGACAAATGGGCATTAATGGAATTGGTCAGACAGTTGCTATCAGTACATCAGTTCATTGCCCAAAAGCATTTACCATCCCCAATCAAATTTCCCATAGTCATAGGGAATTACACTTGTCCGAACATCCAGAAGGAAAAAATGTTGGAAGGAGAGATGAACAAATGCATAATGGATAGATTTGAGGATAGAAAACATATTATGATATAAAGCATATCTTACACAGTATTGTGCCCACTCAGATAGAGTACAAACCTCATTATGAGGATTTTTGGATGAACTATGAAGATGAAAGGGAAGTTAGAAAAAGAGAACATTCAAGAATGACCTTGTCCCAGATGAGTGATTTTGGGGTCATCCAAACTCCTAAAGGGTTAGAGGATGATGGTAATGTGATTAGTGAAGAATACATCCGGGACGATATTGCTTCTCAGCCTTTGCCACCAATCAATTGGGACATTAGTGAGAAAAAATATAACCAAGAAAAGACTGCAAATCCCATCCGACTCTCCATAAGGTGGTTATTTTCAAAAGGAGTGGATATAAGTTACCAAAAGACCCCATTATTAAGAGAATATAGAAATAACAAGCTCATTGATGATGTTCTCCCCCCATATCAGAGGGTTTATGCCACTAGGGAGGTTTCATGGAGACAGAAGATTAAGAAGTTGGACTCATTGCCAGTAACGGGTGATGTAAGTGCCCAGGATAGCAGAATCAAAACTTCCCCTCCTCAAACAATGAGAAGAACCAGAGAAATGCTTCAAGAAGGTATGGTCAAGGGCCCTATTGTTCATGTTACTCCCTTACAAATTGTTCCAGCATCCACTTCGGGATCCAAAGGAAAAGAGAAAATGATGGAATCCACTCTTAAGAAGCCTAAGGAGGAAAAATTGTTTGAGACTCCTCATGAATTTCAAACACCAAAGACTGGCCTGTAGGGATCAGAGGAGGAGAAACAAGTCCAGCTTCGAAACAGGAAGCGAACTAAAACATCTGAATGGGTTGATTTGGAGGAGGAAGAGACCCCTAGACAGGTAATGAATCTTGATGTCCCTATTGTCTCATCTGCTATCACCCAGTCTCCTACAACTTTACTCATTGAGAAACCTGTACCTGTGATGAAAACCCTTGTCATTCCAATAGCTCCAGTTGCTTCACCCATCAAGGAACAACCCCTCATGAATGCTCCTATACTTGATGCCTCAACTATTCCACAACAGCATGTTGAGACCACCCCAGAGCCAACTCCAAGTAGTGTGATAGCAGAAGAGGAGAAGAGTATTAGACATGGAGTACAGCCTCATGTTGAGGAAATTCCAGTACATGCAAGCACAAGAAGAAACTTCAGGTGTCACAGTTGCAGCAGTACCTCAGGACACTGAAGTAAATGTAGGAATTCTTGAAGCTCACATTCCCACAACTAAAGCCATCTCTTAGGGACCTGGCGAGACAATCTTTGTTCCTAGTAAGAAAATGGGTGAGGAATCAGCACGGGCAAAAAAGGAAGTTGATGACCAACAACCCCCGACAGTTGAAGAAATAGGGGACCAATTTGAATCTATGGATGGAATTGAGGTTCAAGGTGGACTTATAGGACTAGGTACTCAGGAGGAACCAATATATGCAGCTTCAGAAGGTATGTTTATACCTTCTTCCTCTTCCAAAGACCTTGCAGTTATCCCTGTAACTCCAGTTCTACAATCACTTGATGAACATGAGTCTCCCATAAGAGAGTGGATAGGTAGTACTCTCCCAAAGAAGAAGAAGGTGGAAATACAGCTGAATGATGATGATTTACAGAGCCTGGCTCTCCTCAATCCAACAAGACCACCCAAAAAGGCAAAAGTTATCTCCAAGGCAACCCTGAGCAAGAAAGGAGAATGATTCATAGATGTTGCAACTCCCAAAGCTGATGTGCCTCGAGGAGAAGCATCCCCATCCAATTTTCAGGTCTCCAGGATCTCATTAGGTAAGCCTTCTACTGAAGAAATGAAATATGATTTTTCTGTAGCAGTAGAAGAGGTATTCCAAAGGATTGATGAGTTCAAAGAAACTAAGAAGGATTTAAAGGCCAAGAATGAGGCACTATCCAACTTGGTCAGAAAATTGACCAGAACTCACAAGGAAGGGCAAGTTGGAGTCCCAGAGATCACCAATGATGACATCAAGGAGAGTAAGTGACTTAAGAGAAAGAGGGGAGGCCACTATCCAATGGGAGAATGATTTGGTTATCAGAGGTGAATCAATAATCACAGAAGTTGTGAAACGGTATTCCCATATTTTTGAAAAGGTAGAAGCAACCAAGGCATTAATGGATAAATGTGAAGCTGAGCAATTAATGTGGACTGATATGCTACCAAAAATGGGAGCTATCAAAGACTTAGGTGATGACTTGGTTGTTAAAGAAGGAATTGTGTCTCTTGACTCTGTGGGAAATCAACAGGAATATTACAATATGGCAAAAGTAAGAGTGGAGATTTTAACAAAATTGTTAAAATTCTCGATGAATTGAGAGACAAAACAATGGAATATATCAGTGGCCTTCATGCTCTGATAGACAAATTAATTGGGACAGACAGTGGAGAAACAATTAGAATGGAGAGCACCGAAAATTTGATTAGAATTTTCAGGGAGTATGTTATGGGTAAACCAGGAGAGCCGAGGGTTTTCAATGTATCCACCATGCAGGAACTAGGCATACATTGAGTTAACAATTGATAAATTGTTAAAGAGGATGAAGAAAGAAAAATCTGTCTTTGCAAAGCTTGATGAAATAAGTACGAAACACGAAGTAGTTTTCAACTACCACTCAGGGCCCGATGAGGAAGTTGTCACTCAAATGTTTGAAAAGTTTGATGCCTATAAGAACAGGGTAGGGGAAAGCTCAAATCAACCCACTGTAAAGGGCCATGAAAAGTAAAAAGAAGAGCAACAGAGTTTAAAACAAACTTACTTTCACAATGCATTCTAGATCAAGGATTTCCTCAAAACAAAGTGCAGTTTACTAAAAGACAAAAGTTTGTTAGAAGTAAAAGAATATCTTTTCCATTTCTCCCAGGTGTCACCACATGGTTCTTTCTTCACTCAGCCCAATCAGGAGCAAAAAGGAATCTTTTTAGTTAAAAGATACTTCCTTTAAGAAGATTTTGAATTACACGGAGCTGAGATTCAAAGGATCCTTTAAGATGTTTTTGGGGGGAAATTAAGTCAAGTAAATAGTGTAAGTATGAGGGGTTTGTCCTCATACTAGGGGGGTTTTTTCTTAAGATTTTGCAAAGACAAGAATTGATATATTTTGTTGTGATACTGCCTAAATTGTCTGGAAGAAATACATTTTAAGTTTTTACTCTTTCAAATTCAAATGTTAAGATGATTATAGTGTATAGTCATTAATAGGGATTGAGATCATTTGTTTTCATGTTCCCTTGTCAAGAATTTGGTAGATTTAAATGAAATTTGTCTGACTATGAGTTTGGCTTACATGTTATGGATTTTATGTACTGAACATTTAGTTGATCAATTGCATTTTCTATTGCAATTTTGTATTTCTTGCTTCTCTGAATTACACTAGGTTTGTCCTTAGTGATTAAACTTTGGTCATTTGTTCAATATTGTGGTGTGAGCTTTTACTTTACAATATTGAATGCAATTATAAAATCCTTGCTGAAATCATTTTGTTGATGGATTTTTGTAAGCTTTCGAGTGTATCTTAAGCGTATGAGATCAAGAAGCAAGAAATGCTTCATTAAAATATTTGCATGAGCTTTTGTGCTAAGTATTTTAAGGATTGTGTGAAATATTTGTCATAATTGAGTATCAATGAATGCAAATCTTTCTTTAAATGGAAACTGTGACTAATTGATGAATTGTTCTTTATTGTCTGGGATGTTGTATATGTCTGAGCAAGTACTGTGAGTAGTGTTATTGAGTGATCTATTATCTTACAAATCCCCCATCCTTATAAACAAAACATAATTCGAGTCTCATCGTACAATACAAGCCCTCTTTTGTCATCCTGTTGTGTTATTTACAAATATCAGTGAAAGGAACCTGTGATCTTAATTCCCTTTATCAAAAAATGCAACAGCAATGCAGTTATCTGTCTATAGTAACATGTGTCTAGTGAAATAAGTGTATACATCACTTTGTGTGACAACTTGTGAAAGTGAAGTGTTGTGTTTATGGCCATGCTTATCCCAGACTGATCCGTTGCCCCAAAGAGATTGAGAAGTAAAAGATTCATCCCTTCTACTGTGTTTCAGGTTACCCCTTGGGTTCTCTCACCCTGGTCAAAGGCAGGACCGAAAGTAGTAGGGTTGGCCATTCCTTTTGTACGTGTCACCCAAGCCCTCTAAAGCCCGGTCTCAATAGGTTTGTCAGACATTTCCCCAGGCTACAAACAACGTAAAATCCCCAAGCCTGACATTCTTAAAATACCTCAGTCTGTTTGTTGAAACTGCCTGGCCCCAAAGGAGGTGTAAATTTGGGTACCAACACGTATGAGTGTGAAGGTTGCAAAATTTGGTTTTGGGGATTTTGAGCTTGTTGTTATCAACTATTTCAGTTTGCCCTACAATATGTTTGTTGTCATCAATAAGAGGACAGCCATGAGAGGAGACAGTTTCCAAATTTCCAAAGCATTTTTAGCCATCAAGGATTGGTTCTTTCTCACCTCATTCATCATTGCAAGAGCAACAAAGGTGATTAACACAGAAAGATGGTAAGCATAATAAAAATCATCTTGTTGTTAATCGTAATGTTTAGATTCAACATAGCATGGTTTTGTTGGAATTGCATTGCACAAAGATCTACTACTTTCGGGTATGTACATGAGAAGCCAAGGATGATATGTTTATTACATAATGGCTTCATTAATTTTGATAACAACACTGCTGTCATACGCACTTCCAGCTTGCACAGTGGCACATTTGTAAGCATACATGTGGATTCAGTCATGGAGAAGTGTTGGTTTTCAAAATTATAGCATTGTTGGCAATCAATATAGTATCATTTCCAGAGCCTATATCATTGTTGTATGGAAATTACCATGCATCTCATACTCCAAGGAATGATGAGGTGAGAAGCACGTCTTTCATTCAATTTCAAGTTTGTTTACGCATATGGGATTTGGGAGTTTTTGTGAGTATTGCAAAAGGTGAAACTTTTGATTTCAAGATTGTTGGCCATTATGTCTATGGTGTTGTAATTGATGTCAAAGGTCATTGTTGAAAAAGGGGTGTCAAGGTGTGTTAGGTGTCTCCATGAGGTGTCAATCAAGGTTAAACATGAAAGTTGATTGGTAGCGTCCAATCTTGTTGTCTTGTCATGGTGTCTTGGAGCATGGTCTAGCATGCATGGTCATAGTATGAGTACTCCAAAGGTTGTTGAAGGTCTTCATGAGGTCAAGCATGTTCCATGAGATGTGTAAGAGAGGTCTAAGTGTCTGCAAGTAGTCATCATGGTCTGTTCATAAGAAGTCAAAAAAGTTGAATCCAGTCATTCTTGGCCTATTCATAGACCTAGTGCATGTGATTTGGCATGGTGGCATGAGCATATGAAGCAGGCAAGTCTAATCATGAGCATGGTAGGTGTGTTGTGCAATTTTTACTGCATATGAAGTGTTATGTTTGGAGTCATCAAGGTCAGTATTGTAGAGGTCTGATGTTGTTACAAGGTATCTATTGCTAAGCAATGTTTCCATGACAGAACAAAGGCATATAGGACAAGGTAAGTAAGTCTTGAGTGAATTGGCGAGTTGCAGATATATTTGAGTATGGATGAGAGTTGATGATGTATTAGAGGGAAAAATCATCATGGTGCTTCAGGTCGAATTTCAGGTCAAGGAAGTAAAGACAAAGCAAGAAAATGGATTGTCTAGCAAAACCGAGCATCGTAAGAATGCTATCTACATAGTTCCACAGGATCATCTGTATTTCAGCTGGACCCACACGTGTTGGTTCTGAATGGAAGCTAGTGAGAATACCGAATTTTTTACATTGAGCTAAGAGTGTTGTGCAAAAAGAATGAGTTATTTGATCGTCCCATAAACATTTCCATGAACAATCGTCAAGAAGTCAAACTGGTCTTATAACCCTAGTGAAACCCTCGTAGCATCAGCATTAGAAGAAAGATGAATTGTATGGGCACCAAATGATCTAGGCAAGCAAATGTGATGCATCAGGGTTGAAGAGGATTCTCCAGGGCTCATTTTGGTGGTGGTTTCATGTTCCATCTGTTTCAGGAAGTAGGAGAAAAACCCTAGTTTTGTAGAGATTTGCAATTTCAGAGCTAAGATGGAAGTTCCATGAAAAAAGGTGAATTGTTCCAAAATCCGTGGGAGATCCTCTAAGTGGCCATAAAAAGTTTCAGGCAGGTACAGTGAAGAATTTTTAAGGTGCAGGTCTCCAAAGTTGCCCTATCGTTTTTGGCCTTAAGGGCTAAAAGCTAGTCGTGGAGGTTTGAGTTGAGCCAAGTTGATTTGCATGATGGAACATGGTTATTTGGTCTTGGACAGCTTGTAGACATCTGATATGTTGTGTTTGAGCTCTTGGAATGGTATGATGAGGTGGTTTTCAATTGAAGACCCATTGGCCTACTTAGCCCTATTACATCTCTCAAGAAGCCTTGTTGGATCAATTATGCAAGAGTGAAAATCCCCATTTGACATATGCTTGTAGGTGCTTGGAAGTGTTGTTCAAATCCCTGGTGATGTGTTTCATGCTTTGGTTTAGCTTGGAAGTGATGTTGAAGATGTTTGGAGCTTGATCTCTCAAGACTGATTCTTGAGTCCTTGGAGCAGGTTTGAGCAATACTAGAGATTAGTCTGTTTAGAAGTCTTATGCCCTGGAGATTGAAGTAAGTTGTTTCAGAAAGAAGACTTCATGTGCTTTCCATCCATATGCTACTTCAGTCTTGATGATGAGTTTTGATGTGCCGAGTTGCTTGTTCTTGGTGACCTATTTCTGTGGCATGATCAACATGCTTAAGCGAGGTAGGTGAGTTGGATGTCTTGGACTGTTGCGCCTTGTTTGGTGGTGTCTCATGGACCTGGAGAGTGAGTTGGAGTCATTGTGCATCCATTCATGTGCCCAAGATGTCGTGACAGTTGTTTTTGCTATGCAAAGTTGTTCACTCTTGTGGACTGGTTTTTGGTGCTTGAAGACCTAATGGGAGGTGTTTGCTTCTTGGTGTGTTTCATGGTGGAGATAGCATTTGTAGAGCTTCTTGTCCTTTTTGATGATGTTGAGAAGATGTCCATGATGTATCCTAAGCTTGTGAAGCTTTGGTGAAGCCTCTATGTGCCTTTGAAAATCAGATTGCATTCGTTAGAGATGGAGAGCTTGTTTTAGGCTTGTTTGAGAAGCCTTGGAGCTAGTCCTTGAAGGTGTAATCCTTGCCTACTTGGGTCTCCTAGAGATGTTTATATGATGTTGTTGATATATTTTTGAGTTGGAAAGACCAACCTATATGGTCATGGCCGGCCTAGAGGTGTTTTTTGCAAGTATCATGTATATAAGTGAGTTATATTTGCTCATTGTGACTAGTTGTGAGGAGGATATGCACGAGCTATAGGAGGTGAAGGAAGAGTGTAGAGGGGTCAAGGACAGATGAGAAGAGGAATGAAGGACTGAGAGATAGAGGAGATGATGTGCAAGGTCATTAACCTGATCAGCCAAAGGAGGAGCAAATTTGAGCGAGTTGGAGAAGAGATTGTTTTGAAGAGGGTTTGGTGTGCATGGAGGTGAATATTTGATCACAATTAGTTGTGGGAGCAACATTATCTAAGTGATCTTTATCTTCACGTGGTTGAGTGGGTGTTTGATCACCTTAGGGGGTAGTAGCCTCCTTGTATAGTGGGTGTTATACTAAATAGGGATGGGTGCTCCTTGTGAAGTGGATGTTTCACTAAATAAATCTTGCTTGATGTGTAATATTCTTGCAAGTCCTTTGTTATGAGTAATATTAGTAGAGGTTTTAGTGTGTTTTCTTCCCCTTGAGGGTTTCACATTAATATGTTGAATGTACTTACGTTCTTTTTGTTTCATGCACTTGTGGATGAATTGATACACACCTAACAAGTTCAAGATTGTATGTATAGAGTTGAATGGTTAATCTGAATGATGTTGTAAGCAATGGCAAATGCAAGTTAAGGTTTTGTAAGACTGATTCCCCCCCCTCTCAGTCTCTGTGCTTCTAACAAAGATTAGTACTACTTGATAATTTTAATCATTATGAGTGTCGGGACAAGGGAAACATCAAGTGAGATCTTATGGGGAACACAAGCAATATTGATCATCTTCATAGAGGAGATTGTTTGCATCAGTTTTATGCCATGTAATTGTTAATGTTTGGGTCAATCAAGGTAAAAATTATAATTCAGATTTTTCGATCTGATGCATTGCTAACCCTTGGATCCATGAAAGAACCGGATGCAGAAATGTGAAAAAGGGAAAGCAATTATGATGAATTTGCAGTTGTACATATATCAGTCATAGAGGGAATTGAGGATGGATCAAAACTGAAAAATGATAAGCATACCTCTTGAAGTAAGTACTCCAATAAGAAATTGAGGCCGATTCACAAATTTTGTATGCTATCTAATAGTTCCGGATATTGTATCTCAGCTGGAAGTCAATCCACTTGGAGATGAATGGAAGTAGTAAGAATACTGAATTTTGGGGCATTGCAAGCATGTTGTCCTGCCAAGCTTCTATGTGACTGTCATAAACATTTCCATCCCCTTCTTCATGTTGCTATCATCTGTAATAAGGTTTCCACCCCCTAACATCGTGATTTTCAAAAGAGAAATGCATGGGTACAATTGTGTTTGGTACAACCAAAAAGAAAATATGTAAGAATTCATTCCTTGGGGGGAGACTTTGCTGAAACTGTTGAAAAGAAATAAAGGAAGACTTGCCATCATGTCCATGAGATATGAGGAAGCGAGAATGTTGAAACCTTTGGTTTACTTTAATGAGTTTGTTTCATGTGTAGGTACAAAACAGGAAGCCAAGGGAGAAGCTGAGATTTATTTGGGATCCGGGCACTTCAATTGTTTGAGGACAAGCGATTTTGAGTGGGAGGATTGATATCTCTCTCTCTATCTGAACTCTATCTCTATCTGAATGAGACTCTATATGGGTTCGTTGTCTTGTCGCTCAACACCTCTCTCTCTCTCTCTCTCTCTCTCTCTCATATATATAGATATATGGCGCCTAAATGGAGCCCTATATATCATTTAGGGGTGGCTGGATACTCTATATGGTTGGGTCAGCACGGCTACGGCCAACGGGAGCTATATATACATAGTAGACTAGGTATGCTTATCCCTATGCTAAAGTAGCTTTCGAGCTTAGCCTAGCAAACATGGCCCTGAAAGGCGAGGAGTGAGCGCAGCCCCCTAGTCTATATCCCTCTCCCTCTGATCTATATAGGTAGGTGGGAGATGGGCAAACCCAATCCCATAGAATAGAGAGGGCCCAATGAGAATTGCATTCATATTTCTTCTAGTTCCCATTATGTCTTTGTTTGAGTCAATATTGGCTTAATGGATGATGAATTCTACTTGATGTAATTGCGTAAAAGTATTTTTAATAGCAATTTGGGCATGAAGGTTTCTTATTTGGTTCAAAGACTTCTAATCCTTGTGGGTCGGCCTTGATTGGAGAGCCTACATAGAGGTTAATGAAGAAAATAGAATTACTTGAAGGTCCTCTTATGCATTGGGCTTCTATTTTGATGTTGACGCCACTTGAGGATATATAAGGACATGAAGGTTCATTTGAAGGGTTATGCATGTTTAATTTAAAAATTGATATCTTGGGTTTGTGCACAATGTGCCCTACTCTACACTAAAGATGAAACCTTTAGTGTGGCTCAACTTTGGGGACAAAAACCTCCATTGTTGGAAGATTGAGTAACGAACACTCCTCAAGCTTGAGGGGAATCCCATATAGGGGTTTCCAAAGTACTTCAAGGTGGTTTATTGCCAGTGTTTCTCCCTTTCTTACCCTAGGCAACTTGCATGGCTGGAGGGTGTGGTATGTTGTAGGGCTGATTTCACTACTTTGGTTTGATATTCTTGTTCAGCATTATTTATAAGGCCGTAATCTGAACTTTGAAGAATTTTGGTGAGAATTTTCTATTTTTCCTAGCCCTTGGTTTGGTTGGACTGCTGCTGTATAAATATTTAATTCTAGCTGTGATGATCAGATATTTTTTCAATCTTTTAATGTATTTGTTATGTATAAATATTGTCATGGTGAGATAAATTATTTCTGTGTTATTCTACATTGATTTGCATAGTGAAAAGTGGATTTGAATCTCATAGGCAGTTTGCTGCCCTAGGAGACTGCAGATTTTGTATTGGTTAATCATTATAAGATATTCTCAGCTATTTTCAAAATTTTTTGTGTGTGCGCTTGAGGGTGTTTTCAGATCATGTCAATATTCCCATATACCAGTAGGGTTTTTATAACCATTTTCAGGAATGAATTATGGGCTTTATTTGTGGCTTCTGGCAGACGTTTTGTGTTTTTGGTGTTTTCCATCGTTTCGTTTTCTGTGAAATTTCTCTAGGTCAATTCCTTTGCCGGTTTGGTATGTGGGCTAATTCAAGCAATATTATCATTGAAAAAAAGGAAGCATATTAAACACAAACAGGAAGGAAATGCAAAGTTTGACGAGTATAAAGAAATGGAGATCAAGCTCTATGGACAAGAATTATGCCAAAAGGAATTCGCCAGTCCACAATTAGGAGGTTATTCCACTGGTTCTCTCTGAAAAGACGAAGTCTGTGACAATGCACGAAAAAGCTTCTTCTGGGCAGGGTCATAAATTTCAAGAAGGATTTGAAGGTGTATAGGCATTTTTGCATACATCATATGAAAAAGAAAAATAAGGAACGTTTTTAAGCTACAATGGGATTTATCAGCATGTTCTCAAGCATAGCAGCAAAAAAAAGCCAATGCAGATAGGTGGGATTTTTGTACCTGCAGCTAGCAAGGAAGAATACTTTTTCCAGTTTGCATGGAAGCAAACGTTGAAACCATTCTGGTGTCCCCAGCCACTTAAGTCGTTTTTTGTTTGTACAATGGGAAAATTAGAGGCAATTTCGCAGGATGCCCAGGCGGGGTTTGCCTAATTTCTTACCTGCCTTGCACATGGGGTTTTAAAAATTCCTTTATCTGTGATTCTGGCAACGTGAAATTTCTCTAGGTCAAAGAAAATCACTTAAGGCATTGATGGGATTTTCTGTAGGTCGCATGCCTTGGTGGGAATTTTGTACCTGCCAGGGTAAATAATCCCATTATTAGAAAAGTCAAACATTGTGAAATAAAAGAAAATCTTAAGTGGATCATATGCCCTGCAGGGTAAAAAATCTCATTATGAAAGTCAAACAGCTTAAGTGGATCATGGGATTTTTGGAGCTGCGGTGCAGGATGAATAATCCCATTGAAAATTGGCTTTTAAAAATAGAAATTGCCTATGTCAAAAAGTGCGACCCCTTTTGGGATAGAAGGGCAGCTTTAAATGCATTAAATTAATTAATTCCTTCTCCAAATTTGGCGCCCAAGCATGTGGAAAAGTCAACAAGGGTAAAGTGAATAAAGGAAATTAGAATTAGAAATTCTAAAATTAAATAAATATTATTTATTTAATGCAGCCCCTTCATGTCAAAAAAGTGCGCCCCATTTGGAAGAAGAATAATACTTTTTAAAGTATTAATTGATATAATTAATTCCTATTTTCAGTGGATGAGGTCAAAGCATACTGTGAAGCTTAAGTGAACTGGAAGCAGAGAGCTAAAATTAAATAAATTTAATTTATTTAATGGCAGCCATGAGCATGCACAAAATAGGCGCCCCATTTGAAGAGAAAAAGCTTATTAATTAATTAATTAATTGTTAGGAATAGGAGGGGCAATAATTAATTATAGAATGATGAGGGTTATATAAGCAAGGGCTGCCATAAGGATGAATTAATTAATTCTCATAGCAAGGAAGTGCAGCCCAGACAAAAAGTGCGCCCCATTTGAAGAGGAATTTTGCTAAGAAGGTGTATTTACTGCTGGAAGCTTCAAAATTTGGCGCCTAGGTTTGAAGGAGTTTGATTTGTGTCTGAATAATTGTCTGCATAGTGGTACAGGTGCTTAGGTGAAGTTGACAAAATTCATGCTTGCTTTGCATGCAAACAAAACATCAAATTTTGGGGCAGTAGGCTTGATATATGCAAATTTTTATAATTAAAATCAAGTGTTCATGTTCCGGTTGTCATCTTTGTCTGAATTAATTGCAGGAATTCATTACAAGTGCTTTTATAAGAGAAAGGGAGCTTAAATCAATGTCCAATACATTGAACATATCCTCCGAATCTAAAGAAATCTCCAGATCTGCACCGGTTGTAAAGAATTCCGACTGAATAAAAAGAAAAAGAATTGCTCAGATAAAAATCGCTCCAGCCATGGCAAAGCGGGATGAACAGCAGAAAGATCAGCAGAATCATGCATAGATCCAAATCCAAATCCATAATTGATCCAAAGGCTTCATCCTCTTGTTTCGAATGCAGCCCGTGAAGAAGTCAATGCATGAAGAATTCCTTCTAAGACCTTGTGCATGTTCTCCCAATCTTTCAGTTGAAACCTTCATTGAATTTGCATTCACTCGGAGTGCTTTCCAGAATTTTTAATTGCTCATATGCAATTAAAAATAAAAATGATGAGTTATTTACGGAAAACATTGCACTGATGTATGTACTGGAGAAGAACTACAAAAGCTTCAAGGATAAGAAGGAAGACCAATCAAAGGCAATAGCCCCGCAAGCAAATCACAGTCATTAGCTTCCAAATCCTGCCACTTCCAGATCCAGTTTGGTGAGAATCAAAGGCAAAAGAATCAGTTGCATGCAGAATATGAAAAAGGACAAGACTGCAACTTTCCTCTTTATTCTTCTTTCTCTTATTTCCTCCGACAAAGTAATTGAGTGATCAATTAAATTATACAACTTAAGTGATTGGTTTAAAAGCCATTACTTAAAGAAGTCAACTACTTGGAGATAGGTGGCAGACGTGCAAAATAGAAGGTTCTATTTTCAGTTGCAAATCATGCATGTCATGCAAAGAGGAATTCCAGGATGGAGATTGCCAGTTGTTTCCTTTTCGACTTCCACATGTGTCAGTTCACTAAAAGCTTCCGACTTGCAATTGTTCCTCTACATTCTATAAGTAGAGGAAGAACCTACGGGTTAAAAGATCAGAATTTGTAAGCAGCATTCTTGTGTTCCAGACTTTGTGCTGAAACCCCTGATAGCTATTTGAGCAAAGGAATACAAAGGAGCAGATTTCCGGAGAACTTTGTGTCATGATGCATTTTGTTTCTAGCTTTTGTCTTAGATCTACTTATAAACTTTGTGCTATTTTAGATCTAGATTTGAAGTTGCCTTTGCTTATAATTTTGTGTGTTAATATCTATTGATTCCGTCTATGTGCATGCAATCAACTTTGTTATCTATTGATTGGGTTGCACATCTTCCCTATTTCTTCCCTGTGTTTTATTAGTCCCTTCTTTAAATATTTCCTTTCTTTAACAGCTACTTACAGCAAAACGATACAGCTATGGTTCATGCGTTTCATGGTTAAAGTAAAACCCCCATATAGATACTAGCATATTTTATTGAAAAATCTGACACGGGAGCCTCACCGGTAAATGAGGGAGATTTATCTCATGACTGCCTAGGTTTTCAACAATGCAGAAAATCTAGCCAACACATTCAGTGAGAAAGAAAAATTTAATGTTCAATTTTTAACTTGTGACATTAATCTAAAGATTCCTGTAATTCAGCGATTGAGTTTATTCTCGTGCAATTGGTCTTATTACACTCATATGCATAGTGTGATATCATTGATTATGGAGTAAGTGTTTGTGGAAACAAGACAGGGACTTCATGATGTCAGTTTGATTGCGACTAGCTGAAATGCTTCTATCACCTCCACATATTGAAGATATAATAGGTTAAAATTTAAATATTGGATTTTTTAGATAAGGTTTTTGAATAAGCTATGTTGGTAATTAGGAAAATCTAACTCAGTTTTATCCAAAAACCCTATCAACTTTAAAACATTGAAGTATAATCTTACCAATCCATGAGTTCAATTAATGAGCCAACCAAAACAAGCTGAAATGGTTGCATTTGCTGAGACTTGAGAATCTCATCGAGATACACAAGTCCCAATCCAATGACTCAATTGTTATACAATCCATAGTTTACATACTCAGGGAGTACTCTCTAAGTCTGTGAGTACTCGCCCAAATTATCCCACAGCGAGTTTTAATTCTCCATTAAAACACGCGAGTCTGGTATTCTCGAGTATGGGCGAGTTTTTCAAGAGTACTCACATATAGTTGGCAATACTCGCCAATACTCATTTGATACTGTGTTTTCTATAAAATTTATTTTTTTAAAGAAAATTAAGTATTTTTTAAGTTGCAGAGTATTACCATGTGTTGTCCACTCAAAATTCCCCCGCTCTGATAAGAGTAAAATTTTCAAAATTTTGAGTTTTAAGTGTTTTTCTCTGAAATGCCTAAGTCGTGAAATTGAAAAAATCTGTGTTTTGGGTCATTTTGTGTGATTTTCGGGCCTGTCGGAACTTTTTGTCCCATCTGTCCCAAGTACGAAAGTGCACTCTGTTCCCCGATCGGCCGAAATCCCCGAAGCTGTCCCATTTTTCGGGCCCGTCGGAAAGTTTTGTCCCAAGTGTCCCAAAGTTTATTTTTGCATGTTGTTCCAATTTCGGCCGAATCATCCTTCCCGCGTACTTCGCACTTTCCTGTCCCAACTGCCCCATTTTAAAAAGTGCGCCCTGTTCCATTTTCGGCCGAAACTCCCAAGTCGCGCATTCCGGAACTTTGGCTCAAATTTCTCAAGTTCAAACGTGACCTGTTGTTCCATTTTCGGCCGATTCGCCCGATTTTGTCCCAACCGTCCCGAAGTCAAAAAGTGCGCCCTGTTCCATTTTCGGCCAATTCGCCCGAACCGCATCCTTCGGAACTTTTTGTCCCGAATGTCCCAAAGTTAAAAAAAAATGCACGCTGTTCCATTTTCGGCCGAAACTCCCGAGTCGCGTACTTCAGAGCTCGTTGTCCCAAATCAAAAAATGCAAACTGTTCCATTTTCGGCCGGTTCGCCCGGACCCGCGTCCTTCGCGCATTTTCGTTCCAATTGTCCCAAAATGCATTTTGTGCGTCTTCTCCCTGTTTCGCCCGAACCGGCCGAGCCGCGTGTTTCGCGCATTCGCGTCTCACATGTCCCAAGCGTACCAAATGCAATTCATACTTAGTTTTTCCCGCTCGACCCGAATATGCTAAAATATGAATTTAAGTTGCGGCTCTGATCCGAAGGTCAAATTTCAAGAAGCAGTTACGAAGGACGAAGTTCAAGACGCCGGTTACATCGGTTTTCAAATATATTCGCTGTCATCCTTAAGATGAAATTTCTGGTATGTCCCTCGTGGCCAAGACATGGCTGAGACGTGGAGGAAAACTCAAGCAGCGGTTTCTGAAGACAGTGGGTCCTTCTCAGAACTAGACACCTGTCTCCTTCTCCTTTCTTTCCTCTTCTTCCCTTTCTTTTCGTATTCTTTGTAATCAGTTAAGGTATTGTAACTGGCGGTCCTTAACTATTCTTTAGTTAAAAGAAACGGTTACGGAGAGTAACTGTCTTGTAAGCTATATAATGGCCTTTCCACGCCATTTCGCGGGAGGAAGAACTTGGCTTATTTTTCTGAAAGTGTAAATAGATCATAAAGAAATCAATACAGAAGGGCTTTCTATTCTTTGTCTATCTGATCTCCGTTATCTCTGAGCTTTCATTTATTTTCTTTGTGAAGATCATTTGTCTCCAGTTTGTTAGTCTTGCCGATTGGTGATCTTGTATAACCAGGAAGGAACTTTGTGTCCTTGATTAATAAATCTGTGTTACGTTAAGAAACTTTGTGTTCTGGCAGATGTTATTTACAGAACTTTGTCTCTAAATTCCATCTTATTTATACGATACGAATGATCTTGTTTTAATTCACTGTGACTTTCGCATACATAAAGAATTACTCTGATATCTATAATTCTGCATGTTGCCTTTCTGCTATTTCCCGCACTCTCATTTCCTCAGTCCTTTTGTAATTGATGACCTTCATAGAAAACACTTTCGTGGTATCCAAGTTTAACCAACAAATCATGTCCTGTACATTTGTAAATAAGTTCGTTTCTGAATAAGGGAACCTCTCCCATTAAAGAGGAGGGACTTCTTGTCCCCTGACTGTTGCTCTTCTAAAAAGTCCTATCTGACGACCAACACCATGTCAAAAAAAATTGGTCTGCTGAGTATGAGTATGCAAATTATGATACAATCAACCACCAAAATGACTCGCAATAATATTTGCAGGAGTGTCCTAACAAAAACAGGGAAATAAAAAATTATGTGATAGAAAAGTTCAGGACTGCCATGTGGACGGGTCAGATTGGTCTAAAGAAAGCACATTATATTAGAGAATTCAACTACACTGGGGAACATGATGAAAAAGCTTATCTAGGGGCAACTATCAAGGGTAAAGCAAAGATTCTAGTGGCACAGTTAAGAACTGGATCGCATCATCTTAGATGTGAAACTGGTAGATGGACTATTCCAAAGGAAGATTGGGAAAGGAGAATTTGTCTCTTCTGCAGCAAAGGGGTCGTCGAGACAGAATGGCATTTTGTCATGGAAGTGTTCAGCATATGAGGATATCCGTATTCAGTACAAAAACAACCTAAAGGTGGACAGACTAGAGGAACTCTTCGAAGGAACAAAGCTCCCAGCGACGGCAGGCTTCATCCTCAAGATTCACAGCCGAAGAGCGGATATTGAGAGGAGACTGAAATCTGATTAAAATAATTGTCTCTGTGGTCCCATAGACTCTTTAGTCTCGTGGACGTCATTAAAATCTTTCATTTCATTTCATTTGTGCGTTATCCATCATAGGCTAAAACAGCTGCCATGAAAAATTTAAAACCATTGCAGTTTGGTGTTTGGACTCTTTTTTGTTTGCATTTTCACAGGTGAGAACGGGTGAACACAATTGAAGCTCGATGTTTGGGATATGTTCAGTATAGTTTTAATTTGCCAAGATTTTTGCCGAGTTTTGAGTCAAGTATAGGGAGTTGGTCTTGCTGAGCCTGAGTTTCATAACTGTGTTTTCAAGATCCTTGCCTAACTAGTAGTTGGGATGAGCTAGACAAATATTCAGAACAGAGACATATGCCATTACTGAAGCTTAACACGCAAAACAATCCCCACACCTAACAACATCAAATTGTAACAATGGAGTGCTATCTCAAATCACAGATTGTAGCACAACCGGTAATATTTCATTTACAGACCAACAGATAATAAACTCAAAGAAGACTTTAGTATATGTGTGGATCAGAAAACTTGAAAGTGCAATTCACTAGAAGTGTTATTGCCCAAAGTTAGTGTTTACTTCACAATGAAACCATTAACTGCATCTTCAAGATGTCTCAGAGGTAAGGGCTTTCAAATTAGGAAAAAAGAAGACACCATTTAAGATATTCCTGGCATCATACAATCACTTTGACATTGTCATTTATAAAAGGATCAATACTACCTAGGAAAATGTTGGAAGAAAACACAACTCAACTACAAAATAACAAATATAGTCTCTAAAGACATGAAAAAACAGGCAATAAAATACCAAGAAAATTGTAGGAAAATATTCAAAAGATTTAACTAGACCTAGATTTTCCCACTCAATGGACTAGACGAGAATCCTTGTAAATATAGGGTTCACACAACTTCATTGTTGAACAAATTGAAAATCACTCTTACACTGACCCCTCCTAGTGACTATCTGGATGAGCTATGGGCTGAACCTTGATCTTCTAAAGCTGAGGATGATCGCAACTGTGCTACTCAAGCCAGCTTTCTTAACTGTTTTTTCTGTCTTCCTGTCTCAGCTCTATGAAACTGTACAGTTTTACAGTTCGGATATATTTATGAAACTATCTATATACATATTCGGTCCTTACGGACCATCACTTCTTAGACTTTGTCGATCAGAAGGGCTCATTATGTTGTCAAGTTTTAATGTATATATGATTCCTTGCTGAAAATCAGATTTCTTTTGTGGTTTCCTCTGAGGGACAGAATCTTCTTGTTGTAGTCAGCTGTTGTCTCTCAAATAATCATTGGAGATGGTTATTAAGCCTGAGCACCCTGTTGTATCTCCTTATCTGTACTTCATTTGAATATTAGGCAGGGCCTCCATGAATTGAAGTCCCTATACTTACGTAAAAATAAATGATCATTGGGTCTTTATTGCATCTTCTTTTCTATCTTTTTCTTCTTATTGAAGAATTATATTTTCAATTGTGGATTTCTGTTTGTTTGAGAGCATCACTCATTAGGGAAAGAAATCTTTATTGCAGGTTTATAACCTTCATAGATCTCCCTATTTATGGGATAATCCTCATAAATTTGAACCAGAAAGATTTCTTGTACCCAAAGATAACAAAGACATCGAAGGCTGGGCTGGTTTTTCTCCATACAGAAGCCAGGGAGCATTGTACCCAAATGAGGTGATTTATTAATTTTTGCGTGTGCTAACAAAGATTAGAATTTGTAGTTACTAATGCATCTACAAAGTTCCTACTATTGTTTCGTTGTTGTTTGGCTCTTTATACATTGTTGAATGATGATGTCAGATGATTCTTTAAGTTTTGGTGGGTCTGTGGCTGATGCATTAAGTTATTATTTGGTTAGGTCATATCAGATTTCGCATTTCTTCCATTTGGGGGCGGTCCCTCGTAAATGTGTGGGCGATCAATTTGCACTTATGGAATCAACTGTTGGGCTGGCTATGCTATTACAAAAATTTGATCTGGAGCTCAAGGATTCTCCAGAATCAGTGCAGATTGTTACGGGTGCAACAATTCACACAAAAAATGGTTTATGGTGTAAAATAAAAGGAAGGGAAGGATTATAGTTATTGACTACAGAATCCTGACAAACAGTTGTAATGGTCTATATCCATTGTTAAAAATATCCAAGTTTTTCCTTCTGTATCGGTTGAATGCCATTCTCCAATGTACATACAATGTGTTTTTCAAAATATTAGCTAAATTATTAATTAATGGAGTTGATTTTTGGTCTACTACAGTTCTCATTCTTTACATGCCCATCGGCTCATGTCTCCAAGTTGAAATAAACATTCCATATTTATTGATTACAAATTGAGACATTTCAGCAAGATATCATTGGACCCAATTGACAATCCAACACCATGTTATATTTATAATTTAGTAGTATAATTTCTGACAGTGCTTGAATTCTCTGCAATGTGGCTACTAATGGTAAAATGACCTTTAATCTTGAAGAAGTTTGCTTCGCATATCAGGCATTGGTATTACTCACCTTGCAATACGCAAAGGCGCCCTGCCCTAGCCTTCAAAGAGTGTTTTCTTGTAGGATCGATATGTCTCGCCTTGCTAAAGTGAACCATAGATTGTGATTATTCAGACGTAATTAATCTTCTCAACACTTAATTGTATAAACCCATAGATAACAATTTTCAATGTGACTAGGCATACTTGAGCAAATTCTCAAATACATAACCCGGCCAGATTTTGCACTTAGCTAATATAGTCATATGGGTTTGGAGGATTCTAGGTGGTTATGAGTGCAAAGACAATTGGAAGATTGTGGCAATTGAGTAAATGCTTTTTCTATGTGAACATGTGACCTAAAATTGATCTTGGTCAAAACCATACAAATCATTCAATAAAGTATGTATGGTTTTGAGCTCTTCTATATGGTCTTGGACACTACTTGGAATCCTGGGTTTGAAGATCTCCATGACCCACTTCACCTTCTTAGAAATATGTTTCGTTATCTTTAGGTATTCTTTGATCAGATTTGCTAGAATGACTTTGTAAACATCTGAGTGACTTAAGGATCCTCAAATTCCCCTTGTAGTGCAAGGAGTTCATGGCAAAACAAATGGTCTAGGTGACTACATTATGGGCACCCATGAACTCCAATTTTTCATGTCAATAGCACCTGCTTCGAAGCAGGCAAACTCAAAAACCGTCCATGGTGTCTCATCCTCAGCATGGGTGATATGGAAAACTAGTGTATGGTGCAATTAGAATTTGACAATCGTAGAAAATGGCCAATGCCTTTGGCTGAGTAACTCACAAGACTCGCGAGTTACAAATCCTTGGGAAGGGTCACTTTGTTTACGAGTGTATGAGTGAAAAGCTGACTAGTACTCCTAAAATTAGATAGGCAAAACTTCACTTACCACTATATGGAGGGGTAACTACCTCTTAATCGATGTAAATGAGGTCATTTTTTCTTCAGGGATATTTGAGTTCACTTTCAGTGCTAGATTTTGCATGGGGATCTTACATGCTAAAGTGTCAGGTTATTTAAATGAGGTATAATTTACTTACTTATATATGGGGTTTGAAGGGTTTTATGACATGAAGGGGTTGACCAAAGGGGTGTGTTTTTTGATATGAAGGTTGATGAGAATTGACCACTTCTACATTAATGCACATAAAGTTGTCAATCCAAAACTATCTCTAATAGGGTCAATGTATCCTAGATTGTCTCATAACTTGACCAAGTCTGTGTGCATTATGATTTTGGACAAGAGAGAGAAAAATACATTTGTGAATCTTGTATTTCGGCCTTTCTACATGGATGTACATTATAGATGTTATTCTAATGTGCAATGTGGACCTATTTTAGATTAATGCTTGTAAATCTCTATTAGGTGCCTATTTACAAGATAAACCAAGTCTCATGACGTGTTTCTCCTACTCCCCTGTGCCTAACCAAGAGCTGAGAAGAGTGCATCCCTTGTACCATGCACAATGTGTAATGTTGCCGCAGGGTCAATGGAGTGTTCAGTGTCTACATTCCCCGGCTTTAAGTATGGCCAAATGAAAACTTATAGGTAGCTTTAAAGGAAAATATGCACTGAGTATATAGGACACACTGTCTTTTCTCAAAGTAAATTTATTTTGCAGTAGTCCCATTGTATTAGTTGTTGAAAACTCAATGCTTTACAAGATGACAACTTATTTCGCCAACACATAGTTATAGTCAATGCCAATAGATATGAAATTGAAATCTAACTCAAATGTAAATAAAGTTTGTAACTTTTGTAAAATGTGTAACAAGCACAATGTGCGAGTAAAAGATATGCAAGACAATGGAAGGAATACACATGTTCATTTCATAGAGGGAGGATATCTCATTCTTGTTGTACTTTGAAGATTTGGAGTTAATGAAATAACGTGGGATTGGGGGTGATCAGTCCCCAATTGTACTGAAGGATAAACTGGAGTGTTGAGTGCATGCAACCCAACACCAAAAAGAAGAGAGAGATGGGTATCAATGCACCATGTTAAGAGGTAAGAGCAGTGTATCAAAATATTTAGTAACCTTGATATCTTCTCACTGAAATGTGAAGGATGAAAGAAAGGACAACCAATAAAGAACTTAGCCATTTTGATACATTCCAAAACCCCGTGGACCACACCACTGTAGAAAAATCAAGGCCTAATTTTGTAAGTAAACCATATAGCCAAAAAGGAATGGATGTACCATGCCCCCACTGTGTTGTGCAATTGAGTCTGAGTATGTAAATTCTAGAATAACGCAAAGGAGGAGAAGGCCCATGCCCCCAAACCTTGTTTTTGTAATTGTATTTGAGTAGTGTAATGGAGAAGGAATGAAGTATGCATGCCCCTTATACAATGCTTTGAATTGTATCATTTGTGTTTGAATTTGTACTAGAAATTTGTTAATAGTTGTAGAAATATAAAATTGTTGAAAATTTCTAAGAATTTGTCCCCAAGGCAGGAATGCCTAGTAGGATCAAGACCAGTCTACAGCCTAGACTTGAAGTGTAGAGTTTGGACAAGTGTATATTTTTTCCAATTGTTTGTATATGTACATGTTTATGAGGATTTTTACCTTGTACCATGTTCATGTGTCAAGAAATATGTCAGTGCTAGATATAGATGTAGAATATATATATATATATATATATATATATATATATATATATATATATATATATATATATATATATATATATATATATATATATCAATGAATGCCCTCTCTTTTAAGGCATGTGTGATATAGCATTTGAGCTCACAGCTCAAAAAAAATATGTGTACCCATGTTAAATAAGTTTGATAATCTGTTTTTGGATCACATGGAAGGATGTAACAATGACCACCGATGGGAACATGTTCCTACAAAAGGGGTTGCACATAGTGGTGACCATGGCACACAAAGTAACACCCAACATGCAACAAGAGATAGTATTAGTAATAAGTATATGTTAGATAAATAAAAAAATGCATAGGCAAAGCAATAGTCAATCTACTCAACATAAGCAAGAATAATGAGAATACATGTGTATAGAATAAAATAAGCGTGATAGTGAAGAGATAGTCAACCAAGCTAACATAAGGGATAACATAGAAAATAGTCATATCAAGGCATAGATCCGCAAACATGGGACACCCACAGTGTCACAAGACAATCGCATAGATGGCTTTGATGTTGCATGCGAAGAAGCAAGTGTATACGCGCAAGATAGGCCTAAATCCACAAGCATGGGACACTTATGGTGTCATAAGACAAGTAGGGAACTCAGTAAACATACAACAAGCAATCAAGTAGTCACAAAATCAAGTAAGAAATAAATGTAACAAGTATAGAAAATAGTAGTGAAATAACACATAGAACAAGATAGTTTAGTGTTGCATAAGACACGTGTTAGTCTTGCTAGCTCAAAAGAGATCATATACACAACACATGTAATCAAGCGTAATGAGGAAGTATAAAGTAACTATAATGGAACAAAAGCACATGTATAGTGCAGTGCATGCCCCTAAATATTAGTTTCATTGAGAAGGAACTAAGCTAGCATGTGTCATCATGTAGCAACATGTATGTGTCATGCATCAAGATCAATATATCTCGTGAACACGTGTATAAAAAGTATATAGAAAAATATGTTATTTATAATACCAAAATGAAAAACAACACATGTAAAGTGACTAGCTAGCCAATCAAATCATAAACATGTATGAGTTTTGTATTTTTTACGAGCATGTGAATGTTTTTGGCATTATGTATTTATTTGATTATTTTTTACATTTTTTAAAATACGTATGTACAGGAGAGGAGGTAACACAAGATATTCTCAATGAGGGCCTCGTGAGGAGGTAAGAAAGACCCACAAGGTGGAGGCAGCATGGGCCTCATACATGTCACAAAAGATGAATGATATTATGGTATATATTGTGTAGAAAACATAATATGCATTGTAAGAGACTTAGGGTCGAAAGACTCACAAAAAGTAGTATGCGTAGATAGGGACCTAGCAAGAGGCTTAGGAGGGAGTGACTCACTAGAATTATCATGTGAACAAGAATCCCTAGAAGAAGGTCCAAGAGAGAGTGAAGCATTAAAAGTAGCATGTGATCTAGAAGCCCTATGCAAATATATACTAGAGTAGGAGTAGTAGTATCTTTTTGGCCAAGCCACTTAAGTATATGAGCCTCAATTGATATACCCCTAATTGTAACCACTTGATGATTATGAATAAACATAGCACATTGATGCAATATATATGGGATATCCCTAAAATAATGTAGCCAAGGGCAGCCTAGATACATGTCACATGAGCTAATAGAAGATGCAACCAAAAATGTAATAACAATAGTAAAAGAGCCAATAGTGAGAGGGAGAACAATATGCCCAAGTTTTGTCTTAGTATCAAATGTTACTTGTTTTTTAGTATACCTTAGGGAATGAATCAACTTTAAAGTGCATACGTTAAGTTAAACATTATTATTAACCAAAATAGTATGTATAGGATGTCAGTCAACAAAAGTACAAATGTAAAAGTGTATTGAAACAAGATCATTAGCCATATCAGTATCATCAAAAGTAATAACTAGCTGAGAAGGTGTCATTGTAGTAATAGTAACCAATCATAACATCTAGTGGGTGATCATAAGAAGGTTTAGTACAACTCGATTAGCATGGTGCACTTCTGAAGTATATTTAATAGTGTTACAATCA
This sequence comes from Taxus chinensis, assembly GCA_019776745.2. NCBI lineage: Eukaryota > Viridiplantae > Streptophyta > Pinopsida > Cupressales > Taxaceae > Taxus > Taxus chinensis. Next base: position 734,249,939 of record CM034152.1, on the reverse strand, counting down.
GGAAGTGGGTCATTAAATATTTGAGATTTGCATATTATCATTAGTAGTATTAGACTCAACAGAGACATCCCATTCAATAATGTTAGCCTCAATAAGGTCTTATATAACATGGTGAAGTTTAACACATTGATTATTAGTATGACCAATACATCTATTATAATCACAATAGGCATTAGCATCAAAATTATTACTATGAGGCATGTTTTCATTGACCTCAAGCAGTGGAGGGAGTGATACAAGGTTACACTCAAGTAATTATGTAAGCACTAGTTGCGGTGTGTTGGCTCCCGATATAACACCCTCGAGAGGGAAGGGGGTCGGAGGCGCAAGAGGAGGGGGGGAAGACCCGCTGGGTTATGTCATTTTGCAATCGGGGACGGGGATCTCCCGCCTACGCACCTAAACCAAGCCTTCTTGGGAGTGACAAGGAGGCACATGACAGAGGGTGACAACCATTGCCCCATCTCACGCACCCCAAACAAGGGTGACAACCATTGGATGTTATCTCGCCCTCATAGTAGCTTAGAATCAAGAAACAAAAAAAATAGGTACATAATCAAATAGATAATAGGTATATAAAATGGATCAGAAAACATAATTGGGTTAGAAAACATACATGGACCAAACCATACAAAAAAGACCATAATGTCTGGACGTTATGGCCCATTCTATATGCTTCTATCTTAGGGGCAGATTCAATAATTTTATCAGTTAGTACAGTTTCTCGGGGATATTTATAGGTTCTTTACTCGGTTTCAATGATAGTATGCATGGTACAGTTCAGATTATGATGGCACCAAGAGTGCACGCATGCTAGTGTTTCCCCAGTACATTGTGTCATCATTTGAAAATCAATTAGATTTGTATTCATCTGTAGTGGAACTTATCCATGGGTCTTGGGAAGTGTCGAGGTGATTGTTATCATTGTAGGATTGACTTCCCATTTCCCATTTTTTTGGAGTGATATGAAGCAACTGGAACACTCCCTATACAATTTTCTTCATCGTGTGGGGTGCATTTGTGATTCTTTGTTTCTATCCTCAACACTTTCCACTTGGGGACTGATCACCCCCAAGTCCTTCCAACCAGTTCTGGCACAAAGTTCAACAAATCTCTAAACAATCAATAGCAGGAGTACTTTCTCCCCTTCTCTCGTTAAACAATCAGGAGTACACTTTCTTTGGTTTTGCTTTTATACCTATATGTTGTTATTTTCATGCTAAGTTTAAAATTTCCAAGTTAAAATTCGATTTCCTATACTATGGACATTGACTACATTTTTCTTTGCAGGTACTAATCTTGGCAAAAATAAACACAACAGGAACAAAGAAAAAGTCCTAGCAAAAGCACAAAGTCAGAGGAAAGACAAAGTCTATTTACACACTCAAGTAACTTTTCCTTTAAGTAATCAATTTTTAATTTCATACTTAAAGAGGGGGCAAATGCAAAAACTCATTTTAGTAATTCATGTCTTGCAACAATACAAATTGTACAACACTTTTGCACTAGCCCACACTCGCTCAATTTGACCAATTATGTTATCCCTAGCTATATCTCACTCATCCTTGCTTACACACAGCGTATTTGTCCACATAATGGTCACGTTAATTCATAAAATCAGGCTATAGCCTCACATATGAATGATCCAATTTTCCAAATTACTCGCACATGCATTTAGGACCATAGGTCGACCTGGACGCTTTCATCCCTTTCCCTCCAACGACATTTTTCTCAATTTGAACTTCTTTGTTACAATCCTAGTCTGTTTTACCTAAGTTTTTCAAATCCAGAACGCATATATAAGCAAGTTATTCATCTCTTATTAAGATAGCATTCTATATACTGGGCACCTAACATTTTAATGAGAAAATACTAAGAGAAATCATAAGGAAAGCCACTCCAAGACTCCCTTCAGCTGTCACATACACTGGATATTCATTTTAGGGCAATCCTATACTCAGATTTGCAAGCACAAAGAGCACATCACTTCAAGACAAGCTAGGGAAAAGGTCAAGCACAATCACATGGTTGCAAGCTCGTGGTTATCAATATGGTTGCATACATTCCAGATATCACATGCTAAGAAAGAATGACATGTGGTTTGAGCCCTCTTCGGAGTTGTGGCGACATTAGCGGTGCATGGGGGTTCCTTGAACCCAACTAATGTTTGTTTTGCAAGACTCCCTCACCATACAGGGTTTTGAAGATTCAATCAACTGCACAACGAACATTGCACAGTGTTAAAGGTCCAATTGCATGCAAGAACAAATCAAGAGACAACGCATAGAACTAGAAAGTTTTAGGAGTTGAAAGTATAAAGGGGCAGAAGCATACAAAAGGTTCACAGCACCCATACGCTTGTTCCATGCCATACGCCTTGGTCTGGGCAGCGTTGTAAGACATAATTGTAGAGACGAAGCTTTATCAAATCAGTTCCAACCCCTTTCAGTCATCAACCTGATCTAGATTAGCACACAGCCCATAGTATCAGCTAAGTCTTCTTCTCCCTCTCACTGCTAGTACTTTGCTTCATTATCTGTTGTTATTTATCTTCATTCATGTATTATCCTAGTATTGTTGCAATTAGCTTTGGAAACTAATTGATTAGGATAATATACCATTGGTTACTACCCCTATAAATTTAACCATTTAGGTTAAATCACATCCATATGAGGTCGTTCATGGTTGGGAACTACCTAATTGATTTTGACGCCACAAAGGGAGTATAAAAGAAGGTTTTCTTAGTTCATTTGGGGATCATCATCTTGTCAAAATTATACTTGCATGGTTTTTGGGCTGATTGCTCAATTCCTTCCACTAAGAGGCAAGAATCCTTTGGTTTCGCATACAAGGAGGACAAAACCTTTCCTTATTCAATTGAAGAACGAAAAACTCTTTAATTTTGGTTCATAAGTGCCTCAAAGAGAGTAATGTTGCTAGTTTTCAGCTAGGGTTTGATTGGAGAAGAGCTGGTAAGGTTTGAATATCATTTTTAGACCATCTCCTAGGGTAGCGACTTGCTTAGAGGAGTTGGGTGCCATCTAGGGCACATTTCTTCATTTGGATCTGATATACATCTTCCTCATAATTTTAGAGGCTCATTTCATACTTTTATGGTATTTTTTGGGGCTTATAACCTTTATTTCCAGCCACTATTGTGGCCTTTATTTCTGATGTCATTAATTTAATTACAGCTGTATATATCTTCATAATTTGCACATATTTTGGAGTACTTTGGCTTGGTATTTGTTCCATTTATTGAATATAGAATTTTGGAGAATTTGAACACCTATTCAGTTTGTTTAGACGGTGTTTGAGGCCCTAAAAGTGTAAATACAGTTCGCTGCTTGGGATTCTAATCTTTTCTGATTGGCTGTCATAAAAATCAAATTACTCTCAATTGGGATTGGAGTTATTTCTTTGTTTTTCAGTTTCATCCCGGAAAGGAACATTACAAGTATAGACAACAAAGATTTGTGATGTGAAAAAAAGAAATCATATTAAAATTTAGAATACATTGTACATTTCTTTCTTGCATTGATTTGCGGGTTAAATTTCAATTTCGATTTGCATTAAGGCCAAAATTTAAACTCTAGTTTTGTTGCAGGCAAAGAAATCAATTGCTCATAATTACAATGTATGGAGTCATTGTTGGAAGCACAATGTATTGAGAGGGGGGGATTGAATCAGTCCTACAAAACTTTCAATTAATTTACCATTTCATACATTCATCATTGCATTCATTCATATAACATTCATAACCATATGTGTGCATTAGGTGTGTATTAAGCATACACAACAACATGAAACAAAGATGAAGACAGGTGGACACCATATATAAGTGGAAAACCCTCATGAGGAAGAAAACCCACTCAAACTTTGTTGATATTAATCACAACAAAGCAATTTAGTGAAGCACCAACTTCACAAGGAGCACCAACTCTTACTTTAGTAAAGCACCAACCCTACAAGGAGCACCAACCCCTAATTTAGTGAAGAACCAACTCCACAAGGATGCTACAACCCCCTAGGATGACCAAGCACTAACTCAGCCACCTAAAGATGTTTGATCTGTGATTTTGCTGTTGCCACAACTAATGGAGATCACTTATTCACTTCACAAACCCTTGCTCAAACCCTAGGTCTTTAATCTTGCACAATTTTCTTCTTTCTCAACTTGTCTTGGCTCTAAACACTTGCACACATGCCTTCAATCAATCCTCAACCTGTCATGCTCTTCCTCAGCCTTCAAATCATGTACACACACCTGCAAATCACTCTCCTCTAAGTCGCACTTTTTCCTCCAAGAGCACTAGTCCACAAATGGAGTCAAAACACTAGCTTTATTTGTTTTTCTTCATTCAAACATGAGAAAGGTCGGTCCCTCATAAATGTAGTTCCAGATCTGCAATTCGACCCATATATCTTAAATACATCCCAATAACATCATTACAATGGTCACATATGACCCATATAGGTTGCCAATGCCAAAAACCATCATCCATGCACCAAAACTCCTCAAAACCCTATCACTAAGATGAGAAAAATCACCTCATTTAAAAACTATGCTTATTCAAACTCCCATATTCACCAAACATGAGTAATATATCATTTAAAAATCAACCATGGTCGCAATTTACTTGAACCAATCAGATTATTTCATTTAATGGACCCACTGGCTCATTACATTCACAAAATAGTTGTTTCCAACAACCTGAGTCTTCCTTTGGGCCTCAAGACCCCTCAAGATGAACTCAACTATGGCATGTGATAACTCAATAGAAATCCCAGAACCTGTAGAACACTTCAAAGAAAGTTAGAGCTCATGAAACAATCATATGTTCAAACCACATCAACTTTTGCCTTCTACCAAAACAAGTTGCCCAAAAACCAGTTTCGCAAACTCAGCTAGTTTGCACCCTTGTTGAACACAACAAATATTAAATGCATAGGACCTCTAAATGCATTCGCTCATATGTCAAATTCATCCCTCTTCACTTTCCAAGTGGTAACAAACATCAACTCAACCATCTCATGCTCCAACCAACTCATTCTTTCAGTCAAAACAGAATTGTCTTTAAAATGCAACTACAAACTTCTTCACAAAATGACCTGAAAGACACATCAAATGACCTCACAAGAATCAGTCCATCCATCATTGGAAATCTCTCTGAATTATCTTTCCATAACATATTATAACTCCTTTCAACTCCAAGTGGAAGGCCTTCAACCAAGCCAATCTCTGAAAAACTATTTTTTAAGCCTTCTTGGACTCAATAACTGACAAGTAGCTCAACATGTTCCATCACACCAAAATCCACTTTCAAGCTTAACCAAAGCATGGAACACACTTAGACATGATTCCTAAGCACTCAGAAACCTTCGCCACTCATGAACCACTCACAATCATCACTTTACCTCATCAAGCTACTTGCACCCTGCTAGATTGAACATCTTCCAGATTTGACCTAAAAACAGGTCATAACTTTTGCATACCATATCAAAACATCAAGTTTGATATACCAATGGAAAGCTCTCTGAACCAGCTTCACAACACAACTTGAATCACCTCCTAACTCTTCTTGTAGCTACTGATATTCAACTTTTACTGAAAGCTGCTCTAAACTGCCCCAAAAACCAGTCCTCATCAATAGGGCACACTTTGCACTTTTTCCACACAGCCATGACCTAAAACTTTCAGGAACATCAAGAACAACTTCATTGCTATCATAAATGGCAATTTAGTCTTTACCTCATTTGGGAAACTTCTCCTTAAACTGCAACTCTTCATAAACAAGTCTTTTCAAGTGGGGCCCACAAATTGTCACCTACTCTAACATACCCTTATGGAAAGCTGAAAGAGTCCTCTACAACATACAATCATAACATTTGCAAAACCAATCAAAATTGGGCTGGTATACTTACCTTTCTGCAAGCTGCACCTAGCTAAGGTTTAGCTAAGGTTTCGAACCAACTAATAGCTTCTTAACGATCGTTCATAAAAATGTGACGATCAAACAACCTCATTCTTTTTTTGAAATCTTTATAACTGACCTAAGAAGCTATTCCAAAGAGCTCAGGTCCCCATGCAAAACATATAGTTCACGAGCATCAAAAGGTCCAACTTTATCTTAAAATCACATTGTTACTTACCCGGTTTCACCAAAACTTGCATATCTTCAAATTCCTTCAGCATATTGACCTGAAACTTGTCATGAAGCATCATGACAACATCCTATGACTGCCATACTCACCATCTAGCCCAAATATGTCTCAAACTCTCCATCCAGTTTCATTTGCATGTGCTTACTTGTATGTTTCTCGTTGTTTGCTTCCCAAGGACCTCATAAAAGCACCAAACCACTGAATGCAAACCTGAAACTCACCATACATGCCCTGTATACCATCATCATGCTACTACCATGCTCCAACAAGACTAATTTGGTCCAAATCTTACATCTCTACCTCATTTCGCATGTTCCAGGGCAAGAAACAAGCCTGGAATGACCTAACACACTACTGACAACCTATGAACTAACCATGCTGACTCAATGCAAACCCCTAGACACTCATGACACATCATTAGGACCATGTATGACCTCATGACACACTCTAACCAACTTAGGAGACCTCATACTGTGACTCAGCTCACTAGACCATGCACCATGACACCCTTTGTCATCAATGGAGTTGACATCAATGACAACACAAACACACAATGTCCAATAGTCATAAAATTTTAACAATTGCAAAGAATCATGACTGTGATAAAATCATTCTCAGCACTCAAATAAAGGCCTACTGGGAATTTTATGGATTATGACAAGCATCATAAGGAAGCCTTGTTGTTGAAGTTATATCTATCAAATGATTTGATACTCGAGGTTCAAAATGTCACTGAGGCACGTGTGTTTTGGATCAGTTTGAAGAACAAATATCATATGTCGAAGAAAAATCGAGCATTGTACCTGGAAAATTTGTTATTTTCAGCAAAGATGCATGAGGATGAATTCCTCTCCAAACATCTTCTTCGGATGAAAAGATAATCTGAGACCAACTCGAAGCAATCAATAAAAAGGTGGATGATGACAACCCAATTGTGCTTGTTCTAAATGGTTTAACACCCTCCTACGAGACATTTGTGGAGGCCTTGCACTTGATGGCAGAAAGCTAGACCCTAGCATTTGATTAAGTCAATTCCTATTTGTTGCAGAAAGAACGTACACAGACAAGGAATTGAATCCAGTTTCAGGAAATTAGAGAGTGGATTGACTACTCAATCAAGGGGCAAGTGGAAACATCACCCTAGTTGGCTAGATTTTCTGCATAGCATCAAACCTAGGCAGTCATGAGATAAATCTCCCTCATTTAACCGGTGAGGCTCCCGTGTCAGATTTGTCAATATAAATGTGTTTTTATCTATCAGGGGTTTTACTTTAACAACTTAGTTCATGAACCATAACTAAGAAGTTCTGCAGCAAGTAAGCAGCTGTTTAAGAAAGGAAAATTATAGAAGAAGGAAGTAAAGGAATTACAGAGAAGAAATGAGGAAGATGTGCATCCCAATTAGTAGATTGCAGAGCTAATTGCATGCACATAGAAGAAACTCAAATAGATTTGAACACACAGAATTCTAAAGCAAAGGTAGTTCTAGATCCAGATCTAAAATAACACAAAGTCTATTAAGAGATCTAAGATTTAGAAGCAAGAAACAAAATACACCGTGACACAAAGTTCTCCGGAAACCTGCTTCTTTGTATTCCTCTGCAACAAGTGGCTCTCAGGGGTTCAGCACAAAGTCTAGAACACAAGATTGCTTCTTACAAATTCTGATCGATGATTAACCCGTAGGTTCTTCTCCTACTTATAGAATGTAGGAGGGAAAGTACAAATAGAAGACTCAAACTGAACTAAAGTATGAACAACAAGTAAAGATGACATTTGGCAATCATCCTCAACTAACTTCTTCTTAAGTGACACATGTATCACTTAACTAATAGAAAGGTTCCACATGACTTCAAGTAATGGTTGCAAAACCAATAACTTAGAAGTTTACAATTTCATCCGGGAACATAGAAAGTAGAAGAAGAAAGAAATAGAAGAAGTCATGCCAGCTGTAACATCTACATCTTCTTCTTGTTCTGATATCTGATATACTTGTCGAACACATAGTTCAGCATCTTTCCATCTGTTTTAGCTACTGCTTCCTTTTCTGTCCTGAATTGCAGTAATCCCTCATTCAACACTTTGCTGCATGCTTCCACTTCTTCCAAACTTGGCCCAAATCTCGCAATGTCTGCCTGCAGTGTCACCAGCCTACTGATAGAGTTCATCGTGAAAGGCTTGGTGGCTTTATCAATCCTCTTTTGCACCATCAGAAGAGAACCCTCCAGAGAATCATGCACCTCGTTAGAAACAATCCGCACGTATGAAGTAATACCTCCATCCACTCTTTCCTCAGTGAAAGAAATAATACTGTCCGGCAAATCTGATGTTCTACTCTCAAGCGCCTGCATCCTCTTCAGCAAAACTCTGCAGATCTCCAAACGGAAAGATACTGCAAACTCTAACTGCTTCCCCTTCTCAACTGATCCATCCGGCACAATTTGCTCTGCAACCAATACATCTCCCGGTAGCTTGTTGATCTCGGCCAAAACACTCAGGTTACTCTCTGCAACTGTAATTATTCCTTTTATGCTTTCTATCAGTTGCTTTAGTTGATTTTCTGCATCGTTCATAACCTTTAGGCGGGCTGGCACTTCCCCAAGTTGCACAGAAGCTTGACGAATAATCAGATCCTTCCATTCGTCAATAGCCTTTACTTGATTGCTCGCATCTTCCATTTCCTGCATAAGATGATCACTCACCTGCTCTGAAATGGGCTGAACGGAAGATTTAGCAACCTTGGCTATGATCTCACATAATTGAGATATTTGCTTCTGTAGCTCTTCTTTCTCCGCCTTTTCATTGTCAAGCCTAAGGAACAAAGCATCCAGCAATGTCTGCGTGTCCTGCTTCAATCCTTCAGTGGTAGCTTGACCGAGTGGTATTTTGGTCACTGTCACATCTTCTACCGTGAGTTCCTCTTCTATCCTTTCCTTCTGCCGGGATCGATATCTCAGCAAACTTCTCTCCTGAATCCTCGATGATCAACCTAGAAGTTGCTTTAGCAACTTTAGGCCTTCTGTCTCTTCTGCTCAGATCCTGAAGTAGCTGCAAGTCATGTTCCTCTAAGTTCATCTCTATTCTTGCTTCCGGAACCAACTGCAAAGCTAACCATTCCGAGAAATTACTTCTCGGAGAATGAGAAGTTGCTGAGTGCGCTACTATTTCCCGCTCTGCATCCTCTCCATCAGAAAGTGCCACAGTATCATGGCTGCCATCCTCTGAGACGCCCAAGGACAAAGCTCTTTCGAACTTCGTCATCTGCAGCTTCAACACCTCCTCTGGAACAGGCGCTGAACGAAGTGGCTGAGGCGAGAAGACGAATGTCGCTGGATTTCAGTGAAGGCATGGAAGACATCCTGCTGCTGCGGTGCAATAGTTGGTGATTCACTAGGTACTGGAGAAGTTGGAGTCAAAGTTATGGTCGTAGAAGTGGTCTTCTCTTTCTCTTGAGATCTTCTACGTACTTTCAACTTCTCGGACCTTCTGCTGCTCTCTCCTTCATGCTTTCGCTTGAGGGAATCTTCTGCGCCGAAGTTGCCCGTGATTTGATTCATCAATACTTCATCAAGGCAGTATCCCTTCGTTAGCAGCCAGCTCGAAGTACTCACCAACACAGCTCCGGATCTTTCTTCTATTGTGCTGCAGCTGCCATTGCTATCCTGCAATATAACTTTATCTCCTCCCATTTGATGGTAAGTGTCAAGTACCACGTTCCCATCATCTTTAAGATCCGCAGGTATCCGCACTAGTCCAAAGTCAAATACTTGCTTTGCCGATAGCCTGCTGAAATCTTTCTTTCTGACCTCGTACTCACTTCTGCACTTCATCCAGAAATCTTCTAACGAAGGCACATGTGCGTACTCCTGGGAGATTGTCTTCCTGGCTATTCCAAATGGATCGAAATTAAGCCGCGCAGGGAAGAACTCTTGCTCATACTCGGACAACATTTGTGCTTCCATCCCTCGAGCTCTGTGAATGCTGATGCAACTGTAATATCCCACAGTGAGTGGGAAGAAGCCCGTAGACTTGTGCCGCTTCGACTGAAGGTCATGTAACTCCATAAGTTGCCTGCTCAGCTCCATGGCAATCAATCTGTCACTCGGGTACCTTGGCATCTTTATTGGTTCACCTGAAAAGCTCGTAACCCTGAGGTATGTGAATTCTACAAACTGGATGAATACACTGCCAATCTTGGACACTGCTTCCCATGCTTCCTTGCTTACCCTGTGAGTCTTCAAGTCTTTGTCTAACCTGCAGATGAAATCGTAGAAGAAGCCATCGTTGATCACTTTGAAGTCCTTCTCGCACGCAAGTACAGTAAGCTGTGGGTAGCACTCGAAAATGGGATCCTTGGAAAGGATACCACATCTATCCAGCTTGGAAAAGACACCCTGTGAAGCTGCAGCATACACCAAGTATGAAGTCATCTTGAAACTGAAGGTACGCTTAACATTCCGCAATTGCTCACCGATGTTGCTGCTAATAATTTCTGACCAACTGATTATAGAATCAACCTTGTTGATTTCAATGAACCTGATGAAAGCATACATCCATGTCCAGAAAGTGTAGGCATTCGCTTCACCATTCAACCTGCATAGCAATTTGACGATATCATCCACCTCCTGCACCAAATTGGATCGTGGAAGAGTTCTCAGGAACTTGGAAGGGGATCTAGGCTTCTTCATGAACCGGCTATTCATGATGCTCACACAGTCAGCTCTATGCTTTTCCCACCTACTGTCAGCATCCTGAATGCTAATAGAAGTCACCACCTTTCGTACTGGAATCTTCAGACAATAATCAAAGAATTCTGCATCCAAACGAATTATTGTCTTTCCCGCAACATCACGCACTGATCTGGATGAAGGATGATAATATCTAGCACACTCCATCACAAACTCTGGCAATTGGGCTGTACACGGGAAAGTTGCAGCTCGAATAATTCCACTACTTTTGACCGCACGCATGAGTGAAGTCTTTCCAGCTCTGGATTTGTCAATCAAATCAGAAAGAGGTTTCTGGGCCTAGATCCGTGTCTCCTATGTCTGAAAGTTTAGAAGCAATGCATGAATCCATCGTGCTCTCTTTTTCATCTCCTTTCGCCATGGCTTTATCAATCTTTGTCTGAATAATTCTCTTTCTTCTAACTTGGCCGGATTTCTTCAATACTGGTGCAGATCTAGACAATTCTTCAGATTCGGAAGATATTTGCAATGTATTGGACATGATAAATACTCCTTTTCTTTTATAAAGCACCTGTAATGAGTTCCTGCAATTTATTCAGACAAAAATGGCCACCAGAGCATGAATAGTGAATTTAAATTATAAAAATCTGCACTTTTCAAGCCTGCTGCCCCAAAAATTGGTGTTTAATTTGCACATAAAGAGAGCATGAATCCTTTCAATCAACACCTGAGCTCCTGTAACACCTGTGAAAACAACTATGCCGACGAAGATCAACCTTCTCCAAAGCATGCACCAAATCTGGAAGCTTTTAGCCTTTGTTAGCACTTTGTCTGTGCAAAATCCTTCCTCTAATGGGGGCGCACTTTTTCTCCTTGCTGCAATTCTTAACCTGTGTATTAAATAATTCATCCATATGGCTGCCCATGCTTATATAACCTTCATAATTCTATAATTAATAATTGCCCTAACAATTAAAGGCAATTAATTAATTAAAAATCATGCTTTTCTCTTTTAAAAATAGCATGTTTAAGGACAGCCATCCAATAAATTAAATTAATCCAATTTAATCATTCACACAGCACTTCACTTAAGCCCCACAGTGTGCTTTGACCATAGCCACTGAAAATAGAAATTAATTTAATGATTTAATGCTTCAAAAATCATTAAATAATGCCCAAATGGGGCGCACTTTTTCCAGAGAAGGGGGCAGCCACTAAATAAATTTAATTTAATTAATTTTATTTATTTATTTTATTCCTCCTTTGACTTTTTTGGCCTCCTCAAGCTTGGGCGCACTTTTTTAAGGATAAAGATTATTAAAAATAATCAATTTAATCCTTTTAATCCATCACCAAAGGGGGCGCACTTTTTTGCACATGTAATTCTATTTTTAAGAATTTTTACCATAATGGGATTCTTTACCCTGCCAGGCAGGCACCAAAATCCCATGATCCACTTAAGTGATTTGACTTTGACAATGGGATTCTTTACCCTGCAAGGCAGACACTAAAATCCCATGATTTCACTTAAGTCACTTTCCTTTTATTATATCATAGGAATTTTTACCCTGCAAGGCAGGGAATAAATTCCCGCCTACCTGCAGCCTCTATTTTTCCCACTGCAGCTTACGTGACTTTTATAACACAGGAAAAAGTACCCTGCCAGGCAGGCGTACAATTCCCACCCTGCCTGCGGCTTACATTTTTCCCATCACAGCTTAAATCCTTTGTTTTCCAAAAAGGCGCCCATTCCCCGCAGGGGCTTTTCTGTGCACGACTTCGCTTTTTCCCAGTGATCCAGACCTCCGATGACGACTTCCTCCGGGCAAAATGTGCGTGTATGTTTTCCAGCTGCTCTAGGCCAAAAATTAGGCTTACCCGGCGAAGGAGTTGTTCCAGAGAAATTTTACAGAAAACAGAACGGGACACCACAAAAACACGAAAAATTACCAAAAGTCACAAATAAAGCCCAAAACTTAAAATAAGTTAAAATCCTTCAGGTATATAGGAATAATAACATATTCGCTTATAACGGAGCTAAAACGGAGCGCAAATAGCCTCAAACAGGGCTCAAAATAATTAAATACAAATTTCCCGCAGACAAATCCCGACGACAGAATAAAACAATTTTGGGCATCTGGGTATTTGGCGAAAAAGGCTAATATGGCACTTTAGGATTATATTGACGCAATACAGGAACTTTCAAGCAATAAAAACAACAAACGACCCACTATTTTAAAAGTACGAAATTTTTTCGGATTGGGTAGTCACAGATTTCAGGGTGAAATCTGAGTGACACCATCGAGTTTGAAAGAGTTTGGAATTTGGGTGCATGTGGGACTAAAGTCTAAAAATCACTTTAGGATTAGATTAGGATAAACATGCTTTAGGCTTAGTTAAGCTTGGTTTAGGCTAGTTAACTAGGGTTTAGGCTAGTTAAACTTTATTAGCAAGTGATTAGAGACTCATTGAGAGCTGGGAGGGGCCTAGATAACCAATTGTGACAGATAGATAGCCTATGAAGCCAACAGAAGTGGTTCAGAGAGAACTAGGGAGGTTATGAATGGTCGCAAGGAGGAATGTTTAGCTAATAAGAGAGATATTAGCCAAATAAGTTGATTATAGGAGGAATACGACCGAAAGATTGTCGTGAATGGGCATCCGAGAATGGAGTGAAGAAGGGTTGATCAACGAAGTGTCGTCAATTGGTTGAATTGGATGAAATGCTAAGTGTAAGCATACTTTAGGTGTCTACAGCGTTTATAGCCATGTTGGGGGGAATTTACATCCCATGTCACATTGATATAATTGTTGAATTTGATAACCAGAATACATGGCAAGCTAGGTGGTTTTGCACCAACTTCATAAATAATAGATTTACTTTAGTAAAGTCAAAAAAAAAAATCAGTCATTACCATCACCACATTTCCTATTTAATGCTTTTTGGATTTCTATAATAACATTAGTATGTGTTTTAATAACATAACTATTGATCTAACACAAACAATTGTTGAACACAAAATAAAAATATGGCATATTAAAACTAAATTGGGACACATATTATAAGGGTGACATTTAATTCAATAATTTCAAATAATATTAATAAAATATACGTCATATACATTGGAACGTAGGGGATATTAACTCCCAACACACTATCAATTGAAAAAATAGTTTTAATTAATGTTTGAGTGACACTATCATGAGGTAAAACAACATGATATGGGGATACCATATGTTGACTGTGGTGATGGTGTTTGTAAGAACATAGAACATTCCATTCTAGCGACATTGGTGGATAGTTGGGCCCATGAAAGGAGACAACCAAGTGGATGCATTCGTATACTCCTTCACCACCACCTACAGATAAACGAATCTTAAATATGTTTGAATCATTCACACTTCTTCTATTTCCCACCATGTCACCGACCTCTAAGGCAATTTTTCCAGTACAAAGAAGGAAAACATAGTGATTGTAGACCAAGAAGATGAAGAATTAAGAAGATGCGTCATGAAGGAGGATCGAGTATTGTTGATTTTGTACCATCCATGGATATTGTAAACACTAAAATTTGGCATTTTAACCCTTTAACACTACTTACTAAAATTGTGCTTCTTGGATAAGACAAACACTCACATCCTATCCCCACTCAAGCTTGTTGTCATCTCTTGTCTAACTTGCTTACTTCCATACACCTGTGTGTTGAAAAATTATAAATATCAATACAAAATACCATCTCTCAAGATTTATTTTCCATGATACAACTTTCAAATTTCATTGAGCTTATCCATGTCCAAAACCATACAATTCAATCAGGTTGTATAATCCAGTTCTGACCAACCTGTACAAACTCAAGAACCAACACATTTTCCAACTCTGTTTTTGATGCACTATCATTTGTTGGGTATTTTATCCTCCTAGTTCATCCTTATCATAATAAATTACCTTTAGAACCATATATAAGCAAGTTAAACTTACCTCATTTGATAACATATCCCTCTCATGATATTACATTGCAAAACTAGCACAAAAGGCACTCGAGGCTCACAAAATATTCCTAGAGTTGATGCACATTCATTAAGTCAACCATTACTACCATTCTAAAGCACTCAACCAGGTCATGGAATCTAACTTCCTTCAAATCCATGCACACTAATTTCACATTTCTAAGTCCTAGCAAGAGCACAATCGAATCAAGCAATGATCGAAGAGGTTCAAAAAGTCAACTAGTTGCCTTCATTAAAATGTTACATGTTAGGTGGAGAACTATGTGTGGTTTGAGGCCTCTTTGGAGTATTCTGACACAGGTAGTTCAAATGGTGCACCACAACCCAAACATTAACCTTCTTGTAGGGGTCTTCTACCCATGGTTAGGGTTTTAGAGTGATTCGGCTAACTACATATTATATCAAGATCGTGCGACAACTAGGATTTGACAACAAAGTACATTTTCAAGACATCGAAGGACCCAAAATGTTATAGAACCCCGTTCTGAAGGAATCCAAGACCATATAAAAGGGGCGGGACTAGATTACATATCCTGACCAGTTCATATGGTCGTGCACCAGGAGATTTGTAAGTTATAATTTTAGTGGTGAAGTCTCTCCAGGCTCTACACTTCCAAATTCTCCAGTCTGTCTTCTCAGATTCTTAATGTACATTCAAACTTGAAAGCATGACAACCATACCCTACTGTGAAAATTTTTGCTTGAAGATCATCCCTGAGCCGTCCTCCAAATCATCCTAACCCCCGTATCATTCCTATCCCATCCTTCCAAATGGTCATTTGTGTTGCGTCAAACTGGTCCATAGGTGATTTAGGGATATCAAGTCCATTCAAGCACTTCCAAGTCAAGATCGTTCAAGACAGGCTCTTTGAGAAGCTTAAGGCTAAAAGTCTAGGCTAGTACACACCCCCAGAGCGGAATGAAAGCAAACTCATCAAGATGTATTGGAATTTTGATATTCTAGGAAGTTTAAGAGGTTTTGGGACCAATTCATCAAAAGCGGTCCTGGAGGGTGAAGCAGCTTGCAGTGCAAAAAACCCCTGAGCTTTGAGAAGTGATTCCGGGAGCTCCGTGAAGATTTGGAGGTCAAACAAAATATCATCAGAAAGGTAATTCAGAGATCTAGAGGATGGTGGTCTCACATTTTTCACAAGACCCAAGAAGTTTCTGCGCGCAGCCTGATTTCAACATGCACAACCTATGAACCCAAAGAAAAATCCTATTTTTTAGAAGGTTGAGGAAGAATCAAAGTATTAGACCCCTCCCATTGTTTTCAAAAGGTCATTTCTAGTCAATTTCATATAAATAAGTGTGGAAAATACCTCTGGAAGCTCAAGTTATGCTTCCATCAAGTTGTTCCATAAGGTAAGATTAGGAGTTAGTCAAATTTTGGTGGACACATGTTAAGCCTAGGTGGTGGCACACTTTTTTGCACCAAGCGTCCCAAACATTTTGGGATGGTTGGGACACAAAAGTGCGTCAAGCCCCCATGTAGCCCCTTGGACCATGATACGACTTCCTTTGAGCCCAAATAGCCCAGTTAAGCCCCTATGCACCATTTTTCTAGCCCCCTCACCCTCCGCCTCAGCAAATCACTCTCAGCCACTTGGACCAATGGGAGAGGGGTGCACTTTTTTGCACTAACCGTCCCAAACGTTTGGGATGGTTGGGACACTTAAATCTCCACCCCCATGCCAAGCCCCTTCCCAGGTCACCCAAAACCATGAGTTTTGGCCCCCAAGTTGGACCAATTAAGTTCACCAAATTCCCAAAATTTGGGCAAATTCTCAACAACTAATCATGAAGAAAAAACTATTTTCACTTGGACTTGCCATTTATGGGCTCCAAGGGGCTTCACTTACATTTTGCACATCCATTCCTAAACGTCCATTTGGGACGGTTGGATACAAAAAAGTTTGCTTTTCCATGCTCACCATGAAGAAATTTCCATGGTTTTTGACCGAAAACATGAAATGCTTCACTTCTCACAATCGTGCACACAAATTGCTGTGAACATTTTTTGCATTTTCTTCATGTTGTTCCATCAAGAATAAATTCACATAACTTTCCAATCCATTCCTCATTATTAATGCTACAACCCAAAAACTCCATTTTTTGCCCTGTCTCTCCATGCCCTCAAATTTTACCATCAATCCAATGAGTCAAAAACGAAGCTAGTTCATAACACAAACTCCAAGGAAAAATTATCCCAATGGAGCATCTTTCCTCTCCTAATGCCTTAGTTGGAAAAAAACCCTGTCAAAAATCTCTCATGACTCCATTAATGGCTTGCCATGGTAAAATCTTGTGCCTGAAGCTCTCACTGCAAAAAATTTGTTTTTATTTCTGAGCTTTCCAATGAGTAAACGAGTGAAATTTGGAGCACGGAGATCAGACAAAAAGACAGAATCCAAAAATATCATTCCCATCACAAACCGAGATTTTTTCCAACTTACTAAAAATAGAATATGCCTATGGCCCACACTTACTAAAAATAGTAAACTTCCTCAAAATTGCAAGTTTGATCAGACTTATAAAATCACTAAAAGATGAAAAACTAGGGAAAGCAACTCAAAAATGAAGGCAATTTTCCCAAAATAGCAGTCCCCAAAAAGCAACCTGCTAAAAATAGCAATGAACTCGAAAATGGAAAGAAACCTCTGTGAATGTCTAAGGAGGTTCGATAAGGTGAAAACTTGGAAGCCAAAACAAGTGATATGTCCCAAAATAGCAGGTCATGGTCTCACATTCTAAAAATAGAAAGTTTCAGTTTTGAGTGCAAAAAGTTGCAGATGGCCCTATTTTCACTCATCTTTCTGCTTTTTGGACTCTCCATGGATGGTAAGATGATTTCATGGCTCAAACAGAGGAATGATAACTTCACAAGGGTCCTGGAAGCATTCCTGAGTTCAATTGTGTTTAAAAGCAAAGTAGAGCATCGTAGGGCACAGCAGGTGGATCCATCTTCATCACTCAGGGAGTTGGGTGAGTCAAAATGAGTTGGTCAAGGTGAGCTCAATGAGCTAAAGAGGTTCATCAATCAAGTTGTCAAGGAGGATCATCATGAGCATTTCTATGTTCATCTCGAGCTCACATTGGGAGGTCTTGAGAACAGTGTTTCTAAACACTCATTTCATGGCCCAGGTATTTGTGCATCGATCATCATCAACAAGGTCTTCATCAACAACGAAGGTATCTTCATTCTTGGGAGCATCTCTTCTTTCCCCTCCTTCCTCATTCTTTCTCCTCTTCTCTACCCCCTTTCTAATTCTTCGTTGTGAGAAATCATGACATTCGTCATATTCATTAATGTGGCTTTAGTCCAAAAATTGTAATAAGTTTCCCTTAATTGATAAAAGGGGACTTAATGTTCTTTCCTAGGAATGTCAAAAGTCAAAGGTTGTGAGGACAAATGAAAGGTTATGTGGGGGGTAGGCGAAGAGTTGTTATAATGTCTATATAATGTAATGACACCCTCATTCTTAAGGGTTGTCAATTTTGTGCACTCAAGAGATAGATCTATTTGAGAAAGGAGAAAAGAGATAGCATTCTTCCATTTTCCCTTATCTATTTTCCTCCATTCTCTAACATTGTACAACTTGTGGAGATGTCAATAAAGAAAGGAGTTTCTTCTTTTCTTGATGTATGAATGTGTGCAACTTTGTGTGCATGGTTTCCTCTCATCATTGATGTTCTAAGCATAGTTGTTTCTTTCCTATAAGTTGTGTATGTGATACTTTTGATTAAATTTGGCAAGAATCTGATTTTCTACTTGCAAAGTTAATCCCTCCCTTTCCTAATTTCTCACTCCCTTTTCCCCATCATTCTAGCAAATTCCTCCCTTGCAATTCATTGTAAGCATTTTCCATGGGTACAGTGGAGTGTGCCTGTTGGATCCCCGACCTCTTGGCCATCAACAAATTTCCCTTTTAGTTCACTCACAATAAAATGGAGTTGCACCATCTAAGCAGAGGGACCTAGAGTCCCAGAGCATTGGCAAGATACCCACCAATTTTTCTACCTGAAAAATTTCTCGCCAACACTTTTTTGGCGCCCACCGTGGGGCAGACTTGGTAGCAATCTGCACCCAAAATACGATCACAAAATCCAAAAAAAAAAATATTAAAAAATACAAAAAAAAATCAAAAATTGAAAAAACAAAAAAAAGGTTGAAGGAAATCCATTGTTAAAAGCCCATTGTATTCCATGTGTCCTTTCATATTCCCACTACAATATTTTCCCAAAATTGGCTGAAAAGAAATACACCAGGTTGAATAGATTGAGAGGAGTTGTTGATCCCACTTTTGAGGCTTTACAAAACCAGCAGAAACAAATCAGAGATAATCCCTATTTCTTCTCCCAAGCCTCATCTCCATCCGACTCTTCAAGTGGTACCCCTTGGGAATCTATCCAAACTCCTATTGATACTCCTCCTGCAAATTCTCCCATTTTCCAAACACCATTGAAAATTGAATTTCCTAATCAAGAAGAACAAGAACCAGAAAGAAGAATTGGGAGAAGAAGTTGCCGAAGTAGAAGTGAAGCTAAAGAAAAGAAACAATGGCAGAAAGAAGCAGAAATACCTCAACCCATTGTTCCATGGGGAAGGAATACAAATCCACTTGATCTTACACCTCCTCTTCACAATCTACCAACAGGTTCCGTAAGAACTTTCCAAAGTTCAAAGGTGACACGCAACTTCCTGAAGAACATATCTTTGCCTTCATCACATCATGTGGAATCCTTGGAATTGAACACGAAAATGTTGCTATGAGATTTTTCGTGGAGTCCTACAAGAAAAGGCAGCTGAGTGGTTCTATCTCCTACCTGCTAGATCCATCACTAGTTGGGAGGACATCAAAACCCATTTTGAAGAAAGATTCAAATCAGTCTGAAGGATTTCCAAGATCTCTTAGTCCAATTGGTACAAATGAAGAAAGAAGCAAATGAGACTATGAGAGACTTTTGTTACTCCGAAAGGCATACCTAGAAGATGTTCCCATCTGAAAACAATGTCAAGATTCTTCATCAAAGTGCACAACCTCTTGAAGTAGGATTATTTCTCTGAAGGGTTCAACCAAGGAATCTCGCACAAGCGCAAGGAATGGCCATTGAAGTTGAAGATGATCTCATCCTATCCAGAAAGATCAAGAACCCTTCAAAGGGTAAGAGCCCAACATCCTAAAGATGAGAGAACAAATCCATTGTTGCAGAAATTGGTAAATGAAATGACAATATTGAAGAGGGAAGTTTCTCAATGAGAATTCCTCAAAATCACAATAGAAATCAGATTGCAGGAGCACCTCAAAGGCTTGCCTTGGAGGCTCCACCTGTCAATGCAAGTTGCAGAACTCAAGAAGACGAAGAAGGACCAAAACAAGAAAGTGAAGACAATGATTTTCTAGAGGTTGAGGAAGCAGAGAATGATGCACAAATCAGATTTTGTGAGTACTCTAGAGGTGATGAAGATGATGATACGGATGCACCCGGTTTCTCATGTGCGGTGTTCACCCGCTCTCAGTCTCAAAAGGGAGCTTCTTCCTCCATTGCGGATGTGAAGAAGAAGATTGAAGATCCTCCTATGGCAACTCTACCAAACAAAATTATCAGTCGAGGATCTCCACTTCCACTCCATGGAGTCTGCATTGGAGAAACCACATCTCGTGACGAGTAAGAGGTCACCCGCCATTCCAAGTAAGTCTTCCAAGGCCCCTTCTAAATCTAACTCTACTCCTGCAAAATCTAGCCCTTCAAAAGCCTCCAATGTACCTTCCAAATCAGCCTCCACTCCCTAAGCATCTACCCCTGCCTCCAAGCCTGTCCTAACTTCAAAAGCAGTGTTTCCATCTCCCTTGTTCGCATCTACTCCTTTTGACATCATAGAACATATGAACAAGACTAAAGTGTAGATTTCCGAATTTGAATATCTACGGACTCATCCCGAACAATTTGAGAAATTTGTCCGTCATATCAAGGGTGGTAGTTCAAAGCCCAGAACCATAACTCCTAGTTCTAAAGGACTATTACCAACTCCACCTATACCTCTGTCACAAAACATGCTTGTCTTTGAGTGCATCAAAGACTGATAAGGTCGATCCTTTCTATGTCTCCCTTCTCATTGGAGGATACTCGGTTGAACAATTGCATAATAGATTCAGGTGCCTCTGACAATGTGATGCCTATGAAAGGTTTCAATGCCCTCAAACTCACCTTGACCCAGGTCGGTGGCTCTTGCTACTCCATGGAATCAAAGGAAGTCACACTTGTAGGAAAGGTCAAAGATGCACAGGTGGCTCTCGCTGAATTTCCGGACAAGAAAGTGTCAATAACTATCTTGGTAGCAGACATTCCGGCTTCATTTGGAATGTTACTGAGTAGAAGCTTCTGTCAACAATTGGGAGGGAAAATCCAGATGAATTGGTCTTCCGCAACCATTCCGGTTAAGGGAGATATGGAAAAGTTTCTAGGAAGAAAATGAGATATACATACAAAAGGAGGGAAACCAGGAGCCAACATCTTATACCAAAATAGCGGGAGGATGAACCATTTTGTAACAACTGAGGAGGTGGATATATTCCCATCTTGATAGGACCAAGCATTCCTTTATGGAGAAGTATTGATCTTGAAGAAGCGTTGAGAAATCTTGAATTGCAAAAGGATATCCCCGAGTTGCCTAATGATGCAAGTTGCAAGGAAGATGGAGTGTTCCTTGATGAATTCCAAGCTGAGAAATCATCCTTGTGTTTACCCATGATGAGGAGGTGTTCTCATTCCCATTTAAAGATGAAGATACTCTTGATCATGTTCATCTAAGGAGATACAAATCCAATTTTTGATGAGCCCTCAAAAGGTCTGAAAGAAAACTCTGTGTAAGAATTCCTGAGAGCTGTAGAAGAAATAGAAGACCCTCAGCTCAGTCTTGAACTCCTGATGCAAGCTATGGATCTGACAAGACAAACATGAATCCAATTTAGAAACCTTAACCAATTTCAAGGGTGGTCATGATGAAATAAAGCAAGATGAGAAATCTTGATGTCTCTCCTGAGCCAATGCCTATCGGATGTGATGATGAAATGGAAGTATTCTCTTTCCCATTCAAGAAGAAGATTCTTTCTATGATGAAAAATTTGAAATAAAGAGTTTTGAGGTCCTTGAGTTGAGATTCCTCATGACAAAGAAGTAGCGAAATGCAATGAGCTTCGGATAATGAAGCAATTCCTCCCAAAGGTTGCCTTGATTTTCAAAATGAAGGTTCTTCAAATGAATGTAAAAGTGAACCGTTGACAACTTCAAAGAAGGACTCCATGCTAGAAATATTGAATGTGGTAGAAGGTGTGCAAATATCCCGAGCTAAGTCTTGACCTCTTAGCTCATGTCATGGCCATACAAGACAGGTATGAGGTTACTTCTGATCCTCCAGTCAATATCCAAACACCTCATAGTGGAATGGAGAAAAAGATGAATTCAAGGTTTCTTGTGGAAAATATGTCAATAATAATGAATGCGGGAAAGAAGGAAACTCAAGATATTCAAACAAAAAATCAGCCCTGGGGCAGAATGAGATGCTCAATGAAAAATCAGTAGTGTGGGTGAACACAAATGGCAATTGGCATTCTGAAACTGATTTCAAAGAGAGTAAAGGCAATGGAATTTCCGAGTGAAGCTCCAAACATCAAAGAGATAATGTAGGCTCACTCCTCCCAAGTATACAGGAAGTCATGAAAGTAACTTGGATTTCATAAGCATTTGAGGAGAGGAGGATACTTCCTTGAACCGATCAATGGATTCACATAACATCATCACTCAGTGTTACCCATCCAAGGGTAACCTCTAAAGAAAAAAAGTGCTACAGTGAAAGTGGGTTGTCCTCTGCATTGTACCATAGTTGATATAGGTTTGTTTCCCTTTCCTTCTTGTGTGTGTTCTTTCCCTTTTTTAGTGCGGTGTGTTTCCCTTCAGTTGCATGTGTGTGTCCCTCATTTATGTCTATCTCTTACAAGTTGTGTGATTCTCTAAAGCCCTAATGGATAAGGCATTGGTTTATCAATGTTATGAATTGATATTTTGGAGTACCTCATGTCATGTCCTTGTTGTTCTTGATCCACAACATGTCCCCAAGTCAAATCCAGTTATTATCATGAGTTTTTGCAATAGCAAAATTCAAACTTGAAAGCATGACAACCATACCCTACTGTGAAATTTTTTGCTTAA
Organism: Taxus chinensis; assembly: GCA_019776745.2. Lineage (NCBI taxonomy): Eukaryota > Viridiplantae > Streptophyta > Pinopsida > Cupressales > Taxaceae > Taxus > Taxus chinensis. The sequence continues at coordinate 734,226,867 of CM034152.1, read as the reverse complement.
AAGTCATCCCAAGCCCTCCTCCAAATCATCCTAACCCCCATATCAATCCTATCTTGTCCTTCTAAGGAGTCTATGTGTTTTGTGTCATAATTTCCATAGGTTATTTAGGGATATCAATTCTCATTCAAGTACTTCCAAGACAAGATTCTTCAAGACAGACTCTTTGAGAAACTTGAAGAAAGGTTATTTTCTAGTCTTCCCAAGGGTGGTGCGCACCCCCCGGAGTGGAATGAAAGAATCAAACTCATCAAGGAGGTGTATCATAGATAGTTAGGAATGTTTTACAGCTAATTTTGAAATATTCTGGGAAGTTTCAGAGGTTTTGGAACAGTTTCAGCAAAAGCGGGTCTTGGAGGGTGAAGTAGCTTGCAATACCAAAACAACCCCTGAGCTTCAGGAAGTGATTCCAGAAGATCCTTGAAAGAGTTGGAATTTAAAAAATATCATCAGAAAGGTAATTAATAGCTCTAGAGGATTTTGGTATCACATTTTTCACAAGACTCAAATATTTCTGCCCACGGCCTGATTTCAGCATGCACAACCTAATGATCCTGAAGAAAAATCCTATTTTTAGGAGGTTTTAGGAAGAATCAAGGTATGATACCCAGCCCATTGTTTTCAAAATCCCATTTCCAGTCAATTTCATATAAATAAGTGGGAAAATTCATTTGGGAGCTCAAGTTATGCCTCCGTCAAGTTGCTCCCCAAGGCAAGATCTAGGAGTTAGCCTAATTCCTAAGTGGACACATGTCAAGCCTAGAGAGTGGTGGCACTTTTTTGCACCAACTTTCCCAAACATTTGGGATTTTTGGGACACAAAATTGTTCCCAGCCCCCTTGTATTCCCCTGGACCATGATACAACCGTCTTGGAGCCCAAATTGACCAGTTAAGCTCCTATGCAGTTGTTTTCTAGCCCCCAGCTACATCTAACCACAGAGTGCCATCTGGACCAATGGGAGAGGGGCGCACTTTTTTACACCAACCATCAAACATTTGGGATGGTTGGTGCACCCAAAAACCCATGTGCACCCATGACCAAGTTGAAGCCAAAAAATCTAATTTTTTTAGTTTTCCCATTTGTTGTTTCTAATGTTTCTTCTACCCATGCGTGCACAAAACCCTCACTACCAGAAATCTCCATTATTGTTGCTCCCATACACTTCACCCTTGCATTTCACGTCCATACCTCTTCCTCCATTTCTTATATCACACTCAAAACCTTTCTTTCTCAGCCATCACCATGTCAAAATTTCACCAAATTGACTCCATGACCAAAAATGGTGAAATGCTCATATCTCACAATCCGCAGCACAGATTGAGGTGAGATTTTTTGCAGACTTCCTCATTTTTAGATACCATCAAGAAGACATTCATATAATATCAAAGGTGATGCCTTGGATTATTAACAGAAACAAAAACTCCTTTTTTCCCTAAACTCTTGTTCCTCAAATTATCTCATCAATTTGGAGAGCAGGTGAAGCTAAAATTGTAAGCACAAAATTCAAATGAAAAACCTATCCCGATGGAGTTGGTTTCATTACAATCGGAGGTGGAAAAATACCCTGTCAAAAATCTTGGTGACTCCATTAATGGCTATGCCCTAGTAGCTCTGTTCTCGAAGCTCTCACCAGGAAAAAAATCATTTTTTTATTTTTGAGCTTTCCAGTGAGCGAAACACAATGAAATTCAGAGCACGGGATCGCGAAAAAGAGACGAATCCAAAAATATCATTCCCGTCACAAACTGAGGCCATTTTTCCCACTTGCTAAAAATAGTATATTGCATGCTCTTCTCCATGCTAAAAATAGTAATTTCAATGAATTGCAAGTTCGATCACTCAGTACAATCAGGAAAGGTTCAAAAGGGTAAACAGGTCAAAAATGACAATTTTCCCAAAATAGCTAGTCCCCAAAAAGCAACCTGCTAAAAATAGAAATATGCTAAAAATAGCAATACCTCAACAACAGAAGAGGATGGAATGTGCCAGGAGGTTCAGAAGGTGAAGTTGGAGGAAAACAAGTGATGTGTCCCATGAGAAATTTTCAGTTTTGAGTGCAGAAAGTTGCAGATGACCCTATTTTCACTAATCTTTCCACTTTTTTGACTCTCCATGATACGATAAGATGATCTCATGGCTCAAACAGAGGAATGATAACTTCACAAGGATCCTAGAAGCATCTTCCTAAGTTCAATTGTGTTCAAAAAGCATAGCAGAGCATCGCAAGGCACAATGGATGGATCCATCACCATCTCTCAGTGAGTCGGTGATTCGAAGTGAGTTGGTCAGGGTGAGCTCAATGAGCTAAAGAGGTTCATCAATCAAGTGTCAAGGAGGATCATCATGAGCAGTGCCCGTGTCCATCCCAAGCTCATGTTGGGAGGTCTTGAAACAGTGTTTATAAACACTCATTATGAGGCCCATGGTGTCTGTGCATTGATCATCATCGGCAAGGTCTTCATCAACTATGGAGGTATCTTCATCCTTGGGTGCATTTCTTCTTTCCCCCTCCTTCCTCATTCTTTCTCCTCTTCTCTACCCCCTTTTAATTCTTCATTGTAAGCAATCATTAAGTTCATCTTATTCATTTAAATGTGGCTTTAGAAAACATTGTAATAAGTTACCCTTGATTAATATAAAAAGGGAACTTCATTTCATTCCTAGGAATGTCAAAAGTCACCTATTGTGAGGAAAAATGAAAGGTCATGTGGGGGGGTAGGCGAAGAGTCGTTCTAAAGTCTATATAAGGTAATGACACCCTCTTTGTTAAAATTTGTCAATTTTGTGCACTCAAGAGATAGATATATTTGATAAAGGAAAAAGAGATGGCATTCTTCCATTTTCCCTATCTATTTTCTTCCATTTTCTATCATCGTACAACTTGTGAAGATGTCATTAAAGAAAGGAGTTTCTTTTTTTCATGATGCATGAATGTGTGCAACTTTGGACGCATGGTTTCCTCTCATTGTTGATGTTATAAGCATAGTTTTTTCTTTCATATAAGTTGTGTATGTGACACTTATGATTATCTTTGGCAAGAATCTAATTTTCTACTTGCAAAGCTAATCTTATCCTTCCTATTTTCTCACTCCCTCTTCCCCATCATTCAATAAATTCCTCCCTTGCAATTCATTACAAGAATTTTCCATGAGTACAATGGAGTGTACCTATTGGATCCCCGGCCTCTTGGCCATCAACAGATTTCCTTTTCAGTTCAATCACAATAAATGGGGTTGCACCATCTAAGAAGAGGTACCTAGAGTCCTAAAGCGTTGACAAGATACCCACCAATATGTCTATCCAACAAATTTTCTCACCAACAATGTCATAAAACGACCCTATCTAATACATCCCAACCATCCTCATATGGACCCATTCTAATAAGGGTCTCCATATGGAGGCCACCACATAACTCTAGGATAAACATCTCTCTACAACCACAGACCAAAAAAAATATGTATTACATTTTTTTTATCATCAATTAAACCTCTGCAAATATTTAAAAACGTGATAATACACAACTCTACACCTTGTTAATTCACTTTTTACAACATTGGTTCGAGACCATGTGAATACGTTCGGGACCATACAACTCTAGGTCAAAATCATATAGAATTGTACAGTTCCGATGCTAAATTTAAAACCAGTCCATTTGGTCATATATGCACTAACGGTCTCAAATTTGGAAAAATCAACAATTTTACAAAAATATCAAAAATCACTACTATTTTAAAAATTTCATAAGTTGTTGACATTTAACATCTCATCAATTGTTTGTGTTTGAATGAGATCTTCCACCCAATCAAATCGCAAGTGTAAGGTGTCTTTGGAATGTGACATCCTATATCTCTTAGAGCATAGGTGACTATTAATCCCAACAATAATGGAAATAATATTTGAATTTTCTACGGCATTATTTATTGTAAATGGGCTCTTTTGGGGCCTATGGTTACATATCTTGAACATCTTATTAATACCTCAAATTTTTGCACTCCATGTCTTGGTCCTTGTTTCTCTTATTTTTACGTTGTTTCTAGCATTGGGATTGTTATTTCTCCTATTTTTATACTCAAATGTGACAAAACTCTTCTCTAAATTTGTTTGGTTCCCACAATCCTCTTTCTTTGCAATTTTATTTACACATATATGACTATGTGTTTACTACAACTTTTTCTATGTCACTCTTTAGTATATAATTCAATGATTTTCTATTCTCTCAGACTTAGTCTCTCTTACGCAGTTACTACAAATTCCATACCATTCCTTCAGACATCATCATTGTTTCATAACTTCTACATGATCAATACTCTTATATTAGACAAAGTATATCATCTACAAATACAATCTAAACTTTGCACTTCATAATAATGCACTCACTTTATTTGGTCACTACTTTTATTATTAATGCTCATGAGAAATGTAATGTCACTCTGATTCCTATAAACAACAAGTCATATTCTCAAAACTCTATTCACCTCTAATGACATAAATTCAAATCTCTATCAAAACCTACTTTCATCTCAAGCGATTAGAAATAATCTTCTCAGGAACTCCATGTAAATAAAATATCTCTTTGAAAAACTCTTTGTGAAAACCAACAAATCATCCTTCAAATTCCTTGGAATGAAGTGGGCTACTTTGGTGATTTTTTCCACAACCACCAATTTAACATCATGTTTGCTCTTGTTTACACCCCAATTACTTTCTATGAGTGTGTTATGAATGTATAATAACTAAGAAGGATATAAGGGTGAGCAATAAATAAGCTACTCTAATCTATTTAATTTCTAGCATCAATTCTACATGACCAAAATAATGAATTCTAACTTAAAATGAACTAAACGATTGATAAACAATAAAAAAACTAGTTCAAATCATAATATAAGGGATATAATTACCTTTTTTAGGAAGATTATGAAACTATTTGTATGTGTCAGGTAGTGGAACAAGAGAATATGGAACTCTAGATTCTACACAGAAAATTTTGGAACTGAAAATCATATAGGTGTAGGATTGTACAAAGTTGGTATGTCCTAGAAATGAGTTATACAGTCCATGAAAAACACTATATGGTCTTGGACTAGAAGATAGTTGAGCTCTGAAACTTTCTAGGTACTTCACTTGTCTATAAATGGTGCTCATTGTGAGTGTCTCTTCTTTGAACAACCTCGAAAGGACTTGTAACAAAATAGAAACCCTAACAACTTGCATAACTCTTCATCAGAGCATTAGAAAACTAAAGGATAAAAACATGTGTGTGTGTTTAAGGCTAGACCACACTAGGAAGTCAAACTTCCAGCTACAAAACCAATCGCAGTGTTGCACTACATATCCTCAATGCATAATCAAGCCTCATGTAGTTCTCTTTAGTGCTTATGTAATTGTGTAGAGCTAACCAACCCCCTAGGGATTCCCTTGTGTCTCTTGACACTAAGATAACAATATAATTGTGTAGTATAGAATGTACCTAGTGCAATAGTAGTGATATGTGGTGTGACTTAATTATGTGATTTAACCCTTCTGTTGGTTGAAACCCTTGTGCAATTCTTGGAGTGACTTTGCTCGCTACTTAGGAAATGGCTCTATGATCTTTACATGTTTTTAGATGGATGAAGCTAGACTAATTTACCTAGTTGAGTTATTTATACTTGTGGTATGGATCTCCCTAGATGATGTGCAACTAATTTGAGTATATTAAGGAACCCTTTGGGTGTTTTTGGAATGATTTTTGAAATATGATCTTGGAAAATTCCAGGAGATTTATAATGTGATAACGAATTTCTTATATAGTCTTTTGTAGTCGAGATATTATGATAAGGCCGACCCTAGGAAGGTAGAATGACCTAAAGAATAATTTAGCATTGAAAGTAGAGTCAGTGATTAAGAAGGGGTACGACCATATAGGTTGGTCAATACTGGTCCCCATACCCTGACCCTTTCATACAGTTTTAGACAAGAGAGAGAGAGAGAGAGAAACTCCTAAATTGAAAGTTTGGAAATGAATATCAGATGGTTTAGGATGCTTTGGTTGAATAATATTTCCATAATTGTCGATAGATCATGGTGTAAAGATAAAAAAAAGTTGTAGAATAGTTGAAGAGCTGATGAGATTTGATTTTGAATGTGATAATTTGTCTTAACAAGGACACGAGGTCAAACTTGGCATTACATAAGGACAAGTTACCAAATTTTAGTTTCTATAGCTCCCCCCTTAAGCGTGTAATTGAGAATTACATGCTTAAAGAAAAACATACCTGAGTGTGTACACACACTTTGCCTTCCCTTGAAGGGATTTCATGATGTGTTGTTGTTGGCATGCTCCATGATGAAACTTGCAACATAGAGTGTAGTCAATGTATATGATAGAAACTAAAATTTAACTCAAAATATAAATAATGTTTTGTAACTTTGAACATTGCAAAAATTATGCAAAGCTCCCATTATTGTCGTGCTTTTGAGAGTTGGAATGTTCTTTAAATATTTCGAAGGATTGGGGGTGATCAATCCCCAATGTTGTGTCATAGGATATAGTAGAGGAAGAAGGATTAGAGTATGAAGAACTTGTGTGCGTTGATGTCTTCCCCATTCAAGAGTGTTAAGATAGAGGAGGAAAGATCAATCTACGAAGCTCATAATTTTTCTTCGATGCTTTCCTTTTTTGAGAATCTGGTTAAAACAAGGAAAGATCAATCTTTAAATCTCCTAGTATTTCTGCAACACCTTCCACTAAACTCGCGTACCACACCATTGTAGATGGATTTAGGCCTAATTTTCTCCAATTGACCTTAGACGTAATTTCCCTTGGCATGTCCCCCATTAGGTGTTACTATGTTTGAATTGATTATTTATATTTGTAAAAAATTGGAGATAAGGAGGCCCATGCCCCCAAATCCATTTTGTAAATGTGTCTAAAATACCATCATGAAGAAGGAATGAAGTACTCATGCCCCCTATAACCTGTGTTGAACTTTTTCATCTATACCTATACATGTCCCTATGTAAAAATCATGTAAATGTCTGGTAGAATCTATTAAAAATATTTAAATTTGAATGAAACTACCTTCTTTTTGAGAACATATGGAGAGCTCAAGACCATACAAAGTCCTAATTTTTCTATATGGTTTCGACCATGTTTAAATTCTAACACATTTCACTATTTGTGGCCTTTTTAGAGGATTTAAGTCATATAATGATCTGCTATTGTGTCTTGTAATATTTTTATATCTATATAAATACCCTCCTTAATGCAACCTCTTTTGAGGTACATGTGATAAAACATTTGAGCATGCAGCTCAAAATAATAGATGTGTACCAATGTAGTCTATATATGATAATATATAGAAGTATATTGAAAGATGAAGTGGTGGCCACCATTGAGAAATTGTACCTACAAAAGGGGTTGTGCATGGTTTCAACCTTGGCATGAAAAAAAAGCAACATGCAACAAGTAACATACAATAATACATGTGTAAAACAGCTAGTAACAATATATAATAATAACAATCATGTCCTACTTCATAAAAAAACAAGTGTTTAATCAACGTAGTAATCGTGTAAAAAGACATAGCAAATTTAGTAGTGTGAGCTAGAAACAACAAAGTAATAACAACAACAATGTGCAATTAAGTAAGAAATAGCATGTAGAAACATAGCCATATATAGGTGTGGAGCCATGAACATGAGACACCCAAGGTGTCACATGACAATTGTGGTAGAAGGCATAATGTTCCATAATTACATAAACAAGTGCATACATGAAAAACAAGTATAAGCCACAAACATGGACACATGTGATGTCACAAGACAAGCAAGAATCTTAGGAGATATAAAGCAAACAATCATGGTGTCACAATCATAGATAGCCATGTAATAAGCAATCAAGTAATTTGTCTACATAAACAAGTAGTGACAATAGTATGGAAAATAAGTGCAACAAGTGGTAATAGTAACAATAGAGATAGTACTGATAAGTTAGCACGACACAAGACATATGTGTTAGTTTTATGGATCCAATAGATAACAAGAAATATTATAAATACAACAAATGTGATGAGAAATGTGTAAAGTAATATGTAATGAAACAAAAACACATGTAAATTTTGGAGGGATACCCCCTCATAGAGTAGTGTATGGAACCAATCTAGTTTCTATCATCGTGTAGCAATTTGTGTGTGCCCTCCACCAAGCTCAAGATACCTCATGAATGCATGTGTGTAAATAATAGATATGTTATTCAATGTAACCAATGTCATGTATAAAGTAACATGTTGGCCAAACAAACTAGAACAAGTCCTATTTTTGTATTTTTGTTCATATTTGAATGTTTCTGTATTATGTGATTATTTGAATGTTTTTGAAGTGTTTTGGAAATAAATAACTACAAGAAGGGGGATAGTGCAAGAGCTATCTGATGGAGGCCTCATGAAGAGGCATGTCGTGTGTGATAAGTGGAGGGGATGTAAGCCCCTCAAATGGTAGAAGAAATAAAGTGTGCTCGTGTATGATTTGTGTAGAATCCATAATATATGTCAAAGGAGATCTATGGAAAGAAGACCCATGAGAAGTAATAAATGTAGAAGGTGCTTGATTCAAATACCTAGAAGAATAAGCACATAACTTAGATGAGCGATGAAGACGACTGTGAGGGGATAACCTGATAAATACAAAAGGTTTATCCATATTTATAAGTAGAGATGTATGGGCAAGGGCAAGCCAAGGTTGTAAGAAATGCACAATAAACTTAGTGTCATGATGGTTGATCGTATCAACCTCAAATAGAGGGAGATACACAAGACCAACCACAAGTAAAAGAGGTGATATATAATCATTAGAAGCATGACAAGGTGTACAGGAAGTAACATATGTAAGACTAGCACGATTGGTATTGTACATAGGAGATGTAATCAAATAGAATAGTTAAGTGTATCATTTGTAGTATGAGTTTTATTAGAATGAACAATTGTACCCTTTTGTAAAGCATTAGATGGAGAATGAAGCACGTGCAAAGCAATATGTGCTAAATCCATCGTCGGTATAACATTGGGAAGGTTCATATGGTTTCTCTCAAAGATATAGGAACCATTGATGTAGCAGGAGGCAGATTTATGGGAGATGAGACACAAGGTATAGGTGAAAGTATATCAATATGAACTAGGATTCTAAAAGTACTTGTAGATACATCAACATTGGTATCATGTAAATCATTTGTAACAAGAATAGGATAAGTAAGTGAATTAGTTGACATATGTTCGATCATCCTAGGATAAATATATTCAGTGTTAGTAGTTTTTGCATCATCATGTATGAGAAAAGTATCACAAATAGAGTCATCACATTGAATTGTACGTGAAATTTTAACATTGTCCATAGTAAAAGGATGTTCAAGTTTATCATGTGTTATTGCACTAATATATCATGTTTGACTAAAGTAGAGGAGATATACTCATGACCAAGACTTATGACTTTATCATGTATAATAGAAGAAGAAGTATCATCATGTTCAATATTATTAGGATTAGTGCTCAGAGCATCATCATAATAGTAACCACCATTAGAATATATATCATGTAAAATAGGAGAAGACATATCATTATGTTCAATGTCATGAGGATCATTGGTAAGAGTATCATCGCAATAGTAACTACTATTAGAATGTATTTCATGTGCCTATTGAAGACTAGGTATAATTGTTATCTCATTAGGGATAAGATTTATAACAACAAACATAGAGAGGACATGCTCCCAAGGTGCATTAAGATGAGCATGCATGCATTATATGAGTTTTGAAAGAATGTGTTTATAGGTAGGGTGAATGTGAAGATACTCACCAAGAGGTATAGTATAATTAGACCATGGGAAGAAGTCATGATAGCAAAAAATCAGGTAGGGATCAAAGTATAAAATGTAAATATGGAACCTTATGACAAATAGGATTTGAAATAAGGTTGAAGCATTGATATTGAGTTGGGTCACTAAATTTTTGCACCCTAATTAATTTCTATGAGTGTGTTATGGATGTATAATAACTAAGAAGGGTATAAGGGTTACCAACATGTAGACTATTATGATTTAATTAACTTCCAACATCAATTATAAATTACTAGAATAATGCATTCCAACTTTAAATGAACTAAACGATTCATAAAATGATAAATAGCCAGTTCAAAACACAAGAGAAGGGATATAATTACCTTGTTCATGAATATTCTAGAATGATCTAGATGTTCCCGGAACTAGAATAGGATAATTTAGAACTTGTATTGTGTAAAACAGATTTTAGAACTAGAAAACATGTACATGCAAGACCGTATAGAATCTATATGGCCTAGGCAGGAGCTATATAGTCCAGGATAAGGAATGTACAGTTTTGGACTAAAATATAGCAAAGATCGTAAACTTTTTAGGTTCTTTTCTTGTCTATAAATGGAGCTCGATATGTGTCACTCTTCCTCACATAACCTCAAGATGACCTACAACAAATTGGAAACCCTAACAACCTGTTGAACTCATCATCGAAGTATTAGATAACTATTGGTGAAATAATTTGGCGCGATGCAGATTATTGGTTTTCACCAATAGTCATGGGGCTAACAATCTCGTTCTTATGTATGGGGAGTCTCCCATTATTGAATGTAAACTACATAAAATGGTGGGGATCACACAGGAATAATCCACTAAACATGTGGTGAAGTGCTTGTATAAAGTACAAGGGAGGAATTTATTGTGAGGAGAGATAAACAAGAGTTAAGGAAATAAGAATAGAGAGGCTTAATGTTGTGAGTAGGCTTGCAAAATTCACATACATCAACCAAAGTAGGTCCACATTCAATCATAAGAACACAACGATGCAAGCAATTAAAAATACTAACAAACTAGAGACACATAATTCTGCGGATTCATCCATCAAGGACACAAGGTTCCTTCTTGGTTACGCAAGATCACCACACTTATAAAGTTGGAAAGTAGAGATAGAGAGTAGAGGAACATAAGCATAGAAATGGAAGAAATGTAACTTTTATTGTTTGATGTAGTAATAGTAAATCTCAACAATATATAATCAATCAAAAATTTCCAACCCCTTGGAATGGAGAAGCCATTCCAATTTATCACATACAAAAATGTCTCTTAATCTACCCCCCACACGACTTTTCACTTCTCTTCATCATTTGCAACCTTCCATATTCCTAGGATACAAAAGTGGGTCTTTTCCTTATTAGTGAAAAACGACTCTTACAATGGTGATTTTGAAGGTCACTTAAGTGAATAGGAAAAAAGGGAAAAAGTGCATTTTTAATGAGGAATTATAATATGTAGAGAGAAGGAAGAGACATAAAGAGAGAGAGAGAGAAGGATTGACCAATCCAATGAAGATGAAGCTTTTTCTGATGGAGAACTTTTTGACTTGAGGTAGTGTAATCATAACCTCCTTCTGTGAGATATGGGAACATCCCAAAGTATGTGTTTAGAAACATTGTTGCAAGACATTGCAATGTGAACCTTTAATGATCCTCTTCTTTCATGTTTCTCATGACCATAGCCTTAATGTCTTGAATTTTGATGTTTCAACATCCTCACAAGCTTTATGATGTTCTCGATTTTGCATGTTGCATAAGTGATCATCTGTGGAATCAGAACATTGTGGTTGTAAATTCCTCCTCCAATGAGATGTGAATACACTTATAGGCATTGAATGAGTGTTTAAAAACAGTGTCATGAGGTTTGCATGATAATCCTCTCTTATCACAAGGTGAGAATTAAGATGTGAGGATCACTTCCTTACTTCTCTAGGCTTTTACAATTCACCTCTATGATCAAAAATCAACTCCATGATGCTTAAACCATTTCATGATTGTTTGTAACTTACTAAGATATGTCTTCACCTTGTAGATAGGAGGACTACTCCCTATATGAGATGATTTTCATGTGGCCATCTATTGGACTGAAATGAGGTGTTTGCAATGTATTTCCTCCCTTCAAGTGGGATCACACTACAAGGTTTGAATGAGTGTTTTATAGCACTATCAAGTGAGTGGTATCAAGTGAAAACTATGATGATTACTCATTATTACAAACATGGTGCTCCAAATGAATATCATCACCTTACCTTTCTTGGCTCGAGAATTCATCACTTTCTTGCTTATATGCCTCTCATGTGAATAAATGACTTTTTGATCTTTCACACATGATGGTCATGAATACCTTGGTAGCTTGAGCTAGATCATTTTGACTTGTTCCTTGAAGAGATTTGGACACAATGGCATAATCAAGATATGACGATCCTCAACTTACTCCATGAGCTTCCCATTTCACTTTTAAACCCTATGACGCCCCTTTTTCATTTCACAATTCACTTCCCTGACCCAAATTTTCACCTGAGTGGAAACATGTTTATAGTATCTGGACACCCTTTTTGCATCAATTTATCCTCATGAAGATATGTTTCATCCTCCCTGATAGAAAGATTGATCTATGAATGGAACTTTAAGGAATGGATGAGAATGAATTCCATGTTCTTAACCTCTGAATTGCATCAAAGAAATACAAATTCCCCTTCCCACTGACTTGTAAGATGTGCGGACATTATCAAGCATGGATCAAGTGTTTAGAAAAACTCTCATGAGGTACACATTGCTTATGAGTTTGAGGTAACTACCATCATCACTTCATGGTGATATTCTCTCATCATGATCATAATGATCATTCCATTGATGACTTGAAATGAAGTTCTCAATGTTTCAGATCCTTCGTGGGCTTCATGATGTTCCTGATTTCGCCCATTGTCCAAGTGAATTTCTTTCACACACAGTGATTCACTTTGATCCGTTCCTTTCCATAATTTGATTCATATATGATGGCTCTCCTCTATCACATTTGGGATTATCTATACCATATAGTCCATTTGCATCAAATTGTGCCTTGTAGAAATCATCTTTGGATTGATGCTTTGAGGGCCTGTGGGGATTTTCTTTCTTATTTGGACCACGAGACACCTTCTCAATTTATGGTGATGGAAAAAATCAATGAGATAAGAAAAATGGGAGTTACCACAAATTCTTGAGCACAATTCCAAGACTTACTATTTTTAGCAGGTCCTATCCAAGACTATTGTTTTTGGTAAGTTTTCACAAATTTTCCATTTCTTTCCTGTTTAGTAGGTTGTAGATGGTGAGATTTCACATTTTTGACAACTTACTATTTTTATACATGCCCCATCTTGAATAATTTTTGTTTTTATAAAGTTCACTTATGGGTGTTAGACTGTAATGAAAAATATCTTGAAATTATGGGTTTTGCTCTAAGATTCCCTACTCCAATTTTCAAATGATTCCCTCATCTAGATGAGTGGGAAAATGAAATTTTCATCGAGGAGGGAAGAATACTGAGAGAAAAATCATTCCTCCATTTCTCAAAAAATCATCCACCTCATCATGAAAAAAATGGCTTGGATGAAAGTACATTTTTCGAGGAACGTTTCCTCCAAGTTTTAGATGATTTCACCCATCAAATCTTTATAAAATCAAAAATGAATTTTGCTGTCATTTTGTTGTTGTGGCATGACAGCCATTAATGGAGGTTAGAGGAGTTTTCAGCAAAAAATTTCATGTTTAACATGTTTTGGTTTGTGAGGGGATGGATTTTATATTTTTTTCATGTGTTTTTCAGCTCAATTTTCATCATGACAATTGCATGGAAGACTTAGGTTAAAATGGAGTGAGTGAGAGTTTGCAAATGGTGCAATGGGGACATAAAGGACACCAGGGGACATAAATGAAACCTTGGAGCAAGATGGTGACAATTGGAATCTTGTGGTGAGAGGTGGATGTGATGTGGGGATTGGGAAATTGCATCGGTGGAGCTGAAGATTGTCACATGGGGTCCAAGGGCTACATGCATACATTGGTTGTATTTTTGTGTCCCTTGGAGGACATAGGGGATAGAGGGGACACTATGGACACAAAAGTTAGACCTGGAAGAAATAGGTTTGAGGTCACACTTTGGTATCCTCCTTGTCCCTTAGGGGACAGAGGGGACACAAGAGTGTCCAAAGTGTGACTTTGTCATTCTGAGAAACCTAATTTTGCCTTGAATGTCCAAATTTGGACACCAAAACTTGATTTTTTCACTACAGGAGCTTAGGAAAATTATTTGGGGTAAAATATTATATGATTTTGACTCCAAATCACATTTTAAGATCAATTGTAATCATTCCTAAAATCCAATTCTGCCTATAACCTCAAAATTGAGGGGCCTATTCCTTCTTAAACTAAGAGGAGGATCTATAGAATTTTAAGATATCTTAGGAAACCATTAAGCCATAGATAAAAATTGATGATTAAATATTGTAGAGTATTCTCATATATTTCCAATTCCTATTTTCCTTCCTTCTAACTCATTCTAGAACTCTCAAAAATTATCCAAAGAAGTCAGGTTTCACAGAGGAGCCTTTATTTCCCACATCTTGAAAAGTCTGTCTTGAACAGATTGTCCCTAAATGAGATTTTCTTTCCTAAATATTCATAAATTTCTTCTAAAATCTTCAATAATTTTTGACATAACCCTCATATGCTCTAAAAATTCCCTGAACATTCTTGGAGGGTGTTTACCAGCTACGAAATGGCCAAAAATTGCCTTTTTAGGCTTCTGGAGGAAGTTATCTCTAGCTGAATCTTACTGAATTCATTTATCACCTTAGGTAATCATCTCTGCACACTAAAACAAAATTGAAAAACTTTTTAGTACTTTCCTCTGAGCCAAGGTGAGGATTAATTTGAAGGTAGGTTGGCCAGAGGAGGGATGCACAGTGATTGGGATGCTAATTTTTAGTTAGAGGCTCAGTTGTCATGCTTGAAATTTTCAAGTATTTATTTTACACATTTTGCATGACAACAATTGACTCTAGCTCGGAGACATTAGATTGTAAGTGGAAATATATAACATTAGGTATCTCATGGGTTAGCATATCATTGCTTAGTTCATTGGAGTATGAAGTCATTACATTGAACAACAAGAAAATCTACAAACACTTCCAAGAAACGAACATGACCAACACAAAACAAGAAGGGAAACACACAGATAAGGGAAAACATGACAAAGCATCCTAAATCACTTATTTGACATGTGGGGGACAACCTATTTTTTTTGTAGCACCAAATCTGATTAAATGCTCACCCATACACGGGTATCACCGAATGTTTTTCTTTCACAAATCCATTGACGAGCTCACTAAAATATGACCCCTTTCTCAATTTATTGAGAAAACTCACATGATTTCTCTTGTAATTGAGGGTCCGCTTAGTCATTTCATTACCTTTGTCTATGTTTCATCTTCTTTCCATATTCTCATGTATTCCCAAGTTCATTCTAATTGTTGATCTTCCTTCACTATTATGAGAATGAGTCTTGATCATACTAGGCTCGATCTCTTCATACTAAAGCCTATGACATTCGATAGGAATTTTTCCTTCATCTTTCATTTACTTCATGACCATTGTTTTCATGAGTTGATTCTCAACATATGTCTTAGGAGCTTCAACACCATCACAAACCTCTTGATGCTCCAAGAAATATTCTTTCACTCACACTAACTTGTTCTTAACATGTTGTTTATTATGATGTGACTTGCACAGTGCCTTATCCCTCTTGAAATGGAAAATGGGCACAAGGTCAACTATGAAGAATGAAAAACATCACCTTATACATCTTGGCTTGTCAATAAAAATGTGTTATTATCTATCAGGGGTTTTACTTTAACCACTTAGTTCATGAACCATAACTAAGAAGTTCTGCAGCAAGTAAGCAGCTGTTTAAGAAAGGAAAATTATAGAAGAAGGAAGTAAAGGAAATACAGAGAAGAAATGGGGAAGATGTGCATCCCAATTAGTAGATAGCAGAGCTAATTGCATGCACATAGAAGAAACTTAATAGATATGAACACACAGAATTATAAAACAAAGGCAGCTCTAGATCCAGATCTAAAATAACACAAAGTTTATTAAGAGATCTAAGATTCAAAGCAAGAAACACAGTACACCGTGACACAAAGTTCTCCGGAAACCTGCTCCTTTGTATTCCTTTGCTCCAAGTTGCTCTCAGGGGTTCAGCACAAAGTCTAGAACACAAGATTGCTGCTTACAAATTCTGATCGATTAACCCGAAGGTTCTTCCTCTACTTATAGAATGTAGAGGGGCAATTACAAGTTGGAAGCTTTAGTTGAACTGGCACATGTGGAAGTCGGAAAGAAACAACTGGCAATCTTCCTCCTGGAATTCCTCTTTGCATGACATGTATGATTTGCAACTGAAAATAGAACCTTCTATTTTGCACGTCCGCCACCTATCTCCAAGTAGTTGACTTCTTCAAGTAATGGCTTTTAAACCAATCACTTAAGTTGTATAATTTAATTGATCGCTCAATTACTTTGTCGAGGAAAGGAAAGAAGAAGGAAGAGGAAAGCTGACTTTGTCCTTTTTCATGTCTGCATGCAGCTTTGATTCAAACTGGATCTGGAAGCAGCTGGATCTGGAAACAAGCTGGAATTGCAAGCAGTTGGAATTGGAAGCAAGCTGGAATTTTGCCTTCGCATTGTCTTCTCTTTTATCCTTGAAGCTTTTGCAGTTCTTCTGTTGTACATGCATCAGTGCAAGGTTGGCCGTAGATAACTCATCATCCTTATTTTTAATTGCATATGAGCAATTAAAAATTCTGGAAAGCACTCAGGGTGAATGAAAATTCAATGAAGGCTTCAACTGGAAGATGAGAGCACATGCACAAGATCTTGGAAGGAATTTTCCACGCACTGTCTTCTTCACGGGCTGCATTCGAAACAAGAGGATGAAGCCTTTGTGCCAGAAGCTTTTGCAACTATGAGATCTGGATCTGGATCTGCATATGGATTTGCATCTGCATCTGCATCTGGATATGGATCTGCACCTGCATAACAAACTTTGGCAACTGGGCTATGGATGGAAAAGCTGCAGCTCGAATAATTCCACTGCTTTTAATCTGCACGCATGAGTGAAGTTTCTCCTGCACGCATGAGTGAAGTCTTTCCTGCTCTGGATCTGTCTATCAATTCAGCAAGAGGTTCCGAGCCTAGATCCGTGTCTCCAATATCTGTAAATTTAGAAGTGATGCATGACTCCGTTGTGCTTTCTTTTTCATCTTTCTTCGCCATAGCTTTGTCTATCTTTGTCTGAATAATTCTTTTTCTTCTTATTTGACTGGAATTCTTCAATACTGGTGCAGATCTGGACAATTCTTCAGATTCGGAGGATATATGCAATGTATTGGACATTGATAAAAGCTCCTTTTCCTTTGTAAAGCACCTGTAATGAATTCCTGCAATTTATTCAGACAAAAATGGCCACCGGAGCATGAATAGTGAATTTTAATTGTAAAAATCTGCACTTTTCAAGCCTGCTGCCCCAAAAAATGGTGTTTAATTTGCACATAAAGAGAGCATGAATCCTTTCAACAACACCTGAGCTCCTGTAACACCTGTGCAAACAATTATGCAGACAAAGATCAACCTCCTTCAAAGCATGCGCCAAATTTGGAAGCTTTTAGCCTTGTTTCCACCTTGCCTGAGCAAAATCCTTCTTCAAATGGGGGCGCACTTTTCCTCTTGGCTGCAATTCTTTACCTGTGAATTAAATAATTCACCCATATGGCTGCCCATGCTTATATAACCTTCACAATTCTATAATTAATAATTGCCCTAACAATTAAAGGCAATTAATTAATTAAAAATCATGCTCTTCTCTTTTAAAAATAGCATGTTTAAGGACAGCCATCCAATAAATTAAATTAATCCAATTTAATCATCCACACTTCACTTCACTTAAGCTTCACAGTGTGCTTTGACCATAGCCACTGAAAATAGGAATTAATATAATCATTTAATACTTTAAAAAGTATTAATTCCTTCTCAAAAGGGGCTGCATTAAATAAATTAAATTTATTTAATTTTGGAATTCTATTTCCAATTGATTTATTCCCCTTTGCTTTTGTTGACTTTTCCACAAGCCTGGGTGCCAAAATTGGGTGAATAAATATTAACAAATATTTATTTAATGCATTATTATTCACCCAAGGTGGGTCGCACTTTTTTGCATAATAGAATTCTATTTTTAAGAATTTCTGACAATGGGATTTTTTACCCTGCAAGGCAGCCCCGGAAATCCCATGATCCACTTAAGTGATTTGACTTTGACAATGGGATTATTTACCCTGCAAGGCAGGCAATAAAATCCCGTGATTTCACTTAAGTCACTTTTCTTTTATTTCACCATGGGAATTTTTACCCTGCAAGGCAGGCAATAAATTCCCGCCTGCCTGCAGCCTCTAACTTTCCCACTGCAGCTTAAGTGAATTTTATATCACGGGAAAAAGTACCCTGCAAGGCAGGTAATAAAATTCCCACCTGCCTGCTGCTTCTATTTTTCCCACTGCAGCTTAAGTGAATTTTCTATCACGGGAAAAAGTACCCTGCAAGGCAGGCAATAAAATCCCACCTGCCTGCTGCTTCTATTTTTCCCACTGCAGCTTAAGTGAATTTTATAACATGGGAAAAAGTACCCTTAGGCAGGTATTTTTCCTGCATTCTATTTTTCCCATTGCAGCTTAAATCCTTTGTTTTCCAAAAATGCGCCCATCCCCGCAGGGGCTTTTCTGTGCACGACTTCGCTTTTTCCCAGTGATCCAGACCTCCGATGGTGACTTCCTCCGGGCATAATGTGCGTATATGTTTTCCAGCTGCTCCAGGCCAAAAATCGGGCTTACCCGCAAAGGAATTGTTCCAGAGAAATTTCACAGAAAACGAAACGGGACACCACAAAAACACGAAAAATTGCCAAAAGTTACAAATAAAGCCCAAAACTTATTCCAAGTTAAAACCCTTCTGGCACATAGGAATAATAACATATTCGCTCATAATAGAGTTAAAACAGAGCGCAAATAGCCTCATACGGGGCTCAAAATAATTAAATACAAATTTCCCGCAGACAAATCCCGACGACAGAATATAACAATTTTGGGCATCTGGGTATTTGGCGAAAAAGGCTAATATGGCTCTTTGGGATTATCTTGACGCAATACAAGAACTTTCAGGCAATAAAAACACAAAACGACCCATTATTTTAAAAGTACGAAAAAAATTTTTCGGATAGGGTAGTCACAGATTTCAGGGTGAAATCTGAGTGACACCAGTTGGCTCCGTCTGTGGACATCTTTTTCTCTGTCAGAATGACAAAGGGAAAAGATGAGATCCCAGCATCTCTGGTTTCGTATCTTGTCTTTTGGGCACGGGGTCAGGCAAACAAACACAACACAAAAACAAAAACAAAACAAGGAAAAACAAACAAAGTTTTATTTATGTACATACAGGTTTTACCCTGCTTTTTCAGTTCCTGAACAGCTTCAGATGCTGCCCGTTGAAAGGCAATGGTAACTCAATTCCATCCCGGTAGGCAAGGAAGAAAGTATCCATTCCTGCAGCTCTTTTGATCACGAAGGGCCCTTTCCAGAGTGGATCAAATTTGTCGTGTATGCCCTTCGGTTCATGTCTCTTGTCCCACCAGAGTACCCAATCTCCGATCTTGAACTTCCTTTCTTTGGCCTTCTTGTCAAATACTCTGGGCAAGTCCTTATCAACTTCATCTGGTGGTGGCTCATCCTTTCTTCTCTCCGTGGTGGGTAAGTCTGCATCAACTTGCTCCGTTCCCAGATTTATTTGCTGCATTTCTGAGGAAGAACTATCACCATATTCTTTGTTCTTCTTCAGGTACTGATCATGCTTGTTGAAAGTCTCCACTAAGGAAACTAAACCCTTGGGGATTTTGTTACCTTTTGGTTGGACTATTCCACTACTGTCATCATAACCTGGATCAGCTTTTCCTTTGACTGTTTGTCGTGGTGGTGATTTACTCCCTTCAACATGCAGACATGCAGATGTTTGTTCAGGGACTCTGGGGTGGTAGACCATCTCCACTTTATAGTTTCCTTGTCTGAATATGGACGGTGGTCTATCCGGATTCAATAGTACAGCTGTGACTGCCAAAGAATCTGCCTTGGAGTTTTGATTTATTGGAATGAAGTCAATAGAGAAGGCTGCAAAATCGAATGTGGCGAAAGCACTTTATCTCTGTAATGCTCCAGCTTATCTCTTTTGACTTGACTTTGCCCTCGAACCTGCTTTACTAGAAGTTCAGCATCTCCTTGGGCTTTGAGGAGTTTTACTCCTTTCTTTTTAGCTTGCTCCATTCCTAGAAGCAATGCTTCATACTCCGCCGTATGATTGGTGTTCTCGAACATCAGCTTGTGGGAGTATGGAAATACCTCATGATCTGGAGATATTAGTAGAGCGCCAGCTCCTGATCCAAAAGAACAACATGTGCCTTTAAACTCCAGAGTCCAAACTTTTTCTTCTTCTTTTGCTGGCTCTGGTTCTGGTTGAAGTTCTGGCTCTGGAACATCTTTATCCATTTCCAAGAAATAGACCCCACGGTCAGATTCCTGAAAAAGAATCTGAGATCTAGGATCCTCAGATTTTGTAACCGTGTACCTGGACTTCTTTTCCGGCTCCAGCTTATGGTTAAGCCCTTTGATAGGAATATGCGCACAGGACCAATCCATCTTTACTTCTCCTCCCAGCTCTTTGCAGAAGTTTCTACTCAGCAACATCCCGTAGGAGACAGGAATATCTGCAACTAAGATTGTCATCTTTAATCTTTTGTCAGGAAAAGCTGCCAGAACAGCTTGTGCATCTTTGATTTGTCCGATTAAAGGGACTTGTCTCTCCATGGAGTAGCACCTTTTTATGGTCTTTGTCAAGGTAAGCCCAAGAGCATCTGCAACTTTAGCTGGCATGACATTGTCAGAAGCACCCGAATCTAAAATGCAATTGCTTAACTTGAAACCATTAAGCAATAGGAGAAACATAGAAAGGTTCCACTCTTTCAGAAGATGGTGAGGATTTAACAACTGCAGTGTTGTTTTGGGGAGGAGTATCCTTGGGCTTAGGCAAAAGGCCTTTTGATGTACTGGATTGTCCTGGTGATTGCACATATTTGACTAGCATATTTAACTGCTCAGGAAAAGCTCTCAGGTATTCGGCTTCTGACATTTGAACTTTAGTTTTCTTGGCATGATCAATAATGTCAAAAGAAGAAATAGATTCAGATACCTGAGCCGCTTTCTGTGGTTGAGATGAAGAACTTGCATTCTTATCTCTAGGAGCTAAGGAAGAAGGTAAAGGGCTGCCCCTTCTTTGTTCGTCAGCTAATGCCTCAGCTTGGCGAGTTTGTGATCTTGTAAGTACTGCATATGCATGACCATGATCATCTTCATGAAGTTTCTCATCGTCATGTTCAAATTTGTAGTTTAGGTAATTAATGTTGGAGTCGCCAGCAGGAGCTACAAAATCATCATTCTCGAACTGATCAGCATCAGCTTCAGCTTGGTCTTCTTCATTCATCTCCACGTTGTTTCTGGGAGCAGCTTCAATTGCTAATCTTTGGGAACCAGCAATGCGGTTCCGGTTGTTGTTGAAATTCCGAGCAGGGGCAGTATTGTTGCCTTGAGCCATTTGAGCCATTTGTTTCTTCATCTGCATCATCTCATTTGCTAACTTTTGCAATAGTGAATCGGAAGTAGTAGCAGAGGATGAACTTTCAGCTCTAGAAGTGTTGCTCTTTATCTTTCCAGCCATGATGAGGTCGTCTTCAATTTCAACCGCCATGTTTTGAGCTGCTAACAAATCAGCAGGACGTGCTCTTCGCAGTTGATAGCTTACTTCAGGAAGCAAAGCATTGATGAAGAACACCTTTTGATTCTCGTCATTCAGAGAAGCAGAAGCCGGAATTTTGTACAGTAATCTTTGGAATTTTGCAATAAAATCCCGCATGTGCTCATGTGGCTCCTTCTTCAACTGAGTCAGTTGGGTTATCAAAGTGCTGGAATCTTCGGCTGCCTTGAATCTTTTCAGGAACGCATCCCGCATAGTAGCCCAGTTGGTTATGGTGCCAGGAGCTAGCCGGTAGAACCATTCTCCAGCCAAGTCATGCAGAGTCTCTATGAAGAGTCTGACAGATACATCTTCATGTTCGACTGCAAGCACTCCACAGGATATGAAAAACGCAGCCAAGTGGTCATCTGGATTTTGCTTGCCATCTCCAAAGAATTTTGGAAAATTCTTTCTCGTCCCTTTAGGTAGATCATGCATAGGAGGAGTCAGATTCAGAGGTCCAAAGGCTGCACCCCATGGAACAGGCGCTGCAGGGGCAAGTGGGTTTCGGTTCAGCATGATGAACGGGGCACGTCCTCTCCAAGAGTAGACTTGATGAATAATTCCAGCTGCCGGATTATGCTGAAGATGATCCGGATCTGGATGAGTTGCACTCTTCTTCCTGGTGAAAGACTAGATCTGCGGCTTCTAACTTGAGGAGGATGATTGAAATTGAATTGCTCCTGCAGTCTGAAGAAATGATCAGTCCTTCCTTGCGCCTTCACGGATCGGGTGAATGGACGTTCAGCCAGGTTGAGATTTGTATGGAAAACACTCTGATCTTCAATAGATAAGCTTTGATCTGCAAAGATAGTTGTTCCCCAGCGGAGTCGCCAAAAACTGTTGGCTAGATTTTCTGCATAGCATCAAACCTAGGCAGTCATGAGATAAATCTCCCTCATTTAACCGGTGAGGCTCCCGTGTCAGATTTGTCAATAAAAATGTGTTATTATCTATCAGGGGTTTTACTTTAACCACTTAGTTCATGAACCATAACTAAGAAGTTCTGCAGCAAGTAAGCAGCTGTTTAAGAAAGGAAAATTATAGAAGAAGGAAGTAAAGGAAATACAGAGAAGAAATGGGGAAGATGTGCATCCCAATTAGTAGATAGCAGAGCTAATTGCATGCACATAGAAGAAACTTAATAGATATGAACACACAGAATTATAAAACAAAGGCAGCTCTAGATCCAGATCTAAAATAACACAAAGTTTATTAAGAGATCTAAGATTAAAAGCAAGAAACACAGTACACCGTGACACAAAGTTCTCCGGAAACCTGCTCCTTTGTATTCCTTTGCTCCAAGTTGCTCTCAGGGGTTCAGCACAAAGTCTAGAACACAAGATTGCTGCTTACAAATTCTGATCGATCATTAACCCGAAGGTTCTTCCTCTACTTATAGAATGTAGAGGGGCAATTACAAGTTGGAAGCTTTAGTTGAACTGGCACATGTGGAAGTCGGAAAGAAACAACTGGCAATCTTCCTCCTGGAATTCCTCTTTGCATGACATGTATGATTTGCAACTGAAAATAGAACCTTCTATTTTGCACGTCTGCCACCTATCTCCAAGTAGTTGACTTCTTCAAGTAATGGCTTTTAAACCAATCACTTAAGTTGTATAATTTAATTGATCGCTCAATTACTTTGTCGAGGAAAGAAGAAGGAAGAGGAAAGCTGACTTTGTCGGAGGAAAGAAGAAGGAAGAGGAAAGCTGACTTTGTCCTTTTTCATGTCTGCATGCAGCTGATTCAAACTGGATCTGGAAGCAAGCTGGATCTGGATCTGGAAACAAGCTGGAATTGCAAGCAGTTGGAATTGGAAGCAAGCTGGAATTTTGCCTTCGCATTGTCTTCTCTTTTATCCTTGAAGCTTTTGCAGTTCTTCTGTTGTACATGCATCAGTGCAAGGTTGGCCGTAGATAACTCATCATCCTTATTTTTAATTGCATATGAGCAATTAAAAATTCTGGAAAGCACTCAGGGTGAATGAAAATTCAATGAAGGCTTCAACTGGAAGATGAGAGCACATGCACAAGATCTTGGAAGGAATTTTCCACGCACTGTCTTCTTCACGGGCTGCATTCGAAACAAGAGGATGAAGCCTTTGTGCCAGAAGCTTTTGCAACTATGAGATCTGGATCTGGATCTGCATATGGATTTGCATCTGCATCTGCATCTGGATATGGATCTGCACCTGCATAACAAACTTTGGCAACTGGGCTATGGATGGAAAAGCTGCAGCTCGAATAATTCCACTGCTTTTAATCTGCACGCATGAGTGAAGTTTCTCCTGCACGCATGAGTGAAGTCTTTCCTGCTCTGGATCTGTCTATCAATTCAGCAAGAGGTTCCGAGCCTAGATCCGTGTCTCCAATATCTGCAAATTTAGAAGTGATGCATGACTCCGTTGTGCTTTCTTTTTCATCTTTCTTCGCCATAGCTTTGTCTATCTTTGTCTGAATAATTCTTTTTCTTCTTATTTGACTGGAATTCTTCAATACTGGTGCAGATCTGGACAATTCTTCAGATTCGGAGGATATATGCAATGTATTGGACATTGATAAAAGCTCCTTTTCCTTTGTAAAGCACCTGTAATGAATTCCTGCAATTTATTCAGACAAAAATGGCCACCGGAGCATGAATAGTGAATTTTAATTGTAAAAATCTGCACTTTTCAAGCCTGCTGCCCCAAAAAATGGTGTTTAATTTGCACATAAAGAGAGCATGAATCCTTTCAACAACACCTGAGCTCCTGTAACACCTGTGCAAACAATTATGCAGACAAAGATCAACCTCCTTCAAAGCATGCGCCAAATTTGGAAGCTTTTAGCCTTGTTTCCACCTTGCCTTGCCTGAGCAAAATCCTTCTTCAAATGGGGGCGCACTTTTCCTCTTGGCTGCAATTCTTTACCTGTGAATTAAATAATTCACCCATATGGCTGCCCATGCTTATATAACCTTCACAATTCTATAATTAATAATTGCCCTAACAATTAAAGGCAATTAATTAATTAAAAATCATGCTCTTCTCTTTTAAAAATAGCATGTTTAAGGACAGCCATCCAATAAATTAAATTAATCCAATTTAATCATCCACACTTCACTTCACTTAAGCTTCACAGTGTGCTTTGACCATAGCCACTGAAAATAGGAATTAATATAATCATTTAATACTTTAAAAAGTATTAATTCCTTCTCAAAAGGGGCTGCATTAAATAAATTAAATTTATTTAATTTTGGAATTCTATTTCCAATTGATTTATTCCCCTTTGCTTTTGTTGACTTTTCCACAAGCCTGGGTGCCAAAATTGGGTGAATAAATATTAACAAATATTTATTTAATGCATTATTATTCACCCAAGGTGGGTCGCACTTTTTTGCATAATAGAATTCTATTTTTAAGAATTTCTGACAATGGGATTTTTTACCCTGCAAGGCAGCCCCGGAAATCCCATGATCCACTTAAGTGATTTGACTTTGACAATGGGATTATTTACCCTGCAAGGCAGGCAATAAAATCCCATGATTTCACTTAAGTCACTTTTCTTTTATTTCACCATGGGAATTTTTACCCTGCAAGGCAGGCAATAAATTCCCGCCTGCCTGCAGCCTCTAACTTTCCCACTGCAGCTTAAGTGAATTTTATATCACGGGAAAAAGTACCCTGCTAAGCAGGTAATAAAATTCCCACCTGCCTGCTGCTTCTATTTTTCCCACTGCAGCTTAAGTGAATTTTATATCACGGGAAAAAGTACAGGCCCCACCTGCCTGCTGCTTCTATTTTTCCCAGCAGCTTAAGTGAATTTTATAACACGGGAAAAAGTACCCTGCTAGGCAGGTATAAAATTCCCATCATGCCTGCGGCTTCTATTTTTCCCATTGCAGCTTAAATCCTTTGTTTTCCAAAAATGCGCCCATCCCCGCAGGGGCTTTTCTGTGCACGACTTCGCTTTTTCCCAGTGATCCAGACCTCCGATGGCGACTTCCTCCGGGCATAATGTGCGTATATGTTTTCCAGCTGCTCCAGGCCAAAAATCGGGCTTACCCGGCAAAGGAATTGTTCCAGAGAAATTTCACAGAAAACGAAACGGGACACCACAAAAACACGAAAAATTGCCAAAAGTTACAAATAAAGCCCAAAACTTAAAATAAGTTAAAACCCTTCTGGCACATAGGAATAATAACATATTCGCTCATAATAGAGTTAAAACAGAGCGCAAATAGCCTCATACGGGGCTCAAAATAATTAAATACAAATTTCCCGCAGACAAATCCCGACGACAGAATAAAACAATTTTGGGCATCTGGGTATTTGGCGAAAAAGGCTAATATGGCTCTTTGGGATTATCTTGACGCAATACAAGAACTTTCAGGCAATAAAAACACAAAACGACCCATTATTTTAAAAGTACGAAAAAAATTTCGGATAGGGTAGTCACAGATTTCAGGGTGAAATCTGAGTGACACCAAAACAAAACAAGGAAAAACAAACAAAGTTTTATTTATGTACATACAGGTTTTACCCTGCTTCTTCAGTTCCTGAACAGCTTCAGATGCTGCCCGTTGAAAGGCAATGGTAACTCAATTCCATCCCGGTAGGCAAGGAAGAAAGTATCCATTCCTGCAACTCTTTTGATCACGAAGGGCCCTTTCCAGAGTGGATCAAATTTGTCGTGTATGCCCTTCGGTTCATGTCTCTTGTCCCACCAGAGTACCCAATCTCCGATCTTGAACTTCCTTTCTTTGGCCTTCTTGTCAAATACTCTAGGCAAGTCCTTATCAACTTCATCTGGTGGTGGCTCATCCTTTCTTCTCTCCGTGGTAGGTAAGTCTGCATCAACTTGCTCCGTTCCCAGATTTATTTTGCTGCATTTCTGAGGAAGAACTATCACCATATTCTTTGTTCTTCTTCAGGTACTGATCATGCTTGTTGAAAGTCTCCACTAAGGAAACTAAACCCTTGGGGATTTTGTTACCTTTTGGTTGGACTATTCCACTGCTGTCATCATAACCTGGATCAGCTTTTCCTGTGACTGTTTGTCGTGGTGGTGATTTACTCCCTTCAACATGCAGACATGCAGATGTTTGTTCAGGGACTCTGGGGTGGTAGACCATCTCCACTTTATAGTTTCCTTGTCTGAATATGGACGGTGGTCTATCCGGATTCAATAGTACAGCTGTGACTGCCAAAGAATCTGCCTTGGAGTTTTGATTTATTGGAATGAAGTCAATAGAGAAGGCTGCAAAATCGAATGTGGCGGAAAGCACTTTATCTCTGTAATGCTCCAGCTTATCTCTTTTGACTTGACTTTGCCCTCGAACCTGCTTTACTAGAAGTTCAGCATCTCCTTGGGCTTTGAGGAGTTTTACTCCTTTCTTTTTAGCTTGCTCCATTCCTAGAAGCAATGCTTCATACTCCGCCGTATGATTGGTGTTCTCGAACATCAGCTTGTGGGAGTATGGAAATACCTCATGATCTGGAGATATTAGTAGAGCGCCAGCTCCTGATCCAAAAGAACAACATGTGCCTTTAAACTCCAGAGTCCAAACTTTTTCTTCTTCTTTTGCTGGCTCTGGCTTCTGGTTGAAGTTCTGGCTCTGGAATGTCTTTATCCGTTTCCAAGAAATAGACCCCACGGTCAGATTCCTGAAAAAGAATCTGAGATCTAGGATCCTCAGATTTTGTAACCGTGTACCTGGACTTCTTTTCCGGCTCCAGCTTATGGTTAAGCCCTTTGATAGGAATATGAGCACAGGACCAATCCATCTTTACTTCTCCTCCCAGCTCTTTGCAGAAGTTTCTACTCAGCAACATCCCGTAGGAGACAGGAATATCTGCAACTAAGATTGTCATCTTTAATCTTTTGTCAGGAAAAGCTGCCAGAACAGCTTGTGCATCTTTGATTTGTCCGATTAAAGGGACTTGTCTCTCCATGGAGTAGCACCTTTTTATGGTCTTTGTCAAGGTAAGCCCAAGAGCATCTGCAACTTTAGCTGGCATGACATTGTCAGAAGCACCTGAATCTAAAATGCAATTGCTTAACTTGAAACCATTAAGCAATAAGGAGACATAGAAAGGTTCCACTCTTTCAGAAGATGGTGAGGGTTTAACAACTGCAGTGTTGTTTTGTGGAGGAGTATCTTTGGGCTTAGGCAAAAGGCCTTTTGATGTATTGGATTGTCCTGGTGATTGCACATATTTGACTAGCCTATTTAACTGCTCAGGAAAAGCTCTCAGGTATTCGGCTTCTGACATTTGAACTTTAATTTTCTTGGCATGATCAATAATGTCAAAAGAAGAAATAGATTCAGATACCTGAGCCGCTTTCTGTGGTTGAGATGAAGAACTTGCATTCTTATCTCTAGGAGCTAAAGAAGAAGGTAAAGGGCTGCCCCTTCTTTGTTCATTAGCTAATGCCTCAGCTTGGCGAGTTTTTGATCTTGTAAGTACTGCATATGCATGACCATGATCATCTTCATGAAGTTTCTCATCGTCATGTTCAAATTTGTAGTTTAGGTAAATTAATGTTGGAGTCACCAGCAGGAGCTACAAAATCATCATTCTCGAACTGATCAGCATCAGCTTCCTGGTCTTCTTCATTCATCTCCACGTTGTTTCTGGGAGCAGCTTCAATTGCTAATCTTTGGGAACCAACAATGCAGTTCCAGTTGTTATTCAAATTCCGAGCAGGGGCAGTCATAGAGTAGTGATGTAAAATCTGTTCTATCATCGTTTAGAATTTGTGTGTGCCCTCCACCAAGCTTCAAGATACCTCATGAATGCAGGTGTGTAAATAATAGATATGTTATTCAATGTAACACCACTGTCAATGTATAAAGTAACATGTTGGCCAAACAAACTAGAAACAAGTCCTATTTTTGTATTTATTTTTGTTCCTATTGAATGTGTTTCTGTATTATTGGGTTAAAATTATTTGAATGTTTTTGAAGTGTTTTGAACTAAAAACTAAATAAGGGGATAGTGCACGAGCTATCTGATGGAGAAGGCTCATGAAGAGTCATGTCGTGTGTTGATAATTGGAGGATGTAAGCCCTCAAATGGGTAGAAGAAAAGTAATAGTGGTGCTCGTGTATGATGTGTGTAGAATCCATAATATATGTCAAAGGAGATCTGGATGGCAAGAAGACCCATGAGAAGTAATAAATGTAGAGGTGCTGATTCAAATACCTAGAGAATAGCCACATAACTTCGATGAGCGATGAATACGACTGTGAGGGATAACCTATACATACAAAAGGTTATCCATATTTATAAGTAGAGATTAATGGGCACAAGGGCAAGCCAAAGGTTGTAAGAAATCACAATAAACTTAGTGTCCTGATGGTTTGAAATCGTACAACCTCAAATAGAGGGGATACACAAGACCAACCACCAGTAAAAGGTGATATCTAATCATTAGAAGCATGACAGGTTCAAGGAATAACATATGTAAGACTATCAACGCTTGGTAATTGTACATAGGAATTACTCAAATAGATAGTTAAGTGTGATCGAGTTGTATTAGGGGAAGTTGTTTTTATAATGAACATTGTCCCTTTTGTAAAGCATTAGATGGAGAAATGAGCACGTGGCAAAGCATATGTGCTAATCCATAGTCGGTATAACATTGGGAAGTTCATATATTTCTCTCAAGATATAGGAACCTTGATGTAGCCGGAGGCAGATTTCTGGAGATGAACCAAGGTATAGGTGGGGGGGGGGAAAAGTATCTCAAATGAACTGACGATTCTAAAAAACTTGTAGAATACATCACTTGGTATCATTAAATCATTTTAACAAGAATAGATAAGTAATAATTATGGACATAAATGTTCGATCATCCTAGGATAAATATTATTCATGTTAGTAGTTTTTGCATCATCAGTATGAGAAGTATCACAAATAGAGTCAATCACATTGAATTGTAACGGAAATTTTAATCACTGTCGGCATATAAAGGATGTTTCAAGTTTAGCATGTGTTATTGCACTAATATATCATGTTTGACTAAAGTGAGAGATATACCATGACCAAGACGTATACTTTATCATGTATAATAGAAGAAGAAGTATCATCAATGTTCAATATATTGGATTAGTGCTCAGAGCATCAATTCATACAGACCCACCTTAGAATATATTCATGTAAAATAATAGGGATAGAATATCCTATTGTTCATGTATGAGGATATCATTGGTAAGAGTATCATCGCAATAGTAACTACTATTAGAATGTATTTCATGTGCTATTGACGACTAGGTAAATTGTTATCTATTCGGAATATCTTTATAACCAACCAAATCGAGAGGCCATGTCCCAAGGGCATTAAGATGACATGCATGCATTATATGCGGTTTTGAGAATGTGGTTATACGGTAGGGTGAAATGTGAGATACTACCAGCGGTATAGTATAATTAGACAATGGGAAGAAGTATGAAGCAAAAAATCAGTAGGATCAAGGATACAACTGACATATGGAACCTATGACAAATAGGATTTGAAATAAGGTTGAAGATTGATATTGAGTTGGGTCACTAAATTTTTGCACTCTAATTAATTTCGATGAGTTGTGTATGGATTGGATAATAAATAAGAAGGTATAAGGTTACAAACATGTAGAATATGATGATTTAATTAAATCCAACATCACTTATAAATACAGACCCTTGCCTTTCCCCCCCCACTTTTTAAACTGCACTCCACGGCTTCCTGAAACTGATAAATAGCCAGTCATAACACAAGCGAAGGGATAATGAATACCTTGTTCATGAATATTCTAGAAATGATCTAGATGTTCCGGCACTAGAATAGGATTAATTTAGCACTTGTCTGGTAAAAAAGATTTTAGAACTAGAAAACATTGTACATGCAAGATCCGTATAGAATTCTATATGGGCCTAGGCGGGCTATATAGTCGGATAAGGGAATGTACAGTTTGACTAAAATATAGCAAAGATCGATAAACTTATTAGTTCTTTTCTTGTCTATAAAATGGAGCTCGATCTGTGTCACTATTACTCACAAACCTCAAGATGACCTACACCAAATTTGGGAAAACCCCTCACAACCTGTTGAACTAATCATCGAAGTATTAGCGAATATTGTGAAATTGAATTTGGCGCGATGCAGAATTGGTTTTCACCAATCGTCATGGGGCCTAACAATCTCGTGTTTATGTATGGGGAGGCTCTCCATCTGAATGTAAACTTACATAAAACTGGTGGGGCTACACAGGAATAATCCACGTAAAATGGTGAGTGCTTGTATAAAGTACACAGGGAGGATGTATTGTGAGAGAGGCTAACAGAGTTAAGGAAATGAAAATAGAGAGGCTAAGGTGTGAGTAGGCTTTTGCAAAAATTCACATACATCCACCCAAAGTAGGTCCACAATTCATCATAAGAACACATAACGATGCAAGCAATTAAAAATAACTAACAAACTAGAGACACACAATTCTGCGGATTCATCCATCAAGGACACAAGGTTCCTTCTTGGGTACGCAAGATCACACACTTATAAAGTTGGAAAGAAGAGATAGAGAGTAGAGGAACATAAGCATAGACAATGGCGAAGAAATGTAACTTTTATTGTTTGATGTAGTAATAGTAAATCTCAAACAATCATATAATCAATCCAAAAATTTCCAACCCCTTGGAATGGAGAAGCCATTCCAATTTATCACATACAAAAATGTCTCTTAATCTATACCCCCCACACGCACTTTTCACTTCTCTTCATCATTTGCAAACCTTCCATATTCCTAGGATACAAAAGTGGGTCTTTTTCCTTATTAAGTGAAAAACGACTCTTACAATGGTGATTTTGAAGGTCACTTAAGTGAATAGGACAAAAGGGGAAAAAGTGCATTTTTAATGAGGAATTATAATATGTAGAGAGAAGGAAGAGACATAAAGAGAGAGAGTGAGAAGGATTGACCAATCCAATGAAGATGAAGCTTTTTCTGATGGAGAACTTTTTGACTTGAGGTAGTGTAATCATAACCTCCTTCTGTGAGATATGGGAACATCCCAAAGTATGTGTTTAGAAACATTGTTGCAAGACATTGCAATGTGAACCTTTAATGATCCTCTTCTTTCATGTTTCTCATGACCATAGCCTTAATGTCTTGAATTTTGATGTTTCAACATCCTCACAAGCTTTATGATGTTCTAGATTTTGCATGTTGCATTAAGTGATATCTGTGGCACCGAACCTTGTTTTTTTTCATCTCCTCTCCAAGAGCGTGAATACACTTCTAGGCATGAATGAGGTAACAAACTAGTTTTCATGAGTTTGCATGATAACCTTCATCACAGGTGAGCTTAAGATTGAGGATCACTTCTTATCTTTAGGCTGTACAATCACTTATGATCAAAAATCAACCATGATGCTTAAACCATTCATGATTGTTTGTTAACTTTACTAAGATATGTCTTCCACCTTGACGATAGGAGGACTACTCCCTATATGAGATGATTTCAGGGGCCAATCATTGGGCCTGAAATGAGGTGTTGCCAATGTATTTTCCGCCCTTCAAGTGGGATCAAATACAAGTTTGAATGAGTGTTTTGTCTAGCACTATCAAGTGAGTGGGTATCAGTGAAACTTGATGCATTACTCGTCTTACAAACATGGTGCCCAAATGAATATCATCACCTTACCTTTCTTGGCTCGAGAATCATCACTTTCTTGCTTATATGCCTCTCACGTGAATAAATGACTTTTTGATCTTTCGCACATGATGGTCATGAATACCTTGGTAGCTTGACTAGATCATTTTGACTTGTTCCTTGAAGAGATTTGGACACAATGGCATAATCAGGATATGACGATCCTCAACTTACTCCATGAGCTTCCCATTTCACTTTTAAACCCTATGACGCCCTTTTTCATTTCACAATTCACTTCCCTGACCCAAATTTCACCTGAGTGGAAACATGTTTATAGTATCTGGACACCCTTTTGCATCAATTTATCCTCATGAAGATATGTTTCATCCTCCTGATAGAAAGATTGATCTATGAATGGAACTTTAAGGAATGGATGAGAATGAATTCCATGTTCTTAACCTCTGAATTGCATCAAAGAAATACAAATTCCCCTTCCCCTGACTTGCAAGATGTGCGGACATTATCAAGCATGGATCAAGTGTTTAGAAAAACTCTCATGAGGTACACATTGCTTATGAGTTTGAGGTAACTACCATCATCACTCATGGTGATATTCTCTCATCATGATCATAATGATCATTCCTTTGATGACTTGAAATGAAGTTCTCAATGTTTCAGATCCTTCGTGGGCTTCATGATGTTCCTGATTTCGCCCATTGTCCAAGTGAATTTCTTTTACACACAGTGATTCACTTTGATCCGTTCCTTTCCATAATTTGATTCATATATGATGGCTCTCCTCTATCACATTGGGATTATCTATACCATATAGTCCATTTGCATCAAATTGTGCCTTGTAGAAATCATCTTTGGATTGATGCTTTGAGGGCCTGTGGGGATTTTCTTTCTTATTTGGACCACGAGACACCTTCTCAATTTATGGTGATGGAAAAAATCAATGAGATGAGAAAAATGGGAGTTACCACAAATTCTTGAGCACAATTCCAAGACTTACTATTTTTAGCAGGTCCTATCCAAGACTATTGTTTTGGTAAGTTTTCACAAATTTTCCATTCCTTTCCTGTTTAGTAGGTTGTAGATGGTGAGATTTCACATTTTTGACAACTTACTATTTTTATACATGCCCCATCTTGAATAATTTTTGTTTTTATAAAGTTCACTTATGGGTGTTAGACTGCAATGAAAAATATCTTGAAATTATGGGTTTTGCTCTAAGATTCCCTACTCCAATTTTCAAATGATTCCCTCATCTAGATGAGTGGGAAAATGAAATTTTCATCGAGGAGGGAAGAATACTGAGAGAAAAATCATTCCTCCATTTCTCAAAAAATCATCCACCTCATCATGAAAAAAATGGCTTGGATGAAAGTACATTTTTCGAGGAACGTTTCCTCCAAGTTTTAGATGATTTCACCCATCAAATCTTCATAAAATCAAAAATGAATTTTGCTGTCATTTTGTTGTTGTGGCATGACAGCCATTAATGGAGGTTAGAGGAGTTTTCAACAAAAAATTTCATGTTTAACATGTTTTGGTTTGTGAGGGATGGATTTTATATTTTTTTCATGTGTTTTTCAGCTCAATTTTCATCATGACAATTGCATGGAAGACTTAGGTTAAAATGGAGTGAGTGAGAGTTTGCAAATGGTGCAATGGGGACATAAAGGACACCAGGGACATAAATGAAACCTTGGAGCAAGATGGTGACAATTGGAATCTTGTGGTGAGAGGTGGATGTGATGTGGGGATTGGGAAATTGCATCGGTGGAGCTGAAGATTGTCACATGGGGTCCAAGGGCTACGTGCATACATTGGTTGTATTTTTGTGTCCCTTGGGGGACATAGGGGATAGAGGGGACACTAGGGACACAAAAGTTAGACCTGGAAGAAATAGGTTTGAGGTCACACTTTGGTATCCTCCTTGTCCCTTAGGGGACAGAGGGGACACAAGAGTGTCCAAAGTGTGACTTTGTCATTCTGAGAAAGCTAATTTTGCCTCGAATGTCCAAATTTGGACACCAAACTTGATTTTTTCACTACAGGAGCTTAGGAAAATTATTTGGGGTAAAATATTATATGATTTTGACTCCAAATCACATTTTAAGATCAATGTAATCATTCCTAAAATCCAATTCTGCCTATAACTCAAAATTGAGGGGCCTATTCCTTCTTAAACTAAGAGGAGGATCTATAGAATTTTAAGATATCTTAGGAAACCATTAAGCCATAGATAAAAATTGATGATTAAATATTGTAGAGTATTCTCATATATTTCCAATTCCTATTTTCCTTCCTTCT
Source organism: Taxus chinensis (assembly GCA_019776745.2). Lineage (NCBI taxonomy): Eukaryota > Viridiplantae > Streptophyta > Pinopsida > Cupressales > Taxaceae > Taxus > Taxus chinensis. The sequence goes on along the minus strand of CM034152.1, from coordinate 734,192,152 downwards.
AACTCATTCTAGAACTCTCAAAATTATCCAAAGAAGTCAGGTTTCACAGAGGAGCCTTTATTTCCCACATCTTGAAAAGTGTGTCTTGAACAGATTGTCCCTAAATGAGATTTTCTTTCCTAAATATTCATAAATTTCTTCTAAAATCTTCAATAATTTTTGACATAACCCTCATATGCTCTAAAAATTCCCTGAACATTCTTGGAGGGTGTTTACCAGCTACGAAATGGCCAAAAATTGCCTTTTTAGGCTTCTGGAGGAAGTTATCTCTAGCTGAATCTTACTGAATTCATTTATCACCTTAGGTAATCATCTCTGCACACTAAAACAAAATTGAAAAACTTTTTAGTACTTTCCTCTGAGCCAAGGTGAGGATTAATTTGAAGGTAGGTTGGCCAGAGGAGGGATGCACAGTGATTGGGATGCCTAATTTTTAGTTAGAGGCTCAGTTGTCATGCTTGAAATTTTCAAGTATTTATTTTACACATTTTGCATGACAACAATTGACTCTAGCTCGGAGACATTAGATTGTAAGTGGAAATATATAACATTAGGTATCTCATGGGTTAGCATATCATTGCTTAGTTCATTGGAGTATGAAGTCATTACATTGAACAACAAGAAAATCTACAAACACTTCCAAGAAACGAACATGACCAACACAAAACAAGAAGGGAAACACACAGATAAAGGGAAAACATGACAAAGCATCCTAAATCACTTATTTGACATGTGGGGGACAACCTATTTTTTTTGTAGCACCAAATCTGATTAAATGCTCACCCATACACGGGTATCACCGAATGTTTTTCTTTCACAAATCCATTGACGAGCTCACTAAAATATGACCCCTTTCTCAATTTATTGAGAAAACTCACATGATTTCTCTTGTAATTGAGGGTCCGCTTAGTCATTTCATTACCTTTGTCTATGTTTCATCTTCTTTCCATATTCTCATGTATTCCCAAGTTCATTCTAATTGTTGATCTTCCTTCACTATTATGAGAATGAGTCTTGATCATACTAGGCTCGATCTCTTCATACTAAAGCCTATGACATTCGATAGGAATTTTTCCTTCATCTTTCATTTACTTCATGACCATTGTTTTCATGAGTTGATTCTCAACATATGTCTTAGGAGCTTCAACACCATCACAAACCTCTTGATGCTCCAAGAAATATTCTTTCACTCACACTAACTTGTTCTTAACATGTTGTTTATTATGATGTGACTTGCACAGTGCCTTATCCCTCTTGAAATGGAAATGGGCACAAGGTCAACTATGAAGAATGAAAAACATCACCTTATACATCTTGGCTATTTTGAGCTTCAGAATCTATCTTCATAATGAAATCCTCTTTTACTTGAGTGGAGTCTGTAGACATCTAAAATGTCAACATGATTAATTACGATTAATCTGTCCCGCGACAACATCATCCATATAATAATTAATCACAATATTAATTATTATCTAATCCATTTTATCATTTTTACCCTTTATCATTTTATCACCATTTATCTCATCATTTGATTATTAATCCTCTTATTTCATTCTTGTATCCCATTTTATCATTAATCACTTTTATTTCATTATTATCCAATTTTAATCCTTCAATAACATTTTATAGGAATTTAATATTCCTACATATCACCTATCACCTACCCTACACATCCCTTGTTGGCTAGATTTTCTGCATAGCATCAAACCTAGGCAGTCATGAGATAAATCTCCCTCATTTAACCGGTGAGGCTCCCATGTCAGATTTGTCAATAAAAATGTGTTATTATCTATCAGGGGTTTTACTTTAACCACTTAGTTCATGAACCATAACTAAGAAGTTCTGCAGCAAGTAAGCAGCTGTTCAAGAAAGGAAGTATTTTATAGAAGAAGGAAGTAAAGGAAATACAAAGAAAAAATGGGGAAGATGTGCATCCCAATTAGTAGATAGCAAAGCTAATTGCATGCACATAGAAGAAACTTAATAGATATGAACACACAGAATTATAAAACAAAGGTAACTCTAGATCTAGATCTAAAATAACACAAAGTTTATCAAGAGATCTAAGATTCAAAGCAAGAAACATAGTACACCGTGACACAAAGTTCTCCGGAAACTTACTCCTTTGTATTCCTTTGCTCCAAGTTGCTCTCAAGAGGTTCAGCACAAAGTCTAGAACTCAGGATTGCTGCTTACAAATTCTAATCGATCATTAACCCGAAGGTTCTTCTCTCTACTTATAGAATGTAGAGGGGGCAATTACAAGTTGGAATCTTTAGTTGAACTGACACATGTGGAAGTCGGAGAAGAAACAACTGGCAATCTCCCTCCTGGAATTCCTATTTGCATGACATGTATGATTTACAACTGAAAATAGAAGCTTTCTATTTTGCACGTCCTGCCACATATCTCCAAGTAGTTGTCTTCTTCAAGTAATGGCTTTTAAACCAATCACTTTAAGTTGTATAATTTAATTGATCACTCAATTAATTTGTCGAAGGAAAGAAGAAGGAAGAGGAAAGCTGACTTTGTCGGATGAAAGAAGAAGGAAGAGGAAAGTTGACTTTATCCTTTTTCATGTCTGCATGCAGCTGATTCAAACTGGATCTGGAAACAAGCTGGAATTAGTTGGATCTTGAAGCGGCTGGATCTAGAAACAAGCTGGAATTGCAAGCAGTTGGAATTGGAAGCAAGCTAGAATTTTGCCTTCGCATTGTCTTCTCTTTTATCCTTGAAGCTTTTGTAGTTCTTCTGTTGTACATGCATCAGTGCAAGGTTGGCCGTAAATAACTCATCATCCTTATTTTTAATAGCATATGAGCAATTAAAATTTTTGGAAAGCACTCAGAGTGAATGAAAATTCAATGAAAGCTTCAACTGGAAGATGAGAGCAAATGCACAAGATCTTGGAAGGAATTTTCCACGCACTATTTTCTTCATGGGCTGCATTCGAAACAAGAGGATGAAGCGTGTGTCCCGGAAGCTTTTGCAACTATGAGATCTGGATTTGGATCTAGATCTGCATATGGATTTGCATCTGCATCTACATCTGCATCTGGATATGGATCTGCACCTGCATAACAAACTTATGGCAACTGGGCTATGGATGGAAAAACTGCAACTCAAATAATTCCACTGCTTTTAATCTGTACGCATGAGTGAAGTCTTTCTTGCACGCATGAGTGGAGTCTTATCTATCAATTCAGCAAGAGGTTCCGAGCCTAGATCCGTGTCTCCAATATTTGTAACTTTAAAAGTGATGCATGACTCCGTTGTGCTTTCTTTTTCATCTTTCTTCACCATAGCTTTGTCTATCTTTGTCTGAACAATTCTTTTTCTTCTTATTTAACTAGAATTCTTCAAAATTGGTGCAGATTTGGACAATTCTTCAGATTCAGAGGATATATGCAATGTATTGGACATTGATAAAAACTCATTTTCTTTTGTAAAGCACCTGTAATGAATTCCTGCAATTTATTCAAACAAAAATGGCCATCGTAGCATGAATAGTGAATTTTAATTATAAAAAATCTGCACTTTCCAAGCCTGCTGCCCCAAAAAATGGTGTTTAATTTATACATAAAGAGAGCATGAATCCTTTCAAAAACACCTGAGCTCCTGTAACACCTGTGCAAACAATTATGCAGACAAAGATCAACCTTCTTCACAAGTAAGTGCTAAATCTAGAAGCTTTTAGTCTTGTTTCCACTTTGCCTGAGCAAAATCCTTCTTCAAATGGGGGCGCACTTTTCCTCTTGGCTGCAATTCTTTACCTGTGAATTAAATAATTCACCCATATGGCTGCCCATGCTTATATAACCCTTCACAATTCTATAATTAATAATTGCCCTAACAATTAAAGGCAATTAATTAATTAAAACTCATGCTCTTCTCTTTTAAAAATAGCATGTTTAAGGACAACCATCCAATAAATTAAATTAATCCAATTTAATCCTTCACACATCACTTCACTCAAGCTTCACAGTGTGCTTTGACCATAGCCACTGAAAATAGGAATTAATATAATCGTTTAATACTTTAAAAAGTATTAATTCCTTCTCAAAAGGGGGCTGCATTAAATAAGTTAAATTTATTTAATTTTAGAATTCTATTTCCAATTGATTTATTCCCCTTTGCTTTTGTTGACTTTTCCATAAGCCTGGGTGCCAAAATTGGGTGAATAAATATTAACAAATATTTATTTAATGCATTATTATTCACCCAATGTGGGTCACACTTTTTTGCATAATAGAATTCTATTTTTAAGAATTTCTGACAATGGGATTCTTTACCCTGCAAGGCAGCCCCGGAAATCCGATGATCCACTTAAGTGATTTGACTTTGACAATGGGATTATTTACCCTGCAAGGCAGGCAATAAAATCCCGTGATTTCACTTAAGTCACTTTTCTTTTATTTCACCATGGGAATTTTTATCCTGCAAGGCAAGACAATAAATTCCCGCTTGCCTGCAATGTCTAACTTTCCCACTGCAGCTTAAGTGAGATTTTATATCACGGGAAAAAGTATCCTACTAAGCAGGTACAAAATTCCCACCTGTCTGCTGCTTCTATTTTTCCCACTGCAGCTTAAGTGAATTTTATATCATGGGAAAAAGTACCCTGCAAGGCAGGCAATAAAATCCTACTTGCCTGCTGCTTCTAATTTTCCCACTGCAGTTTAAGTGAATTTTCTATCACGGGAAAAAGTACCCTACTAGGCAAGTATAAAATTCCCACCTATGCCTGGGGCTTCTATTTTTCTCATTGCAACTTAAATCCTTTGTTTTCCAAAAACGCGCCCATCCCCGTAGGGGCTTTTCTGTGCACGACTTCACTTTTTCCCAGTGATCCAGACCTCTGACGGCGACTTCCTCCGGGCATAATGTGCGTATATGTTTTCCAGCTGCTCCAGGCCAAAAATCGGGCTTACCTGGTAAAGGAATTGTTCCAGAGAAAATTTCACAGAAAACGAAACAGGACACCACAAAAACACGAAAAATTGCCAAAAGTTACAAAATAAAGCCCAAAACTTAAAATCCAAGTTAAAACCCTTCTGGCACATAGGAATAATAACATATTCGCTCATAATAGAGTTAAAATAGAGCGCAAATAGCCTCATACGGGGCTCAAAATAATTAAATACAAATTTCCCGCAGACAAATCCCGATGACAGAATAAAACCAATTTTAGGCATCTGGGTATTTGGCAAAAAAGGCTAATATGGCTCTTTGGGATTATCTTGACACAATACAAGAACTTTCAGGCAATAAAAACAACAAAACGACCCATTATTTTAAAAGTATGAAAAAAATTTCGGATAGGGTAGTCGTAGATTTCATGGTGAAATCTGAGTGACACCAGTTGGCTCCGTCTGTGGACATCTTTTTCTCTTGTCAGAATGACAAAGGGAAAAGATGAGATCCCAGCATCTCTGGTTTCGTATCTTGTCTTTTAGGCACGGGGTCAGGCAAACAAAAACAAAACAAGGAAAAACAAACAAAGTTTTATTTATGTACATACAGGTTTTACCTTACTTCTTCAGTTCCTGAAGAGCTTCAGATGCTGCCCGTTGAAAGGCAATGGTAACTCAATTCCATCCCGGTAGGCAAGGAAGAAAGTATCCATTCTCGCAGCTCTTTTGATCACGAAGGGCGCTTTCCAGAGTGAATTGGATTTGTCGTGCATGCCCTTCGGTTCATGTCTCTTGTCCCACCAGAGTACCCAATCTCCGATCTTGAAATTCCTTTCTTTGGCCTTCTTGTCAAAGACTCTGGGCAAGTCCTTAGCAACTTCATCTGGTGGTGGTTCATCCCTTCTTCTCTCCGTGGTGGGTAAGTCTGCATCAACTTGCTCCGTTCCCAGATTTATTTGCTGCATTTTTGAGGAAGAACTATCACCATATTCTTTGTTCTTCTTTAGGTACTGATCATGCTTGTTGAAATTCTTTGCTAAGGAAACTAAACCCGTGGGGATTTTGTTGCCTTTTGGTTGGACTACTCCACTACTGTCATCATAACCTGGATCAACTTTTCCTTTGACTGTTTGCCATGGTGGTGAACTACTCCCCTCAACATGCAGACATGTAGATGTTTGTTCAGGGATTCTGGGGTGGTAGATCATCTCCACTTTATAGCTTCCTTGTTTGAATATGGACGGTGGTCTATCCGGATTGAATAGTGCAGCTGTGACTGCTAAAGAATCTGCCTTGGAGTTTTGATTTATTGGAATGAAATCAATAGAGAAGGCTGCAAAATCGAATGTGGCAAAAAGCACTTTATCTCTGTAATGCTCCAGCTTATCTCTTTTGTCTTGACTTTGCCCTCGAACCTGCTTTACCAGAAGTTCAGCATCTCCTTGGGCTTTGAGGAGTTTTACTCCTTTCTTCTTAGCTTGCTCCATTCCTAGAAGCAAAGCTTCATACTCCGCCGTATGATTGGTGTTCTCGAACATCAGCTTGCAGGAGTATGGAAATACCTCATGATCTGGAGATATTAACATAGCACCAGCTCCTGATCCAAAAGAACAACAAGTGCCTTTAAACTCCAGAGTCCAAAATTTTTCTTCTTCTTTTGCTGGCTTTGGTTCTGGTTGAATTTCTGGCTCTGGAACATCTTTATTCATTTCCAAGAAGTAGACCCCACGGTCAGATTCTTGAAAAAGAATATGAGATCTAGAATCCTCAGATTTTGTAACTGTGTACCTAGACTTCTTTTCCGGCTCCAGCTTATGGTTAAGCCCTTTGATAGGAATGTGCACACAAGGACCAATCCATTTTTACTTCTCCTCCCAGCTCTTTGCAAAAGTTTCTACTCAGCAACATCCCGTAGGAGACAGGAATATCTGCAACTAAGATTGTCATCTTTAATCTTTTGTCAGGAAAAGCTGCCAGAACAGCTTGTGCATCTTTGATTTGTCCGATTAAAGGGACTTGTCTCTCCATGGAGTAGCACATTTTTATGGTCTTTGTCAGGGTAAGCCCAAGAGCATCTGCAATTTTAGCTGGCATGACATTGTCAGAAGCACCTGAATCTAGAATGCAATTGCTTAACTTGAAACCATTAAGCAATATGGAGACATAAAAGGTTCTACTCTTTCAGAAGGTGAGGATTTAACAACTGCAGTGTTGTTTTGTGGAGTATCCTTGGGCTTAGGCAAAAGGCCTTTTGATGTACTGGATTGTCCTGGTGATTGCACATATTTGACTAGCATATTTAACTGCTCAGGAAAAGCTCTCAGGGATTCGGCTTCTGACATTTGAACTTTAGTTTTCTTGGCATGATCAACAATGTCGAGGGAAGGAATAGATTCAGATACCTGAGCCGCTTTCTGTGGTTGAGATGAAGAACTTGCATTCTTATCTCTAGGAGCTAAGGAAGAGGGTAAAGGGCTGCCCCTTCTTTGTTCATCAGTTAATGCCTCAGCTTGACGAGTTTGTGATTTTGTAAGTACTGCATATGTATGACCATGATCATCTTCATGAAGTTTCTCATCGTCATGTTCAGATTTGTAGTTCAGGAAATTAATGTTGGAGTCGCCAGCAGGAGCTACAAAATCATCATTCTCGAATTGATCAGCATCAACTTCTTGGTCTTCTTCATTCATCTCCACATTGTTTCTGGGAGCAGCTTCAATTGCTAATCTTTCGGAACCAACAATGCGGTTCCGGTGGTTGTTGTTGAAATTCCGGGCAGGGGCAGTATTGTTGCCTTGAGCCATTTGAGCCATTTGTTTCTTCATCTGCATCATCTCATTTGCTAAGTTTTGCAATAGTGAATCGGATGTAGTAGCAGAGGATGAACTTTCAGCTCTAGAAGTGTTGCTCTTTATCTTTCCAGCCATGATGAGATCGTCTTCAATTTCAACCGCCATGTTTTGAGCTACTAACAAATCAGCAGGTCGTGCGCTTCGCAGTTGATAGCTTACTTCAGGAAGCAAAGCATTGATGAAGAACACCTTTTGATTCTCGTCATTCAGAGAAGCAGAACCCAGAATTTTGTACAGTAATCTTTGGAATTTTGCAATAAAATCCCGCATGTGCTCATGTGGTTCCTTCTTCAACTGAGTGAGTTGAGTTATCAATGTACTGGAATCTTCGGCTGCCTTGAATCTTTTCAGGAACGCATCCCGCATAGTAGCCCAGTTGGTTATGGTACCAGGAGCTAACCGATAGAACCATTCTCCAACCAAGTCGTGTAGAGTCTCAATGAATAGCCTGACTGAGACATCTTCATGCTCCACTGCAAGCACACCACAAGATATGAAGAATGCTGCCAAATGATCATCCGGGTTTTGCTTTCCATCTCCAAAGAATTTTGGAAAATTCTTTCTGGATCCCTTTGGCAGCTCGTGCATAGGTGGAGCCAAGTTGAGAGTCCAAAAGCCGCTCCCCATGGAACAGGTACAATTTGGTGCACCATGTTAGCTTGAGCACGTCTCCTCCTTGTGTAGACTTGATGGATAATTCCAGCCGCCGGATTATGCTGAATACGATCCGGATCTGGATGGGTGTGTACTCTCCTTCCTGGTGAGAGACTAGATCTGCGGCTTCTAACTTGAGGAGGATGATTGAAATTGAATTGCTCCTGCAGTCGGAAGAAATGATCAGTTCTTCCTTGCGCCTTCACGGATCGGGTGAATGGACGTTCATCCAGGTTTAGATTTGTATGGAAAACACTCTGATCTTCAATAGAAAAGCTTTGATCTGCAAAGATAGTTGTTCCCCAGCGGAGTCGCCAAAAACTGTTGGCTAGATTTGCTGCATAGCATCAAACCTAGGCAGTCATGAGATAAATCTCCCTCATTTAACCGGTGAGGCTCCCATGTCAGATTTGTCAATAAAAATGTGTTATTATCTATCAGGGGTTTTACTTTAACCACTTAGTTCATGAACCATAACTAAGAAGTTTTGCAGCAAGTAAGCAGCTATTTAAGAAAGGAAAATTATAGAAGAAAGAAGTAAAGGAAATACAGAGAAGAAATGGGGAAGATGTGCATCTCAATCAGTAGATAACAGAGCTAATTGCATGCACATAGAAGAAACTTAATAGATATGAACACACAGAATTATAAAACAAAGGTAGCTCTAGATCTAGATCTAAAATAACACAAAGTTTATCAAGAGATCTAAGATTCAAAGCAAGAAACACAGTACACCGTGACACAAAGTTCTCCGGAAACTTACTCCTTTGTATTCCTTTGCTCCAAGTTGCTCTCAGGGGTTCAGCACAAAGTCTAGAACACAAGATTGCTGCTTACAAATTCTGATCGATCATTAACCCGGAGGTTCTTCTCCTACTTATAGAATGTAGGAGGGAAAGTACAAATTGGAAGCTTTAGTTGAACTGGCACATGTGGAAGTCAGAAAAAAACAACTGGCAATCTTCCTCCTAGAATTCCTCTTTGCGTGACATGTATGATTTGCAACTGAAAATAGAAGCTTCTATTTTGCATGTCCGCCACCTATCCTCCAAGTAATTGACTTCTTCAAGTAATGGCTTTTTAAACCAATCACTTAAGTTGTATAATTGAATTGATCGCTCAATTACTTTGTCGTAGGAAAGAAGAAGGAAGAGGAAAGCTGACTTTGTCGGATGAAAGAAGAAGGAAGAGGAAAGCTGACTTTATCCTTTTTCATGTCTGCATGCAGCTGATTCAAACTGGATCTGGAAACAAGCTGGAATTAGTTGGATCTTGAAGCGGCTGGATCTGGAAACAAGCTGGAATTGCAAGCAGTTGGAATTGGAAGCAAGCTGGAATTTTACCTTCGCATTGTCTTCTCTTTTATCCTTGAAGCTTTTGCAGTTCTTTTGTTGTACATGCATCAGTGCAAGGTTGGCCATAGATAACTCATCATCCTTATTTTTTAATTGCATATGAGCAATTAAAAATTCAGGAAAGCACTCAGGGTGAATGAAAATTCAATGAAAGCTTCAACTGGAAGATGAGAGCACATGCACAAGATCTTGGAAGGAATTTTCCACGCACTGTCTTCTTCACGGGCTGCATTTGAAACAAGAGGATGAAGCCTTTGTGCCAGAAGCTTTTGCAACTATGAGATCTGGATCTGGATCTGCATATGGATTTGCATCCGCATCTACATCTGCATCTGGATATGGATCTGCACCTGCATAACAAATTATGGAAAATAGGTTGTGGATGGAAAAGCTGCAGCTCGAATAATTCCACTGCTTTTAATCTGCACGCATGAGTGAATTTTCTCCTACACATGGATTTATCTATCAATTCAGCAAGAGGTTTCGAGCCTAGATCTGTGTCTCCAGTATCTGTAAATTTAGAAGTGATGCATGAGTCCGTTGTGCTTTCTCTTTTTCATCTTCCTTCGTCATAAGCTTTGTCTGTCTTTGTCTGAACAATTCTTTTTCTTCTTATTTGACTGGAATTCTTCAAAACTGGTGCAAATCTGGACAATTCTTCAGATTCGGAGGATATATGCAATGTATTGAACATTAATAAAAGCTCATTTTCCTTTGTAAAGCACCTGTAATGAATTCCTGCAATTTATTCAGACAAAAATGGCCACCGGAGCATGAATAGTGTATTTTAATTGTAAAAATCTGCACTTTCCAAGCCTGTTGCCCCAAAAAATGGTGTTTAATTTACACATAAAGAGAGCATGAATCCTTTCAACAACACCTGAGCTCCTGTAACACCTGTACAAACAATTATGCAGAAAAAGATCAACCTCCTTCACAACAATGCCACCAAATTTGGAAGCTTTTAGCCTTGTTTCCCACCTTGCCTGAGCAAAATCCTTCTTCAAATGAGGGCACACTTTTCCTCTTGGCTGCAATTCTTTACCTGTGAATTAAATAATTCACCCATATGGCTGCCCATGCTTATATAACCTTCACAATTCTATAATTAATAATTGCCCTAAACAATTAAAGGCAATTAATTAATTAAAAATCATGCTCTTCTCTTTTAAAAATAGCATGTTTAAGGACAGCCATCCAATAAATTAAATTAATCCAATTTAATCCTTCACACATCACTTCACTCAAGCTTCACAGTGTGCTTTGACCATAGCCACTGAAAATAGGAATTAATATAATCATTTAATACTTTAAAAAGTATTAATTCCTTCTCAAAAGGGGCTGCATTAAATAAATTAAATTTATTTAATTTAGAATTCTATTTCCAATTGATTTATTCCCCTTTGCTTTTGTTGACTTTTCCACAAGCCTGGGTGCCAAAATTGCGTGAATAAATATTAACAAATATTTATTTAATGCATTATTATTCACCCAATGTGGGTCACACTTTTTTGCATAATAGAATTCTATTTTTAAGAATTTCTGACAATGGGATTCTTTACCCTGCAAGGCAGCCCCAGAAATCCCATGATCCACTTAAGTGATTTGATTTTGACAATGGGATTATTTACCCTGCAAGGCAGGCAATAAAATCCCATGATTTCACTTAAGTCACTTTTCTTTTATTTCACCATGGGAATTTTTACCCTGCAAGGCAAGCAATAAATTCTCGCCTGCCTGCAGCGTCTAACTTTCCCACTGCAGCTTAAGTGAATTTTATATCACGGGAAAAAGTACCCTGCTAGGCAGGTATAAAATTCCCACCTGCCTATTGCTTCTATTTTTCCCATTGCAACTTAAGTGAATTTTCTATTACGGGAAAAAGTACCCTGCAAGGCAGGGAATAGAATCCCACCTGCCTGCTGCTTCTATTTTTCCCACTGCAGCTTAAGTGAATTTTATAACACGGAAAAAAGTACCCTGCTAGGCAGGCATAAAATTCTCATTATGCCTGTGGCTTCTATTTTTCCCATTGCAGCTTAAATCCTTTGTTTTCCAAAAATGCACCCATCCCCGCAGGGGCTTTTCTGTGCACGACTTCACTTTTTCCCAGTGATCCGGACCTCCGATGGTGACTTCCTCCAGGCGTAATGTGCGTCTATGTTTTCCAGCTGCTCCAGGCCAAAAATCTGGCTTACCCGGCGAGGGAATTGCTCCAGAGAAATTTCACAGAAAACGAAACGGGACACCACAAAAACACAAAAAATTGTCAATAGTTACAAATAAAGCCCAAAACTTAAAATAAGTTAAAATCCTTCTGGCACATAGGAATAATAACATATTCGCTCATAATAGAGTTAAAACAGAGTGCAAATAGCCTCATACGGGGCTCAAAATAATTAAATACAAATTTCCCGCAGACAAATCCCAACGACAGAATAAAACAATTTTGGGCATCTGGGTATTTGGCAAAAAGGGCTAATATGGCTCTTTGGGATTATCTTGACGCAATACAAGAACTTTCAGGCAATAAAAACAACAAACGACCCATTATTTTAAAAGTACGAAAAAATTTCGGATAGGGTAGTCATAGATTTCATGGTGAAATCTGGGTGACACCATCCCTATACCTAGCCTTTCCATATAACCTCACCCCTAATCATCATTAACCTAATCTAATCCTAATCACATCCTCACACCTCTAAATCTAGAGGATCTTATTTCTAGAAGCCTCTTTAACCTTCTCCTTCTATTGAATTTTTAATTCAATAAAATCTTCTTCCCTCCATGAATTTTGAATTCAAATTTTAGATTCTTCCACTCTAGAATCCTCTAATCCTCACATGCATTCTCCGTCCTTGATCCAAATCCAACATGGCTCCATCTTATTCATTTAATCCTCCACTCCTTAGCTATAAATTTAGCTCTCCTCCTCCATGAGAACCAAGTCAAAAATCCATAAAAAATCTCGGCTAATTTTTTTATCACTCATCCATTTTTATCTTCAATCACTCAATCAATCCATCATCTATAATCAAATTCATCCTTCATCAAGTAATCATCAAGAAAATATCAAAGGGGAGATGGTGTCCAAATGAATCCACAAATCTAAAACAAAACAAGTGTAATAAACCATCAATCAAGAGAAAATCTAACACATCAAAGAAGGAGTTGTGTAACTTGTAGGTAAGTGCAAGTATTAAGTTATCTCCTTCTTTCCATCCATTACTCTATTTGAGATTTTGTTGGAGAAGATTAGATTAGGGAAGAAATTTAGTTGTTTTCTCACACTTAACATCCTAAATTTTTCTTGCATTACATTTTGGTTCCCACCATGGGGCATACACCCCATTTTTAATCATTTTATATCTTTGATCTCTTGAACAGGTTGTCCAAGTTTCAGGAATTTTCCCCTTCATTTTCCCCTTCAAATTTCAAATTTTCTAGATCAAATTTTGTTTCCAACGTGAAACAGTGCCTTTGCTCTGTGTAGTGGCACCCATGCACACAAAATGGAACCTATTCTGATAAAGTGGTGCCTATGACCTATATTGGCGGCTATGCAAATCCTTCAGTGCCTTTGTTTTAACCTTTGAAACCCCAAAATTGTAATTTTTTCCTGATTTTGACCTTGTTTCCATCTTTTGTCACAAAATGGTGCCTATGTTCACAAAATGGTGCCTATTCTCATAAAGTGGCACCTATGACCTGTAATTAGCTGACCACCTTTGAAGATACTTCGATGCCTTTGTTTTAGCTTTAAAACCTTGCTTTTTGCCAATCTTTGACATGTTTCAGGCTTTTGCTCATACATTGGCACCTTTGCACATAGAATGGTGAATATGCCCTAAAGTGGTGCCTTTTTTGTACTTTGGATCCTTTGTCATACTTTGGAACCTATGCCCCTATCAATCAGATGCTTTGCAGAATCGCAGTTTTCACTTATGACTAAGGGTCTAATCTTGTTTTCAAGTGTTTTTATTGACTTTTTACAGGTCTAACATTCTATTTTTGCAAGTTTAATATAGCAATAAGGGGATATTTTTTCCATTTTTATATTCATCTAACATTTTTTGTGATTGTAAAATTGAAAACTATTAATCCTTTTGTTTTGCAACTCGTTTTATCCAAGATATTTGGGGTTAAAATCAAACACTAACCCCTTGTTTTGTAGGGCCTCCTCTTGACAACCCAATCATCAACTATTAATATTTATCGTTTCATTTTGTCATCTTTTATCTTTCATTTATCATCATCCTTTTGTTTTTTACATTGTTTTCTTATTTCATCTCGAAGGCAAAATAGGATAAAAATGACTAGCCTTTCCAATTTTTATTTTGTAGGGGCAACGTTACGTGGAAGTGATATCCATGCACATTTCATAGTCCTAGGGATCTTGTGATCATGGGCTTCATCTCCACGCATGTAGACACACCCCGTGTTCTGGTGGGGTATCCAAAATCTTAGACAGTTATCATTATTGGCTAAGCACTTGTTTGTTTTTAGATCGGCGTGAATTTAGAGGCTTCCATGTCCCAATACACAGGCCTTAGATAACATCCTTGAAACACATACTTGGGCCCCACGTACCATAAGGTATATCGGGGACTCCCCTAGTGAGCTTGTGCAATCTTAGACTAAGAAACCTCTTTGGCCTCATATTGAGCTATAGTGCAAAGAGACCACACTCCCCAATATCACTCACTAGCTGACCCCACATTGACACATAGGTGGAGATCCAATTGTGACACCATTGTTGGTGTGTGGTATTGAAAGCAAGCTATAGGTTAATTTTAATCCCACTTAACTAGTTAGGGTGTGTGTTGCATGTTTATTGAATGTTTTTGAACACCCTTAACCATCACATCACATTAAAATCTTAATTAATCAAACATTACCATAATCATCCATCCTTAATCACACAATCTCAATCCTAATCCCATCAACCATCCTTAATCAAACAATCCTAATTCAAATATAATCCCCTACACATCCTATCAAACCATGGTCATTGGTCCTCAATCCCCATCCTCTCCAAACCAACATCCAAACCCCTACCTCTTTTCTAAATCCATTAGCCAAGCCATCCCATCATCCCCCACCCATAAAAATTTAACCATCTCACTTTAACCATGAATTCCCACACACTATCCAACACCTTAATAAATAAATCTCAAACTTAACATCCTTCCTCAACCAATCCCATCCTCGTTATCCAAATCAACCATCACATGTCGATCCTAACATCCTAAAAAACCATTCAACAACTTAACCAAAAAATATCTGACCTTCAATCTTCAATCAACCAATCACCCCTTTAACTATCATCTCACATCCCACATCCCATCTAATCCTAACCTATCAACCAATCCCTATCCTATCCAACCTATCCAATTTCCCTAAATCCTTCCCTTTCCGCCCCTACCCAAACATGCTTTGGGACTTATAGGAGAAATTCACATCCCAACTTACATCCCTTCCTATCCCCCATGAGTTATCCCATCCTACATCCTTTCATATTACCTATCCTCAACCATTACCACCATCCCAAAACAAAAATCCCAACATCCAACATCAAATAATATCAAAACATCCAAAAATCTCAACATCAAAAATCAAAATCCACAAGTTCAAAATCTAAAAATCTAAACATCCAAAATATTAAATTTCAACATCAACAAGAAAATAATCTAAACATCCATAATCCAAAGAGTTAAAACAGAAGATTCGGGATCTTGAGTTAAAAATGGATATTATGGGGAGATCGGTTGAAGATGAAGTTAATGAAAAGAAAATTCTTTCTGAGTTGCATACGATCTGCAGTAGAGAAGATTCCTTTTGGCGCCTTAAATCTAGGGCTATCTGGCTTAAAGAGGGTGACAGGAACACAAAGTTCTTCCACATGACCGCTCTAAAGCACAGAGCCAGTAATAGGATCTTAGAGGTTTCTAAAAGCAACGGAAGTATCATTAAAGATCCAAACAACATCAAGAAACAAGCACTTGAATTCTACAAAAATCTTCTTAGAGAGAGAAATGTCAGCAATCCGGAAGCTATTTCCTTCATGCTGGAGGCCATCCCTCAGAATAATATTGAGGACCAGAAATTCAGAGATATCACTAAAGCTGTCATGCTTGAAGAGCTGAAAAAGGCTGTTTTTTCTCTTGAGGGGGATAAGGCTCCTGGGCCGGATGGATTCTCTATTAATTTTTTTCAGAAGTTCTGGGAAATATGCTCGGAGGATTTACTCAAAGCGGTTAATGAATTTTATAGAACGGGAAATCTTCTAAAAGAGCTCAATAACACGCACATTGTGTTGGCACCTAAAAAAATGGATGCAAAAGATTTCAAGGACTTCAGACCCATCAGTCTTGTTAATGCTATCTTTAGAATTTTCACCAAAATCATTACTTCTAGGCTGCAGCTCATAATGAATGATCTCATCTCAAGGCAGCAGAGTGGCTTTATTAAAGGCAGGATAATACAAGACAGTGTGATTATGGTGCACGAAACTATACATTCCATGGAAAATAATAAAAAGGCAAACATGATCCTTAAACTTGATATGAATAAAGCTTTTGACAAAGTTTCTTGGGTCTTCCTTGACAGGATTTTATCCAAATTTGGGTTCATGGAAAAGTTTAGAAAAATTGTCAAGTCTTGTATATCTACAGCCAGGTTCTCTGTGGTTGTTAATGGAGAGCCTGTGGGATTTTTCACCAGCAGCAGAGGTCTAAGACAAGGAGACCCCATCTCCCCCTTGCTCTTCATCCTTTTAGCTGACAGCCTTAGTAGAACAATTAGCAGAGCAGTGGAAGACGGCCTTTTAAATGGTTCTAAACCTACTTCATTCAGCCAAGCTGTCTCTCATCAACAGTTTGCGGACGACACTATCCTTCTTCTTCTGGCCTCAGTTGTAGAAGCTAAAGCTATTAAGGCTATACTACAGCTCTATGAATCTGCTTCTGGGCAAGAGATTAACTATGACAAAAGCATCATTTTTTTCTTTAACACCCCTGGGGAAAGACAGCTCAAGATTGCTAAAATTCTGGGCTGTAAAATTGGTGCTCTTCCAGCAACGTACTTAGGCCTCCCTCTTGGCACTAAGAAAGTCTCTCACACGGTGTGGGATGATTTATTGACGAGATTTCAGAAAAAAATGGCCGGTTGGAAAGGGGCCACTCTCTCTAGTGCTGGTAAGTGCCTTCTCATTAAAAGCACACTCCAAAGTCTGCCCATCTATATCATGTCACTTTTCAAAATTCCTTCTTCCTTCAGAGAGAAAATTGAAAGGATTCAGAAAAAAAATTTATGGCAAGGCATGGAAGAGAAATTCAGATTTCACCTAGTGGCCTGGGATAAAGTCTGCACCCCAAAAACTTTGGGAGGGCTGGGAATAAAAAATATTGAAAAAATGAATGAGGCACTCATCGCTAAGATGGGCTGGAGATTGCTATCTGAGAAACAACCCTGGATTGATGTTATTAAAGCAAAATACTTGAATCAACAAGCTGTTTACTCCTATCTGCATGATGAGCAACTCCCCAATGGTTCCATTTTTTGGAATAATCTGATTAAGAGTAGAAACTTCATAAAGCAGGGCAGCAAATGGAAAGTGGGGGATGGCAGTGACATAAACTTCTGGGAGGATAACTGGTCCAGTGATAATCTCTTGGAGAGATTTGGGATGGCTAAGGACAGCCTTACAAGCAAGTATGGAACTAAAGTCAAGGACTACATTGAAGGAAATGGCACCAACAAGACTTGGAAAAGACTTTCTATGGAGCGTATTGAACTGAAACAAATTATTTCCTCCCTTCAAGACCTTCTAGATCTCTTCCCTTTGTGTTAGTTGGATTCCAAGGATGAGCTGGTCTGGAGCAATTCACAAGATGGAAAATACTCAGTCAAATCTGGTTATACCAATCTTTTTCACAGTAACCAATCTGATTTTAACTGGAACTTGATCTGGATGCCTGAGTTAACCCCCAAGATAAATTTTTTTTCTTTGGCTGGCCATCAGAGGTAAAATTCTCACCACTGACAATTTGATGAGAAGAGGATTCATCATTCCCAATTGGTGTCACCTTTGTAGGAATGATTATGAAGACATTAGTCATCTGTTCATACATTGTGATTATGCCAATAAAATTTGGAACTTTGTCCTTTCCAAATTCGAAGCTCTTTGGGTGTTGCCGGAGGATCTTAATCAGCTATGGAATCAATGGAACCCACCATTCAGACATTGTGCTATCAAAAGAATCTGGAAATTAGCCATCCCACATTTAATTTGGAGGATCTGGAAGGATAGAAATAATATCATTTTCAGAAATAAGAAGCAGAATTATAATTTCAGTATTGGCAAAATTTCCCAAGGCATCAAAGAGGACATGGCCAGATTTAAACCTTCCAAAAACAATTGTTATCCTAAGAATGAAGAGCATATCTTATCTAATTGGCAGTTTGGTAATTGGAGCAACCCCGGGAATAGTGTGGATAGATCTTTGATTAAATGGCATCCTCCTGATTCCAATTGGTTCAAGCTGAACTTTGATGGAGCCTCTAAGGGAAACCCTGGAACAGCAGCAGGTGGAGGGGCAATACGGGACCACAAAGGCAATCTGATTGCTGCATATGCTGGAAAAATGGGAATTCAAACCAATCATTTTGCCGAAGCTTTATCTGCTCTCTGGGGTTTGAGAGTTGCACGGGCCCAAAATATCCAGAACCTTATTGTTGAAGGGGACTCCCTTAATATTATTAAACTTCTTAATCAGTCCTCATCTCCCAGCTGGAATATTAAAGATTTTATCTCTGAGTCCATAAGCATCAGTCATACCTTCAACAGCATCAGAATCATACATACTTACAGGGAGGGCAACAAGCTGGCGGATGCACTGGCCAATTATGGCATTAACATAAATTTCACTATATGGGATAAGGATAGTATCCCTAATCAGCTCCACAACAGCATCCATGCGGACCTTCACATGCAAACAAGCTCTAGAGATATGCCTTAATCTTTGGAGGAAAATCAAATCCATAAATTCTTCCACACGTGCTGCTTTAATGTATATGGCGTGGCAAATGATATCTATTTCAAATGATAGCAAGATTTTTTTAAGGAACTTCAAGTGGAGATATCTGGATTTAAAAATCGCGCACGCGGGAGGTACAACAGCTGTTGATATCCGGATGCTAAGCTCCACGAAAACCGATGATAACTACAAGGTGAAAGCTGACAGGGAAAGGGTTTTCACGCGCGACTTCCCGCAGGCTCAGATCAGCAATCACGCAGCCGTTCGTGAGAAGACCAACGGCTATAGTTCCCATTTTTATGCGACCTTCAACAGCAAGAAACGAACTGCTCTTCACGCTCAAAGGTATTCTGGAAATTGTTGTAACCAACACATCACAGTGAAGATGGGAGGGCCCCCCTGTCAAATTGAGCCGTGCGCGGACCCTGACTGGAAAGAAAACACGGAGCTTTGGAACATTCTTAGCATTGGCGGCTTCACCAGCTTTGTTGAAAGGATGTAAGGGCATGATCAAAGCATCTCTGTTCGCTTTGCCAAGGAATGGAATGAGAGGACAGTCAACTATGGGGGACAGAAAATTCTTATCAATGAAGAGCTCATAGCTGAAGCGACTGGCCTCAGCCTGGAAGGGTACCGCTTCTTCAACAAGAGGGTTATCAAAGAGGTTGAAGAAAGAAGATTTGTGGAGGAAGATGAGAAGCTTATTTTCAGCACTGCGGGTCTGCTTGTGAGCTCAATTCCATCTCCGTATGATGAAGTCACCCGCATGATGATTCGATTCATCTCCTTGGAAGGCAGGTTTGTTACTGTCCCTGCTAAGCACCTTGTCTTTTTAAACCACTTCCGTAGGAATAGGTTGGTGTGCTTCCCTCACTTTTTGTTAAACTCTCTTGAGCGCTCCATTTTGGAGTTCCAGAAGCATACCCGGGCGGTTCCCTTGCACCAAGGGCTTATTCTACTTATCCACAAACTCTGCCTTCTTAAGTACCTCGGTCTCCCTTCCTCTCCCAGCCCGGCTCCCCCTTTGATGGGCTCTGCTGCCGCCAGTCCTGTCTCCCCTGCTGCCCCTGCTGCTGCCCCCGCCATCGGTGCTGCTACCCCCCCATGCCGGCTGCTCATGCTTCTCCTTCTATTCCTCCTGCTGCTGCCCCTGCCACCCACCTTGCCTCTACCTCTAAACGAGTCACTAGGGCTTCTAGGAGACTCAACCTTGAGACTGCTGCTGTGGGGGATGAACCTCTTGAGCTTGACATTGCTCGTGATCTGCTGAACATTAGAAGTGCCAGTCCCCAGGAGGCACAGATGGATAACCCTTCTAAGAAATTGGAGGCCTTAGAGGCAGAGATTAAATTGCTGAAGGATGAGGTCAAAAACCTTGCTAAGCAAAAAGGCAAAAAAAGCATGGAGGGGGAAGGGAGCATTGACAATAGTCAGATTGATGACATATACAAAAAGCTGACCTCCTTAGACTCCCGCCTTGGGAAGGCTAAGACTAGACATGATTACAATATTGCCGCCTTTAGGGCCATCGAGGAGTTCATCGTGGGTCATGCCAAGAGTGTTTCAAATCTAAGCGGTGTCCCGGCAGCGCTTTGGGGCAATGATAAAGAGAGCAAGAGAACCATAGAGGAGCTCGATAAGACGGATGCTGCTCAAATGACCGCGTTGGGCATGTTTCAAGCTTGGAAAAAAGTCAAGATCAGTATTGATCAAGCGGCCAAGAAGTAGTCCTGGATACTTCTACTGCTCTTTATTGTTAATATTACTGTTTCTTGGCTGTCGGCTTGCTGTTTTTTTGCCGTTGTTTTGCTGTTAAGTCTTGTCTGTGTAGCTGTTTCTGGGCTATGTTGAATTTTGTTGTAACTCTTGAACTGTGCTACAGCTACTCTGCTCCTCACTCTTATTCCGGCTTATAGGCCTTATTTTGTATTCAAGGGTATAGTCCCTTTCAAAAAACTATTTGCCAATATTAAAAAAAAAATCTAAAAAACAAAACATTCAAAAAAATACAAAAATGCAATGTGTGTGTTTTTTCCTTGTGTGTTTGCTTGCTTGTTTGCATTTACATTTTGACCACTGATATAAGGCCCATTTTGTTTATTTTTATTTTACATGGTCCAATGATATGAGGACCATATTTTTGTATTAATGTGTCCAATGATATGAGGACAGGCCATTTGGCAACTCATTCATCATGGTCTTTATACCTTGGTGCATTTTCTCTATGTCGCATCAATAACATTGTTAATGCTGATAATAGTGGGCACTTTATGGTAGCACATCCCCTTCTATCATCATCTTTTAGCATTATCATCACCACACCTAATCCTCGTCATCATATAACCAACTATTTAACCTCCTCATCCCCCTATACAATAAATCATTTATCAAATCAATCAATATCCACATCCAAATATTATCATCTCACATCCAACATCCAAAATCCTCACCCCTTGGTTGGGGCATCTTCAAACCTCCTCTCATTAATCAAAATCAAACATTCCTTCTCATCAATCATCATCTAAATCCTCTCCTAAACATTTTTCTATCATCCAAATCGATCCAAAAAACTAATACTTATTCTCTCAATCCAAACATACTCAATCTTCTAAATCTAACAACCAATACCGTATATTCATATCCAATCAATCCTCAAATCTAGCATCCTCAGCTCCCATATCATAACATCTAGCATCCTTAAATCTGACATCATGAAATCTAAATCCCAAATCTTCAAACCTAACCCCTTAACTAGGGCATCCTGTAATCCACTAATCATAAATCTTCACCCTTATCATACATCAGTTACTGGGGCATACAAAATCCAATATCTCCCAATCTTCGGAAATCCTATCCCTCTAATCCTCTCTCCTACTAATCTTCTAATCTCCTATTCCTCTAATACGATATCTCCTAATCTTCTAATCTCCTATTCCTCTAATCCTCTCTCCTAATCTTCTAATCTCCTACTCATATAATCCTCTCTCCTATCTTATAATCCTCTAATCAGACATCCTCATCTATTCTCTAATCCTCAAATCCAATATCCTTTTATCCTCTAATCATATAATCCTCAATCTTCTCATCCTCTAATCCTCTCTCATCTACTAACTTGGGTCTCTCCTCTTTTCGAGTAGTTAACCGACTCATTCCTTCCCCGCCTAACCCCTCGAGGGGGAATCATATCCCCCTTCTTATGTCTTCTTTTCATTTTCTTTAAACAGTCATTGTTACGCAATAACCATTCAAAGAGGGGGAAATATAGACATCTAAAATGTCAACATGATTAATTACGATTAATTTTTCCTCCAACAACATCATCCATATAATAATTAATCACAAGATTAATTATTATTTAATCCATTTTATCATCATTCATCATTTATCTCATCATTCCATTATTAATCCTCTTATTTCATTCTTATATCCTATTTTATCAGTAATCACTTTTATTTCATTATTATCCTATTTTAATTCTTCATTAACATTTTATATGAATTTAATATTCCTACATCTCACCTACCACCTACCATACACATCCCTACACCTATCCTTTCCATGTAACCTCACCCATAATCATCATTAACCTAATTTAATCCTAATCCTAATCACATCCTCACACCTCTAAATCTATAGGCTTATATTTCTAAAAGCCTCTCTAACCTTCTCATTCTATTTAATTTTTAATTCAATAAAAGATTCTTCCCTCCATAAATTTTGAATTAAAATTCTAGAGTCTTCCACTCTAGAATCCTCTAATCCTCACATGCATTCTCCACCCTTGATCCAAATCCAACATGGCTTCATCTTAGCCATTAAATCCTCCACTTAGCTATAAATTTAGCTCTCCTCCTCCATGAGAGCCAAGTCACAAATCTATAACAAAGCTCTGCCATTTTTTTTATCACTCATACATTTTTATCTTGAATCACTCAATCAATCCATCGTCTACAATAAAATCCATCATTCATCAAGTAATCATCAAGAAAATATCAAAGGGGATATGTTGTCTAAATGAATCCACAAATCTGAAGCAAAGTAAGTGCAATCAATAATCATCCCAAGAGAAAATGCAACACATCAAAGAAGGATTTGTGCAACTTGTAGGTAAGTACAAGTATTGAATCTCTCCTCTCTTTCCATCCATTTCTCTATCTAGGGTTTTGTTGGAGAAGATTATATTAGGGAAGAAATTTATTTGTTTTCTCACACTTAACATCCTAATATTTTCTTGCATTACAGAATCCACCTTGAAATATTCAAGAGTATTCTTGTTCACATATCCCTAGCGGAGAATATTTTCATCTTGAACAAAATAAACCTTGGTAAAATCAAGCAATATCTCTTCTATTTGTTCTTCGTTGAGAAAGTATCCATCTTCATGAATGAGTGCAAGGTTGGCAATAAAATATATAGAGTTTCATTTTCCCAATCTTGACCACCATGAACTAAGGAGTCCATTTCCATGATGAATTCATCTTCTCCATGAGTAGAATCAAATTCAATAAGTTGAATCATTTTTTCAATCATGAATTCCTCGTTGCAAGATTGATTCTCTCCCAGTGGGAAGGAGAAATCTTCATATTCACAATCATACTTATTGAACAAATATTGAACAAATCTTCATGAAGAGTTTTGAGAACATAATTGGAGACACCGGAATCACCTAAAAATAAATTGTTTGATATCACTCCTTGATCTACATTGCTCATCACCTCAAGATTGATTTTTTGTAAGTCAAGACTTACATGACCATCATCATCACCCAGTAGAGAAACTATATTCATGCTCACCTCCAACATGAAGTACATGCTTTCAAATTTTGGTTTCATTAGATCATCATGATGCTTTCCAACTAACTCCATCATACTTGGACACTCCTCTATCAACATGAGCAGTTCAACATTTTCCTCTGAAGTTATTAAGAAGTTGTAATGCCTTATGATCAGTAAAATCTTCAACTTTGGAATTATCCATAGAAACACAAATTAAATGCTATTATTCTACTTTCTATTAGAAAATTACAGAGATAGCTAGTGAATGAATTATGCTTATTCTTAGAATCCACAATTGTAGGAAAGGAAATAATTTAAGCTCATAAACACCAACAAGTTTTATCCTGGAAACCTCCAGAGGAGGAAAAACCAGTCAGGAAAGGAAATTTCGCTTTCTTCCCACTTTTATTGGCCAATTCAAAATAACAAGTACAAAATTTACAATAAGTATGAAAGAGAAGTAGATAATATCTCACACTTCCTCCCAATTACTTATTTGCTCTGTCTCAACACTCCTTTCTTCTACAAAACACAATTCCAGCACTAAGAACTTCTTGCTCACTTGCTTTCATGCTTCAATGATCCTATTCTCTTCTACAAACATGTATTTATAGCCTTTCTCATGTCCTCTCATGCACTGGAGAATGGGAAAGGTCGTGGTGGAGAAGAGACACAAAAAAACCTTCCAAATCTTGGGTTATTCGTTTCATATTTTTGTTTTCTGTCTGAAAGAGCCAGGACTGCCACCCAATGCAGACTTGGCAGTCCTAAGACCACCACCCTGGTTGGACGGCGGTTCTGTAACTGCTGCTCTACATAGAGCGGTGGTCCTATTACTAAAAAGACAAAACCTTCGTGTGTTATTTTTCCTTCTTTGTGTTGATTGTTTTGATGAAGTAGAGTCATTTTGGATCCCTATGGATCACACCTCCCCTGCTTAGGAGGATTTTTGTCCCACAAAAGCTTAGTGGGGGAGTAGATGAGGAAATGATTCCCTCACTTGCTCCTTGAGTACCATCAGGCCTGCATTGGTGTCTTTCCTTTCAGTCTAATGTGCCAAGACTCTTGCAGACCTCTCCTAGTCTCTCTGACCTTTTGTTGCAGCACTACATCCTCCTCTAATTCACCTCGTGAGTCCAAGACACAATCCTCAATGGAAGGTACCAATTGTAGTCCTTCATCTTCATCTAGCATGGATGGCTCATATAGGTGCAAGTTCTCACAGTTTACTACAGAGTATATCCTCATAAATGATGGCAAGTCAAGTCGAAAAGCATTTTCTCCAACCTGCTCCAATATGGTGAATGGCCCATATCTTAGTGGCTTGAGCTTTTCATGCTTGACCTTATAGTCTCTCCTTGCTCAAGTAAATCCAAACTCTATCTCCAACATGAAGCTTATGTTCTCTCCTATATTGATCATGCATAGCTTTGTACTTGGCTTGAGATCTCTCTAGTTGTTCTTTGACTTTGAGATGGATTTTCCAAATCCTCCCAATGAATTTGTTTTCTCTAGTCACCTATGTGTCTCATGTCTCCTCCTCATCATGTTACCCAATTGCTATGTCTAGCATATTTGTAGGTATGTATCCCAAGCATGCTTCAAACAGTGACTTCATAGTAGATGTGTGTACTTCCTGGTTATAGGAATGTTGAATGTAGGCTAAGTACTCATCCCAAGTCCTTGGGTATTTTTTTGGTATACCCCTCTGATCAATTGTACCAAAGTCTTGTTCACCACCTCTATCTGTCCATCTGTCTATGGATGGAAATTTTTGCTCCTTTGTAACCTCGAATCCATCTTATTCAACAAATTAGTCTAAAAACTTCCCCAAGAACCTGGAATGCCTGTCAAAAACAATAGACTTTGGTAAACCAAAATGCACCCATACATTAGCAAAGAAAATATATGTTGCCTCATGTGCCTTTACTGTCTTTTTACATGCAATAAGAATACACATCTTACTGAATCTATCAACAACAACATAGAGATAGTCATGGCCATGTTTTATACATAGGTAATCCTCCTAAAAAATCAATAGAAATGTCCTCCCACAGACGAGTAGGTATTGGCAAAGGCCTATATAAACCCTCCTTCCTAGTCTTAGGCTTACTAGTACAACAAAGTTTACATCCATGTATAAATTTTTTATACTTCTTCCAGCATATTGGACCAATACATGTAAACTTTGCAAGTGGGCTAGGGTCTTACCAACACCAAAATGTCCTACTACTTTCAAGGTATGTGCTTCCCTCATCAATAGAATTATTTCTTCTTTAGGCACACAAATCTTCCCCCATTGGTAGAGTACCCCGTCCTTGAGATAACAATCTTCAATCCCTTTCCTTTCAGTCCCTTAGGACTACAACTGCTAAAATGTCACCCCAAAGTCTCTGTCCTAGGCATATGCCTCTCCGTAAGCTTCCTTCATTGAAGGGCTCAATCTGAGATATAGTCACCAAACAGGAGAACTTCTCTTGTGTGGTCGGCCTAGACAACATGTCTACTACCAAATTTGTACTACCCTTCTTGTATTTGATCACCAGGGGGAACTATTAAAGGAACCCCCATCCATTTATAGTGCCTTGCCTATTGCAATTTAGACTGTTCTTGAAAATACTAGAGAGGTTTGTGGTCAATGTGCACAATAGTTTCTTTACCCAACAAATAATGTTTCCATTTTTTTAATTGCCTAAACTAGTGCATACATTTCCCTTATCATATATTGAATATCCTTTCACTACTGAAGTGAAAGTTTCATAATGATAACATATGGGTTTACCTCCTTGAAGCAACATTGTGCCCATACAATAATCACTGACATCTGTCTCTACCCTCAAAAGATTGTTGCGAATTAGGAAGAGCAAGTACTGGAGCATGAATAATATTGTATTTCAATAACTCAAAGGATTTTTCTTGTTCCTTACCCCAGTCAAAACCCTTACTCTTTACGGCCACTATGTGTAGAGTAACTACAATCGTGGAGAAGCCCGGAATGAACTTCCGCATGTATTTTACTACTCCTAAAAAAACTCCTAGTCTTTTTGGCTCCTGTCAGTGTTGACCCAATTAGTGATAGCTTCCACCTTCTTTGGATTCCACTCATAGCTCTCCTCCTCTAACCACATGTCAAAGATAGACAAGTGACTATTTGGAAAATTCACATTTCTTCATATTACAAAGCAGTTGTTTCTCCCTGAGAACTTGCAAGACTTGTTGTAAATGAGTTATATGTTCTTCCCATGTGGCACTAAAAATCAAGATATCGCCTAGATATACAATGACACATGAATCTATGAAATCCCACAATACATCATTCATCAATCTCATAAATGTAGTGAGTGTATTGCATAGCCCAAAAGGAAGTACTAACTATTCATACAAACCATGTTTTGTCTTGAAGGTAGTCTTCCATATATCCTCCCCTCCTTCATTCTGACTTGGCGATAACCAAACTTGAGATCCAACTTCGTGAAAATTTTGGCATGCTAAAGTTGGTCCAAGGAGATCATCTATGTGGGGAAGTGGATATCTGTTCTTTATGGTGATCTTGTTCAAAGCACGGTAGTCTATGCACATTCTCCAAGAACCATCCTTCTTTAGCACCATCACAGTAGGTGAACTACATGGTGAGGTGCTCGGATGTATCACCCCTTGGTCTAGTAGTTTCTGGAGTTGTTTCTTTACTTCAGTACTCTCAAGCAAGGATTTCCTAGACAACCCGATGTTTGGTAGAGGGGACTTTGACAATAGCTGAATCTCATGCTCTACTTCCCGTTTTGGTTGGTAACCCACTAGAAGCCTAAAATACTTCCTGAAAAGACTGAATAATACTATCCAAATCATGCTTTCCCTAGTTAGAAATCTCTGAAACTTCTACCCCTTCTTGTTTATCCTTTAACAAAAGTAAACAAAACTTATTATGATTTGTCTAAATAAGTCATTTTGCTTGGTTAGCACTCACCATAGTAACCCGTGTCTTACGCTGGTGTGCCCGGATGTTGTAGTTGATCCCATCTTTGACCCATATGTATCGGTAAGGGAAATTTCTCTTTCTTCCCACTTTTATTGGTCAATTCAAAATAACAAGTACATAATTTACAATAAGTATGAAAGAGAAGTAGATAATATCTCACACTTCCTCTCAATGACTTGTTTCTCTATCTCAACACTCCTTTCTTCTACAAAACACAATTCTAGCACTAAGAACTTCTTGCTCTGTCCAAAAGAGCTAGGACCACCGCCAAAATGCAGATTGGCGGTCCCAGGACCACTATCCTGGTTGGGGTGGAGGTTCTGTAACTGCCCGCTCTGCATAGAGCGGCGGTTCTGTTACTAAAAAGATAGATCCTCCATGTGTTATTTTTCCTTCTTTATGCTGATAGTTTTGATGAAGTAGAGTCATTTTGGATCCCTATAGATCACCTTAAATCTAGAAATAGAATATCCTCCCTTGTGTCATGTAGTCTTTGAATGGCATATTTCATTTTCCTAATATGAAGGATATTTTTCATCTTATCGTTGGCAGGAATGGTGGCTTACAACCAATCCATTTGTATATCTCCCTCAACATCTCGACAAAAGCTTCATCTCAGTAACATACTATATGAGGCTAGCATGTCCGCTACAGGAATTTTCATCATGATCTTCTTGTCAAGAAAATCTACAAATGCTACTTGAGCATCCTTGACCTGGTTGATAAGAGGTAATTTTTTTTCCATGGAGTAGCAATGGTCAGTAGTGGCAATGAGAGAGAGACCAAGATATTTAGCAAGTTTTACAGGCATGACATTGTCTAAAGCACCATATTCAATAATGTAATTGTTTAGTTTATATCCATTGACCAACAAGGCTACATATAAAGGTTCTACTTTCCCATAGGTGGAGGTGTGGAAGAAAGAAATTTCTAAGGAGGATTGGTATGAGGAGCGGGAGGTAGTTATTTGGAAATGGAATTTTTGGAACATGAACTTGAACTAATTTCTTTGATGAACTGGACAAGTCTATCAAATTTCTTGGGATGATTCTTCAAGTATTTAGACACGTAAATCTGAATTTTGGATTTCTTGTAATGATCAATGATGTCAAAATGTGGAGAAATTGTAAGCACATCAGGAACAATGACAACCTTGACATGGGTGGAATTTACATTCTTACGATTAATGGAAATTGAAACTAAATTTTCAAGAGGAGGTGAAAGAGACTTACTCGAAGAGGCAGATGGATTCTTGATTGAGGTAGTATCATGCTTCTTCTTATCTGACCCTATGGAAGTGGACAACGATGATCCTCCTTTTGTTGTTTTTTTTTATAATTTCATCATTTAATGATCTAAATGTTTAGCTTGGGAAATGGAAGAAGAGGATTCTTTCTCCATTTGTGATCGATCGAATACTGTGTAGGTGTAGCTATCCATGGATTCTTTTAAATCTTCGTTCGGTGAGTATTCGAAATACCCAATCCTGACACCTTCATCTTCATCTTCTTCTTCAACTTCTGATTCAAAAATTTCTTATCTTTCATCTTAAATGGTCCTACATATTACATCAACCGGTGGAGCTTCCAAGGTAATCCTTTGGGGTGCTCCTACAATATGATTTTATTCCTATTTTGATGTGAGGCCCATTGATAAATTTCCTTCTTCAACAAATTCAAGTCATTGATCAACTTTTGCATTGATGGATCAACTCTTTCATCTTTGAAACTCTAGGCCTTATCCTTCACTGAATGGTTCTTGATTTTTCCTGACATGATGAGGTCATCTTTCACATCAATGACAAGTTATTAAGTATTATCCAAATTTTTTGGCTCCAGTCTCCATAGTATGAAAATAACTTCAAGCAACTGGGCATTCATGGAGAAACTTTTCTGATTATCCGCAATAGGATGAGCATTAGTGGGAATCTTGTTGATCAACTTATTAAATTTTTCTACAAAATCTTACATAGACTCTTGTGGTTCTTTCTTCATTTGTCTAAGTTGAGAAAGGAGATCATGAGCATCTTTTGTAGTCTTGAATCTTGCTTGAAACTTGGTTTTCATATCATCCCAATCAATAATTGAGTGTGGTGACAAGTACTAAAAACTAGTCTGCAGTGGCATAATGCAATGACTCCACAAATAACCTCACGGAAAACATCTTTATGTTGTACTCCAAGAATGCCACATATTGTGATGAAGGATTCAATATGATCATTTGGTCATTTATTCCAATCTCCATATAATTTTGGAAATTTCTTTCTCGATCCTTTTATAAATTCATGAAGTTGTGGAGTTAAGGCCAACTGACCAGTATTTTTTCCCCATGGTAGAGGTGCACCCCATTCTTTCTTCTTATTCCTCTTATTATTCTTCTCTTTCTTCTTCTCAAGGAATGAGTTCTAGTGGTTCTACAGCTGCTACTAGCAATGGGATCATCAAGTGAATATTTAAGAACTTGTATGGGGGAAATTATGAAATCTTCTTGTTCTTGTGGCTCGAACATAAGATTGTGAAATGTTATGACTCCACCTACTTGATTTTCTCTACTGACTCTTCTTTCTACTTATTTTTCTCAGAGCATTAGAGAGAAATGAGACTAGGAAAATGCATATTTTTTCAATAGGGTCACAACAAGGTTCTTGAACATTCAAATGGTATTTTTGGTTTTTTTCCGGTTTTTATTTTTATGGATTTTTAAATGTATGATTTTTGGGTATTTTTTAGAGATCTTTTATGAGTACACAAAGGGCATATCTTCCTCAGCAGAGTCACCAAAAATTGTTGGTGAGAAAATTTTTCATAGTGTAGATTATTATTTTTCACCAACGGTCATGAGGCTAAGCCCCTTCTTCTTGTGTATGGCGAGGCTCCCATTATTGAATGTAAACTACCTGAAACTGTGGGTGGTTCTTAGGCCAAGGATCTGTTATCCTATAAAATTGACAAGGGAAATTTTGCAGGTAACCATACCAAAATTTCCATTTTGGTTCTCTATTGAGGTCTCTTAGCATTCGGAATGGCATAAAATCCCTTTCTGGAAAATCTAGTTCTTAGGACTTGGTCATTTTTAACCTTTTTAGGTTGGGCGCAGTTTTTATTTGTGTTACATCAACCAAAACTACACCCCTCATTTCCTTTTGCGCATTCTATTGAGTGTCAATGCTCCATATGTTGCGCTTCCAGATGTTGTGCCTCCCAATGTTGCACTTCTCAAAGCTATGCTAAGGCGCATGTGCCAACTTGTCAACACAACAAATGTTGCACCTCTCTAAGTTGCGAAGTGGGCACTGAAAAAGCAATGTTGACATTCTCAAAGCTGCGCCTAGGGTGAAAATACTTTCGTGTCAACATCCATTTTGGTGCGCCTTTGAAAAAGTTGGTGGTGCATTTATTACACCTTTTGCTATATATAGGCGCATCCAACCTGTCATTTTCACGATTGAAAAAACATGAAATAGTTATTCTTCTATACTTGTCAGTGTTCCTATCAGCCCCGTGTGTTGCTTTTCATCGCGTTCATGGACCCCACATCGTCTCCTCTATCTTATATATTCCTGGTAAGTGGCCCTTGCCCTTCTTGTGGATTTGTTGTGGTTTCTTTGTTGGTTTAGGTGTTATTAAAAACAACAATGAACCTAAGAAGATAATGCAACCCCAACTCATTTTGCAAACCCACCTCCAAAACCGTTCTCCGCCCGCCTTCCAGATCTGCAAAAATGGAAGTTTTTGCCTCAAAACTACTCAACTCTTTTGTCCCTACTGTGCTAAATTTTTCCCTCCTAACCATTAAAGCCTATCAGAGGAGTACAAATCATGAAGTCTTTTGCAAAACAGTCCACTATTTTTCCTTCGGCACGAGTTTCACTATTGTTACACCAAACGCAGTTGCATCATAGGTGCATTGTCTTTGCACGCAGCATAAGCCTTCTCCGTGCCTTGTAAAAATCCAAAAAATTCCTAAAGCAGAAGCGTAGGCGCAAGCGCACATATAACTACAACAACATCTGAATGTTATGCAAGTCCTTCCCACACCGCGCAAAGCTTAAATTCTTTGCACACCTTACCTTAATGTTGCATCTTTTGAATCCGCGCCTTCGAGCATCATAACATTTGGCAACATATACCATATCTGCGCCAATGGCGCACCCTGAGACCTTGCTACACCAAATAAATATGCACCCAGTTAAAACCCTTCACATGGCGCAAGC
The DNA here is from genome assembly GCA_019776745.2 of Taxus chinensis. Classification (NCBI taxonomy): domain Eukaryota; kingdom Viridiplantae; phylum Streptophyta; class Pinopsida; order Cupressales; family Taxaceae; genus Taxus; species Taxus chinensis. The sequence continues at coordinate 734,160,376 of CM034152.1, read as the reverse complement.
GCACATCCATTGACACCAACATCTGAATGTTGTGTGTAGTCTTTCCGCGCCCTGCACCCCTTTTGGCATTGTTTTCCCCCATGCAACACTTTCCCAAAGTGTTCCTTGCTTTTCTGAGACCCTACAGCCTGCAGTAGAACTGTACCTTGCGCCCGGAGGATTGTAAATTGATAACTTTTCATTCTATAAGCTTTGATGGATGACTTAACAGCTAACATGGCTCTTCTGTGATGGACTTCCTTGATTCTTCTTGTAGATCAACAGCTGAACTCATATCCACATGTCTTCATCGAGTAAGAAGCCAACTAAGTTCAAGGGTAAAGCCAAGCTAACAGAAGAAGAAATGAAATATAAATACCAAAGGGTTAGGATTCCTGAATCCCTTGCAGAATGTGACCTAGATATCATAGATTCAGAACTCGGGCACATTGACATGGAGGACTTCTGGGCCAGGACCAAGAAGGTCACAGGTAGCCCATGGATGGATAAATTCATCAGCAGTGGTCTGCACTTTGCTACAGGGATTCCCGTGAGCACAATCAACAACGAGTTCATAATGTTAGAGGGCCATTTTTACAATAAAGACACAAGGTGTGTCGAAAATGAGAAGGGCGAGGTGATAATCAACCTCACTACCCAACATTTTGAGATTATGTTGGGTATCCCTCACCACTGACATTTTTTAGTAGTAAGCCAAGAAGACTGCATGAAGACATGGAATGAAAATGAAGACAAATGCATGCAGCTAATGAATGAGGTGTACCTCAAAAACAAGAAGGTGGTAAGCAGGTGGCCACAAGGCATTCATCGCAGTTGCTTTTCAAAAGAGCTGAGTGACACTATCACCTTCCCAAGCAGGGTGTTTGGGCTTCCCGATGCCCATTACTTTCATAAGTGGATGCTCAGATATTTAGAAACAATGAGCAAAAATTTCCCTGAGCAACGTTTTAAATGGACAAAGATTATCAGCAGCACCATCTCTGAGCAGCTTCAACAACTTTCAACAACTGGGAGGTTCTATATGAACTCCTATGTGGTATACATTGTTGCCTCATAGAGGGACTACCCAGCATTGAATCGATGTGGGGTATGGCCCCAGGTCAGGATATACGAGTATTATCCAGAGTTAATATTGGAAAATAGCATAGCCCAATTCAGAAAAGTCAATAATGCCTTCTTCTATGGCGTCGTCTGCCTCTTGAGGCCCAATATGACTCACGGTCGGATGACCAAAAGCATGGTCGCCACCACAGAGAATTGGGGAGCGTTATTCATGTAATTCCCCACTTTCACCTATCTCAGAGCCACCAACTTCTTGGGAGAGCCCACCAAGTTGCCAAGGTATGCAGGACCTAAGCTGATCCTATTGGAGCTATCTAGACAGCTTATCACATACCACGAGAAGTGTTTGAAAATAAATAAGGGTGGAACTCCATTCCCCCTCACAGTGGGCAAGTACACCTACACTTCACAGAGCAAAGCCCAGGGGATGTTTGCAGAGCTTGAATTGCTCAACTTAAAGCATAATTTCCTGGTGAGGCCAACCTTTGATCCTCGTGACTACCTTCCAAGGGAAAAGATCGATCCAATTCACATCCCTCATATCAAAGATATCTACATCGATCTATATCATGAAATCGAGCTCAGACAAAAGGATCACTCCCGCCTGGCCCTAACAGAGATCATTCAATATGGTGTGGCCATCATCCCAAAGGCTTTCCAAGCAACTAATCAAGAATTCAATCAAGTTTATCTAGACATGGATGGGGACAATTGGCCGTTTTCTGAAATTGATAGAAACAAGGCACCTCAGACTATTGAGGAACAGGTCAAGGGAACTCTGCAGCGCACCGAGCATTGGTGCAAGAAAAATAGTCTCATCTACCTTGGGGTAGACTTTTCCATGTCTCCCTTGGGTAATGCACCCACCAATCCGAAACACTTGCCTAAAGGCAAAGGAAAGGATAAAGAGGGAGAGACAAGCACTGCTCAGGAGGAAATTCCTAAGAGCCCTCCTTCCACCACCGAAGAGCAAGTAGTAAACCTGGTATCCCCAGGAGAAGAAGAAGCGGTAAGTGCTCCAATGGGAACATCCACTCAGGATGTTGCCACTACTACAACTGGTGAGGTTCCCACTGTCCCATCTCCCGCTCCTCCTTCCCCTCCTCATGTCACTCAACCAACCACTCCTTTGGTTGTGTCTTCTCCCTCGTCTTCTATCGTTCCCCTTCCTCTTCCTCCATCTTCTCTTCCCTCGTGGATGTGTCCCCCATTATTTCTTCCCTCATCTCACAGATCCCTTCCGCCCCCATGGTTTCCTCTCATGTAGTCACTCCTACCCCCGTGAGCATTGGCGTGTTGGCTTCTTTCTCGATGCTGCCACCGAGTGTCTTGACGCATTTCCCCCGTGTCCTCTGCAGTCGCTCCTTCTTCCACCCATGTTTCCTACTCTTCCTCTGGTCCCACTCCCTTAAGTCCATAATGGATCTCCGAACACCTGAGCCAGCACAAGAGGAAAGTCCCTATTGCACCTATGGACTTCTCCATTATTCCGGCTAAAGGGCCTAAGAAGCACAAATATATAACCCGCTTCTCTCAAAGCGCTTCAGGTGAAAGGGTTATGGAGATTGCATATCCTGATCTCACAAAGAAGAAAGAAGATCTGTCTCCTACAGATTTTATAGTGACTCAGGTCACAATGGGAACATCATCAGAGAGCCTGCAAGGAGAGGCCTTATCCACAGTGGATGCCCTTTACAAAAAGCTTCAAGAAGCAAAGGAAGAGAAGAGGATATTGAAAGAGCAAAACAAGCATATTCTCCAAGCCCTGCAAAAGATGGGCAATGCCCCTCCTATGACTTTCGCCGACCCTCCTGAAGTTCTTAGTCAGGAGAAGATAAATGAGTATGCCAAGATCGGTGAGCAAGGAATGGCAGTGTCCGCCTAAAGAGAGAAAATCCTCAAAGATAGTGAGGAAGTGATTACAAAGTTCACAGAGCTTTATTAAAATATAGATCAAGCTAACAATGAGCTCCAGGCAATAGCAGGACCTATCTCCGCAGAGTTGGACCATGTCAGGTTGCAACACGAGACATTCCAGAAGATGCTTGACTGCCCAGTCGACGACTTGGTGAAATTCAACATTTTTTATCATCCGTGAGCACCCAACAAAGTCCTTGTTGCTTTAGACTATCGAGTTGATGAAATGGAATTTGTCTTGGAAAAGATAGACAAAATCAAGGAGGAAGCCCTGGAGGCCATGCATCAAATGGAGCAGATCATCTTAAGAATGTCTTCATGGTTACTCAGTGTAGATTACACCCTGAGGAAGGCAAATGAAACTATTCAGCTCTTCAAGGAAATCGTGTCACAAGGTTTAGCGTCAGAGGCCGCTTTTGACATAGAATCTATCAACAACCTTCTGGCCTGCCGCGACTTTGTTGGATACCTGATAGAGGTAAGTAATGAATACTTCAAACTACCGGAAAGACTCAGAGATGAACGGGAGACTTGCAAAGTCATTGGGGATCACACCAAGGGTCCCGCTCAGGATCAACTTCAAGTGATGGTAAGCAAGTTCATGGAGTATCGGGCTCAATTTCACATTACCTCCCCTGAGCAGAAGTAGAACACTCCTTTCTAGCCGCGAGATGACAACGAATAGGCTCCTTCCTCCTGAGATTGATCCCATTTTTGTAAAAATATTTAAAAGAATGTTGGCACAAATGATGACATCATCCATGTTGCACCATGGGATGTTGTCGTCCACAAAGTTTCCCTAAAGTCAACATTTGACTTTTAGATATTTTGTAAATAGTTGTTGGCTCCTTTTTACCTTCTTTCTCCTTCTCCTTCTATAAATACTTGGATACTTGTAGTATTCAGGGGATGAGCAAATTTGTATAAAAAAAATAGAGTGAGGAGAGAAAGACTTTAAGCTTTCTTGTAACAGAACAACTTATTAATACAAAATTGAGACTTTGTGTTGAATTCTTATGTTATGTGTTGGATCTTTCTTAAGTTATATCTGCATGCTTATTCTGTTGGATTCACCTACGCTTTTGTCATTTGTTTATCAGTATTGCTTTGTTTGTTTATGTGAGTAAGTTTGGCTCTGTTTACGACCGGCCCAAAACATAAACCCTCTGACCTTTCTACTTTGGAATTCATTTCTTTTCTCCCTTCAGATCCATCTTTCTTCCATTCCTTCCTTCATTCCTTTCTGTTCTTCATCAGAACTACCTCTACTGGGATGAGATCCCAAACCCCCTGAAGGTAGAATACTGTAAGACTTGCACAGATTCCTGCTGGTAGAATAGCAATAAACCAGTTTCACTTTGCTGTCTCAAAGAGGGGTTATGCCCTGCACACTGTTGGCTCGTCTATCCATAGATCTTCCCACCCGACAGATTTTCAGACCAACAGGATCACATATGAATAATCCACTAAAAATGTGGCAAATTACTTGTACAAAGTACAAGGGAGGAATTTACTGTGACGAGAGGTAAAGGGGAGTTAGGGAAATAAGGAGAGAGGTCTAATGTTATGAGTAGGCTTACAGAATTCACATACATCAACCAGAGTAGGTCCACATTCAATTAGAATAACTCAATGCTACAAGCAACTAGCAAGGCTAAAAAACTAGAGACAAAATTCTTCATATTCATCAATCAAAGACACAAGGTTTCTTCTTGGTTATGCAAGATCACCTTGCTTACAAAGTTGGAAAGTAGAGAGAGACTAGAGGAACATAAGCATAAAAATGGAAGAAATACATATTTTATCGCTTGATATAGTAGTGGTAAATCTTAACAACATACAATCAATCAACAATTTCCAACCCTTTGGAATGGAGAATCCATTCCAATTTATAACATACAAAAATATCTCTCCATCTACTCCCCACATGACTTTTCACTTCCCTTCATCAGTTGCGACCTTCCATATTCCTAGGATACAAAAGTGATTCTTTTTCTTATTATTGAAAAATGACTGTTACAATGTTGATGTTAAAGGTTACTTAAGTGAATAGTAAAATAGGGAAAAAGTGCATTCTCAATGAGGAATTAGAATATAAAGAGAAGAAGGAACGGGCATAAAGAGAGAGAGAGAGAGAGGTTGACCAAATCGATGAAGATGAAGTTTTTTTTTATGGAGAACTTGTTGACTTAAGGCATTGTAATCACAACCTCCTTCTTCTGTGAGATATGTGAACATCCTAAAGTACTAGATACGTGTTTAGAAACATTGTTGTGAGACATTATAATGTGAACCTTTATGATCATCTCTTGTCATGTTTCTCATGACCATAGCCTTAATGTCTTGAATTTTGATGTTTCAACATCCTCACAAGCTTCATGATGTTCTTGATTTCACTTGTTGCATAAGTAATCATCTGTGGAATTGGAACATTGTGGTTACAAATTTTTCCTTTGATGAGATACAGATACACTTCTAGGCATTGAATGAGTGTTTATGTACACTACCACGAGGTTTGCATGATGATCATTTCCGATCACAAGGTGGGAGTTAGGGTGTGAGGATCACTTTCTGACTTCTTTAGGCTTTCACGATTCACCTCTGTGATCACAAATCAACTCCATGATGCTCAAACCATTTCATGATTGTATATCACTTACTGAGATATGTCTTCACCTTGCAAATAAGAGGACTCTCCCTAGATGAGATGTTTGTCATGTGGTGACATGTTGGACTAAAATGAGATAGTTGCTCTTCTTGAAAACTACCTAGATGAGATGTTTGAAGTGTGATCACACTATAAGGTTTGAATAAGTGTTTAAGAACACTACCAAGTGAGTGACATCAAGTGAAATTGAGATGATTTCTCCTTCTTGAAAACATTGTGCTCTAAATGAAGATCATCACCTTACCTTTCTTGGCTCTATGATTCTCACTCTCTTGCTCATATTCCTCTCATGGGAATAGATGAATTTTGTATCCTTCACACATGATGGTCTTTAATACCTTGGTAGCTTGACTAGATCATTCTGAATTTTTCCTTAAAGATATTTGGACATAATGGTAGAATCAAGATATGATGATCCTCAACTTACTCCATGATCTTCCCATTTCACTTTTGAACCTTATGACACCCTTTTTCTCACTTCACAATTCACTTCCCTGACCAAAATTTCACCTAAGTGGAAACATGCTTATAGTAACTGGACACCCTCTTGCATCAATTGATCCTTGTGAACATAGGTTTCCTCCTCCTATTAGCAAGACTGGTCTCTAAATGGAACTTGAAGGAATGAACAAGAATGAGTTCCATGTTCTTGACCTCTGAACTGCATTGAAACAATGCAAATGCCACTTCCCCTGACTTACAAGATGTGTGGACATTATCAAGCATGGATCAAGTGTTTATAAACACTCTCATGAAGTATACATTTCTTGTGAGATTGAGGTGACTACCTTCATCACTCATAGTTACATTCTCTCATCATGTTCATGATGATCATTCCTTTAATGACTTGAAATGAAGTTCTCAATGTTTTAGATCCTTCGCAGGCTTCATGATGTTTTCAATTTCACCTGTTGTCCAAGTGAATGTCTTTCACACACAGTGATTCACCATGATTTGTTCCTTATCACAATGTGATTCATACATGATGGCTCTCCTCTGTCATAATTGGGATGATCTGGACCATCTAGTCCCTTTGCATCAAACTATGCATTGTAAAAATCACCTCTAGACCGATGTTTTGAGAGCTTGTGGAGATTTATTTCCTATTTGGACCACGAGATATCTTCCTAGATTTTTGGTGATGGAAATAATAAGTTAGATAAGAAAAATGGGAGTTTCCACATCTTTATAAGCTCAATTCCAGGACTTACTAAATTTAGTAGGTCCTATCCAGGACTGTTATTTTTGGCAAGTTTTCATAGTTTTCTTGTTTTGATGTTTCTTGTCAGTTCAGTAAGTTTTGGATGTTGATAATTCACCTTTTTTACAACTTACTATTTTTAGACACGCTCCATCTTAAATACTTTATATTTTTATTAAGTGCACTTATGAGTGTTGGAATGCAACAAAAAAGGTCTTGAAATTATGGTTTTTGCTCCAAGATTCCATGCTCCAATTTTCAAATGATTCCCTCATTTGGATGAGTGGGAAAATAAAATTTTCATTAAGAAGGGAGGAATACTAAGAGAAAACGCATTCCTCTATTTATGAAAAAACATCAACCTCATCATGAAAAATGGCTCAGATGAAAGTATATTTTTCAAGGAACGTTTGCTCCAAGTTTCAGATGATTTTTCCTGTCAGATCGTCATAGAATCAAAAATGAATTTAGGTGTTTTAAGACGAGGGGTAAAAAGGTTCATTCACCAAATTAATTAATTATTATAAAGTTATAAATTATAACATACACAACATGAATAAATTAAATAAAGCACTTTGAACACATAACACCGCATATAATGTGGAAAACCTCTAAATGGGTAAAAACCACGGAATAAATCCACTATCGAGAAACATTTACATTTACCAGTCCAATAACTCCCTCCTCACTTCTACTCCATGTTTTTACCAGGATCAACTTTCATATTCCACATTGGAATATTATTGCATGATTTAATAATCTCGATCATTTGATATCCTGAATATATGACCTAAGGTCATATTTAAAAAACCTAAAGGGTTATGTCCTTCTTAAGTGATAGGGCACACCTCCCCGATTTAATTAGTTGATTAATTAAATTAACCAAACCCTAATATAAATTTTATATTTAAATAATATGAATATAGTTTATTCTATATTATTTAAATATAAATTATATATTATGATGCACTTAATATTATAGTTCTAACACTCCCCCTTAATATTAAGTGGGGATCCATATGCCAACATTACATGTTTATACAACAGGATTTACAAATCCATAAACCCTAAAGGTTTAGGATAGCACATGTATTTGTGAGACTAAATCTCACAGTTTCTCATGGAAATATTCTTATACGCATCTCCAGGAGCCTTTATAACACAAGGACCTCCTTTACAAATAGATGCACACTGGACTGTATTTTCTCGTAAACTCTATCAGTTTACTTTAGATCATACAAGATATTTTTACAATGCTTTTAAACCAGAATATAAGTATAGAGAAGAAGGAGTCAATCAACCAGCCGACCATTAGGAGGTGACATTGTCATGCACACTCCCCTCAATGGAAACTCTGAAAGGCCAAGTATTGCACAAAACTTGCAGTACTTTACAGCACATGTTGGCTTCGTAAACAAGTCTACAACTATGATCTTTAGTCTGGCAGTACTGGAGATCTATATCACTGCTGAGAACCTTCTCACGAATAAAGTGCATATGTATCTCGATATTCTTCATTCTTTGATGTTGAACTAGATTCTTAGCAAGAGAAATACAACTATAGATATCACATAGAAGAGGAGTAATTCCTTTAACTTCCATGTGCATCTCTTCCAATAGCCTCTTCATCCACATGACTTCTTTTGTTGTTTCCATTGCACTTCTATATTCTACCTCAGTAGAAGAAATGGAAACTGTCAGCTGCTTTTTACTGCTCCAAGTAATGGCACCTGCACCAAACTTGAATATATATCCAGTTGTAGATTTATGATCTATCACATCACCAGCATGGTCAGAATCACAATATCCATATAAATATGCATTATTAGATGAAATATAATGTAAACCATAATTAATTGTGCCCTTTATATACCACAAAATTCTTTTTGCTAACTTCCAGTGATCCTGATAAGGTTATGGCATAAACCTTAAAGCAATCCCTACTACATAAGAAATGTCAGGTCTAGTAATAGTTAGATAAATCAAACTACCTACAAGTTGCATGTACAAAGTAAGATTAGTTTTTTCACATGCAGGTGTAGGATCAATTTTACATCCTACTTCTATAGGAATAGCAATTGGTTTACAATCAAGCATATTAAACCTTTTAAGTAAATTAGTTGCATATTGTGATTGAAATACTACAATAGAATTTTTATCCTAAAATATAGTCATGCCCAAAAAATGATGCAATAATCCTAAGTTTGTCATCTCAAAATATTGCATTAACTTTCCTTTAATTTTCATGATTAAAGTGTTAGAATTACTATTGATAAGTAAATCATCAACATACAATACAATGATAATAATAGCATTTTATTCAATTTTAAAAAATAAATAATTGTCAGATGAATAGTTAGAAAAACCAACTTCATTGACAAAATTGTTAATTTTAGAATACCAAGCTCTAGGAGTTTGTTTCAAACCATATAAAGATTTTTTCAATTTACAAACATACATTTATTTTCCTGGTTCTTCAAAGCCTTTAGGTTGGGTCATATAAATTTCTTCTTATAAATCACCATTCAAAAAAACATTTTTTACATCCATTTGATGGATTTCCCAACCATACTGAGCAGCTAACGCAATTAAAATCCTTACTGTGCTCATTTTTGCAACTGGTGCAAATGTTTCTATGTAGTCGATACCGAGTTTTTGAGTAAACCCTTGAGCTACAAGTTTGGCTTTGAATTTATCTATATTGACATATGCTTTGTATTTAATCTTGTATAGCCATCTAGATCCTACTATACTTCATTTTTTAGGAGGGACTAATTCCCATGTTTGATTTTTAATCAAAGCAGTATATTCAAATTTCATAGCATCTAACCATCTTTCGTTCAAAGAAGCTTCTTTGAAATATTGGGTTCAGGTTCATATAAAGTCATCAAAGCATGATATGTATGATGAATTATGGCCATTTTCTGAAGGTTTCCTGAATTAGAGTCTTGAATAATAGACTCAGCCCATCTAGGTATTTTAGTTACAGAGGAACTAGGAACAATCTCATTTTCAACTATAGGTTCAACACTAGTTTCTTCATCACATTCATTATTTTCATAATTTTCAAATTCAAATTCATTTTATTTTCATTAGAAATATCATAAATAACAAAAGATGAAGAAGAAGAAGAACAAAAATATTTTTCCAAGATTTTAACATTCCTATTTTCTATAACTTCTCTTTTTGACGGATCAAAGATCCTAAGACCTTTAGTTTTTATACCGTATCCTACGAAGATACAAGGAAAAGAGGTTTGATCAAGCTTCTTCTGTTTTGATTTCGGAATGAAGAGGGAAGTTGGGCTACCAAATATTCTCAAATGAGATACACTAGGTTTTTGGTTTGACCACTTTTCCAAAGGAGTTGAATTTACTAAGGATTTAGTGGGAACTCTGTTCAAGATATGAACAACAGTGTTCATAGCTTCAGCCCAGAGGAACTTAGGAACTTGAGCATAATGCATCATGGTCCTAGCCATTTCCAGAATAGTGTGGTTTTTCCTTTCCACAATCCCATTCTGCTGAGGGGAATAAGGAGTAGTTAGTTCCCTTTGAATGCCACATTCAACACAAAATGAGTCAAATGCTTGACTCACATATTCTCCCCCATTATCAGTTCTAAGCCTCTTAATTTTATATTTAGAAGAGTTTTCAACTAAAGCTTTAAATTTTTAAATTTTGACAAGACATTTGATTTCTTTTTAATAAAATACAACCAAATCATATGAGTAAAATCATCAATGAAAGTGACATCATACAAAGAACCATTAAGAGAAGGAACTTCTAGGGGTCCTCTAACATCACTATGGACAAGCTCTAAAGGTTCAAAAGAGTTATCATCATGATGACTATGAAAAGGATTAGCAGATTGCTTACCACGTAAGCATCCTTCACAAGTTTCATGATTTTGGGAAATAGGTGGCAGACCAGTTACTAGGTTTAGTTGAGACATGTCGTACATGCTCCTGAAATTGACATGACCTAGCCTCTCATGCCACAATTGCATGTCACTTCTTTGAGTTGTCAAACAAGAAGCAGAAGGAAAACTAGAAAACACATACAAACCATCTCTTTGAATGCCTTCAACTATAGTAACATTATGTTCATTTTTAATAAACCATTTATCTTTTAACAATGTTACACTATAGTTATTTTGAGTCAATTGAGAACAAGAAAGAAAATTCATTTTAAGTTTAGGAACTAACAACACATTGTTAATAAAACCATTTGCTACTTTTGCTTTTCCCTGACCCTGAACATTGAGAATGGAATGATCACCCAAGTAGATATGATCATTACATTCACTAAGTTCAGATAGGATATCAGATCTAAAATTCATGTGCCTAGAGGCACCACTATCTAATATCCATTCATTTTCTTTTGCAGTGACAAAAGTGGCATACAAAGTAATTACATTTGAATTTTAGTTTTTTTATTCTTGTTTTGGTTTTGATTTTGTTTTGGTCTTGAATAGATTTGTTACCCTTTTGAAATTTAAGATTTTTTTTTGATATTTTTAAATTTGTAATCCTCTTTCTTGTGTCCAAATTTACCACAATAATGACATTTTCCATCAAATATAACTCTTAGATTTCCAGGTTTCTTATCCTTGCTAGGAGGTTTAAAATTTTTCTTTGTGTTTTTGTTAAATCTAGAGGTTTTACCTTTTGATTTCTAAGCAGAAGTGCCTGTGTGGCATTCTCCTTAGAATCAAAATTTGACATTACTTGTTCTTCCTGTATAAGAAGAGAACTAAGGGTTTGCAAATCTAGAATGTCTTGTTCTATTTGATATTTTGAATTCAAAATTGAAATGAAATTTCTAAATTTTTCATGAATATTTAATTCAATAATAAAATAAAGCAATTTATCTTGAATCAAATTACTGCCACATCCATCTAACTTTGACTTAATATTTTTTATTTTTGCTAAATAATTTATCACTTTTTCATCTCCCTTCATGGGAGTTGTCATAAGCTCTAAAATCAATTTAATATTTTTTTATAAACACGTACCTTTGTGCATCGACTCCAATTGAGCCCAAGCCTCACTAGGACTCTCTTGATTTTTGATATGAAGCAGAAAATCATCATGTACGCTTCGCAAAATAATAGACATCGCCTCTTGTACTTTCTGTTGATACGCAATGACGTTATCAACAGTTGCATGTCTTCCGGTAGGAGCTCTCTCAGTTCCATTTACAACTGCCCACAATTTGCAAGTCCATGAATTATGCCTTCAATCAAATCTTCTAAATGTTGTAGTTGTTTCCATTCAACATTTGAGATTTATCAATTGAAATTTGATTAGACTTCATTTTTGCGTTAAAAAAATGATTAATAAACAAGGATTAAAATAAGAGTTCTATAAAAATTCCCCCTGTCATATTTTAATCCTCGTAATCGATCACAATCAATTTACGCCAAAAAAGGAGGTCTTGTTTAATTGAATAGTCTATACACAAATACATTAGAATGATATAAATAAATTAAATTGAAATGTAAGTGAATTGTTTTTTAGTTTTGTAACAAAATGACGATGAAAAAGTTTGTCGTGGCGTATAAGAATATATCATTAAAAAATGAGAATTTTACTATTTTTACAAAATTGATTTATAATTTGTCTATATTTTCTAACAAAAAACAAATTATTTATATATAATTTGTTTTTTTTAAATGATATATAAAAAAAAAATTGGAGCTCTTGCCCCTTTAAGTGAGATTTTATATCAACTCGATCGAGTTGGCTAACAAAATCGGCGAGCCATATTTATATTGCAAACCGAATTGAGCCACATTATATCCCAAATGTCAATGTTATTATCAATGCAAACCATATAACCAATGCCAATGTTTATATATATATATATATATATATATATATATATATATATATATATATATATATATTATCAATGCGAACCATATAACCAAACATACCAACTGAGCTATGCCACTATATAATTGTCGAGCTACTCACCGTGCCCACAAGGGCATTCAACAAAAGGGGTGGTGTGACCTAATTCACACCACTAAGTCACCGTGGGAAGGATTTTAAAGCATTCCCCTTACATGTTTTGTCCCAATGTTGGACTAAACCCACATCGAATGGAGAGGGGGGACATTGTCCTTGTTGCAAGGACACATGTCAAGCATTGGTGATGCGAGCAGTCGGTGCCACATGGCACTCCACAGAATGGGGGACGGTTTGGATGGGGTCACCCCCATATTAAAAAAAATTATATATTTTTTAATATATAAGTGGTTCGGTTAGATAGGTTAGGTTTAGGTTTATATAT